>CM061062.1:114550592-115267873 GCA_030762895.1 Sophora flavescens
AATTAGCTAGAGCAACCGGTGCTGTAGCGAAACTGATTGCAAAAGAGGGGAAATCGACCACATTAAAATTACCTTCTGGGGAGGTCCGTTTGATATCCAAAAACTTCTCAGCAACAGTCGTACAAGTGGGGAATGTTGGGGTAAACCAGAACAATTTGGGTAGAGCCGGATCTAAATGTTGGCTAGGTAAGCGTCCTGTAGTAAGAGGATTAGTTATGAACCCTCTAGACCATCCCCATGGGGGTGGTGAAGGGAGGGCCCCAATTGATAGAAAAAAAAACCCGCAACTCCTTGGGGCTATCCTGCACTTGGAAGAAGAAGTAGAAAAAGGAAAAGATATAGTGATAATTTGATTCTTCGTCGCCGTTGTAAGTAGTAGAGAAAATAGAATTTGTTTCTTCGTCTTTACAAAAAAAATAAGAAGAAATAGGAGTAATTAACTGTGACATGGCACGTTCACTAAAAAAGAATCCTTTTCTAGTGATTCATTTATTAAGAAAAATAAATAAACTTAACACAAAAGCAGCAAAAGAAATAATAATAACTTGGTCAAGAACATATACCATTATACCCACAATGATTGGTCATACCATTGTTATCCATAATGGAAAAGAACATTTTTACCTATGTATATAACAGATCGTATGGTAGGCCATAAATTGGGAGAATTTTCATCCACTTTAAACTTCCGAGGACATTCGAAAAATGATAATAAATCTCGCCGTTGACGTTAATTTAATAATTTAATTTAGTAATAGTATTAGTAATTTCTTAATTTAATAACTCAAAAATAATTGTAAAGATGATTAATAAATAAATTATAAATTAGATAAATGTTTATTTATTCATTTTTAAGTTAAAATAGAACCTTATGATAAAGAAGAACTAACATAATATAGAGAAGTATAACCCTTAGATCCAAATATATGTGTGTCTGTTAACAATACAAAGTACAAATAGTAATTGATGATCTTTTTAGATTTTTGGATAAAGGGTTATGATACTAAAACTTATGCTTTATTAAGTTGAGTATCTTATTCTATTTTTTTATTAATTTATTCTGCAACATCAAATGCTAGTCACAATATGGGTCTCAATGAACTAAGTCAAAATGAGTCATAAAGATATATTTATAGATAAAACACTAGGAAAGTCACGCCGTATTATCCTTAATAATAAAAAATAAATTAATAATAAAAACCCAAATGGATAAAGATAAAAAAAAAGAAAGTACACAACTAGGATGTATCATTTTATGCATAGTAGTCAGTTTATGTTTTATTTTATGTTTTATGTATACTAGTGGGGAATTATGTATGGGACAAAAAATAAATCCGCTTGGTTTCAGACTTGGTACAACTCAAAATCATGATTCTCTTTGGTTTGCACAACCAACAAATTATTCAGAGAAACTACAAGAAGATAAAAAAATACGAGATTTTATCACAAATTATATACAAAAAATATAAAAATATCTTCGGGTATCGAAGGGATTGCACGGATAAAGATTCAAAAAAGAATCGATCTGATTCAAGTGATAATCTATATGGGATTTCCAAAGTTATTAATAGACAGGAATCCTCGAAGAATTACAAATTAGTGTGCAAAAAAAAACTGAATTGTGTGCACCGAAAACTTAACATTGCTATTACAAGAATTGCAAACGCTTATAGACTCCCTAATATTCTTGCAGAATTTATAGCGGGGCAATTAAAGAATAGAGTTTCGTTTCGTAAAGCAATGAAAAAAGCTATTGAATTAACGGAACAGGTAGGTACAAAAGGAGTTCAAGTAAAAATTGTAGGGTGTACTGATGGAAAAGAAATTGCACGTGTCGAATGGATCAGAGAAGGTAGGGTTCCTCCACAAACCATTCGAGCTAAAATTGATTATTGTTCCTACCCAGTTCGAACTATTTATGGGGTATTAGGGATCAAAGTTTGGATATTTGTAAACCAAGAATAATAAACTTTTCCTTATCTTTAAGGTTCCATGTTTCGATAAAACAAAAAAATTACAAATTCTTATTTTCTTATTAAAAAAATGAGAAATTTTTATAAGATTGAATAAATTCGATTAATCATTTGATATTGATATTGATAGAATTGCTATGCTTAGTGTGCGACTCGTTGGTTTTTTTTTAGAGTGGCTATAATTCAAGAAAAAAAATAAACCGGCTCGTGGTATGAATTTATTAATAAAGAACTAATAACCAACTCATCGCTTCGCATTATCATGATCTATAAGAAACTAATCAAAATAAAAAATCTAAAGAAAAAATAGAATATATTGGGGATATAATTATAACAATTGAAATATTGCATTAAAAAAAAGTAAGAAAAACGAATCTGATTATGAGTAGTAAAGCAATAAGAATATACGGATAAATGAAGGGTTGAAAGAAAGGGAGTAAAAGAATATCAATGATATAGAATTCTAATATGTAAAGGTCAATGGGTCTTCTCATAAAAAGTAGTGTAATAAAGCATCAATATTAATTAACCCCTATATCCATATTATAGAAGCATATATTCCTAGAACAAACAAATCAAGAGCCGCGAGTCAATAAAAACTAAGAAGGTTGATTCAAGAAAAAAGAGAATCTTATAAAAATATTAGAGAGGCTCCGTTGTCGAATTCAGACCTAACCATTAATCAAGAAGCGATGGGAACGACTGAACCTGTGAATACCGAAGATTTTATTTTATTAAAAACAAATCTTAATGATTCATTGGGTGGGATGGTGAAACAAACCAAGAACCAATCCATTTTTTTTTGAGGAGTCATGACCTATAATCCTACATTTCATCCGAAATTGATAATGAAAGAGTCAATTTTCGCCTGCGAAAATTTTTATTTTATTGAAGTTTAGAAATTCGTTCGAACCTTCTAATATAACAAAACAACATTATCTAGTTATATATGGTTATATATGGATTGATAAAATTGTCTATAAGACGACTACATGTTTAGTTATATATCTAAACAAGATATACAAATTTACAATAGATCAGTAGATTCTATGAAATATCAAAAAATCCTGTGATTCTATCCTATTTTTTATAATTTTTTTTTTGAATCGCTTCACTCGCGAGGAGCCGTATGAGGTGAAAATTTCATGTATGGTTCTGTAATAGCGATGGAAATGAAAAACAACCATCAACTATCACCCCCAAAGAACAAGATTCCGTAAACAACATAGAGGAAGAATGAAAGGAATATCCTATCGAGGTAATCATATTTGTTTCGGAAGATATGCTATTCAGGCACTTGAGCCCTCTTGGATCACATCTAGACAAATAGAAGCAGGGCGGCGGGCAATGTCACGAGATGTCCATCGAGGTGGACAAATATGGGTTCGCATATTTCCAGGCAAACAGATTACAGTAAGACCTACCAAAACGCATATGGGTTCGGGAAAAGGATCTCCCGAATATTGGGCAGCTGTCGTTAAACCGGGTAGAATACTTTATGAAATGGGTGGGGTCGCAGAAAATATAGCCCGAAAGGCTATCTCAATAGCAGCATAAAAAATGCCTATACGAACTCAATTCGTTATTTTGGGATAAAAATGAGAACCAAGGGAAAGAGGTCTTTAGGATGCAAAAAAAAAAAGGCAATTGTAGATTTCTTTTCTGTAACACAATATTTTTTTTACTTCAACCTTTGGGACTGAAAGAATAGATAAAATAAATGATATGATTCAACCTCAAACCCATTTGAATGTAGCCGATAACAGCAGAGCCCGCGAATTGATGTGTATTCGAATCATAGGAACTAGTAATCGACGATATGATTATATTGGTGACATTGTTGTTGCTGTAATAAAGGAAGCTACACCAAATACGCCTTTAGAAAGATCAGAAGTGATCCGAGCTATAATTTTACGTACTTGTAAAGAACTCAAACGTAGCAACGGGGTGATAATACACTATAATGATAATGATGCGGTCGTCATTGATCAAGAAGAAAATCCAAAAGGGACTCGAATTTTTGGCGCAATCGCCAGGGATTTGAAACAGTTAAATTTCACTAAAATAGTTTCCTCAGCGCCCGAGGAATTATAAAGCGACACCCTGACATAGATATATTATTTGTGAATGAAATAGATTCATTAATAGATTATATCTTACGCATATATCTTTTGTAGTAATTTAATTATTATTTGTAGTATTATTATTTGTAGTAATTATTAAATTATTATATATATACCATAGAGTTGTAATTATTATTTATTATATATATAATTTAAATATATAATTTAATATTTCATAAAGATTTCATAACCTCAAAAAAGATATCAATATTAGATATTTTATTGAATAAAAAATAGAAAAAAGTAGCATGTTGATTATATAAAAAATCAGGGGCAATAATCATTTTTGTTTATCTTGAGTAAGGACACCATCACTGACATAATAACTTCTATACGAAATGCTGACATGAATCGAAAAGGAATGGTTCAAATACCATCTACTAACATCAACGAAAATATTGTTAAAATACTTTTACGAGCGGGTTTTATTGAAAATGTGAGAAAACATAGAGAAGGCGACAAATATTTTTTAGTTTTAACTCTACGGTATAGAAGAAATAGGAAAGGATCATATAAAACTGTTTTAATTTTAAAACGGATCAGTACACCTGGTTTACGAATTTATTCTAATTATCAACGAATTCCTAGAATTTTAGGAGGAATGGGAATTGTAAGAGCCTCTGTTCGTAAAATTTGTGAAAAATGTCGATTGATCCGTAGGCCGGGGCGAATTATAGTAATTTGTTCCAACCCAAGACATAAACAAAGACAAGGATAATATTTCCACAAAGAAGGGCTTTCTATTCTAAAGGACTGGATTGGATGCACAAATGAAATAAATTAATAATAAATATAATAGTATATAAAAAAATTATTATATATTCTAATTATTCATAGTTAAGTAGTCTAGTATAATAAGAAATTAAGTATTATTATAAATAGTATAAAAAAATATTATTTATAAAAAATTATTGATATTTCAAATCAAATTATATTTAAAAAATGACATTCTATATTAATTCTATTTATTATTATAGAATTAATATAAATAGTACAATTAATATAAAAAACGAGAATCCTAAATCTAGTTAGAAAATTAGAAAATAGTAAAGGATCTATTTTTGACATAAAATGGACATATCCATAAATCTTGGACTTCGATTTATCAATATTTATAAATAATAATAATAATAATAATATAATAAAGTATGGCAAAACCTATACCAAAAACAAAAATTGGCTCGCGTAAAAATGTACGTATTGGTTCGCGTAAGCATGCTTGTAAAATACCAAAGGGGGTTATCCATGTTCAAACTAATTTCAACAATACCATTGTGACTGTTACGGATGTACGGGGTCGGGTGATCTCTTGGTCCTCCGCCGGTACTTGCGGATTCAAGGGTACACGAAGGGGGACACCATTCGCCGCTCAAACCACAGCAGGAAATGCTATTCGAAAAGTGGCGGATCAAGGCATGCAACGAGCGGAAGTCATGATAAAAGGTCCCGGTCTTGGAAGAGATCCGGCATTAAGAGATATTCGTAGAAGTGGTATATTATTAAAATTTATATGGGATGTAACCCCTATGCCACATAATGGATGTAGGTCCCCTAAAAAAAGACGTGTGTAGTGGAAAACGAAAAATAAACATTGACGAGATTTTAAGAGAAATAAACAATTCAAGGATTTGATAAAAAATATAAAATATTTTCCTATGGTTCGAGAGAAAGTAAGAGTATCTACTCAGACACTACAATGGAAGTGTGTTGAATCAAGAGTAGACAGTAAGCGTCTTTTTTATGGACGCTTTATTCTGTCTCCACTTATGAAAGGCCAAGCCGATACAATAGGCATTGCAATGCTAAGAGTTTTGCTCTGAGAAATAGAGGGAACATGTATTACACGTGCAAAATCTGAGAAAATACCACATGAATATTCTACCATAGTAGGTATTCAAGAATCAGTACATGAAATTTTAATGAATTTGAAAGAAATTGTATTGAGAAGTAATCTATATGGAACTTGGAACGCATCCATTTGTGTCAAGGGTCCTGGATATGTAACTGCTCGAGACATCATTTTACCACCTTCTGTTGAAATCGTTGATAATACACAACATACAACAAACCTAACAGAACCTATTAATTTATGTATTAGATTACAAATCGAAAGGAATCGCGGATATAATATAAAAACACTAAATAACTTTCAAGACAAAAGTTATCCTATAGATGCTGTATTCATGCCTGTTCAAAATGCAAATCATACTATTTATTCTTATGTGAATGAGAATGAAAAACAAGAAATACTTTTTCCGAAATATGGACAAATGGAAGTTTAACTCCTAAAGAAGCACTTTATGAAGCCTCCCGGAATTTGATTGATTTATTTGTTCCTTTTTTGCATTCGGAAGAAGAAAACTTAAATTTAGAAAACAATCAACACAAAGCTACTTTACCACCCCCTTTTACTTTTCATGATATATTTGAGAAACTAAGGAAAAATAAAAAATAAATTGCATTGAAATCCATTTTTATTGACCAATTAGAATTGCCTCCCAGGTTCTATAATTGTCTCAAAGGGTCCAACATACATACGTTATTGGACCTTTTGAATAATAGTCAAGAAGAACTTATGAAAATTGACCATTTTCACATAGAAGATGTAAAACATATATTGGACATTTTAGAAATAGAAAAACATTTTGCATAAATTTGAAATCCGTTGAATTTTTTTTATCTTTATCTTTTTTATATAACTAAAGATAAAAAACAGAGTTTAAATCTTCACACAAATCCATATACTCAGAATAGGTCAAAAAAGCCCTAGATGTATCTAGGGGGAATTCACTTTACGGCCCGTTGCTTTGTGCGGATTTTCATAACCCTGCTGTGCAAAAATGGGATATGCATTTGAAATGGGTGCTCGAGTTATTATATATATCATGAGCAATACGAAAATTGATCGAGTAGTCTCTTCCTTTATCCAAGAAAAGGCATTTCTAGTTTGCATAGTCCAATCATTGATCCTGAAAATTTATACAATAAAATTAGGTAGGTCACTGGCATAGTTCCCTATCTACGATTATGCTATTTACTGAATTTTTTTTCCTAGAACTAGAATAAGTCAATTTTTGAATGTTTAGCTTTTGTACAAAATAACAAAATTTATATTTATCATATTTATAATTGGACCAGTGGATCGTTTTTTCAGTTATTCATTGAATGATAAATCACTACAAGTGACGGACATACGCGATTTAAATAACAGAAAATACAATATTTTAAAATTGTATCTAAATTTACAGGAAAAGTGGAAACAAGACCAGATATAATTTGATCATTATGAGAAAATCCAAAAATCTTTATAGACAGGACCAATCAGTAGTTCCCAACCATGGGTCGAATGGAATCCTATACATAAATCAGTTAATAAAAGAATAGAAAAAGCTTTTATTGTGTCACTTAAGTTATAGAGGAATTCTTGAACCCAAGAATTAAGAATAACAAGTTCTTGATGACCTATAATAGAATAACCACCTATAATAATGAAACAAATTATATTTGTCGAGAAGTGCAAAATCGTATGGATACGATCTTTGTTGTGTGTCTTGATCAATTGGATAATTTCTTTGTAGATTGCGGTATGAAGGTTTTGTATACGTGTTTCAGGGTATTCCTTTAGCATTTCATCCAAAAGGAACAATTCCTCGAATTCTATGAATTTTTTTAGAATACTCTTTTCTTGAATGATATTCAAGAAATTTTCGGATTGCCTAGTATTCCACCAATTAGTAACCCAAGATTCCAGACTTTTATTAAATGTGAAAGAGATACACTAGGGCAAAAAGACTATTGAAGTAAGATATAGAAGGGGAATGAATGCTTTCTTTTTTGGCATTTTTCGTCTTTAATGAACTCAACTTCACCTCATTGGTCAACTCTATCTGATAATAATATTTTTATCAAGCATGAGTTCTATTACAAGTCATAGAGCCTATTCATATATTATATATCTATATATTATATTATATAAATATCTAAATCTATTCCCACGTTTTTTTATTTGCAATTTGAGATTTTATTTAGTCCTTGAATTTATAAAGAATACATACATAATATAGAATAAGAAAGTGAAAGAATCCACTGCCAATTCGAATGACGAAAAAAATATTGTTTCAAAAGATATCAATTGTTAAAATTCGAAACAATTACTTACCCCTTTTGATGAATACACCAAAGAGCACTTCGCGTAATGAATATTAGTTTGGTTAGTCGGATTTCGAAACCAAAGAATGCCCATCAAAATAGAGACATTTTTTTTTTCAAAATACTTCAATTGGTACACGCAAGAAATAGGCCAATTCTGCAGCTTTTTGTTCAATTTCTCGTGGAGTCAAATTCTCGTCAATACGAGTCAAGGGAATGGTCCCCCTGTCCTATGATTTCTATGTAAAGAACACAATGAGTATAAATACCCCCTTTAACTTCGATTATGATGGACTGAATATCTTTCATAAGAAATCAGAGCAAATACTATGATGTTTTCCAGGAAAGCCCCAACGAAAAATACACACTATTCCCTCTTTTCTGTCGAATCTATCATAACCACTACCTACATTCCACGAAATTGTGCACCACAAATAAGAACTAAAAAAGAGACCCGCAATTCGTAGAAAGACATCAAGATCCCTTGTGGAAAAAAAATAATTTGCTGAGATGGAAATAAAGATAACAAATTCCTACCAAGATAACTGGAAGTTCCAACCAATAAGAACCCCAATGAACCTAAAAAAAGGATAAAGGCCCAGCAGAAATTACTTGTTTTTCGAGACCCCGTTATAAGTTCTATCCATATACGTTCTGATCGCCAACTCATATTAGATCCAGTTCTATTGTATTGGAATTGGTAGAATAAATAACCCAAGCAAATGAAAATGAATTTAACTTTACTTTTCTTTGTTTTCGAAGTAACTTTCATCAACTAGCACTATTTTGACGTAAACCTTTAGTAGTAATTCATCGAATAGCTTCCAGAGCTAAAAAATATGAGATTTTCCCTACTCAACTGGCCGCAGCGTATCTAAAAAATCTTGTTTTTTCGAACATGAAGAAATAAAGAAGTCATTGCAATGGCCGGAAATACTAGGCCCACTAAAGACACAAAAATGGAGGGTAAGTTAATCATAAAATGGGTACCTCGATTTAATATTTTCACCTGATATTTTTTTTTGTTATATTAAAAAAATACAATTTTTTGTAATTTCATATTTTTATTATTCTTATAGTCTTATAAAGATAGTCTATAATCATTAGAATTCATATATACTTATACTTATACTAAGTATATTTGAAAAAATTATACTAAGTATAGCTAAGTGCATATATATATAATGACTATAGAATATTATAATAATAATAAAAAAAGAATTTTTGGCTCTGCTTGATTTTTAATTTTGAGTCAAAGGAAAGAAAGCATGGAGCTGAAATAACTCACTTAGAACCTCCTTTAAAGGATTACGTGGTACGATTGAATCAAATAAGCCCTTATGGAATAAATATTCAGATGCTTGTGAACCCTCGGGTACTATCTTATTCAACGTTTGTTCAATTACTCATTTACCTGCAAATGCAATGTAAGCATTTGGTTCAGCAATAATGATATCCCCCAACATGCCAAAACTGACTGTCACCCCACCAGTATTGGGAGATGTAAGGATCGCTACATAGAATAACTTTTTACTTGTTTGATAATTATATAAAGCAGAAGATATTTTAGCCATTTACATGAAGCTCAAACTTCCTTCTTGCATACATGCTCCTCCAGATGCACATACTAGAATAAGAGGTAAAAGTTGATTGGTAGCATATTCGACCAAGCGAGTTATTTTCTCACCTACTACGGATCCCATACTACCCCTATAAACTGAAAACCCATAATCCCAATTGCTACAGGAATACCATTTAGTTTACCTGTGCCTGTTTGAACAGGTAATCCTATCTTTCTTTGATAAGAATCAATATGATCTTTATAAGGTTCCTCTTCCGAATGAAATTCAATGGGATCCAGAGAGACCATGTCTTCATCCATATGATTCCAAGTACCTGAATAAATCGAAAGTTCGATTCTATCTGAACTGCTCATTTTCAAATGATTTCCAGTGTTCACAAATATTCATTTTTTATTTAAAGATTTTTTTATAATTTAATCCATAACAATTTTCGCATTCAACCCACAAATGCTTGTATTTTTGAGTTTCATCGAGATCATTAGAACTTTCATTTCGGATTAAATCACTCTCATTTGTATCATTCGTGCTAGTTATTATACTAGAACTCTCGCTTTCACTCCAATTCATGCCCTTACGACAAATGTAACTATAAAAGTCACTATCATTGTATTTGTCACTGTCACCTAAATTGTAACTATCAATACAGATTCGAGAATGAAGATAACTCTCAATGCACCTATTAATTTTATTATTCTAACTCCATTTAGTATCATACATAGAATGATCATCATCACTCTTAGAGACATTATTCAGATAGCTAGAATTATTAAAACTATAAATAGAAAAAAAACTTTATGGTTCACTTAGAAAAGAATTATCATTGTCAATCTCTAAAATTTGATTCTCACTATCAAAATATATGGAATAGTTGTTCCTTTTACTATCCCTAACTTTATCAGATAGGAAATTCTGGATGTTCCTGACACCAACAAAATAATCAACATTATTATAACTAGAATTATCACTAGCATTCCAACTATGAATGTTTTTATCCATATCCATTAAAATTTGATCTTCACTTACACTGGTATTTTCAATAGGACCGAAACCATCCATTGATTTACATAACCCACACCTATATTCTAATTCTCTATTAAACAACATAGAATTGAACCACCATTTTTCCATAGAGCTTTTTTTCCTATATTTCCACGAAAATACAATAGATGAATAGTCATTCGAGGAAAAATCATACCATATAAATATTCTATTTAAAATATTTTATCTCGTTTTTATTTACTAAAATAATCACTGCATTCGGGAGTTATATTCATTTTGAAGATCGAAAAAAATCAATTTTTGTGGCTATAGAAAACCGCATTCTATGGGAACAATAAGAAAAGAAATCAAAATTTAGGTATCAATAGAACAAGAGAACTTCAAAAATTTATATACAAGTCATCCACACCTTTTTTTATTTCATTAATTGAATTTCGTTTGTTGATTAGTGGAAAGTTCCATAAAAACACCTACTTTTTTGAAATATCATGAACTGTTCCTGTAGGTTGAGCGCCCTGTTCAAGGAAATATATAATAACGGGAATATTAAAATAGGTTTGATTCTTTAATTGGATCTTAAAAACCCACTTTCCGAAGATCTCTTCTCTCTCTTCGGGATCGAACATCAATTGCAACGATTCGATAAACGACTAATTGGGATAGATATTGATAAACAATACCCCCTAGAAACGTATAAGAAGTTTTCTCCTCGTACGGCTCGAGAAAATTCAAAATAACTAGTGTCTATGTATAAAATTATATGATGTTAAATATATCAAAAAAAAATCATCAAATCAATTAGACTATGATTTAAGTATTTTTTTTTATTCTTTTTATTTCTGAAAAAAAAAGAACTCCTTGGATTCACAACCTCGTAACTCAAATTGAATAACTTTCAAATAACTCAAAAGAAAACAAAACCCTTAGCTTAAGTATTTCATTTATTGAGTGGTCTCTACCCCCTTTTCTTGCCTGCCTCTTTAGAATCTATAAGAATCTATAGAATCTGTTTTTTCTTCATTCTAATTAATCAAGTGATCATGTAGTCCAAAACTAGACGGGTGCTAGCTTATTCCAAAAGTCATACGGGTGATCAACTGATTCTGTTTCAGACAGATGCTTCTTGCAACGTCATCAAGTAAACTCAGATCTTGATAGCGCGTTGACTCGGTATTTGACTAAAAAGCAGACGAGGGGTTTTCAGGCAGGTCATATAAACTGAGCTCTACTGAAAATCAGACGAGTAAGAAAGTAGACGAGTGACCTTAAATTTGATTTTCTGCACACTTATCAGATTACCATACTTAATCTATTTGGAATCATCAAAACTTAGAGAATTTACACATTGAATGTGTTTCAGACTTATGAGGTCTCAACAAACTTCTTATGTTTAAAAATGTAAATTTGAATATTTAAAAGAATAAAGTAGTTACTTTATAAAAAAATAACTTCCTGAATAACTTGATAATGCAAAGAAACGGAAATTTGAAAAGCAAAATAAGTAAATAAAGATCTAAATGATACTGTTTGCAAAAAGTAAAAGAACTTAAAAGAATAACTTGAAATAAATACTGGAAATAATGAAGAACAAGTAAAGAACTTGAAGGACATAACCAGTATTGTACTGGGTTTTCATATTGAATTGAAATAAGAAAAATGGAGGAAGTACTTGAATGTTATCCGTCAATATGCTGTGTGATCGAGATGTGTAGGACGTGTATCAAGTAACCAATCTAGATAATGGAAATAGTTTCTGAAATACTAAGTAATTAAGTAAGAATACTTGTCAGGAAGTAAAACTTAGATTTGAAATGTAAGAACACTACAAATGAATTAATATAGAAAAGGTAGTCATTTATTAAAGTTGATGAAGAACAATTTCTGGGAAATTGAATAGAAACGAATGAAAATATTAATTTAAGTAAAAGATGTCAAAAACTAGGAATTACTTATAATATTAAAGTAAAGGAAAACTTGATTAAACAAGTATGAAGTGCAGAAAAGTAATAAAAGTTATAGAAAGAATATGAAGAACATGATGAATAAACTGGAAAGTGTATGAAGAACTTGAATGAAATGAACCAATATTGTATTGAAATTGAACATTGTATTGATGATAAAAGGGTGGAAGGAATACTTGAGTTAATCCGTCAGTCTGCTGTGTGATCGAGACGTGTAGGATGTTTCAAGTTTCCAACCTCATTTACATTGTGCTTACTAGTATTTATAGGCAAATAAAGTAACTACCTATTACTAACTTCCTATCTTAATGACTACCACGTATCTTGGCATTTTTCCATACTTCAAATTTAAATTGCTTGTCAAACAACTCTGATAACTGCTCAATTTCTTGAACCGCTCCGTGATGTGTGTGGTTCGAATCCGCAAGTGCACGGCTTCGTCGTCAAGTAATAAAAAGATCGATCCCACAGAGACCGTAATCTCAAATAACAATTAATTACTAAATCAACTAAACTGGACTATATAAAAAATGGATTTGGAAAAGATTTGATTTTTGTCATGACAATTAACTAGAAAATCAGATATTTAAGAACACAATCAATTGAAATAGGAAAGCAAATCAATTAGGGGTTTTTCAAATCAAAAGAGATTCCTAGGAATTGGGTTACCAACAAGATTGTTCATGTTACCAAATTGACTACCCCTTGTTAATTACCAAAATTACTTTGAAGGCGAATTTATCCTTAATAAGTTAATGCTCCCTCTCGAGTTACAAAAACCGTGCCTAATTAAACCAACCCCTACTCTCGTGGTAATTGAATTTAAATTGAACTCTTTAAGTTCTGTGACAATTCGTGAAACCTCGAAGGACCACTTCTAACTCTCGTGATTTAAGTCCTATGTTTGATTCCTATAGATCCGATACCTAAGTTCACCGTTAGGTTGCTCCTTAGAGTATCTACGACAAGCAAATAAGTGGCCAACAAATTTACGAGTAATTAAAGCAATAGGAAACAAAGCGAAAGCAAAATCGAAATTAACAAGAAACCAAACGTCAATTTGTCACCATAAACCAATCCTGGGCATAACCCCAATTCCTAGAAATAAGACTACTACTCAAGCATTGCGATGTTAAGAGCAAGCTTGATTAACAATAACATGAAAGAAAACCTAAGAGAAGAGGAGAAGAAGAATAAGAGAAATCCTAATTTTGCCTAAGGTAGCAGCCCAAAAAGTCCTCTATTTTCGAGCCTAATTGCTCTATTTATAGATTAGGGTAACTTGAATCCCAATCAATTACAAATTCAGATCAAATAAGTTTCTAAAGATCCAGATATTGCGCGTCACGGCCGTGATGGCCATCACGGCCAGACCGTGACGGATTATGCCTTGGAGGTTGCTTCACTGGTTGATCTGTCACGGCCGCGACCACCATCACGGCCTAGCCGTGATCAGTTTTGACTTTTCCATTCTTTCTTTTCAGCTCAACTTGATCATGGCCGTGATGGCCATCACGGCTAGGCCGTGATCAGTTCTGTTTGCCTCATTTTCTTGCCTTTCAAGCTCCATCTTCATGCCAGCTCCAACACAACTGATCCTGAGCAATTTAATCTTCGATTCCTGCACACAAGCACCACAAAATCACCTTACCCGTTAAAAGGTAAAAACCATCAAATAATCAAATAAAATACGCCTAAACTATATGAAAATGCATGCAAAATATCAAGGAAATATGAGGTGAAATCACACTCATCAAACTACCCCAAACTTAAGATTTTGCTTGTCCTCAAGCAATCACTAAGGCCAGACAAGATAAACAGTCAGAGCATGGACAGTGAACCAAGAACCCGAGTAACTAATCCAAGTGACAGAGACAATCAATTTCAAGTCCAATTAGAAGCTTAGGTTTTCTAGATTCATGCTTTTCAGTAATTCGGGCACTCTTCTCACCTCACTCAAGTGTTTAAGGATATTTGACAATTCACTCAATTTCCTCAAAGAAGGTACCCTACCATAAGCTTGACTATTAATTAAATATCTACTCTATTAATGAAAACACATAAGAATCAAGAGGTCTTTTATTTTGGTTGTAATAGGGCCATGGGATTAAGTGTTAGGTGGGGAAATCAAGAAAGGGAAAATTCAAGAAGGCTAAACAAATTATCAAACAATGCAAATCATGACACCTTTCTTAGAATTCCTTTTTGGGCTTTAGTTCAGTTTTCCACCTTTCTTTCTTTTTATTTCTCACTTTCTTTTTCTCATCCCCTTCTCCATTTTTTTATTTTTATTATTTATTTATTTATTTATTTGGAGAATGAGAGATTTTCAACTCAAGCGAAATATATATATATATTTCTTTTTTTCCTTTTTTTAACATCCCACAATTTAATTTTCCAACTTCCTTTTTGCCCTTTTGCAATACTTTAAAAGGTGTCATACCAAGCATTGTTCATTAAAATAGATCTAGGTACCAAGAAAAGTATTTTATTCTTTTAGGCTCATAATTGGGCAACTAAGGGGTAGCATTTAATCAGTCAAAGTTCAGAAGGCCAGAAAAATACCTAGTGCCTCAATCATTTTCAAATATGTTTTCAAAATTTTTTTAAGTTTCGAAACGGTTTCAAGTCAAGTTCTAGAAAACACAATCCAAGAATGGGGTAGATTTAGTGAGTACCCCTTTTAGGCTCAAAAATCTCACATTTAGTAGTTTAAAATCAATGAGAAACACAAACCCAAGGAACCACATGCTGATTATCAACTATCAAAAGATCATCTCAAGCATTTTTATTTTTAGCCTATCACAAGAATACAAAAATTGGGTTCAAAAATTCACTGTCTCAATTCATTTGGCACAAAGTTCTCACAATTGGATGCATACTCTAAGCAAGGGGGCAATCTAATCATGTGATTATGCAAAATTATGCCTATATGAATGCAACATGAAAAATGCAAAAAAATGTAAAAATACCCCTACCCCAACCTTAAAAACTTACATTGTCCCCAATGTAAATAATCAAGTCGGAGAGACGAGAAAAATGGAACAACTCACCGAGGTGGTGGAGGGTGCTGGCTCAAATACCAATCAAAGAGCTGCTGGAAGATGTGTCACGGCCTTGACGCTCATCACGGCTAAGCCGTGATCAATTCTGGTGTCAAGCAAATCCCCATCACGGGCGTGATATACATCACGGCTAGGCCGTGATCAATTCTGGTCTATAGGAGCTGGCCTGTCACGACCGTGACTGCCATCACGACTAGGCCATGATCTCCTCTGACTTTATTTTTCCATACCTTTTGCTCTTCTTGCTTTCATAACCTGAAAATACTTGGCAAAACCATCAATTAGTGATCTTTCTTCTCTTAATCTTCTCAAATTATTCAAAAGCAAAATTTAAAAACAAATTAAAAGGGAAAGAAAACTTGGGTTGCCTCCCAAGAAGCGCTTATTTACGGTCTTAAGCTTGACCATACATCTTTCAATCAACCGGGATTGGCTGGGCTTGGAGGTGAAAGAACATCTCTCTTCCATGGAAGTCCTTCGAAGAGCCTATTTTGTTGATATGGCCAATTGTGCTTTCGCTTTGCTCTTTTCACTCTGAGTTTCATAGCCTTACTTCCTACCGGCGGAAGTTTTAACTCCACATGATGAGCAACTCCCATTTCATCATTATTTGGTCCATCATTTGTCATGCTAAGTTTGGGAGTTGCTTCCATATTAGGCTCTTCCTTCGCCTCTGGAGGCATTATCTCAATCCTGCACACATGACTCTCAAAAGGAGGGTTGTTATATGAGTTAGTGAAATCAAAATCTACCATACCTTCCTCCACATTTAAAGAGAGCTTGCCATTTTTTACGTCTATTATCGCTCCTACTGTGGCCAATAATGACCTTCCAAGAATGATAGGGAATTTAGAATTCCCATTCATATCCAACACCATGAAATCGGTAGGGATGAAAAATTTACCTACCTTTATGGGAACATTCTCTAGTTTGCCTAGAGGAGTTTTAGTTGAACCATCCGAAAATTGTAAAGAGGATTTGGATGGACTCAATTTATTGGTTCCTAACCTCTCAAAGATAGTAAGCGGCATCAAACTCGCACTAGCCCCTAAGTCACATAAGGCTTGGTCTATTTTTAATTTTCCAATCGAGCAAGCAATAGAGAAACTTCCTGGATCTTTTAGTTTATAAGGCATATTAGTTTTTATCATGCCATCATGCTCCTCAATTAAGCTCTTAGTTTCTATTTCTACTTACTTTTTCTTGACCAACCTTTGTGGGAAAGGTATTGGGGGTTGGTACGGTGGTGGAGGGACATACTTTGGCTCTATCTCTTTATGTTCACTCATGTCCTCCTCACATTCCACATCCTTTTCAACTACACCAAGCTTATCATCCCTCAAGTATATAGCATTACAGTGCTCATTGGGATTAACTTCGGGTTGTCCTGGGAATGTACCCTTAGTTCTAGAATATGTACTAGCTTGTTGGGCAATCTGAGTTTTAAAAATCTTATTATAGATGTATAAGTTATCTACCGTAGATGCTAACTCTTTTATTGCCTCATTGACTGCCATACCTTGTTGTCTAAACTCTTCATTTTGCTTTGTTTGAGTTTCAACAAAATTTTCCAAGAGAGACTCAAGTTTAGACTTTTGTACCTGAGGATACCCCGATGCGGGTTTCCAATTACCTTGGCCTTCCTGGATTTTGTGGTTCAACGTGTTGTTGTAGTTCCCGTAGGAGAGGTAAGGGTTGTTCTTCCTTCCATGGTTGTAAGAATTTGGGGGAACATAGTTTGGAAACTTCGGGTTCGTGTCATAGAAGTAGTGACAAGAGTTCATTTGTTCCCCCAAAGCACCGGATCCAGGAGCAATACCATGTGAGCACTCCTTTATGTCATGTCCCTACATTCCACAAACCTCACAAACAATATTAGTAGCACCTATTGAACTCACATTTGCCTTTTCAAGCTTATCAAAGCGTTTATTCACTGAGTCAATTTTAGACATAATTAGATCAGTGCTATTCATTTCAAACTTACCCCCCGAAATCTTTTTCGGGTTATTACCTCTTTCCGAACCCCATTGGTGGCAGTTGGGGGCTACGTTTTCAATGATATTGAATGCTTCAGTCAGAGGTCTATTCATAAAGGCTTCACCAGCTGCGGAGTCAAGTGACACCTTCGAATAGTAATACAATCCGTTGTAGATGGTATGCACTAACAACCACCTCTCGAGCCCATGATGTGGGCAAGACTCCAGTAATACTTTGTAACGATCCCAAGCTTTGGATAAGCATTCTCCGTCCTTTTGGAAGAAGCCGATGATCTGAGTTCGTAGGTAAGCTGTCTTGGATGAAGGGAAGAATTTCTCCAAGAATGCTTGCTCCAGTTGGTCCCAAGTTGACAACGTATTAGTGGGCACTTGCTTCAACCAAGCTTTCGCCTTTCCAGTCAGAGAGGAGGGGAATAACCTCAAACATATAGCATCGATCGGGGCACCTTGAATCCTTATTGCATTGATGAATTCCAAGAATGTCTCCACATGATCATTCGGGTCCTCTGCGGGTAATCCTCCAAACTGATGTTGCCTAATCATGCTAATTAACTGAGGCGGTATAGTGTAGTTCTCCTCCTCAATTTCTGTCCTAGCAATACCAGTTAGCAAACCCCTAGCATTTGGGGCTGCGTAGTCCTTCAGTGGTTTGGTATCCGGTAGATTCGTCATGAGTGGAATGGGAATCAACCCCTCTCTCTCTCTTTGTAGTCTTCTACGTCTATGAAAGGTCCTTTCGATCTCGGGGTCAACTTCAATAAGGTTTCCAAGATTTAGGGATCTTTGCAAAAAAGAGAAAAATACCTATAGTAGAGAGATAGATACTCTAGAAAAAGAAAAAAGAAAGAATTAAATAAAAAAAATTCCAGAAAAATCAATTTAAAAATTAAATTGAAATTCAAGAAAACCCAGTCCCCGGCAACGGCACCAAAAACTTGATGTGTGTGGTTCAAATCCACAAGTGCACTGCTTCATCGTCAAGTAATAAAAAGATCAATCCCACATAGGCCGTGATCTCAAATAACAATTAATTACTAAATCAATTAAACTGGACTATATAAAAAAAGGATTTGGAAAATATTTGATTTTTGTAATAAGAATTAACTAGAAAATCAGATATTTAAGAACGCAATCAATTGAAATGGGAAAGCAAATCAATTAGGGGTTTTTCAAATCAAAAGAGATTCCTAGGAATTGGGTTACCAACAAGATTGTTCATGTTACCAAATTGACTACCCCTTGTTAATTACCAAAATTACTTTGAAGGCGAATTTATCCTTAATAAGTTAATGCTCACTCTCAGGTTACAAAAACCGTGCCCAATTAAACCAACCCCTACTCTCGTGGTAATTGAATTTAAATTGAACCCTTTAAGTTCTGTGACAATTCGTGAACCCTCGAAGGACCGCTTCTAACTCTCATGATTTAAGTCCTAAGTTTGATTCCTATAGATCCGATACCTAAGTTCACCGCTAGGTTCCTCCTTAGAGTATCTACGACAAGCAAATAAGTGGCCAACAAATTTACGAGTAATTAAATGAATAGGAAACAAGTCGAAAGCAAAATCGAAATTAACAAGAAACCAAACATCAATTTGTCACCATAAACCAATCCTGGGCATAGCCCCAATTCCTAGAAATAAGACTACTACTCAAGCATTGCCATGTTAAGAGCAAGCTTGATTAACAATAACATGAAAGAAAACCTAAGAGAAGAGAAGAGAAGAAGAAGAAGAGAAATCCTAATTTTGCCTAAGGTAGCAGCCCAAAAAGTCCTCTATTTTCGAGCCAAATTGATCTATTTATAGATTAGGGTAACTTGGATCCCAAGCAATTACAAATTTAGATCAAATCAGTTTCTAAAGATACAGATATTGCGTGTCACGGACGTGATGGCCATCACGGCCATGCCGTGACGGATTCTGTCTTGGAGGTTGCTTCACTAGTTGGTCTGTCACGGCCGTGACCACCATCACGGCCTAGCCGTGATCAGTTCTGACTTTTCCATTCTATCTTTTCAACTCAACTCAATCATGGCCGTGATGGCCATCACGGCTCGGTCGTGATCAGTTCTGTTTGCCTCATTTTCTTGCCTTTCAAGCTCCATCTTCATTCCAACTCCAACATAACTGATCCTGAGCAATTTAATCTTCGATTCCTGCACACAAGCACCACAAAACCACCTTACCTGTTAAAAGGTAAAAACCATCAAATAATCAAATAAAATACGCCTAAACTATATGAAAATGCATGCTAAATGTCAAGGAAATATGAGGTGAAATCTCACTCATCACTCCCCGTTGACTTGATTGTCTTCGACGATCTGGCTGCTTGACAGCTTGTCTTGCTAATTCCTTGTCAGTCTTGAGGAGTTAGCCATTTTCACACTTCTTTGTACGTTTGACAACTCTTCTGAATACTTTGCCAAAAAGCTTGGTTGCCAATTTATCCTTTCCGTTGACCAGTATTTTCTTGTCAACTAAATATTTTCAACACTTAGAAACATTAGTCATTACTCTGATTCCTTTGTCAACCTGTCGAAATGCATCCGTCAATAATCAGAAATTTCACCCCTAACAGATGCCCCCCAAGTTTTGTTTTTCGACGGTCTTGCCCGAAAGAATATCAAAATTTGAATTTTCAAATTCCCAACAAACCCTCGAAATTCCAAATTTAATTCAAACAGGATTAAATCTTATCAATTTAATTATATCCCTACTTAATAGGGATAATCATAATGTTATAGGTTTCTTCGAACTTGAACCAATAACTCCTTACTCTTCTTAAGTTGCAATCACGTCAACATTGTGACTTTCTTCTCCCTTTGCTTCCTCTATGAAAATTTGGAAAGCATGGCTATTGAGGTTGAGGTTCTGGCAGAAAATGCCCCAATCCCTGAATCTAACCAGGAAGTGCCCCGCAGTCCTCGGCAGCACACATTAATCACTCCAACCTCAACTGCTGGAGTCGACAAACCAGTTGAAGTTGTCACTATGATCAAGATTCCAGATGAGGATATCAACATGGAGGATTTGCTGGCTGAATCAGTTCCCATCTCTTTACCTCCACCTCCAGTCAAATTCTAGACTGAGAAATCTCCTGACCTCAAGTCAGTCCTTCATTCAACACTTTGGTCAACATGCTGGCAGAAGTAAGTCGAAAGGGATCCACATTTTCTGCCAACTCCTCAATGACCCAGCATGACTCCAGTGACTCTCGGGTTGCCAGTCTTATGCATGAGCTAAAAGCCCTTCTTAACAACTCTTTCAACACTCTTTACCAACACTCTTTACTCTGATGCTGGCATCCAACAAGAGTTACTGAGGTTAATTAAGGAAATTACCCCTCTTCACGCCAATCTTCCCATGGCCAGTCGTACCCACTTCCTTTCTATCTACCAATTTTGGGAGCACTTTCTGGCAAGCCGGAGATGATGACTTATGTCATTTTTTCCTTTGAAGGGGAGGAAAAAACTAAGGACAAGCTTTTAGCTAAGTTCCAAGATCTCAAGTTCGCCAAGTAGAAGGAGCTTGAACTTATCTCGACAAGAGCCGATACCAAGGAATCTCTCTTGGAATATCGGAAGAGGCTGATGGCACAGATTGAGCTGACAGATTTAAAGTGTGCCTAGTTTGACTAGGCTTTGGAAAATAGTAAAGAAAAAGTTAGGGCCATTGACAACGAGTCTGTGGAGCTTGCCAAACAAGTTGAGACCGTGGTTAGCAAACTTCGCACTTTACAGCCTGTATATGATGTTGCTGTTGCTGACAGAACTGATCTTTCCTATGCATAGGATTAGTTGGCCCTTACCATCACTTCAAACAAAACTCAATAGATGTAGATTTTTCCTTTTGTCAACCAATCATCTTGTAAACTTCAACTTTTGTTTTTTGCCAAATCAATTAATAGCTTAGATTGACAATTCGTACTTTTGACAACATATGGTTTTATTGCCAAGTTAATGAATGAAAATTTTCATTTCCTTCACTTGTTGTCAATCTTTACTTCTAGCATCGTTGGTTTATATTTCTTCAAATACTTGCCATTAATCGATTTAATTCTTAGGCCTGTATTGACATCGACGAGTGCATAAGCATTCCCAGAAAAGACTTTGGAGATTTTAAATGGTCATTCCCACTTTGGTGACCACTTGCCATATTCTCGGCAGCTTTTATCCATTGGCAAAATGACTTTCCATACTAAATCATCCACTTTAAATGATTTAAACTTAACTCGATTATCATAGAATCTTGCAATCCTTTCTTTCTGTTGAATCAAGTTTTCCAATGCAATCAACCTTTCATCGCTTAATTTATCCAATTCATCCAAATCCAATATTGGTCGACAGGCAAGTCATCTTGTCTTTGAATAAGAATTGATTGAAGATTGATTTCGACAGGAAATACAGGATCATGTCCGTATACTAACCTGTATGGTGAGGTCCCTGTCGACTGTCTGGGTGAATTTCTATATGCCTACTATATTTGGTCAATTGTGTTATGCCAGTTCTTAAGTTGTCGACCCACATGCTTTTTAATAAGACTAATAATAATCTTATTTATGGCCTCAACTTGGCCATTAGCTTGTGTATAGTACGGAGTAGATGTAAGCATCTTTATCTGTCTAGAGCTGGCATATTCTATCATTTTCTTTCTGGTAAAAACTGACCCTTGATCAGTTGTCAAGGTTTGTGGTATTCCAAACCGACAAACAATGGGTTTTTCAGTAAAATCAATTACATCTTCTTGGGTGACTGCTTTGAGGTAAACTGCTTCTACCCATTTGGTAAAATAACCAACTCCAACTAAAATAAATTGATGTCTATTCGATGAAGAAGGATGTATTTGGTCAATTAAATCCAAAGCCCATCCTCTGAATGGCCAAGGTTTGACAATAGAATGTAACTCACTGGCTGGGACATTTTGTATATAACCATGTTTCTGACATTGCTCACAAGACTTGGCAAACAAAATGCAGTCCCTAACCATAGTTGGCCAATAATACAAACTCCTTCGAAACACCCACTTCATTTTCTCTCCTGCCTGGTGGGCCCCACATATGCCTTCATGGACCTCTGATAAAGTCAAATAAGCATCTTGCTCACTCAGGCACTTGTGTAAAGTTCCGTCGGCATACCTTCTATGTAATAGTCCATCCTGCATAGTATAATCCAATGCTTTATATTTTATCTTTCTTTTTGCATTATGACTAGGGTTTTCCAAATACTTAATTATTGGCAATCTCCAGTCATTAGACAGAATTACATCATTGACCAAGACATCTCTTTCTTCCAGTGGATATAATAATTCTCTAATCTCCATTAATCTTGACAAGGTATTTTGAGATATCTTGTACCTTGAAGCTTTTTGAGCTAACTCATTGGCCTCTTGATTCAGTTCTCTGGGGATATATTTGACAATTACGTCATCGAATTTTCTCATCAACTTACTTGCCATGATACAATATTTTGTTAAGTTATAACTGACACATTTTTATTCTTGAGTAAGTTGTTTAATAACCAACCGAGAATCCCCAAATATATGCACATTTTGTGTTTTCATTTCTACTAGTATCTCTAATCCGACAATTAAAGCTTCATACTCAGCTTCATTGTTAGAACATGGATACTTAAGTTCAAACATGAAGTTAGTGGGGGTTCCTTGAGGAGTCACAATTAAGACACCTACTCCACTACCTCCTTGATGCCTTGACCTATCAAAGTAGAGTTTCCAAGGCTGTAAACTGACAAAATTTACTTCTGGTACATCCAATCTTGGATGTTCTACAAAGAAATCAGCAACTGCCTGACCTTTGATAGCTTTTGCTAGACGTATTGTAAAGAATATTATGACAAAGCAATGGCGCATTTACCAATACGTCCATTAAGGACTGGTTTTGACAACATATACTTTATTATATCAGTTCTGGAAATAACCAACACATTACAAGGGATCATATGATATTTAAGTTTAGTACATGAAAAATACAAGGCTAGACATAATTTCTCTATAACACTATATCTTTTCTCGACATCATTGAGGACTCTGCTTAGATAATACACAGCCCTTTCGACATTGTCATTGTCATCCTGGACCAAGAGACATCCTATATTATCTTCAAATGCTGATATGTACAACTTCAACGGTTGACGAGGCACTGCTGGCATGATGACCAGTGGATTGACTATGAGGTATTGCTTGATCTGGTCAAAAGCCTCTTGGTGACAAGATTCCCACACGAAGCCCCATTCCACTTTTAATTTGACCAACCGTGCAAATACCGTTGTTCTTCCCGACAAATTTGATATAAATCTCCTCAGAAGGTTGACCTTTCCTAAGAACGACTGCAATTCCTTCTTATTTGTAGGTGTTGCGGCTTCCATGACTGCTTTAGCTTTATTCTTGTCCACCTCAATCCATTTTTTATGAACTAGAAAATCTAAGAACTGGGCAGCCGACACTCTGAAACTGCACTTTTCAGGGTTCATTTTGAGGTTGTGTCTTCTCATTCTTTCAAACCCTTGCTTCAAGTGTTCCAAATGGTCATTATTAGTTTTGGATTTGACAACCACATCATCAATGTATACCTCTATAAATTTCCCAATCACATCATGGAAGATGGTATTCACTGCTCGTGGATAAGTGACCTGCATTCTTTTAACCGAAGGGCATGACAATCCATTCATATGTCCCAATTGTTCCTGGACACTTGAAGTCGGTCTTTGAAATGTCTTCGTCGGCTATAAAGAATTGATTATAACCTGCATGACCATCCATACAACTTAGAATTTCATTATCTGATGCTGAGTCGACAAGCATGTCGGCTATTGGCATCGGATATTCATCTTTAGGGGTAGCAGTATTTAGATTTCTAAAATCTATGCATACCCTCATTTTGCCATTCTTTTTAATGACAAGAATTACATTAGAAAGCCAGTCGACATAAATGGTTGGTCGAATGAACTTTGCTTTGAGAAGTCTCTCTACTTCCTCTTTAATTCTATGTACCACTTCCGGAGCAAATCTCATGCTCGCTTGTTTGACAGGTTTGCAATCTTCCCTGAGTGGTAACCGGTGTTTGACAAGTTCCCTGCTTAAACCAGGAATTTCATCAGAGTCTCATTCGAAGCAATCTTTATACTTCGCAATTAGTCTGACAAGTTTTTTGTTTGTAATCCTCTGGCAAAAAAGCACTCACAAAGATAGTTCTTTTCTTTTCTTTGGTACCTAAGTTTATTTCTTCCATGGGATATTCCACCTCCACATTCTGCTTAACTTCGGCTCCCTTTTCAAAACCCAAAAGGCCGTCGTCAATAATACAATCCGCTAACACACTATCTGAAGTGTGTACTTCTTTGTCAGTCAGATAAGCCGACAACCGCCTCATTTGTATTTCAAGACTCATCGTTGGAGCTTGGCCGAGATTTGTCGGTCTCTTCCCTTATCTTAACACCGAATTGACTGAGAAGGCTCGCTTCCAATGCATCCTTGTCAATGACCCCCTCGTTGTCAGTTATGGGTCTGACATTTGGTGAGTATACTTTGAAATCTACATGTAATTGCTGAGCATAACAAACGCTGTATTTTGCTTCAACTATCTCCACCTGATCTTGTGCATTCCACAAGATTACTTTCTGATGCACTGTTGACGGAATTGCTCCTACAGCATGAATCCAATCCCTGCCAAGTAATAAGTTATAGCTTGACTTGGCTGGAATTATGACAACTAATGTCATTCTCTCGATAGTGCAAACCTGAATATTTAAAAGGAAAACACCATCTGATGGAGAAGTCTTGCCACTGAAATCAGGGACGGCCATGTTTGGCGGGATTAAATCCGACCGATCCTTCCCTAAATTTTTGAACATTGCTCTAGGCATCAGATTCACAGCAACTCCTCCGTCAATTAAAACCTTATTGGTGGGTCTTCCATCTATTATGGCTTTTACATGCAAAGGCCTCAAATGGTTTCTCTGCTCATCTGTGGGCATCTCTAACTGGGCTACGTTGTCGAACATGGTTACCAAGTTCTCTTGAACATACATCCAAAAATCACCTAGATCTATATCAATGTTGACAACATCATCATTGTCGGAGAAATCAACTTCGAGATATCCCTCATATTCTGCCGAGATAAACGAAATCAATCCTATCTTAATTCTCATACTTGGTTCCAGTATGATTTCGTTTTCTATATCCTCATCCAAGAATATACCATCAACCATTCTGCCAAGATTTCTTCTTAAATCATTCTCGTCATCTGATACTGGCCTATCCGATAGAGGTCGGGCTATCCCTGCATCACAGTTGTCTAATGCCTCAATAATATCAGCCAGGTCTTCATTTTTACCATCCATCCCCATGTCGTTACTGATTTTATGTCATCATTTGGATCATTCAGTGCTTCGATGACAGCATCAAAAGACAACTCTTCCTTGGTTAGGTTGCATTCTGGCTTGAACGTTGCCAACTGTTGTTCTTCCATTCTTGCTTCAAATTTCTTCTCGTGTCCGGCAACCTTTTCTATGTCTACCAAACCAACAGGCCATTTGCCAGTGGACTTTGTTGGTGGTGATGCTATCTCTAAGGCCTTCTTATTCTCTATGTAGACTTGTGACATAGGTTTACTCTGCCTGACTTGAGTAACATGCTCCTTCATGTCAACATCCATTGGGTGAGCCATTATCACGCTTTTCATTTTGACATCTCCACTCTTGTCAGTCTTATTGGTAGCCACTGCCACCAAGCAACCAGTATCCTGTGAAGGCAATTCCTTTATAATGATGTCCCCTTGCTTGGCAAGCTTTTTCTTTTGAGCCTGTCGGAGCCTTTACAGTCTTCTCTTCTGGCTCTTAGATATGGATGACTGATTCGACGATCCTGACAAACCAGGTCCTGTCATCTGAGTGTTCTGAGCTAATTGCCCCATTTGGTAATCCTCATTCCATAAAGGTGGATTGCGATCGTTGAACTTATTTCTTCTGACCCATTTCTGCTTTCATAATTCGGGATAACAGGCCATGGCAGAATTTCTTACCCATCGATCCACCATTACGTTGGACTGGGGCTTCCTAGTCTTGAAGGAATTGAACCCTCCACCGACAGACTTGTTATTTCCCACTGATTCTCTGACTGGATGTTCAAGCCAACTTCCAGTGTTATTTTGTTAGGTCTTGTCTGATACGTATGTTCCTGACGACTACCTGTCTGCCTGTTGACAACATGCGTAACACTTCTGTGCACACTGTTAGACCTAGCATGGCTGCTCGGGTGTGAGAACCTGCCTTGACTATTGCCGTCACGAGACTCAGTTCTGTCTTGTGGGTGATATGATGGCATTTTCTGCCCATGGCCTTCTTGGCAGCAGCATCGTCGTAAAATTCTTCACATCTTGGGCAAACCTTAAATATGCCGCCAGATTTCTCGCGTGTCATGAAATCTTCAATCGGTTCCCCTGGCTTTGGATAGATATAAAATGAATCCGTCAGGTCCATCTGAATATTTTGTCCAGCTCTTATATTGACCATGCCTATTCCCATAGGGACCATGCCTAATCCGTCAATCTTCATGTCTGGTTTTTTGGCTGAAAATTTTGGTCTTCCTTCTACCAAACCTTTCTGAATGATGTCCCTGAAATGCATACAGTCATTAGATACATGACCAAAAGTATTATGAAATTTACATTACTTCCGATCCTTTATTTCATGGTCTTTCAATAGCCTATGACCATTTGACAACTTTAACTGCTTATCTTTAAGTAATATGTCAAATATTTGGTCGCCTTTGGTCACGTCAAATGTATACAATTTCTTATTGATGAAAGGAATCCTTTCTCTGACCCTTGCAGGACTCAAGGCTTGGCATGTATAAGGTGGACCATTTTTCAATTCGACATAATCTATCTCATATTCCTCAGAATCATTGCCTTCTTCGTCGGAATCTCTACATCCGACAAAATTAATCTTTTCTCTTTTAAGGAATTTCCCCTGCTTGAAAACTTTTTCGACCTTCAATTGTTCAATTTGTCGGACTTTGTCACCCAACTGGGTAAGATCAATTAGGTGTTGGTTGACCGATTTCTTCCTAATGTAATAATCTAGACCCCCGGCAGCAATCTTCACTATTTCTGCCTCAGGGATAGGGGTGAAGTAACGACTCCTTATTTGACAGAATTGGGCAAGTTAATCATCGAAAGACTCGTTATTCATTCTTTTAATGCCAAATAAGTCTGTCAACCCAATCTTTAGGTCACCCCTAAAGAATTGATCATGAGAACTCCTCTCTAATTGATTCCAGGAATATATGGAATTAGGTTTCAGGGTTGAAAACCAAGAAAAAGCATTCTTAGTTAATGAACTAGGAAATAACTTCAATTTTAGTCCCTCCTCTAAAGCCAAGTCTCCTAATTCGATCATATATCGGGCAATGTGCTCGACAATTGATTCTCCGCTTTCCCCCGAGAATTTTGACAATTTGGTAATTTTGTATCCTCGAGGCATTTCTACCTGTTGGACCCAATCAGGAAATGCCGATGCAAAAAATGGTTGTTTGGCATAACCTATATTAAAACCAAACCCATTCAATTCTTGTTCGACAACTTGGTTAACATTATGGTTTAGAACATTTTGACGAAGCGCTCCAAGAGCACCTTGGTTTATGACAAAGTCTTTGTCTTCCTCTAGTTGTAGAATATGTACATTTCCACGTCTCAAAGGGACTTGATGATGGGGCTGTGGCCGCTCGTCATCTTGTTCGGATCTGTCAAGTTGGATAACTTGTGGTTGTTCAACCTGTGGTTGGTTATTCTGACCCTGGTTGACATTCCTATTGACATTTCTATGGGATTTCTATTGGCATTTTGGTTATTGTCTAGGGCTAACACACCTAAGGCTCTATTTAACCTACGTATCTCATTTGCCAATGTCAAGCATGCATTATTCGTGTCTTCTATTATTGTCTAAGTGGGGATACTTCTGGCCTTACTACTAGATGCTCTTGTCGAGTATGGGTCACTACCATTAACCGGGTTATCCCATTCGCTTGACCGGGGATTACCCCCCTAGTCGACGGTCCTGCTTGTCCATATGTGTGGACGGCCGTCGTCATTCCATTTGGACATGGTATATATGCAAATGGACTATTTGGGTTGACGGTGGTCGAAGCATAAGGCATTCCATACAAAGGTTGTGGCAGAGGTTGTGTAGTCCCTCTTGGGTTTGAATTCACAACACTCTGTGGAGACAATCCGATAGTTGATGAATTTATTTGTTGTAAAACCGGGGAAGTTGGTGACGGGAGTGTTCCTTGGCCAACTTCGTCAAATCTATTGACAACTTGAGCGTAGGAAACACCTCTTCTCGCAACTAAACTATTAGTGCAATTATTGCCTGCACTAGTAGCGTTAGCCGTGGTTGCAGGAATATTGTTAACTGACGCGACAGTGGTTACAGGATTAGCATCCTCCGTTGACACAGCGGCGTTAGTGCTGACTACGCCTGCATTACTTGCACTACTCATATTCAGAGTTTTGGGATTTAGATGATGTTTGAATCACTCTCCCACTCCATAGATGCATACAATAAATTTGTATGTCTGAGTTGTGACACTGTACGAGTTACTCTAAACTCGTCCCACTGGGCGTACCAATTTGTTAACGTGGTTTTTTGGATTCTGACCAACATTCCTTCGTTACAAATAATTGAAGATTAAACAAATGTGGGACCTACGATTTATGCTGTAATCTCGTGAATAATTTGCATGTGAAATGTCTGCCAAGTATGAATTTGACAAAGTAGCCAAATTAGGAATTACTGGCAAGGACTTAGTATCGAAATAAATATGTAAGTTTGACAGAAAAGTATAAAGTATTGTCAATAATGAAACTTGATAATAACTTCTTATGTTTAAAAATGTAAATTTGAATATTTAAAAGAAGAAAGTAGTTACTTTATAAAAAAAATAACTTCCTGAATAACTTGATAATGCAAAGAAACAGAAATTTGAAAAGGAAATTAAGTAAATAAAGATCTAAATGATACTATTTACGAAAAGTAAAAGAATAACTTGAAATAAATACTGGAAATAATGAAGAACAAGTAAAGAACTTAAAGGACATGACCAGTATTGTACTGGGTTTTCATATTGAATTGAAATAAGAAAGATGGATGGAGTACTTGAATGTTATCCGTCAATCTGCTGTGTGATCGCCGACCAAGATAATGGAAATAGTTTCAGAAATACTAAGTAATTAAGTATGATTACTTGACAGGAAATAAAACTTAGATTTGAAATGTAAGAACACTACAAATGAATTAATATAGAAAAGGTAGTTATTTATTAAAGTTGATGAAGAACAATTTCTGGGACATTGAATAGAAACGAATGAAAATATTAATTTAAGTAAAAGATGTCCAAAACTAGGAATTACTTATAATATTAAAGTAAAAGAAAACTTGGTTAAACAAGTATGAAGTGTAGAAAAGTAATAAAAGTTACAGAAAGAATATGAAGAACATGATGAATAAACTGGAAAGTGTATGAAGAACTTGAAGGAAATGAACCAATATTGTATTGAAATTGAACATTGTTTTGATGATAAAAGGGTGGAAGGAATACTTGAGTTAATCCGTCAGTTTGCTATGTGATCGAGACGTGTAGGATGTTTCAAGTTTCCAACCTCGTTTACATTGTGCTTACTAGTATTTATAGGTAAATAAAGTAACTACCTATTACTAATTTCCTATCTTAATGACTACCACGTATCTTGGCAGTTTTCTATACTTCAAATTTAAACTACTTGTCAAACAACTCTAATAACTGCTCAATTTCTTGAACCGCTCCACGTCAACTTGATTGTCTTCGACGGTCTGGATGCTTGACAGCTTGTCTTGCTAATGCCTTGTCAGTCTTGAAGACTTAGCCATTTTCATACTTCTTTGTACGTTTGACAACTCTTCTTAATGCTTTGCCAAAAAGCTTGGTTGCCAATTTATCATTTCTATCCTCCAGTATTTTCTTGTCAACTAAATATATTCAACACTTACAAATATTAGTCATTACTCTGATTCCTTCATTAACCTGTCGAAATGCATCCGTCAATAATAAGAAATTTCACCCCTAACAAGGTGATATTCCTATTGTGGACTAACTAGAACCTCTATATCCTGTCACTTGCAATTATGATCTCTTTTTAATAGTGTGTTTGGTATGAGGTGAGTTTTCTCAAAATCATGTTGAAGCACCAGAAGTTACTCCTTGTAGCTTCTTGTTGGACGTGGTTTTGAGGCAGGTTGACCTATTACCAAACACTCACTAACTAACAAATCAGGTGTGCCCACATATGTTCACATCAGGGTAGCAATAGTGATGTGTATACATAGCATTATTCTTCATAACAAAAGAAGTTTAGCTGTCTGAGTTTGATGACACGATGTATGAGTTAAAAGACTTACACCAAATCTTAATCGATAAAAATAATTAATCTAATGAATAAAAATATTTAGTTAAAAAAATTTAAAAAAGAAATAAAAAATCACGTGAGCCTCTGCCTCTCCTCTCTCTTCTCTCTTCTCTCTTTCCCTTGTTCACGTACTGATCAATTTTCTATCGTCATCGGTTTTTCCATTCAACGATGCCCACTACTAGAAATCTTCTTATTACCTGCAGATTTTCCTGCGGATTTTGTTCAAAAATTCGCATGAAACAGGTTTCATGCAAATTTTCCTACGAATTTCACCTATGTTGTTTTGGCTTCAACGACTCAAGAGGGGGGGGGGGGGGTGAATTGAGTTTTCTTAAAATCTTTCCCTCTTAAAAATTTTTCACAAAACTTTAGTTGTCAGATTTGTGGCCTCAGGATCTTTTACAAAATCAATGAAGGGCTTTTACAAAATCCTGAATTGGAAGATGATGAAGATAAGAAAGATCGATTCAGAATAAATTTAGAAAGATACATCACTGAATACGTTCGGGTTCAAAACTCAATAATAACAAAATACAGAAACTGATTAAGCCTTTAAAGATTAAGAACAAGTTATGCAAGTTTCATATATAAGCATTAACAATCAAGAACAAACTTGCAGGTTTCAGTTTTAGTTCAGTTTCAGCAATCAAGAATGGTTTTGATCAACTCAATTTTGAACGCAGATAGCACAGACTTGATTACAATCAGACTCAGGTTTCAATACAGATTATACAGGTCAAGAACGGAAATTATATTGAACTTTAAACATCAAAATCACAGGTTCTTGAACATAAACAGAAATTAAAGAGTTTGAGTTTAGAGATACCACACAACCAGATTTATCCTGGTTCAGTCACCACCACTGTGACCTACATCCAGTCCCCAATCCACCTGTGGGTTTTCACACACTAACACAACAAGCTTTAGCCAGGTAACTTGAAAAACCTTTACACCACAGAGCACTCCTTCACCTCGAGATACCACACTCTTGTGAAGAGCCTCAATGTTCTTCCTTAGGGATACCTCACCCTAATCACTCAGAGAGACTCCCTCTCTCTTTACAATCGAAAAGTAAAACAAAAAATTGATTCCTAACTCTCAATAGTCAGATAAACAAATTGAAGCACTTTTGAGAAGGAAACACTCTTTTCACAATAAGCTCAAGAAAGATGATGAATGATTTGTGTATTGTTCGATATGTTATGATCGATATGCTTAAAAGTGTTCCTTTGACCCCTCTTTATATAAAAAAACAAGTTATAGTCGTTGGGATCAATCAAAACAGATTTGGATCTGATAACATTCTGTTTTCTTGATTCTGGTTCTTGAAATAAGATTCTACATCAGTTTTTATAGCATTCGCGTCCATCTTGAAAATAAGTGCGTCCATCTAGCCATTTTGAATTGAGATTTTACATTGGACGAGCTAGTCAACGAGCTCCATATGCCACGTCATTGGACGGATACTCCTTTAGGATTTAGCAAGTCCAAAGACTTGTGTGGACGGGCGCTTATGTCACCTTAGTGGACGAGCGCTTCTGTCACTTTAGTGGACGAGTGCTTGTATCACTTTAGTGGACGAACGCTTCTGTCGCTTTAGTGGACGAGCGCTTCTATCACTTGTGTTGGACGAGCACTTGTATCACTTCAGTGGACGAGTGCTTTTTTCACTAGTGTTGGACAAGCGCTTGTATCACTTGCGTTGGACGAGCACTTCTATTACTTGCGTTGGATGAGTGCTTCTTATTTCCAAAAATCATTTTCATTAATGAAAACTTATCCCTTTTAATGCAGGTTATGAAAATTGATTTTCTTCATACATCTTTTTAGTTGAGCTATTTTTGTGAGCAAGAGATTTCTTTCTCTTACAAATCATCTAAGCCTTAAATCTAAAATTCTCCTATAAGCTTTTGTCTTGATGATCCTTTGATCTCTATCTTTGCTCTTTGATTCCTCCATGTAACTATTTTGATTTATTGAAGTTCTTCCTTGAATATTTTCCTTGAATTTGCTTAATGAACTTGTTGATCACTGCTTGATACCTGTCTTTGCAATTTGACACTAAAACACTTGCATACACATTAAGTTGTATTTATCATATATCAAAATCTCTAAGTCATTGAGTCTAACACAAATCAGGTGTGCCCACATATGTTCACATCAGGGTAGCAATAGTGATATGTATACATAGCATTATTCTTCATACCAAAAGAAGTTTAGCTGTCCGAGTTGGATGACACGGTGTATGAGTTAAAAGACTTACACCAATTCTTAATCGATAAAAATAATTAATCTAATGAATAAAAATATTTCAATTAAAAAATAATCACGTGAGCCTTTGCCTCTCCTCTCTTTTTCCCTTGTTCACCTACTGATCAATTTTCTATCGTCATCGGGTTTTCCATTCAACGATGCCCACTACTAGAAATCTTCTTATTACCTGCAGATTTTCCTGCGGATTTTGCTCAAAAATTCTCATGAAACAGGTTTCATGCGAATTTTTCTACGAATTTCACCTATGGGTAATACCTTCGTGGGTAATTTTTCCTACGAATTTTAAAATATGTAGGAAATTTCTTGCAGATTTTCTTGCGAAAAATTTAAATCCGCAGGAAAATTCACAAGAAATGTCAAAATTTCTTACAAAATTTCCTTCGAATTTAAGTCTATAGGAAAAAAAACTTATTTTTGAAAAAATTGCAGCAAAAATTGCAGGAAATTCCTTTGAAAAAAATCCACTGAAAAATCCGTAAGTAATCAATGATTTTCTAGCAGCGGCCGCCCGCTACCCAGGTGAAAGCAAGCGGTAGCACCGCTGCCCATTGAATACAGGTACTGCTACTTGTGCTCTTTATTCTGTTTCACAGTTTTGGAGTTTAATAACAATTACAACCTTGCCGTTTAGTAACAATTATAACATCTACTGGCCATTGAATACTAGTTTCACTCTTCTTTCAAATTTAGTTTGAGCATTGAGTTGTCTCAAGTCTCAAAGCTTGGCCGGCATGCCATTGATCAGTGGATCCAATCTGAATTTGGCTTCTCATAAATATATACTTTGATAAATATAGTAATTTGTCCATTTTATCATTCCTCATCAAATCCTCATCCTCATATATATAAAGCAAGTTTTTTTTTAAAAAAAAAAAAGCAAAGTTTTTTTTAAAAAAAAAGTAAAGTTTTGAGAACGAGCGTTTACAAAATAATGCAGATAGGGAGCGACAACTCGAGTATTGTCTCTCGAGGACTCTTAGGTTGCTATTATTAACAGAAAATCAGTTTTGGGGGGTTTGGATGAAGATAAAATAAGGAAAACAAAACAAAACAAAGCAATGAAAACAAGCAGTTTAAGAGATTAACAAATAAACTAAAGACGATCAACCTAATGTTCTCGGTTTCCCACTATCATTGGTTCATGCAAATTCCAAGCCCTAAGCAGATTCTAATCCCCTCCCGGTTGTAGCAACAATTTACAAGCGAAACCACTACTACGGATATATGTCCCTATTCCCAAATTAAGCAAACGGGGTTAAGCCCTCATGAACTAAGCGAATCATGAATGAACACACGCGAATTAAGCAAACGCGATTATATATAGGAACATAACATCACCGAAATAAATCAACATAACACTACACACTCCTGAATTAAGCAAACAGAAATATATAGCATAGTATTGAAAAGAGAAAAGCAATAAAAACATGAATTACAGAACCTCAAATGTAAATGGAAACCAATCACAGTAGATTAATCTAGGAGACTAGTTCTCCATTACAAAGGCAAACAATAAAGAGAAAACAAAAGACTAACTACTGACTAAAAACTAGCTAGCTCGCTGACTAACTGACTATCCCCCATTTCTGCCTTCAGACATGCTTATATACAACTTCTGGGCTACGCGGACTCGTGAGGCGAACAATGTCTCGCGAGGCGAATCTCTGCATCGTTTGGTATTCTCGCGAGGCGAATCTCTGCATCGTTTGGTATTCTCGCGAGGCGAAGCATGGCTCGCGCGGCGAGGAATGGAAAGGTCATGACTTCTGGTCTTCACTCTCGCGAGGCGAGGATTGGATTCGCGGGGAGACACAGAAAGGATGCAAATTTTCTGGCACAGTCACCTTCAGGTTCGCGAGGCGAATGATCTTCTCGCGGGGCGAAAGCTCCAGATTTATTTCCTTTTATTAACCTGAAAACAGAAAATAGCATAAGTAATTTATTTAACTCTAAATCAACTAAATTAACCTAAAAATACTTTAGACTCAAAATACTGCTTAAAGACAATCAAGTCTAATTTGGGCGAAATTGATATAAAATTAGCACAAAACCACGGTCATACTAGCTATAAAACTAGATGAGCCAGCGGCTGATCAATGACTCCTCTCCTTACCCACATTTGCTTCACTCTGTTCTCCAGTGCCTTGAATCCTGTGACGCCTAGATTTAATTAACACTAATTATAATGATTAAAATAGGGATTTTCACGATATCATTTCCGAAATGTCTCCTTTGAAAAACAGAGATTTGAATGAAGTCGGAAAAAACTGATAAATCAGTTTATAACATCAAATACTTTATCCAACCAAACTTGGTATCTGGTCTTACATCAATTGCCAGGAGTGGATAACAAAAACTTCAACTATAATAAAGACTTAAATCAATAAATAGATACAGTAATCCCAAATTAATTTTCATACAAGAGCGGAAGTTTTCATTAATAACATAAATTATACATGAAGTCATAAAACACAGGGAACTACCATCAAACAAGCTGATACAAAAGATACATCAATTTCCCCAAGCATTGGTACCTAATTAAAATAAAACAAGGTACGTGAAATATTCCGAGACACAGGATCCTCTAAGTTTGGGAGTCGCATCCATGATGTCCATCAGATCATGGTAGATTCTCGGCCCCACGTACGGAGCGGCCATCAGAATCGGCTACTCACATACACAAGAAGAAAGAAGAAACACATATGGAGGTAAGATTCTATGCCAAGCTCATAACGTAGATATGGGTATGCGGCGACAACGATCAATCAAGTGTGTGTGTGTATGTGTGTATATATATATATTTAGGGTTACGTTCATAAAATAATTATACAATTTTAGAAAAAGGCTGAGACTCGAATAGCATTCAGAAATTTTTTGAAAACAACTCGGTGCACAAGCCCGTGATAGGAGTACGCTAACAACCATCTCCTCGGAACTTTCAATTGAGAGTACTTAACATCTGAATAGTATTTAGTTCAATGGAGTTTCAAGATATCCCTGCTGTCCAGGTCTCCACTGTTGGAACCAAAGTGGCTTTGGATTTAATAATCTCTAAGTTTTGATGCGAACAAAAGGATTAGATTTGCTTGGCAAAGTGTTAGTTGAGATCTAACATGTGCTTTCAGTTATGCAGGAATACTTTAATATAAGTAAACATAGGATAAGCTTTCATTGAAAAATACGCATCTACCCTTGTAGACGGGCTGTTTACCTTGGTAAAGTTACTTGTTTATTTAATTTAGTAGACTGATTTTCTTAAGTGAACGAGGCTCTAAATGTTTGCTAGACGAATACCAAAATAACTTTTAGATATAGCAAGTCCAAAGACTTGATAATAAGCACGTCCATATTGCCACGTAAGCATACGGAAGTAATTAGTACAAGTAAATGAACTGAAACATAAAGTAATCTAGTAGACGAGCTCTAGCCGCCACGTCACCAGACAAAGATCTTTATAACTCATTGAGGAATAGCAAGTCCGAAGACTTGATAGACAAGAGGATATGCCATGTCATCATACGAGCAAAATAAAATATTGAACAGACCTAGTCTCTCATATAACTAAGTAGACGGAGTTTTTCTTAGACGAGCTCTATCTTTGAAATGAATTAAGTGCAATTCGAATCTCTTGAATTTATTTCAAATGGTTGATATTTATTTCAATAGAATATTTGTTCTTCACATTTGTTTTATCTGCTTTAATGTTTCACCTTGTTTTAAAAGAAACACAGTACCATCAAGAAATGCAAAAAGCAGAATCGTACAATAAGCTACTGCAAAACAATCTTTACGATGACAACTTTATGGCTGAAAAAGCTTAATTATACACAAAGGAGGAACAACAAGTTCTCAAGATACAAAACTCAGTAGTAAGCCTCCAAATTCATGCTACCTCGATAACCAAGAATACTATTCAGTATTGCCACAATCAAGCTATTAGTCACAACGGATGTCATGCATTAAATGCTATCTCTAAACGTGATTATTCAAAGTAACCGTTGAAGAAATACAAGTGAAGATGAAGGTCATTATAAATAGAAGACCTGAGATACTGAAACAACAACTCTTGACTGCACAACCTTACGAGCTAAACTTTTACTCCTACTCATATTTCTTTAGAGAACAAGAGTCAGTATTTCTTAGTTTGAATATTGTGTAAATATTCATCTGATCTTAAACTGTCATATCCTCACACATAGGAGTTAAGAAGATCAAACATTAAGTCTCTTTGTTAGAGTTAGAGCCTGAAGAGGTTTGGTAAGAAAGAAATACATGTAAGCCTGAAGAGGTGTTGAATACTTGGTTGTAATATATTTGGAGAAATAGTGGATAAATCCTTCAAGTCGAAGGGACTAGACGTAGCTCTTGGTTAGAAGAGAGTGAACCAAGATAAAATCGCTTTCGTGAATCTTCTATCCCTAAACTCTTCAGTTTTATTTGCTTATACTAACTATGGGATTTTGATATTGCTTTTGTTAAAGTCTTTTAAAAAGGATATTTTTCTTTGTGCGTGCTTCTGCTTTCTAATCTCCTTGAGTGCAAAATTTGTTTTAAAGTTTATTTTCGAAAATTATTGACAAACATAATTCAACCACCTTCTTGTGTTTGCAAGTGTTAACTTCATCCACCGGCACCGATGATGCATACACCGGATCATTGGCAGGATCCACGCCTGACTATCCCCGAGGTCTTCGTGGCCCCCACACAGTCCCATAATATCCTATCAATAGGTGTCTATGCCTCTAGAAGGACAACGACTATGATTAGGTTGGAATGTTGTCCGAAGACAAATAAAGTAGGCACTAAAAGTTCCAAAGTGTCAGTATCAATATAAAAACAGTATTGATAAGAGTTGGGCTCGAATGGACCATTGGCCAAACTTATCCTTTTTAACTCAACTCCGTATAATAAAATATTTTCGAGCCCAAGACTTAACAAAACGTAAATAAGGATAAACCTTAAGATTGAATTCACGGATTCAATAAATAAGAAATTGATACCAACTGATAATAACATTCCAACACCTCCCGAATCTAAGTACGGAAACAAATGCACATCACAACAAGTCCCTAAGCGACTTAACAATTGGACATAAGGCTTATACCTAGAGCCCAGTTACTTGGAATTATATCCAACGCTTAACATACGCGAGTTACGAAGATAAGTAAGGTTCTGGAATTAGAACTTTACGCCAAAACAACTAGATCCGATTTAGCACAGCGCTAAATTAAATATAAACAGTTACAACAAAGTATAACTAAGGTTCTAAAATTACACAGATAATAACAACACTAAAAATATTGAGCAAGCACATTAAACAATTCCCAATATTCCTAAGCAGTTATACCAACCTGCATATATCCCAAACTACACCTAAAATATTATCTTCCCTCACCTTTTAAGGTGTTCGGAGGTTTTTCTGGAACTTCACAGCTATGCAGTCATCTCCAATTAGTTCCCAAGAGCAATTCCTGCTTTCCCAAAGCAAGCACGAACACGAACAACATCACAGAGAGGCGACCCAATCATTGAAATAATCAGACAATTCACAAAATTAATTACTCATCCTCAATACTATATATTTAACTCACTAATATACTTAATATCACAAAATAGGGTCACTTTCAAAAGAAATCAGATTTGGACAAAATAGTGTCCAACACCAAAAATTGGAGAAAAGAGATTTGTTTATAGAAATGTGAAATCAGTTTGTCAAAACATCAATTAACAGTCCCAATTACATATAAACATAGTTAATTTCCTAATTAGAAGACCAATTTCAAAATAAATAGATTTGGTACTTTAGGTTCATAATACAATTTGGGGAAAAACCAATCTACTCAAAGAATGATAAAATTAGTTTAGGGAAACACTAATTCACAACCCCAATGGCATAAAAACATAAATAATTTCATGTTTAACAACTAAAATCAAAAGGCTAGGGTTAGGGTTTCAAAATTAGTTTGGGGCTTTTTGAATTTGAGACATATTGAGTGAAATTGTAACTCACCTAAGGCAAGGAGAAGGACGGGGTTGCTGTTGGAAGGTCTGGCGCGGTTGTTGACGGTGACGGCGGAGGAGCGTTTCTGGCAGCCATTTGAACCAACAAAACAGAGAAACACTTAGAGAAAAGAGAGGGGAAGGATCAAAGACTAGAGATGAGGGAAAAAGGAAGGAATATGGTGACCGGACTTACCAACAGCAGAGCAGCGACGAACATAGAGGCCATGCGAAGGAGAGCATGAATCGGAGGGAAGAGAGCCAGGCGGAGCTCGAACTAGCACGACCGTGCCTCCCCCACCTCGTGAGGCGCCGGACGGCAAGATGAACTGCCCAAATGGACCGGACTGACCAGCGGCGATCGTCTTCTTTCCCTGGTCCGAGCAGCGTCGATCGGTGATGTGGGTGTTGGAAGAAGAGGATTTTTATTACTTTGCCACACAAAATACAAGAGTATGGTCCCCTATTTTAACTAGAATAGAGTGACCATTTGACTAATCACATAGATGCTTAATGCCTTATGCCAAAATACTAAATGCTAATGGAAAACTACAAGACTTAGTAACTCATAATTTTGACTTAGTAACTTACAACTTTGACATAGTAAATCACAACTTTTAACTTAGAAAGTTGCATAATTATAAGACCCATAACTATCAACTTAGAAACTTGCTATTATCAATTTTCTAATTAATATCTAGCATCCTCCCTTAATTTGAAAATTCTTCTGCACTCCAAGTCTTGCTCGCAATCTTCGAAAAACTTCAAATTTGAGAGGCTTGGTGAAAATATCTGCAACTTGATCTTGAGTCTTCACATAAGTCAATTCCACTTCTTTCTTGGCAATGCATTCTCTGATGAAATGATACCTTGTATCTATATGCATACTTCGCTCATGGAACACCGGGTTCTTGGCAAGTTCTTGTGCAGATCTATTATCAATATAGATCTCCGTGATCTCCTTTTCCAACAAGTGAAGTTCCTTCAACAATTTTCTAAGTCAAATGGCATGACATGTGCAAGAAGTTGCAGCCACATATTCGGCTTCACAAGTGGAAAGTGTCACAATGGCTTGCTTCTTAGAACTCCATGTAAACGCACAATCACCCATGAAAAACACAAATCCAGTAGTACTTTTTCTATCATCAACATCTCCCGAAAAATCACTATCACAAAACCCCAAAAGCTTGAAGTTATTAGAAGGAGAATAAAACAATCAAAAATCAGTTGTACCTTTCAAGTAACGAAGAATTCTTTTTGCGGCTTTTAGATGAGTAGAGGTAGGAGCCTCCATAAAGTGACACACAACTCCAACCGCATATAGAATATCGGGCCTTGTATTGGTTAGGTACCTCAAACTCCCCACAAGACTCTTGAAGACCATGTGATCTACCTTCTCTCCTTCATCAAACTTTGACAACTTCAAGCCACCTTCCATAGGTGTGTTTACGGGATTGCAATCAAACATATTAAATTTCTTCAACACTTATTTTGTATAGCTTTCTTGTGAGACAAAGATTTCATTCTCCATTTGCTTCACTTCCATTCCCAAGTAGTATGACATGAGTCCCATATCTGTCATCTCAAATTCACGAGACATGGCCTTCTTAAAGTCTTCAAACAAATTTGGGTTATTTCCGGTAAAGATAAGGTCATCCACATAAAGACAAATAAATAAAACATCACCATTATCAAAAGCTTTAACATAAAGAGCATACTCATTTTGGCAACGGACAAACCCATTGTCTTGGAAGTACTTGTCAATACGACTATTCCATGCCCTCGGTGCTTGCTTTAGGCCATACAAAGCCTTGTTCAATTTCAAGACTTTTCCTTCTTGACTTTCAACGATAAAACCCATTGGTTGTTCAACATCGACATCTTCTTCAAGATAGCCATTTAGAAATGTCGATTTCACATCAAGATGAAAAACTCTCCACTTCATTTGAGCTGCCAAGGAAATAAGAAGATGAATTGTCTCCATGCAGGCAATCGGTGCAAACACTTCATCATAATCAACTACATGTTGTTGTTTGTAGCCTTTAGCAACGAGTCTTGCTTTGTGTCTCTCCACCTCTCCTTTGGCATTCTTCTTAGTTTTGAACACCCATTTGACTCCAATTGCTTCGTAACCTTTGGGAAGGATTGATAACTCCCAAGTGTTGTTCTTCTCAATGGCTTTGATTTCTTCTTCCATGGCTTGTCTCCACCTTTTGTCTTTCATGGCTTCATCAAAATTTAAGGGCTCACTGTCAACAAAAAGACAAAACAAATCATTTATAACTTCTGTTTCATCATATAATTCTTGATTGCTTCTCATTTTTCTTGGCCTTTCACTTGAACTCCCTTCGAAAGATGACAAGGCTTCATCGGTTGAAGGAGTTGGTGAAGGAGGTGGAGTTGAATCATTTGGAGTCAAGGCTTCTTCATATCTTTCTTTAAAGTATGGGAAAAAAATCATAAGTGTCTTCTTTCTCCTCCCAATTCCATGTGCCTTCTTCATCGAACTCAACACCTCGGCTCACAATTGTTTTTCCATTTCTTGGGTTGTACAATTTGTAGCCTTTGGAGCTTGCATCATAGCCAACAAACACATGTTTCACACTCCGATCATCAAGCTTGGATCTTCCTTGGTCGGGTACATGAGCATGCGCAATGCTTCCAAATACCCTCAAGTGATGAACTCTTAGCTTCACTCCACTCCATACTTCTTGTGGTGTTTGATCTTTGACATTCTTTGTTGGGGAGCGATTGGACAAATAAACTACACATGCAACAGCTTCGGCCCAAAATTCCTTGGGCATATTTTTTGCCTTAAACATACATCTAGCCATATTAAGAATAGTTATATTTTCCCTCTCCGCTACCCCATTTTGTTGTGGAGATCTAGAAACCGTTAAAGGGCGACAAATCCCATGTTTTTCATAAAACTCATTAAACTCTTTTGATGTGAATTCGCCACCTCTATCGGATCTTAGAGCTTTGATTACATAACCACTCTCTTTTTCCACAAGACCTTTAAAATTTTTAAAAGCTACAAATGCCTCGGATTTTTGCTTTAGAAAATAAACCCAAGTCTTTCTACTGTAATCATCAATAAAGAGCAAGAAATATTTATTGTTACCACATGAAGGATGATTGATTAGGCCACACACATCGGTGTGAACAAGTTGGAGAGGCTCCTTTGCTCTTGAATTGGCTTCTTTTGGAAAACTCTTTCTCGCATGCTTTCCAAGGAGACACGCTTCACACAATTGATTAGGATGGTTGATGAGAGGCATCCCTTTCACCATCTTCTCGTCTCCCAAGGATTTTAGTGCTCCAAAATTCAAGTGCCCAAATCTCATATGCCAACACCATGATTCATCTTTTATGCTAGCCTTCAAACATTTTGCTTCATTGGTATTGATGTTCAAAGTGAACATTATATTTCTTGACATAAACACCTTGGCAATCAAATTAGAATTTTCATCTCGAAGCCATAAACAACAATCTTTCATATGAATTTCATACCATTTTTTCAACAAGTTGTCCCAAACTCAAAATGTTACTTTTTAGTTTAGGAACATAGTAAACATCCATGACTAATTTGTGAGAACCGTCTTTTAGAGAAATTAAAATAGTACCTTTCCCTTAGATTTGTACCTTGGAAGAATCTCCAAAGGAAACATTTCCTTTTACCTTCTCATCAAGCTCCACAAATTTCTCTTTGCATCCACACATGTGATTGCTTGCTCCATTGTCAAGATACCATAAGCATTTGTCATCATTCTCATCATTATTAAGTGATAGCAATAATGTTGGCTCTTCAACTTCTTTGTCATCAACAAGATTGGCCTTCTCTTCAACATTAATTCTACACTCCCAAGAGTAATGGCCATACTTATGGAAATTAAAACATTCAACATTAGATTTGTCATACCTTATTTCATATGCTCTTTCATAATTGCCTCTAGCTCTTCCTTTTCCTCTTCCACGACCTCTAGTGGATTGATGGCTCCTCCATTCATTATTGTCAAAATTATCATGATCTCCTCTTCCTCATCTTCCTTGGCCATGACCACGTCCACGACCACGTCCTCTTCCACGTCCACGCGCTCTTTGACTACTTTCTCCTCCATTTTCTTTCAAAGAAGCTTTGGCTTTGAGGACTTGCTCCAACGGCTCGTCATGTCTTCTCTTGAACCCTTCTTCATAGGCTTGAAGAGAACCAATTAATTGGTCTACGGTCATTGAGTCTAAATCCTTTGACTCTTCAATAGCACAAACCACATAATCAAATTTTGCGGTTAAGGAGCGAAGGATCTTTTCCACCACACAAACATCTTCCATCTTTTCTCCATAACGATTCATTTGGTTCACAATAGCCAACACCTTATTGCCAAAATCTGAAATAGATTCGGATTCCTTCATATGCAATGATTCAAACTCTCTATGTAGATTTTGTAGGCGCACCTTCTTCACCTTATCAACACCTTCAAGGGAGGTTTTCAAAATCTCCCATGCTTCTTTGGATGTGGTTGCATTTGACATCAACTCGAACATGGCTTCATCCAAACCTTGATGAATGAAGGCAAGTGCTTGTTGATCCTTCTTCTTCGACTTCACAAAGTCTCCTTCTCATTTGGTGACAAAGTAGCCTCATTTTGAGGTAGGGTATAGCCTTTCTCTAAAATCTCCCAAGCATCTTGAGAACCTAGCAAGGCTTTCATGCGACGACACCAATTATCATAATTCCCTTTGGTAAGATGAGGGAATTGAAACATACTCGAGCCATTGCTTGCCATCTCTCAACTCTGTAGAACTCAAGCTCTGATACCACTTTGTTGGAAGAAGAGGATTTTTATTACTTTGCCACACAAAATACAAGAGTATGGCCCCCTATTTAAACTAGAATAGAGTGACCATTTGACTAATCACATAAATGCTTAATGCCTTATTCCAAAATACTAAATGCTAATGGAAAACTACAAGACTTAATAACTCATAACCTTGACTTAGTAACTTAAAACTTTGACTTAGTAAATCACAACTTTTAACTTAGAAAGTTGCATAATTATAAGACTCATAACTATCAACTTAGAAACTTGATATTATTAATTTTCTAATTAATATCTAACAGTGGGTAGGAAGAGCTTCGCCGGCGGTGCTGGAAGAGAAAAGAACAAGAGAGAAGAGAGTGAGTTGAGTGAAGAAAGAGAGGAAGAGAGTGAATCTGAAAAATGAAAGAAGAAGAGGGAAGAAGAAAGAAAAGGAACAGGAAGAGAAAGGAGAGGGTCGATGTGCGCAAACAGGGACCAGAGAAAAAAACTTTTCTTTTTCATTTACTTAGTGGGTAGGTACAAAAATGAGTGGTTGACATTGAGTCTAAAAAAGAAATAATATTGACCCTTAGATCTAAAAATAATGGGTGACAACTATATAATTTCAAAATTCAAATTAGAGTAAAGATTGATGGTTGAATTTATCAACCAGGGAAATTGATGATCCAAAATTAATCTTCAATTATTTTTAAATCAACATATTTTCAAATCTAAAATTAAATAGAGTAAAATATGAAATAAATTTCTTTCAATCATACTATTTGAAATATTTTTCTAAACAAATAATAATAGTGATAATATAGTAATATTATTGTCTAGCAAGCATGCATACACTATAGGATCGTAGTGTTAACGTACCCAATAAAATAATTTAAATCAGTAAATTAAATTACTCAAACCAAAAACATAAAAAAAATAAATAAAAATAATTATCCAGATAATTAACCACTCAAATAACTAATTAAACATATATGTAAATATTGGGATGTTACAATACTACCCCTCTTAAAAAAAATTCGTCCTCGAAATTTCGTAACTCGAAATTAGATAGGATCTTGTTATCACACCTTAACCCCAAGATTCTATGTTGTATTTCCAGTAACTTCATTTCTCCTATCGATAACTCAATAACATGATCTATCCTTATGTCGTTCTATTTATCCTTGAAACTTCCACCACCACATTATTCCCACTATCTTCGAAATTTCAGCTTAGTCTATTACGTTTGAATGACATAATCAAAACTTAATCACTTCTATTCTCAATACTGGTCCACTAGAAAAACCTTTTTTCAAACATCTAACTCTCACAATCAATACCAACACTACTTTTGCGGAAGCATGTACTATCTTGAGGGTGCGTTTGATGGTCAAGAGAGGATAAGGACATATAGGATAATAGAGCAGGATAGGAGTGAGATAGGATATGAGTATGATAAGTTTTTGTCATATCCGACATTTGATGTTCCCTAGATAACCAACTGAATAACATTAATAATTTTAGTATGAATTTTAAAATTTTCAATTTACTTCTAAATGTTTTCATATTTTATTAGATTTCAGTTTTTTATAATTTTAATTTTTTAAAATTATATAAAAGGACAAAATTATCCTTGTTATAAAATTACATATAATATTTTAAATTTTTAAAATATTTTTAAACTTAAATTAATTTGTATAATTTTAAATATTCATTTTTAGTTTTTACTTTACATATAGTTAAATTATTAGAATAATTTTTTAATTTTTTAAAAATAATATAAAATAATAAAATTAGCCTTGTGGCAAAATAAAATTAATTTTTTATATTTTTATTATTTAAAATATCATATATTTTATTATACCTTTTTTTGTAACTATGTTATATTTTATTATACCTTAATTATTTTATATATAAAATATTTTTATATTCTATCATTATACTTAAAATCATGTTATCCTATCTTGTTGGGTTCTAACCTAGTCCTCCCATCAGGATATGATTTTAACTAGATAGATAGGATATGATAGGTTACATGATTCTTTTATCCTATCTCGGTGACTCGCCAAACAATAGTAAGATATGATAGTTTATCCTATTTTTTCTCTCTTATCCTGACCACCAAACGAGCCTCGAGTAGGTAGTGAACCTGATAATCATGTAACCGGTTGTTCTCTTTATTTTTTATGTTGCATTGATTGGTCCCTTTATTTTGTTAATAATCAACGGCTAAAACAAATGAAGGATTGATTCTAAAAATTGAGAGTCCCAAAACTAGAGGCGGCAAAATGGGCGGGCTCGACCGGGCCGGGCCGGATAAGTCCTATGAATTATAGGGCTTAGGTATTAAAATTTGAGCCCATTTTAATTTCGGGCCTTTTTGACCCTACCCGATAAAGGCTGAACCCGTATCGGGCTAGCCCGCAATAGGCTCGGGTAGCCCGGTCACTTTTATATATTTTAATTTTTATTTAACTAAAAAATAAATAAATAAAATGAAAAAAAGGGCCAAGAGGCAAGAGACCCAGTACAGTAACGTTTACGTTTACGTTCCTCAATCCTCACTCGTTCAGTCGTTTTGTGTCTTCAATTCGCTCTTCTGTGAAGTTTGTCTTCACTTCATCTTCAAAAGGGTAACCCTAGTCACAGAGGTTCCACCGCCACCAGCCCCACAACCCACGGTCGTCGTGCACGGCAACTTCTTCTTGACTCTCACAGGCGTGTGATGGCGGAACCTACCCAGATCGCGACGACGTTCGACTTCTCACTCATTAGTGTCGCGGTTGCGCGACGACGGCTCCTCCTCAGCCCTCTCAGACGCAACCGACGTTCGATACTCTGCCTCACTAACAGCTGCGGTCGACGTTCCTGACTCCTCAGTCTTCGGTGCCATTCATCTCCTCCAACTGGTAACGGTTCTACAACTTCACATTCTCTTTTACTTTGTTTCTGGATCTTTACCTTTTCCTTGTGATATTTCTGAGTTTGATTTGATATTTGTTTAGATTATAATACTTGCTATCAATGGGTAATTGTTTAAGATTTGTTATTTGAATTGTCTTCTTGCAATATAGATGATTGTATTGAAATGGATATCAATGTTGTTAGTGATTGTCAAATACTGGAAACCCTACCACTGGCCATTCCTCCAACTAATTTAGTTAGTAATGATACTCTACAAGAACATACAGGGTTTCTCAACCAAAGGCCAAAAAGCCTAAGAACCTAACATCTACAGTATGGAAATATTTTGATGAGATTGGTGTTGATAAAGATGGGAAAGAAAAATGTAAATGCAAAGGGTGTGAAAATATATTGGGTTGTGCACCTAAAAATGGAACTTCACATCTAAAGCGTCATAAGGACACTTGTATGTTTATTAAGTTTCGTGATGTAGGAAGTATGTTTGTTATGCCGAAGGGAAGTATCTCTATATGAACTTAATGAGCTTTTTTATATTTCGTATGGGAACTAATTCTGAAGTTATCTTTTATAACATTGATTATGATTATTATATCTTCATTCATATCCTGGCGTTTTCAATAAAAACAATTAGGTTGATTGAAAATAAATGTCATGGTCCACACATATACACAATGTTATAGTCACTTTTAGGAACTTAAAAATAAAAATGATTGAAAATAAATTTTTTAAACGAAAAATACCGGGCCAGCCCTCATGAGCCCACGGCCAGCATAGGACTGGGTTTTGGCACCTTTTTTACGACACATATTGATTCTGAACATTTTTGACTCGATCTTATAAAATCTTAGCCAGCATCGGGCTAGCCCACGATGGGCCGGATAGCCCATTTTGCCACCACCGCCCAAAACAACTCCATCGAAAGTTAAAGAAGTAAGTGGAATCAACAACGGACAGAGAGCAACCAAAATGAAGTCAGTACCAAGAAAATGAATGAGCGGAAAATTCAAAAGGTGAAGAAGTCTATAAAGAATGCCCCTATGTACTGTCAGTCTGTCACACTGTCACACGCACACTACACTACATACAATAAAAGCTCAGTAATGTATGCAGAGGCACGACTTTAAGTTTGTCGAATTCCAACGAGCATCGAGTGATTTCTGATAACCGGTAATAGAATTTTAAAAAGTAATTTGTTATTATAAAATTATTTATTTATTTTTAGCTTTGACAGCATATTCTCTGTACAAGTAAAACACTTCTTTTGGGAAAAATTAATTTTTTTTACACTAATCAGCTGTTTTGTGAATTGAATAAAAAGCTTTTTTACACGAATTTAAGCTATTTTTAATCATCTATCTTGAAGGGGTGATAAATTATTTGGTTATGATTATTCTTAACTCTCAAGCCTTTCTTCCGTTCTTACCACCCACCTGCATTTCACTTCCAAAATCGATCAAAACCATCTATTAGATTTTTATAGATCTTGTTTCATGAAAATCGATTGAATCGGATCGGATCAAATTTTGTATTCATTTTATTAAATTGAATCAATCCAAACCAAACCTCATAGATAAAATTTAACATATATTTATTCTATTTTTTACATTATTGATTTTTTATTTGTTATTTTTTTTCTAATAATACTTACTAGTTTGATTTGACATAAGTTTTAGTGTTTCTAAGTTCCAAACATAAAAAAAAAAGTTTCAGAACTAGTTGATAATAATGTTTATTTATTTTATACATACTTTATGAAATGTTATTAAATGAATATATAAACAAGTATATACATATTTAAGATTTTGTTCAATTTAGCTTATAATCTTATTTTTTGATGTAATATAAATATGTAATGATGTGTCGGTAAAAATCGAATCAACCGAACCGAATCACATACTCTTTTTATCTTTGAATATGATGAATTTTTGCCTCAAAACCAAACCGCCAACTCCAATGTCCCTATCCACATCATGTAACATCACGTCACTATCTCATTATTTTTGTTAATTATTTTTTTTTAAGAATGGTAATTAAAATTTTAAAGACTTTGAATTTAAAAAACAAATATACATTTAAAATAATTGTTGAAAAAAATCAAATATCATTAAATTATATAAATAACTTCATATATTTTATCGTAATTTATTATATAAAAATAATTTTTTACAACACCCGAATAAAATATATTATTTTAAAATCGTTTTTCAGCAAACAGACCTAAACAAAAACATATTCTGATTATAATTGATTATCATAATAATCAATTATATAAAAATCGATTATCAGTATAATCTATTTTTTCAATTTTCCCAAAAATATTCTTAAAGCGACGATTTCAAAATACAAATCTTGAATCAATATGTTCTATTTCTACCGCACCCCATCACTTTTTTATTATTGAAAAACAAAGTGTATCATATTTTCAGATATTAAATACACAAATTCCTTCAAAACATTTTTTAATTTCTTAACCAATATTCTAAGAGAAATGGTTAACATTTCTTTAAAATTATAACATTTTATATGTTAAAACTGATATATATTTTTTGTCTGTGATTGATCACCTCGCAGATATAGTTACGAGACTAATCATATTTTTTTTGGCTAAATTGCAGTTTTGCTCCCCCTTTTTTTTAATTTGGCGGAAATGGTCCCCCAACTTTTTTTTGGCGAATTTGTCATCTTAAAATTCAAATATTGCGAAAATGGTCCCTCCGTCGGGATTCCGTCCAAACAGTAATGGAGGTTGGTGACGTGTACTACCAACTAATATTTTAAATAATATTGAATATTATTTTTAAAAAATCAGAAATAAAAAAAATAAAAAAGGTAACTTTGGTCTTTGGGTTTAGAACCACAGAAGTCTAATAGCGTTCCCATGTGGGTTTCCTCCCTTCATTGTCTTCAAGCTTCTTTCTTGTAGGGCCACAATTGCGTCTTCTTCTTCGTGCTTCTTCCTCCATTATCATCGTCTTCGAGCTTCAACCGCCATGGATGGAAAACCCATACCGGTGGAGACAGAGAAACCCATGCCTGCCGAGAAGCAGAAACCTATGTCGATGGAGACGTGGAAATCCAAGCCGGCGCAGACGCAGAAACCCAGCTTCCACCACCATCGTGGTTCATTGATTTATGATACAGATTGATGGAGCAGAGAAGAATGAGGGAGCATTTTGACAAAAAACAAATAAACATACACAAGGAGGGGCATAGAAGAATGAGGGTCAATGCTTAGAGATATCAATGAGCTTGATTTTTATCTGTATGGTGAGGGGTCTCATTGATTTGTAATTTTCTTAGAAATACATGGGTTCTGTAGTTCAAAAATTAGAGAATATGTAGGTGCTGTTTGGGGTTCTGTTGTTAGGGGTTCTGGTTTTCGACAAATTGAGAATATGTAAATGGTGTCCTCTCCCAAGTTTCGCAGACAGAGAATCGAAGACAAAGCGAAGAACCCTAGCCCCACACACAAAGAAGAACCTTAAGTTTTGTTCCAAGTTTAAAAATAGTTTTTCTCCAAGAAACCCACATAAAACAGCCCTGACCCCGACGTCGCCAACCTCTATTACTATTTGGACGGAATCTTGACGGAGGAACCATTTACGCGACATTTGAATTTTAAGAGGACCAAATTCGCCAAAAAAAAGTTGGGGGACCATTTTCGCCAAATTGAAAAGACAGGGGACCAAATCTGTAATTTAGCCTATTTTTTTAATAAGGATTTGAATTTTATTGATCCCTTAAACAATATTCTAAGCAACATATTAAACTTCTCTAAAATATGTTTAGTGTAGAATAAATAAATAAGATTTATCAACATATTAAACTCCATTTTATATTATTAAAAAAAAAAAACTCCATTTGTCTATTCAAGGACACACATATATACTTTAATGCTGTGTTTGTTACAAACGAAATAGCAATAGCGACGATAGAGATATCAAGAGTGACTTAGCGAAGAGAGAGATAGTTTCCATGGTTTAGTGCACGAAAGAGAGACGAAAGACAGCGGACCCCACCTAATTTTTATTCTCCCCACGACCGAGAAGAAAGGGGTAGAAATGCTTTTGTTACTTTTTTTTTAGGCTAATCATACTTTATTTTATACTTTTTGTAAACAAAATAATATATCACTTTATTTTAATCAGGGTATTTTTATCCTTTAAATATTAATATCATTTATTTCTCTTTTTTTTTTGTTTCATTTTTTTCTCTTATCAAATGATATGAAATATCTATTATTTTTCTCACTTCTTTCCTTTTTTTTTTTGTTATCTTTCTCACTTCTTTATCTCTTCTCATTTTCTTCTCTCAAACACACATAGACAACACATATTTAAAGCAGCCCGCTTATCCTGGTCGAACACCATCGTGTTGCTTAATTATTGGTACGACACCGTTTATTAAAGGTGTGTTATGGAAAGTTAATATTAATTTTTTTTTCATATGAAGGAAAGTTTCTATTATAAAGACTCATCTCTATTATTTTTTTTTTTGATTAATCATCCCGCAGATATAGTTACGAGGCTAATCATCAAAACGAAAATGAATAGAAAAAGTCTCCCCCAAGGGACAATATTCGGAAAACACTCGTGGTATACTCTATAATTTTTGGTTTCTCATGTATCATTTACGTGTAATTGCAGAAACTAATCCCTTAAAATATTAGATAATATTGAAATACTGATATCTCTCAATTAGATTTTTTCATGAGTCAGATACCGAATCCTTTACCACTTGTTTAATATGTCCAAGTCTATTACTACTCAGATCAACCGCATCTTGGTCCCTATGCACTGTAATTGTTATTTCTTTAATTTATTAATTCACATATCTTAAGAATTTTACAATCTAACAGATAAGGATTTTTTTTAATGAGAGATTGTCTTTAAAGTGAGAAATAAGTGTGTATATATATTTTTAATTATTTAATTATTTAATGGATTGAAATTTTATGCTCGTTATTAAATCAAAGATGAATTAATCATTGACTCCAAAAAAAATTGAATTAATCCTTATTTCTCATTTTAAAGAGTTAAATACAAGAGATAATGATCAAGGGTCACAGTTCAACCCATTCCCTTTATTTCTATTTAAGCGTCCATAAATAGTTGAACGACAATCATTAATTAATGAGTGAAGTTCCTATTTGTTCATTAATTTATGTTATTTAACTAATGAAAATGCTAAGAAACCAAAAAATGAAAGTTTATATAGGGAATTTGTGTTTTTAATATTTGAAAAAATGATTTACTTAATTTTTCAATAAAAACTTGTTTTTATTGACTACTATCCTAAAAGTACTCGTTAGCACGACCCTTTAATTAAAATTAGTTGACTCATTTAACTAAAATTAGTTATCAATAACTTGTGTGTTAGTTTATATATACGATTTTTTTTTACTCACTTCGTGTCTAAAAATATATTCTTAAAATTTTATTTTTTTCTTAAATTTTCTTATTTGAAAATATCAAAATGGTATTATTTAGTTTTTTAACTTTACCCTTAACTAATCTCAACTAAAACAATTATCTAGTAATTATACATGATCTATAATTAATTGGCTTTAGATATATATTTGGAATTATTTAATAAACCTTAATCTGTATAAAAAAATCATAAAAAACAAATATAAAGAGGCGAAAAAAATACTTGATAATTTAGAAGTAAATTTGTTTTATTTCTTTGGGAAGCTCAGTGTTGGGCTGGGCTTTGTTGATATATTAACTTTTTATAATCTCTCTTGCATCACTTAATATGCCAGTTAAATAATAAATCTCTTAATAAGAGAGCACATCTCTCTTTTTTTTTTATAGGCAAATATTAGTAAATTGGTATGTTAGTTGTTAATTTTTTCTCCTTTATCAAGATTTGAATCTTGGACCTCCAACATCTTGAACACTTATCTCAAACCACTTGAACTAACACATCTCTCTTGTTTTATACATTTTGTTCTAAAAAATGGCATAGTGAAAAAATCCACTGATACAAAGACAAATTACTGACGTATTGATTTTAGTATATCAACGTGGTTCAAGTGGTAACGAGCTTGGATCCCTTAAGTAAGTAGTCAGGAATTCGATTCCTAACTTTTACATATGGAGAAAATTTGATTGAGAAATATCAATCATTTAAATATTGTTCAATACCTCAAGAAATTAGTCTTCACAATTATGCGTAGGATATCAATAAAACTGATGCATAGTTAGTCAATAATTGAAGAGAGGAAACGATGACTGAAAAGAGAATTCCTCTTCTCGCATAAATAAATGCTCGCATATCAACCCATTCTCGCAAGTGCCATCACACACCACACACGGAGTTGAAATATCAGAAAGAAAACATGAGCTCCCTTCGTCTAACTGTGACAGCTCTATGCTGTGTAATGGTTGTGGTTGGAGGACTACCCTTCTCCTCAGATGCACAGCTAGATCCCTCGTTTTACAATAAAACATGTCCGAATTTGCAATCAATTGTACGTGGTGTGGTTGGAAATGCTTCAAAATCTGATCCCCGTATCGGTGCCAGTCTCATCAGGCTCCACTTTCATGACTGTTTCGTTCAAGTATGTCTATGTTCACACACACACACATGGTTCTTCCTCACTTTATCTAAAGTCTCGAGTCAGCTCTGTTTTCCATTCATTTTAAAGCTAAATCGTTCCTCCTCTTCTTTTTTTAACTTCAATTACTCCAGAACACAACTCATTTTCCATCAAGCTAAAGATTGGAAAGGCTTTCATAAACCGTTTTGCTATTAGATAATTTAGTGTCTCTTTCGTTTTACTGTGAAGAAAATCGAAATTGATTTTGTTCCTGACAAATATAATTTTAGTAAAAAGATATTTGATTAGAATCAGACAAAATTGATTATGTCTTCCAACATTGGTTTGACTATAACTAACGGAAAGTAGTTTTTTATGTTAAAATGAAAAATATACAGTAAATTTTATATCAAAATTATTTTTAAAATAAAAATAATCAAACTTAAATCATTTTATTTCAAACGATTGTTTTAAAAATCGAACAGATGGTCGGTAGTGCGGAAAACTGGTCAGGAGTTCGGTATGTTGAACTTTCAAAATCGGCTTGTTTAAGAATTGAGGGAATCAGTTGCGAAATCTGGGATGAACCAATCAGCTTTTATGTTTCATGTTTTTTTTAATTATAAATATAAATATACATTTTTTGGTATTGATAAATTATAAAAATACATATACACAAGTTTTTATTATTCATCATTCTCCCGGATTTTTTATCTTCTGAAATATATAGTATAATTATTTTATGTTAATTTAAAATTTTATTTCCTTAAATATTTTACTTAATATAACATATAATATTAAAAATATATATTTAATTATCACCGGTTCGATAAATATTGAATCTTAACCCGGTGCTTTCATGAGTTCAATGATCGATCTGGTTTTTAAAACATTGATTCAATCTCAATTGTAGGGGTGTTCGCGGATTGGATTGGATCGATTTTGAGCTAAAATATCATCCGATCCAATGATGAAAACATCGTGCGGTTTGGATTGGATCGGTTTGCTTCCTTAAAAAAATCTGATCCGATCGAATCCAATCAAATGCGGTTTGGATTGGATTAGATAATTCGGTTTTTGTCAATACTTTATTTTTTTCCCTAATGTCAAGTGTCATTTCTACTTATTTAATAGTGGTAAAAGATAATCTTTGTTTTAATTTGGGAGTTTGAGAAGAAAAAAATTATTGATATTTTTTAACTCGTTCTTTTATATTAATTCTCTATATCTACTCTCACTTATCCTTTTTTTTTTCCTTGAATCGGCTACAAATAAATTGTAGCTAATTATTTTTCAAATTTACTTAATTGTTTTCCTAATTTTCATGATTACTCAATCAAATATATATATGCTATGCATCAAAACTTTTAGTAAAATATAACTTCAAGATATTAATATTTATTCTAAATAGTCTTATATATGTCATTCCAATAAAAATATTAAAGAGAATGATGGACATAAAAGTATGAAGAATAATGTTTAAATATGAGTAATACTATAATTTCAAAAATTAAAGAATGGTATATGTATATAATAGATCGGTTTGGATTGGATTGGGTTTCACTATAGGATCCAAAATCCGATTCAATCCAATAAAAAATAGTGGTTTTTTTGGTTTTTTCGGTTTTCGATTTTTCGGTTTGGTTTTTACGGTTTGAATCGGCTTGGATCGGTTGATGAACACCCCTACTCAATTGTAACCAAATTAAATTTATAAAATTAATTTCCTTCAAAATTACATTTATTAAATATTCATCCAAATACACAATAAAAATCATTACGTTATCTCAGAATGAAAGTAAAGCAGTTAAGTTTGGTACGTCGGCAAATGTTTTTTAAAAAGCAATTAAATTTTACTTTTATATGTAGATGTTGGGAGGAAACAACAAATAAGCTAATTATGTTATCCATGCTTGTGATAGGGTTGTGATGCATCAATATTGTTAAACAACACCGCTACGATAGTGAGCGAGCAACAAGCTGGGCCAAATAACAATTCAATAAGAGGTTTAGATGTTGTGAACAAGATCAAGACATCGGTAGAAAATGCTTGTCCTGGCATAGTTTCTTGTGCTGATATTCTCACCCTCGCAGCTGAAGTATCCGTTGTTCTGGTATGATCCATTTATTTATATTTCAATAATTTTGTTACTTTCCATTCAATATTTTAATGAAAAAATAATACTCATATCAAGAAAACCTTCATAAGTTGAGACAATTTTTTCCCATAGACAGAGTGTTTGTGTTATTTTGTAATTCAAGATTTTATCATAATTGTTATCCTTGTTTAAATCTAACTAATACTATATCTATTTTAAAATAAAAATAATACAATATATAACTTTGGCAGGCTAATGGCCCTGAGTGGAAAGTTCCTTTAGGAAGAAGGGATAGTTTAACAGCAAATCGGACTCTTGCTAATCAAAATCTTCCATCTCCCAGATCCACTCTGGATCAACTTAAATCCGCTTTTGCCGTTCAACGACTCAACACCACTGATCTTGTTGCACTCTCAGGTACGAAATATCTGTCAAAATTATTATTACGACGCCGCAAAAGAACGCTTCTAATCAGCTAGTTCTTTCAAAATTTCGCTTGTATGAATTTCTGTAATAAAAATTACAGCAACAAATGGAGGAGGATTATGTGATTACATATTGCATCATTTTCAGGTGCCCATACATTTGGCAGAGCTCGCTGTTCTTTTGTCGTTGATCGATTGTACAACTTCAGCAACAGTGGCAAACCTGATCCAACTCTCAACACAACCTACTCAACACAATTGCAAAAAATATGTCCCAATAGTGGACCTGGGACTAACCTTGCCAATTTTGACCCAACCACTCCTGATACATTTGACAAGAACTACTACTCCAATCTTCAGGTTCACAAGGGCTTGCTTCAGAGTGACCAAGAGTTGTTTTCCACAAGTGGTGCTGATACCATTGCCATTGTCAACAGTTTCAGTGCTAACCAAACTCTCTTCTTTGAAACCTTCAAGGCATCAATGATAAAAATGGGTAACATTGGAGTGCTAACAGGATCTCAAGGACAAATCAGAAAACAATGCAATTTCGTTAATTCTGCTGGACTTGCTACTTTGGTCTCTAAGGAATCATCAGAAGATGGCATGGTTAGCTCTTTCTAACTATATGCTGGAAAATGCTTTGTTTAAAAGGTAATTAATTATTAATAAAGAGATCTATAGGCGCATGCATTCCACGACTGGGGGTAGATCATGTTACGTTTCTACTATGTACACTACAGTGTGTTTGTAACTTCTAGTTTCCTATATATATTAAAGGTGGACTTTGGGGTACTTAAACCCAGTTCACTGATGACCAACTACAACCACTGGTTGTTGTCACTAGCAGTTATGATATCTGGAAAAAATATTATATAATTAAGTATCTACTTCTTTTTTGAAAGATCAGAATATGGTTTTGCTAGAAAGATAAACACACAAATCTTTTCATACAAGGACCCATCATATATCATATATGATTATGGGGTTCACAAATTACATTTCAAAACAAATGTGTCTTTCACTCTCAATAAGATCATGTATTGTTCTTCCAAAAACTGGAGAAGAAGAAGATCCTAATCGATTTACAAATGTTAATGGTATTAGAAATTATATGTTCACACTCTTTATTAATTAAAATAAAAAAAAGCTTGTATTAGAAAATAATTTATTTAATATATTAAAAAGTGTTACATATAGTTAGTAGCTTTAACTTGTATCCTATAAATTTGATAATGAATTGACAATTATTATTTCAACATCAGCAGAATTGACAATACAAATCATATGTAGTAACGAACATTTAATCTTGCGATAATTGCGAAGCCAAAATTTGGCAAACAATTGGGTCCTACAGTCGTGATTCAAACTTCTGGTGAAATTTTTGCCAATTGTAAACATCTTGCCAGTTGTAAACATCAAAACAAACAAGTTGCTAGAAATTTAAGGGGATTGAGAAAGGTTTGGATTCATGCAATGAATTTAGTATAAGGACAAAGAAAGGGGACGATGCAAGCAGACTTGTTAATTTCTTATAGGTGACCGTTTGTTTATTGGAACGTTTTATTCTCAAGCAAATAAAATTATTGGGAATCATATATTCTCAAAAATATTTTTTTCTCACATTCACACATGAAAATAGAATTTTCTCAAATTTCTAATTATCATTTACTAATTTTTTTCTCAGAAACATCTTTTATGTCTGATAATAAATTTTTAAAATTTATATCAAACATGTGAAACATTTATTCTCGTAGGAACATTCTCATAAATATTTTTTTAAAATTAGTAGCAAAAGTCAAACTACCTTAAAGCCATGCATGGACAATGGCGATGGGACAACATTTTTAGATGAAGCTCAAATTAGGCAGACTTTCTATTTCAATTCCAGCAAAAAAAAAATTTATAAAAAATAATTTCTGAATCCGGAGTTGTCGATCCTAAGTTCAAGAATTCAATTATACCCTGATAATAACAAAAAAATATGAAAAAAAGATAAAGCTTAAAAGGGGGAAGTCACATGAATAATAAAAAAAGAAAATAAATTGGGAATGGAAGATTAAGCTCAGCTTATTGGCTATTGGTGACGGAATGGGCTGGAGACGGTCGATGTACTGAATTTTCTTTTAGTTTTTGGGCCTTGCCAGTAGAGGCAGTCCAGCTATTTTTCACATGGTCACGATAATATATTATTATTATCTTTTTAAATAACCTATTTTAAAACAACTATTAAAAATTCATTTAATTAACTAGCTTAGGATTAATAAAATAACAAAAACATACAATCAGAAGTAAAATTCACTCAAGAAAGACACAATAAAACTAATAATGAAGTGAAGTATGATCAGCTGCGTATATATAATGACAAATAGTGCACCAACTCTTGGATTACTTCACTTGGATATATGTAAATGTGCATCTGTATATTATGGTTTAGTACATCAATCGTATGTATACTTGCTTCATTAACTTTTGATTCCATATTTTGCTCAAAAAAAAAAAAAACTTTTGATTCCATATTAAAGAATAAATGAAGAATTGATAGATGATTAATAAACCTTGCAAGTTTCATCATGATGAATAAAAAAGGCCTGTATCATTGTTCCTGTTTTTATCTGTCAGTGTTCTTCCTCTTAAAGATGTTCTCTCTCATCATACATTCATACTGAAGTTCTACGATGCGATTTTAAAAACTATTTTTTGGCAGAACAACTTAATGGAGGACCACGTACATGGGAAAAAACTATACATAGACATTTAAAAAGAAACATATGCACATCTAATGAAATCCTTAGTATATATAAGGCTAATTATACTTTTGGTCCCCAAATTAATTTTTAATGTTCAATTTGGTCCACAAGTTTTTAAAATGTTCATTTTGGTCCCCAAGTTTCTAAAACTTATTCAAACAAGTCCATTCGTCAAGCTGACTAACGGACATGGACGTTGACTACGTCTGTTTCTCCGGAATTGGGTGCTGCGCGCGGTGGCTGAGTGGTGGGGACCGAAACCCTAAAACTGATTTGGGTTATGATGTTCCAGGGTACCTTCGCCAGAAAAGGAGCTGCGGGCCACGCTCGTGACCGAACCAAAGCAGACAGAGACGTGTGTGATGGCGGCGCACTTGTCGGAGGCACAATGGACAGAAACAGAGAAGACGAGTCCGGACTTGAAACATGATGACTTGACGGCAACCTTTGATCTGGAAGAAGGCGCCGGATGAGTGTGACCGAAAGCATCGAACTGGAATCGCACGGTGGTGTCGTTTTTGGAGCACCCTTAACTGGATGACCACGCTTCCTCTTCAACATAGTGCCAGGAACTCCGACGAGATGTGAACATCACGAGCAAGAACGACAGGAACTCCGACAAGCTGTGATTCTTCCAAATCCCTAATGTCACCATGGATTGCGGCGATTTCCTGCTGCTTTGTCGGAGGCACGGTGGACGAAAGCAGAGAAGAAGAGTCCGGACTTGAAACATGACGACTTGACGGCAACCTCCGATATGGAAGAAGGCGCCGGATGAGTGTGACCGAAAGCATCGAACTGGAATGGCACGACGGCGTCGTTTTTGGAGCACCCTTAACTGGACGACCACGCTTCCTCTTCAACAAAGCACCAGGAACTCCGACGAGATGGGAACATCACAAGCAAGCACGATAGGAACTCCGACGAGCTGCGATTCTTCCAAATCCCTAATGTCACCATGGATCACGGCGATTTCCTGTTGCTTTGTCGGAGGCCCGGTGGACAAAAACAGAGAAGACGAGTCCAGACTTGAAACATGATGACTTGACGACGACCTCCGATCTGGAAGAAGGCACCGGATCAGTGTGGCCGGAAGCATCGAACTGGAATCGCACGACGGCATCGTTTTTGGAGCACCCTTAACTGGACGACCACGCTTCCTCTTCAACAAAGCGCCAGGAACTCCGACGAGATGCGAACATCACGAGCAAGCGCGACAGGAACTCCGACGAGCTGCGATTCTTCCAAATCCCTAATGTCGCCATGGATCGCAGCGATTTCCTACTGCTTTGTTGAGGCACAGTGGACGGAAACAGAAAAGACGAGTCTGGACTTGAAACATGACGACTTGACGGCAACCTCCAATCTAGAAGAAGGCGCCGGATGAGTGTGACCGAAAGCATCGAACTGGAATTGCACGACGGCGTCGTTTTTGGAGCACCCTTAACTGGACGACCACGCTTGCTCTTCAACAAAGCATCAGGAACTCCAGCAAGATGCGAACATCACGAGCAAGCGCGACAGGAACTCCGACGAGCTGCTATTCTTCCAAATCCCTAATGTCGCCATGGATCGCAACGATTTCCTGCTTCTGAAGTGGAGGTTTGGAATCTCATTCAAACCCTAATTTCTGGTCTCTGATGATGCACACAATGAGTGGACAATGGCGGTGGTGAAGGAATGAGGGGAAGTTTGGCGATGCCTGAGTGGTGAAGAAGATAAGTAGGGGTCAACGTCCACGTCGCCGTTAGTCAACTGATGGAAAGGACTTTAATGATATTTTTAAGAAACTTAGGGATCAAAATGAACATTTTAAAAACTTGAGGATCAAATTGAACATTCAAAAACAATTTGAGGATTAAAAATATAATTTAACTTGTATATAAAATCAAGGCAACTGCTTCGTAAGATTCTGCCTGTATCATAGTGATTTAGTCTTTTGTGTGTATACCTAGACTTCATCACATGCTTTTTTCATGATGTATATTTTTTTTGTTGAGACCATCATTGTCGGTCAAATTTTGAAAACTTAAAACTGGCCGGGTGTCGTTTGATTTTATAGCAATAGAGTAAGACATGTGCAACCGGCTGGGCAGCAAAAGTCTACAGGTTTAGGTTTGGATGCTAACCAAAAGTTTAAGAAAACGTGTAATAAATTATCATATTTAAGTGGTTCTAGATTCTAGATATTCTACGTACCAAAAGAGAGTTGGCCACAGGTAGATGTATACATGAAGCAAGCACTTTATAACACATGGATGACATGATGTCCTTTACTTTTTGCAATTTGGCCAGCAGACAAACAAGACCTCCAAATGAGGAGGTAACGTGTAAATATTTGCATATTATATTCCATTTGTCTTAATACAGAAAAATATCCGTTCAGTGAAGAGTACTCTTCCTGTCTTCCATATGTTCAAGTGTTTTGAGTTCATAAAACTAATATGTGTGTTTAGAAAAGTGATTCTTCTATGTTAATCATTGAAAATTTGATAAACATTGATATAATGATCAAATTTGCTATATTGAAAAAATAGGAGACCAAATATGAACGAAAATAATTTTAGAGACCAAAATAGCACATGACCAATAACAGGGGACCAAAACTGCAATTAAGCTTCTAAGGTGAGGGAGCAAGTCCCTCACTGCCCTTAGATATATTAATAAAATATTTGGACGATTGAAACTGAAACTGGTAAATGGCTAAACAGATTAACAAACAATATTAAAGTGATACTTTTATCCCTATCCCCTTACTCTCATCTCACGCTCACCGAAAACATATCTAGGCTTTGTTTAATAAAAGCTAGTGGATAGTGGATAAGTTAGCTAATAGCGGATAGCAGATAGTAGATTAATTAACGGATTGTATTTGAAGTGTTTGGTAAAACTAACGATTTGACTAACTGATAAATATAAAATGGCATAAAATGATATGTTTGTATTTTTTATATATATAAATTATATATATAAATATTATTTAGTTTAAAATAATTATCATTTTTAACACTTTAATTTATTTTAAATTATTTATTATTTAAAAAATTAAAATATTAATAATTTTATTTTAGTTTTAATAATTTGTAATAAACAAATAGAATAATAAAAATAAAATTATATACTGGTATGATTTTTATATAAATTTTATTTGTTAAATATAAAAATATATTTTCTATTTTTTATCTTAAATATAAATCTAAATAGTAAAATTTATTCTTATTTATATACTATGTTAAATGATTAGTGTTTTATTTTATTAGCTAATAATAAGTGAGGAATTTAATTAAGATTGTAGGGATAAAAATAGAAGAAAAAATAATAAGCTATACGTAAGAGCTCAAACACTACTTCAAGTAGCGTCTGAAAAAAACGTTATACGCTAACGAAAAAAAATTTATACACTAATTTTAAAAACAATTATCAAATGAGGCTATTTTCCATCCGCTATATGTTAGTGAATTTGGTAAACCAAACAGACTCTAGCGAGGAAAAAATTGGAACACCAATATACCCATGCCAAAATACTTTCAGAAGAAGAAATCCCTGAAGATTGAGATTGAGAGTGTGTTTACTATTGCTTATTTTGTTAAAAAATTATTTTTTTAACTAAATAAATATTTTTTTAAACTTTTAGTGTGTATTTTTGTTTTTAATAATAATGAAAAGCGGAAAAAAACACTTTTAGAATTAAAATAAAAAGATTCTTTCATTAGTTTTTGGAAAAATCATTTTTATAATCGACTACTTTTAAAAAGAATATTTTTATAATTGTAATCAAACATAAATTTATTTCTGTTTTTTTTTAAATCTCAAAAAATAATCATTAAATTATTCTATAATAAAATTATTTATTTTTTAAATTTAAACAAACATGCTATAAATCACAGTAAAATTAAGTTAATTCTTTTCTTAGTTTTTTTCTTTGAGCTCCATTTTCTTTCCTTAGGCTAACAACAACGACTTTATAGTTAATCCAGTGAATACGATTAATATGATGCATTTTCATTCAAGTCTGAAGGATTCTTATTTGATGGTTTTCCTTGATGAACCGTCACTATTATATTATTGCCAGGCGGCCCCACCTCCAAACCTACAGTCTCGTACAAATCTAATTTTGGTGTTTTGCTATGTCAGTCTCGTACAAGTATCATAGCTTATCTACTATGAAATTGATCTTTGCATCAAATTCTGTAGTATGTGAAAAAAATTAGATTAATTCAATTAATAGATATCATAAGTGACAAAATTATCAAGCTCTGATACCTCTGAAGTATCATTAACAACCGGTGGCCCAAAAAGATCCCAAAAGCGAAGAATCTCATACAAAATTAGAACGGCTAGATCTGGGTTGTGTCTGAGCCTGCGACTGCTTGGCGGTGACTCCGCCCAGGATTGTTTGCTTCACAGTGTTCATCTTGTTCACGCCACCATACAGATCTAGGAGGAGAACATATCGATGTACATATTGTCATGGCTCCAGGTTCCACCGCCGTGGCCGAATCGAGGAGGAGGACGACAGTGACGGTGCCAGTGGTGATAGACGAGGTGGCGGCAGGGGTGGTGGAAGAGGAATATGAACTGTTGGAGTGGTGGTGACTGGTGAGGTTTAGGGGTTAGGATGACTTTTGAAAAATAAAATAAAGTTTAAAAAATCTAGAAAACGGATTATTTCACTTGAAAACTTGTGCTATAATGGTGTCTGGTGAGAGACTTATTTAGGGCATGTTTACTTTATAGTTGGGAGGCATCAAAATTTTGTTTGGACTCAGAGACCCGGTTGTTATAGTAATTTTATGTGTTTGTTTATGAAATTTCGTTTGAAATAATTGATTCTTGATGGGTTAAAACTGAGTTTTGTGGAAGTAAAAATTTCTAGTTTTTCCGTTGAAAATAATTGATTCTAGATGTAGGATCCACAAAATTCTACATATTTATACTTCAAAAGTGATTTTATATTATCATCCAAATAAAATTAATTCTTTTAAACTCATTTTTAAAATATTATTATCAAACACAATCAATTTTTTTAATCTTAATACTTTCAAAATCAATTCAATCAAAATCTAAAATAAAGGGGTGTTACTCCCCTACCATATTGTAATCCTTGATAACAAAAGAAAAAAAATTGACTTGAAAACAATAATAAATAGACGATAAATGATTAAAATTTAGGTGTAAAAAGTAATGTGAAAAAAAAGTTATAAGATAATATTTATTTTTTAATTTCGGTAAAATTAAAGAAGAAGAAATCATTGAATGTGGGCATATGCTTTTTTAGCAAAAAAAAAAAAGGAAAGAAAAGCACACATTGATGTCAGACTTGCTAACGCGTTCTGCGCACAGCCAGCCTATTTGTGGTTAAAATGGTCAGAGGAAATAACATTGGAACGAACATTGGGTAGAAAAGGAGTAAATGGAAGGCTCCTTTCTTTTTCGGACCAAAAGAAAGTCAATACTGAGAATTGAATACTTCGAAAATTAGAAAAGGGAGGCATAGACACGGACTCGGGTTACTGGTACACAAGGCACAGCTTTACTTAAAGGTTTAAAGTCTTTGGTTGAAAATGACAGGGAACAAAACTACACACATCACTTTAAAGTTTAACTGTTTAAGTAATTTTGAAGTTTGAGTGGTGTGTATTTTGTATTTGCTTATATGACAAAATTAGAATGAAATGTATTGAAAATAAGATTAAATTAAATATAATCAATAACTATTCAAAAAGTTATATAAATATGAAATAATATAAGTGAAAATGTGTGATCAAGAGTTCGTTCGTAAGAGCTTACAAAGAATTTTTTTTGAGTTTATTAGAATAACTTATATAAATAATTCATAAAAATAATTTATGATCTTAGTATAAATTCATTTTAACTTGATGTAATAACATTGTCAGATAAGCTCTTATAAAAATAAGTTATTTTTAACATTTAAAAAATTATTAAATAAATATTTAATTAAATTGTTTACATCAATAAACTTTAAAATTCTTTGTGCGAAGTACTCTCACCACATAATACTTTGTAGAGTTTAAAAAATTAACTCTAACAAAATTCATATGGAAAAAAAAAATTTGTCTGCACGATAGGTCTTTACGATATCCTATTTGCTTATTACTCTCTCCGGTCCATAATATAAGAAATAAATGGATCTATTTTTTGTTCAAAATATAAAAAAAATGTATCAATTTTCACACATATTAAATACTAATTTTCAATATTACCCTTATTAATTACTGTCGTTAATTATAGGTCATTAGAATATTAATTAAAATTAGAAGGGGTGTTTTATGAAATTTATATGAGTATTAATTACAATTAACTCATTTCAATATATTTTATTGGTCTGTGATTTAGGATTTTGTTTCTTATATTATGGATCGGAACACTATAATAGTTTATAAATGCATCCATAGACAATCAATAATGTGTGTTTTTATTTTTTATAAATTCAACATTCAACTTATATTTTTCTTGACATTGGGCTTTTGAATTTGAATATACACGAAAGAATATATATATATATATATATATATATATATATATATATATATATTCTCACCATAGCTGGTTTAAACATTTAGATTTTTTCATGTGAACTATATTGCATATGACAAACTTAATTTGTTCTATAAAAAAACTCAGTTTGTGGAGTTTACAGACAAAAATATAAATAAATATTTCTTACTGATCGAGTTTAAAATTATTTAAAACATAAACTTCTAAGAAGTAAGTTTTTATTTAAAATTTTTCTTAGAAATAATAATTTGAATTGTTTTACAAATTAATTTTATATGTTAAAAGCATAATAAAGATATATTTTTTGAAAAATACTAACGAGTATCCTACATTGATTAAGAAATCAAAATAGGTAATTTGTATGAAAAAGTTGTTTATTTATTATATTAAAAAGTGTTAACCTTATATTTTCAATACAAACCCTTATGTATATCACTCGTTAGCAAGACTTGCTGATTTTTATTGTTCCTAGAATAAAAGGAACAAATTGTTATTACAAGGTTTTGAATGTGAATTATTAAAGTTGAACCAAATTTAGTTAAACTCAATCAAAGCAGGTAAACCGTTAGAACTTGTAGAACCTCTATTTTTAATCAAAAAAACAAGATTCCAAATTCTCTATTTTTTTATGAAAGAGGAGAAATATTATTAACTAAACAAACCGTCGGGCATAAGCCCCATTACAATCATTATTTACAGGTGCACCAAATAAAGAATTAACTGAATTCACTGACAAATTGCATAGGTGCATCAAAAGCACTTCATGTAAGAAAATCAGCACACTTATTTAATTCCTTGAACACATTATGAACTAAAGCTTGTCAATCTCCCAACCGAAGCAAAAATAGAATCTCTCGAGTAGAGATTTAATATAAGGATTTGAAGTAAAACCACTAGAAATAAGGTTTACCACCACTAATGAATCAGTTTCAAAAATTGCCTTCTTGAGCTTCTTTTCCAAATTCTCTATTTGAGTAAGATAAAACTCGTCACATGCATTTACTTTTAACTATTAAATTGCAACTCTAGTTTTCAACTTTAACATACATGCACGCTAATAAAGAAAATCAACTAAATTACTTTGTACTTTTTAAATAAAATCATTTATAAATAAAATTAATTACTAAATTTAAAATGCACGGTACAAACTGCAAAGCCTTTTTCATTACAGGGCCAAGTGACTGAAATTTTGAATTTGATTGGTTTATTCCTTATGTCATGTTTTTATTTTCTATTTTTAGAAGTAATTACAACAAAAATATATATCATAAAATTATCACATATTGTTTTCATTATGTTTCCTATTTCTAAAGACTTGTACAATAAATAGTGAAAACAACTTTTTGTTTGTTTTCAGTGTTTCTTATACAATTTTTTGAAAATAGGAAACATGATGAAAACAATATTATAATTTTATAATGATTTTATTGTAATTACTTCTAAAAATAAAAAATGAAAATATGGAACAATGAAAAACCAATCAGGTCCAAGACCGAACCGTGAAACCCAAGGACACGGCATTCGTTGTACTTGTCTCTCTGTTTATATAAATAGAGGCTTCATAACTGCATGTTCTGGCACCCGCAACACGTTCATAATTGCAAATATTAGAAAGAAAAATGGCTTCTCTTGGTCTAACTCTTACAACAACAGCTTTGTGCTGTGTAATAGTTGTGGTTGGAGCACTTATACCCTTCTCAGATGCACAGCTAGATCCCTCGTTTTACAATAAAACATGTCCGAATTTGCAATCAATTGTACGTGGTGTGGTTGGAAATGCTTCAAAATCGGATCCCCGAATCGGTGCCAGTCTCATCAGGCTCCACTTTCATGACTGTTTTGTTCAAGTATGTATCAATACTTGGTTCTTCATAATTTACCTTTAAGTTCGGTGTCAACTCTAAAACATCACTCATGATTTGCCATCCAGCCAAACACTGGAAATTTATTTTATATAAACTTATTTATTACATAAGTTGGACTAAACACCACATTATGTTATGAATTTTTTCAGTTATATATATAACTTCTAGGATTGGGTTAAGATGTACCATCCATATTTTGCACCACCCACTACACCACCCATATGTGGCAAATTTTGGACCAATCAAATTGCCACATGGGTTTGATCAAAATTTCAAACTTTCTAGTTGTATTTCTACTGTAGTTAAATATATGAATACAATATATTGTAGTATAGTATATGTACTCTTTGTATTCGCAAATTTATCCCATATTAAAATAATGTTTTTTGATTAAAAAAACTGATTATATTAAAAAAATATTTTAATATGAATTAAAATAATGTTCGTTGTCAATAATATTTTTAATATAATCAGTTTTTTTAATCAAAAAACATTATTTTAATATGGGTTAAATTTATGAATACAAAGAGTACATATACTATACCACAATATAATGTATTCATATAGTTTGACTACAGTATAATACAACTAGAAAGTTTGAAATTTTGACCAACTTATGTGACAATTTGATTGGCCCAAAATTTGCCTTATGAGTGGTGTAGTCGGTGGTGTAAAATGTGAGTGGGACACCATAACCACGCCCAAAACTTCTAATGTATTAACTTCTTTTCAATAGGAGACTTTTTCGTCTAGGCATCTTGCTTTGACTTGAAATTCTCAACATATAAATTATATATTGAGAAAAAAAAATTAATAGGAGAAATTAAGGCTTTTTAGCCTTAGGGAGAGGAATTAAATAATTCATCAAACATGTGAATTTACGTATGTTATCCATGGTTGTGACAGGGCTGTGATGCATCACTTCTATTGAATGATACCGCGACGATCGTGAGCGAACAAGGAGCTGCACCAAATAACAACTCAATAAGAGGTTTGAATGTTGTGAACCAGATCAAGACAGCAGTGGAAAATGCTTGCCCTGGTATAGTTTCTTGTGCTGATATTCTTGCCCTTGCGGCTGAAATTTCTTCTGTTCAGGTATACCTTACGTTTAAATGAATTTCTTATTGAATGTTGAATTCCATTACTATCTACTTTATAAAGGGTAAAAACATGAGTTAATTTTTAAAGGTTAAGGTTTTTTTATATAAAGAAAATAAATTCTGTTTTTTTGTAGATATTACCAAAACAATAATTTTTTTATTTTGTTCACTCTAGTTTGATATCCCGTGGGATACATGCATTTATGTGACTGAAAATAATACAACAATCATGTATAAAATTGAAATAAATAAATAAATAAAATATTATCCAAATATAATATTTAGGTAAACAAATTCTTACAAAAAAAAAAATTGTTAGCACAAAAAGTTGGTGCACAAATCCTTGAGAGTCACATTAACAATTGTCAAACATATTATAACCATGACCTAAATGTCTAAAACTAATTTTATTTTGTTCTTATTAAAATAGTACAACTTTGACAAGCATTAATCAATGATATTTCCGAGATCAATACCAAAATATATTTATACACATCATCTTAAATTTGTAATAATTAGTTACTTATCATTTTTTATCCACTAACACTCGTATACAGATGTGAGATAATGTACACCCAATAATATGTGCCAAGCATTTCTCTATTTGCAATTTTTTGACATAAAGTCACTTTTAAATAATAAACAAAAAGAATACATATTTTAATATTAATATATATATATATATATATATATATATATATATATATATATATATTTCTTTCTTTACCTTTTATCTTTCAAATAATATCTGTCTTTTATTTTTCCAAAAAAAAAACAGAGTGTAAAATATGATATAAACAAGAACATTATTTCTCTTGCATGCAGCCTCATAAATGAGATAACACTTGAACAACACACTCACATTTCAGTAAATATTTCAACTTCATTTGGAAACATGCAATACCTCAATATATACTCACCCACACATATAAATTTCCTATGATATTTATAATTATGGTAAAAAAATGAAGAGTTTCTTTCTTTCCAGGCTAACGGTCCAGATTGGGAAGTCCCATTGGGAAGAAGGGACAGTCTAACAGCAAACCAAACTCTTGCTATTCAAAATCTTCCGGCTCCAACCTTAACCCTCGAACAACTTAAATCTGCATTTGCTAAACAAGGCCTCAACACTACCGATCTAGTTGCACTCTCAGGTATGAAATTTTGAAATCCCTTTAGTTAATACATTATGCATATAATGATTGTATATGTCAATTTCATTTTCAGGTGCTCATACAATTGGAAGAGCTAAGTGCAGCACATTCATTGGTCGATTATACAATTTCAATAGCACAGGCAACCCTGATTCGACACTCAACACAACCTTGTTACAAACATTGCAAACATTATGTCCCAATGGTGGACCTGGTACTAATCTCACCAATTTGGACCTAACAACTCCTGACTCATTCGACAACAACTACTACTCCAATCTTCAATCTCAAAATGGCTTGCTTCAGACTGACCAAGAGCTGTTTTCCACTAGCGGTGCAGATACCATTGCCATTGTCAATAGTTTCATTAATAACCAAACTCTTTTCTTTGAGAACTTTAAGGCATCAATGATAAAAATGGGTAACATTGGAGTATTAACAGGATCTCAAGGAGAAGTCCGAACACAGTGTAATTTTGTGAATGGGAACTCTTCTTTTGGATTGGCCACTGTAGCCACCGAAGAATCATCACAAGATGGCATTGTTAGCTCAATCTAAATGAGTTAACAAATTAAGGGTATGCTATAAAATCTTGAGATTAATAAAGAGTTCTATAGGCAATTAAATATATACATGACATGTTGTTGTGGTAGATCGTTTTAACTTGTGTACTTTGAATTATACGACTAGCTCTATATTTATGAGAATTCTGAATCCTTTGATGATGATCTGTTTGTGCTTTTAGTTGATGCCCTGCTGCCGACGGACTTCTGCTTCTAATCCCTGTGATCACTAGAAATTATGATATCTATAATATTTCTAATTTTGGGAGAATTGGTGACTAGAATTACTGATAATACAAGATTAAAGGAAATTAAGAACCAATTAACCATTAATCTGAATAATCATTACTATTATGAGAATGATTTTTGGTCCTTTACCTCTAATTTGTGTTGTTAAGGGTCTTTCTTATGAATCCTCCCTTTAATTTTCCACCCATATTAAGGAGGGTCAGTTAAAATTGTTGCTTCAAGAAAGAAAAAAAAAAGAATAGATAATTACAATCATAAGCTGATATGGAAAATATTCCATTTCGGAATAATTATGAAGCCGAAATTCTTGGCAAGTAATTCTATAGTCCAACATATGTTGTAAAGGAAAGGGCAGCAATATATTCTTTTTAACACTATTTTTAATTTTTAATACATTTTTAATTATTGAGTAAATTCTATATGAGTCCCACACTAAATAGAGAGAGTTCCACATAAAATTTATGATCTCAAATAAAATTTATCCAATAATAAAGAGCATGCTAGAAAGAATGTTGACAGAAGTGTGTTGATAACATGACTTATGTTCAAAAACTTACTACTCTACTTATAAACATCAAGCCAATCAAACGAAGTGCTACAGATTGAAGCAATGGAGAAACGTTTGGATTCAAGCAATTAACTAAGGACGAAGAGGGATGGCGCAAACAATACCTTATGTTGTGATGACTATTGTGTCCATAAATAACTTTATTATATCATGTGTTTCTCTATCATATGTAATTTTGCACAGATTAAGACCCGAAAACAGTAACTATTTATTAAAAAATTAAACATTTCAATTTTGAAAATATAAAATTTATAAGTTTCAATATAAATTTACTCTTTTTAATTCCTTAACATATACAACATTATACAAGATAGAAAATTCCTTATATCATATCACGAATCAATTTTTCATAACTTTAAGCAATTAGGTGAAGGTAGTAAACTATTTTAATTTATCTTTTTTATCAATGCCTCATAAAATAAGCCATATAAAAAATAACATTAAATAATTCGTGACAAGAATTTTGCAAAATAACTGCGGAAAAATCCCTAGCTAATCTTTGGGTTTGGTGGGACATTTGGGAAATTGATAAAATATGAATACTTTTGTTCGTCCGTTACTCTGTTTGGACATTTTCGGAGAAACGCTTTAATCTGCATTTTCGTTTTGGGCTTTGGCAGTGAGTTTTAATTCATGTCAAGCTCAACAGTTTGCTAAATGGTTCATGGAACCTTTTGCTTTTGGTTTACCTATTAGGCTTTTGGGGTTTGATTTTTACCACCCCATAAATTATTATTCTAATCTCTCTTATTCCTCTATTTTTTTTTATTCCCTAATTATCCTTGTTAACCCTAACACTTTATTTACCTCACTCATCCAACCCACCTCATTCACTTACTTTTTTTTCTTCTTTTGTTATTCTTCATTCTCCTCCCACCTCTCACTACGTAACACTCTATGTTTTAAGATTCTTTGGTATATCTTTAGCATCCTCAATCCGATGAAGGCGAAAGTTGACATAGGAGGTAATGTTCTTCTATTTAACTTCTTGGTTTGACCTACGGTTTTATTTTAATTTTTTTGGTTTCACTTACGGAATCTAATTTTCGTAAGTGTGTAATTTCTTGACACTTTCGAAAACTTTCCATAAGTGTCAATAAATTACTCACTTAAGAAAATTAGCTTCCTTCCGGATTCACCTTCCACTTACGAAAATTAGTTTTCGTAAGTAAAATTTATTGACACTTACGGATTCACTTTCCACTTACGGAAATTAGTTTCCGTAAATGTCAAATTTTTTGACACTTACGGAAACTAGTTCCCGTAAGTAAAAACTTTGACTTACAAAAATTATTCTTTATCACTCTCGCTTCGCCTCGCTACTCTTTGCCGCCTTGTGCCTGGTTTAGCGCTCTTGACTTGCCTCGTTGCTCTTTGTCTCCTCCTTTACCTTGTTTTAAGCTTGATGTCGTCTTGTTTGAAGCCTCTCTCGTTTTATTTTACATTATCGTTCTATAGTTAAAGGAAGCTTGTTGTCTCGTTCTCTCATTGTCTCTGTTGCAGAAAAAGAAAGGGGAAAATGGAGGAGGTAAAGTTGAGGTGGGAAGGTGAGGGGCAAGAAATTGGGGAAATTAGATTTAGTGATTTACGGTAGTGGGTAATAAGCGGGTAGGGGTAAAATCGGTAAAACATAAAAATATTTGATAAATGAAAGGTGGGAATATCAAATCCCTAGACTTTTCTTGTGATTGTTCACTTCTTTTGAGAAGGTCGTTGTTGCGACCGTCCGTTTGGGCGCCGCGAAAAGAGATAAAAAAAGAGGGGAGTCGCCACTAAAATTTTTATTGGGAAAATCTTAGAAAACCCAATTATTTAAAGGTACACTGGTCTAAAAAAAAGAGAGAAATGAGTCGTCCGAGAGTCGGTTACGAGTAGGGAAGGTGTTAGCACCCCACATCACCCATTTAAAAAACGGTACCTCAAGTTAATTTGGCAAAAAAAATTATAATAGCCTTTTAAATATTTATTTTGCCCCCAAAAAAATATTTACAAGAAAGGATTATTTTAAACTTTTAATATTTTAATTTTTTATTAATTTTTATATTTTTAAAATTTATTGTTTATAAAAACTAAATGAAGTTGAACATGGCACATGAGTCCACTGGGTAACCTTATATCTAAGGGACTGAACATGGCACCGTGTCCATAGAGCATCCCTAAAAATAGAACAGTTTAATTATTTTGATTAATTATTTTAACATAAAAAAGAGACACAAAAAAGGGAAAATTTAGGTTTGGCTTGACAAAATGATTTATCTTGCTCCTACGTATTCCCCGGTGTAATGGGAAACTCAAAGCCACGTAGTTCTTTTGAAAAAAAGTTTGATTGGTTGGTTGATTAATTTTAATTTTGAATGAAAATTTGATTTTTTGTGAATGATTTTGAAAACGGATTTTGTTTTAAAATTAATCCACTTATGCACAGGGTTCAAGATAGCAGTGTTATACGATAAACCCTTACAATTCATACGACCTTTGAGGATGAATAAGTCCATACATCAACGTCGTAGATTGTTGCGTGAATTCAAAAGAGATTTTTATAAAATTAAATTGGGTAAAATTGGTTAAAAGTGTAAATTGAAAGAAAAAAAACATTTATCATCTTTTACAAAAGGGAATTTCTCTTGCACGGGGTTAAAGATAGTGAAGCTATACGATGAACCCTTATAATTCATATGATACTTGAGGATGAGTACATACATCAACGTCATAGATTGCTGTATGAATTCAAAATATTTTTATTTGTGAAAATTTTATTAGAGATACTTAAAGTTATTTATTTGTTATTATTTCTTTTTAAAAAAAACTTTATCAAAATAGAAACATAAAAAAACGTTTTTATTTCTAAGACGAGAGAAATCACTCTTGCATAGGGTTAAAGATAGTGAAACTATACGATAAACCCTTACAATTTTTACAACAATTGAGGACGAAAAATCGCACATCAACATTGTAGATCGTTGCATGAATTCAAAAAAAACCAATTTGGTTTCCAAATATTTTAGGAGATTTTTATTTGAAACAGAGAACCAAAAGGTTATTTCAGAAGATTTATAGTTTTTTCTGTTTTTGCTGGTTTAGTCTTGGCCCAAATAGCAAACAAAGACAAGAAACATAGTAGTAACTTAAGAAGGCTAACACCCCTCATGAGCCCAAAAGGAAAACAGAAGCCCAATCACATACCATTAATAAAAACAACAAAAAAGGATAAATAAACCAAAACTAAACCCAACTAAAGAAGCCCAAATGCCATAAATTAACATTTGAATTATATAATGGATGAAACAACAAAAAAAGAAAAAGGCATCAGAGAAGCCCTTGGCTTCTCTTTCGTTACCCAGAGGCCAAAAGGGGTGATGAGCCTTGATGCAGGTGCGGCGGCTGCAAACCCGGGTGACGGTGAGGGGCAGGGCGCTTCGCGGCGAGGATCCGACGACTTCACGGTGGCGAGTGTTGTGGTCCAAGTTGGGTGCGAGATGTTCGCACAGTAGGCTGTGCAAGTCTGGCTCACGCACGGCATGGCTGAGCGAAGATCAGTGGTGGCTACTGGATCAGGTGAGGTGGAGGTCCTACGACGGTCACGATATGGACGAGGACACGCATCACTGTGGCAAGCTCGTGACACCGGTGGCATATTCGGATCTGGACGTAGCTGGTCCGGGTCGAACGCGATGGAGGCGCGGAGGATGGAAGCGGATCTGGTCTTCCTCTCTTCCTCACGTCGACGAACGACCGACGGTGATGCAGGGCGGGCGGCGCGCGGTTTCAGTGGGCGGAGGTGGCTGGGTTGTGGAGCGATGTAGGAGGAAGTTGAAGTGAGAGGGAGGAAGATGAAGGTGGAAGGATTTGTTATGCCTCTGTAAAATATATGTGTGGTTTTGTTTTTTTTGAAACAAGAATGGAGAAGAATACAGGAAAGAACTCTAGGTGTATTTTTTTCTGATTGATATTTTTTTAGCTGATAAGAGCCAATCCCCCCGGTCACTGTTGAATGTCTAATTTATAGGACAAAAAAAATGAAGAAGATGACAAATATTCTTGTTAAGCCAACTGGTGTGGGTACAAGTAGTGGGGAGCAAATCAGCCTTTACTCCACCACCTTGCTTGGCTGGTGCAAGGGTAGGGAGGGTGCCTCCCTTTTTTAGTAAAAAAGTGAAAGAAGACAAAGAGGGACCAAGAAAACAAAATCTGGTCTATACTTGGAAGAGTAAAGTGAAAGCTGACCATTTTTCAATTTTTTTTACTTTTTATTTTTATTTTATTTTAATAACAAATCAGAACAATAAATAAAAGAAAACAATTTTTTAGTTGGGCTTGGATAATGTGCCAACAAGTCGTTTGTAACAATAAAATGAAAATGGGTTACACTAATTCTATAATGGGACAAGAACAAAAACATTTTTGTTTCATTTTTATCATTTTTTTACTATTTTTCAAAACATTAATTTAATAAAATTCAGGCAAAATTAGGTGTTCACAGCTAACCCTCTTTACTTGTTTCTTATTAGATAGTAGGTATAACCGTAGTTAACCTATTATCATTATAAGAGACGAGTAAAGACATGAACTCTAATTTTGGCCGGGGTTTGCTGACAAGGAAAAGGATGCATACTTAAAAGAGCTTACGGGGTATGGTACCCGCTGAAGCTTGAACAGAAAGATGGAAGAGCTTACGGGGTACGGCACCCGCTGAAGTTTGAATAAAAGATAGAAAGCTTGTGGAGTCGATTATCCGCTGAAGCTTGAAAAGAAAGGTAGAAAGCTTGTGGAGTCGGTTATCCACTGAAGCCTGAAATTAAAAGGTTAAAATCTTGCAGAGTCGGTTATCCACTAAAGCTTGAAAGGCAAGGTGAAAAGCTAGTGGAGTCGATTATCCACTGAAGCTTGACAGAAAATAAAAAAGCATGCATAGTCGGTTATCCACTGAAGCTTGAAAAGAAATGTTAAAAGCTTGTGGAGGTGGTTATCCACTGAAGCTTGACAGAAAATAAAAAAGCATGCGGAGTCGGTTATCCGCTGAAGCTTGAAAAGAAATGTTAAAAGCTTACGGAGTCGGTTGTCTGCTGAAGCTTGAAAAGAAAATAAAAAGCATGTGGAGTCGGTTATCCGCGGAAGCTTGACAAGAAATATTAAGAGCTTACGGAGTCGGTTGTCCATTGAAGCTTGAAAGCAAAAGGATTAAAAGCTTGCGGAGTCGGTTATCCGCTGAAGCTTGAAAACAAAAAGGCTAAAAAACTTGCGGAGTCGGTTATCCGCGGAAGCTTGACAAGAAATGTTAAGAGCTTACGGAGTCGGTTGTCCGCTGAAGCTTGAAAACAAAAAGGTTAAAAACTTGCGGAGTCGGTTATCCGTGGAAGCTTGACACGAAAGGTTAAAAATCTTACGGAGTCGGTTATCCACTGAAGCTTGACGAAAGGTAAAAAGCTTGTGGAGTCGGTTATCCACTAAAGCTTGATGAAACGTTAAAAGCTTACGGAGTCGGTTGCTTGTTGAAACTTGAAAGTAAAAGGATTAAAAGCTTGCGGAGTCGGTTATCCACTGAAGCTTGACGAAAGGTAAAAAGCTACGATGTCTGTGCAATTTACTGGGCTTTGTGCTCACAAAAGATAAACAATTACAATGCATCATGCGAGAAATGTCCTATATGCTTGATGAAAACCTCAGATGATTTTAATACAACACAAGGAAAGCCTGTAATACATTAATACTTCTTTTTTCTTTTTCGTTACTTAGGTGGTTTTTATTATGACCCTCGACCCCTTAAAGTGTTGATCGCAGACAAGCCCGGAGATGAACTAAAACAAGTCCAGTCTTCGTGGAGAATAAAGGCTAAGCACTTTTGAAAGGGGTATGCTTCCTTTGCAATGATTGTCCCTGTGCTTCTTGTCAGTAGACCACGGTGCCCTTTGTCGGGAGATCATCTTGTCCTTTACGAACTTTTTGAGATTTTCAAAGAAATTCTAAATGCTTTTGAAGACATCAATACATGTTTCACATTTCAGTATATACTTATCATGATGAATGCACACACACTATTGACAAAAGTTAAGAGAAAGAGAATTGGGAGTCAATGTCATTGGACTGAAAAGGTATACAAAGCAAGTGTTACAATGGAGTATGGAATTTCAAAAAGGTTGTGGAGTGGAAACACATCTCCTCAAGTGACATCTCTTTCCACGACTAGTGTTAGTATCTCTCATACCATATCGACTGCTTACTAATCAACATCTGAGAATGCTATCTGCACCAGTCTTCATGCATCTAGCCCACTGATTGCCCCAGTTCATCGGCTTGACGACATTTCCATTGTTTATTTTTTTGAACCCTAACTTTTGCCTAAACCGCCTTTTCAGGTTTTCAGCCTAGCGGGTTGCTCTAACTTTTGCCTAGACTGTCTTTTCATATTTTCAGCCTAGCGAGCTTTTCTTCTTTTCATTTTTTTCACCCTTTTTTTTACTTCTTCTTGGGAAATGCGTTCAAGCATAATACTTTTTGACTGCATCTGAGTTTACAGGGAGTGGAAGATCTTCCCCATCCATCCTGGTGAGGATTAAAGCTCCTCCCGAGAAGGCCTTTTTCACAACGTAAGGTCCTTCGTAGTTCGGGGTCCACTTCCCACGATGATCCTTTTGGATTGGTAAGATCTTTTTGAGCACTAGAACACCCTCCCGAAACTGCCGCGGGTGTACCTTCTTCTCATAAGCTCTCATCAACCTTCTTTGGTACAATTGACCGTGACACAATCCTACTAATATTTTCTCTTCAATAAGGTCCAATTGGTCGAGTCGATCTTGGACCCATTTGGCTTCTTCCAATTCTACCTCTCTCAATACCCTTAATGAGGGGATCTTTACTTCAATCGGGAGCACTGCCTCCATCCCATAAACTAAAGAATAAGGCGTTGCCCCTGTCGAGGTGCGAATAGAGGTACGGTAGCCGTGTAAAGCAAAAGGTAACATCTCGTGCCAATCCTTATACGTCACCACCATCTTTTGGATAATCTTCTTGATATTTTTATTAGCGGCCTCAATTGCTCCATTCATCTTTGGGTGATACGGGGAGGAATTGTGATGCTTTATCTTGACGTTTTCGCACATCTCTTTTATCATCTTGTTGTTCAAGTTAGTTGCATTATCAGTGATAATCTCGCTTGGCAACCCATAACGACAAATTAATTCTCTTTTTACAAATTTGATCACGACATTCCTGGTCACATTGGCATATGATGCGGCCTCAACCCACTTTGTGAAATAATCAATGGCAACAAGAATGAAGCGATGCCCATTCGAGGCTTTTGGTTCGATTGGACCGATCACATCCATTCCCCACATTGAGAATGGCCAGGGTGTCGTCATGACATTCAAGGGAGCTGGCGGCGCATGAACCCTATCAGCATATATTTGACACTTATGGCACCTCTTCGCATAACTAAAACAATTTGCCTCCATTGTCAACCAGTATTGGTCAGCCCTCAAGATTTTTATCGTCATTGCATGACCGCCCGCATGTGTTTCGAAAGATCCTTCATGGACCTTCTCAATTATCCATTTAGCTTCTTTTGCGTCAACGCATCTCAACAACACCATGTCATGATTTCTTTTGTAGAGAATACCTCCATCTAAATAGAAACCCATTGCAAGTCTTCTTAAGGTTCTTTTGTCATTTTCTGAAGCGCCCGGAGGGTATTCCCTTTTTTGGATGAAGCATTTGATGTCATGGTACCACGATTTTTGATCGGGCTCTTCCTCTATCACTTGACAATATGCAGGATGATCACGAATTTCCATTTTGATAAGTGGTAAGTTCCTCTCGTCAGTTACTTTGAACATCGAGGACAAGGAAGACAGTGCATCAGCTAATTGGTTATCTTCTCGGGGAATATGGTGCTCAATCAAACCTTTGATGTAGTCATGGTACGGGATTAACTTGGCATCTTGGGTTTCCCATTCCCCTCTTAGATGGTGTATGACTAATGCAGAGTCCCCATATACCTCCAGTATCCTTGCCTTTGATTCTATCGCTGCCAGGATCCCAAGCGCACAAGCTTCATATTCGGCTATGTTGTTTGTACAATCAAAGCAAAGCCTTGCAGTGACAGGGAAATAATCATTTTTCGGGGAGATTAGTATTGCCCCAATTCCATGCCCTAATGCATTAAAAGCTCCATCAAATAACAAAGTCTATTTGACTTTTTCTGGTGATTGTATGTGATCAAACAAAGCCATTATATCTTCATCTGGGAAATCACATAGTATCGATCCGTAATCTTCTACTGGCTGATTGGATAGATATTCTGTAAGAGCACTCCCTTTTATTGCTTTTTGGGTGACATAGACAATGTCATATTCTGATAGCAGGATTTGTCAGCGAGCAATTCTTCCAGTCAGAGCATGCTTATCAAAGATATACTTGATCGAATTCATTTTGGACACCAACCAGGTAGTGTAACACAACATGTAATGCCTCAAACGGCGAGCCGCCCAAGCCAAGGCACAGCAAGTACGTTCTAGCAGTGAGTAGTTGGCTTCGCAACTGGTGAATTTCTTACTTAGATAATAGATGGCATGTTCCTTCCTTCCTGACTCATCGTGTTGCCCCAATACGCAACCCATCGACTCATCTAGCACAGTCAAATACATGATGAGAGGTCTTCCCTGCACTGGGGGAACCAAGACCGGAGGCTCCTGTAGGTATTGTTTGATCTTCTCAAAGACTTTTTGACAATCTTCATTCCATGTCACAGCCTGATTTTTGCGCAGCAATTTAAAGATTGGTTCACATGTCGCGGTTAGTTAGGAGATGAACCGGACAACGTAGTTCAATCTTCCTAAAAACCCACGAACTTTTTTCTCTATTCGAGGTGCTGGAATATCAATGATTGCTCGAACTTTTTTAGGATCAACCTCTATTCCTCTTTGACTAACAATGAACCCCAGAAGCTTGCCTGACTTCACTCCAAAAGTACATTTGACTGGATTCAGTCGGAGCTTAAACTTTCTTAATCGCTCAAAAAGTTTCTGCAGATTATCAACATGGTCATCTTCGGATCTGGACTTGGCGATCATGTCATCTACATAAACTTCTATCTCCTTATGCATCATGTCATGGAATAAAGCCACCATAGCCCGCTGATATGTTGCCCCAGCATTTTTCAAGCCAAAAGGCATAACCTTGTAGCAAAAGGTTCCCCATAAAGTGACAAATGTAGTTTTCTCCATATCTTCAGGTGCCATCTTGATCTGGTTATATCCCGAGAATCCATCCATGAAAGAGAATAATGCATGTTGAGCAGTAATATCTACAAGAACGTCAATGTGAGGTAGTGGAAAGTCATCTTTTGGGCTAGCTCTGTTCAGATCTCGATAGTCAACGCACATTCGAACCTTTCCATCCTTCTAGGGAATAGGAACGATGTTAGCAACCATTGAGGGTACATTACAACTTCTAGGAAACCTGCATCCAGTTATTTCTTGACCTCCTCCTTGATCTTTAGAGACATTTCTGTTTTCATTCTTCGCAGCTTCTGCTTTACTGGAGGACACTCCGGCTTTAATGGCAATTTGTGTTCTGCTACACTGGGGTCTAACCCTGGCATGTCTTGGTACGACCATGCAAAAACATCTTTATAATCCATCAACAACTTAATCAACCTACTTCGCTCCTTTTCTTTCAGGGAAAGGCCAATCTTGACCTCTTTTTTATCATCTTCGGTTCCCAAATTGATTAGTTCACTCGGCTCTTCATGGGGTCAAATTTACCTGGCTTATTGTTCTACCAACCTCAATAATTCAGGAGGAACTTCCCCGTCATCATCAACAACCTCATCAGCATGATCAATAGGATAGTCAAAATTGTACGTTGAGTTGCTAACAGTGTCATTTTCAAGAGAGTCACTTTTAGATCTGCATTTTGATAGTTATCAGGGAAAGATGAATGAATAAAGGTTAAAGATGGAAACTGCATTTATTGGTGAGGAACGATGAATAAAGGCGAAAGTTAAAAAAAAGAGGGATAAGAACATAAAGATATTGAATGCATGCATTTATTGATAAGTCATACTGAAACGGAAACAAGTAAGCCCATTACAACAAAAATCCTAAAGCCTTGGGTAGAGCTAAAGGATAAGCATTACAGAATTACTTTGAAAAAAACTCTATGGTCCTGGGGAACTCAATGACCTCCCAATTGTTGAGCACTGTATCCGGAGGGCATGGATACACCAGATTGACACCATGATCGGCGGAATCACCATCATCAACAGCTGCTGCTTGATCCAGGAATGCGAACCCTACACTTCGGAAGCTCTATCGAATGTCACAGATGGGAACCCTTTAAGCCTCGTATTCACGATTTTCCAGCCAAGCCAACCTCTTTCTTTTCTTTTCTTCTATAACCCTCATCTTGTCAGCCTTGGTGGGTTTATATCCCAACCCAAACCTGTCCTTGTTCTCGGTGAGCATGAGGATGTCAGTGACACCTTGGCTATTCTTCCCCAAACCGCTTCCGGGTCGGTATCCTCCTCCGAGCATAACCCTAACCATCATAATGTATGCTTTAGATGATTGAGGTTTCAAGAGTGGAGCACCGACCCCAATATAAGTGGCATTGGCAATTTCAAGCGATTGTAAAGCGGTCTCAAGAGCTTCTTCGGCAGCTTCAATGTAAGGGGTTGTTGATGGCTTACTCACCAACATATCCTCTTCTCCAGAAACAATTATCAATTTACTATCGACAATGAACTTCACTTTTTGGTGCAATATGGAAGGAACAGCTCCAGACGAATGGATCCATGGTCGTCCCAGGAGACAACTGTAAGTTGGCGTAATGTCCATTACTTGGAAGTTTCAAAGGTGCAAGGGCCAATCTGAATAGTTAATTCAATTTCTCCCACAACTTCCCTTCGGGTGCCATCGAAAGCTCTTACAATCATCGTGCTTGGCTTCATATGAGTTCCATCAAAAGGCAACTTTGCCAGTGTTGGCTTTGGCATTACATTCAAAGAAGAACCATTGTCAATGAGAACCCTAGCCATGACATGATCTCGACACTTCATAGAGATGTGTAACACCTTGTTGTGCCCTATTCCTTCAGCTGGAATTTCATCATCAGTGAAAGTGATATAATTATCAGCAACGATGTTACCCATGATGTTATCAAGCTTATCAATTGTGATGTCATGAGAGACATGAGCTTGATTCAACACCTTCATCGGTACTCTCCTATGTGGCCTAGAATTCATCAACAAAGACAAAAGAGATATACGAGCTGGAGTTTGATTCAATTGATCCACGACCCTGTATTCGCTTTGCTTCATGAACTTCAAGAATTCACCGACTTCTTCATCAGATACCTCCTTTTTATTATCATCCCCTTTGGTATCCTTTTCAGCTGACGTTCCTTCCACCTTCTCTTTTCCCTTGCGATCTTTTTCTTCCTTTTCTGTTCCCTCCCTTCGCAATACCTCTGGAGTATAAATACGACCACTCCTAGTCATTCCACCAATTCCCGAAATGTTGGTAATCACAATGGTCCCATTGGGAGGACTTTGTTGAACCTGCCTATCATATCTCCATGGTACTGCTTTGGTGTCCTTGTAAGTGAAAGGACCTGGGACTCGGATGACAACTGGTGTTGTCCCACTCGAAACCGGCATAGGTTCCTTCTTAGTATAGTGTATCACCACTGGCTTCGGAGCGACTTGCTTAGGAACCAATTGAGGATTAATCACAACAGTAAAAGGAGTTATCTTAACTGGAGTTGGGGAAATTGTAGATTCAACGACCATGTTAATGCCACACTCATTCGATTCACAACCAATTAGGATGATCTTTATATCTATTAACTGTTGCACAACCTGTCGAAATTCTGCAGAGTCTTCAATTGAATGCCCCATATTCCCGTTGAAGTCACACCTTATCTCTTCATCAAAAGTCTTATCTTCAACAATTGAGGTTTGCACCGATCCATGTTTTTGCTTCTCCCTTAAAATAACTGTTATGGGAGTTCTGACATCAGCTACTTGACTCTTAAGAGTAGGTTCCATAAAGCTATCAATGTCATTGACTCCCGAACCCCCATGATTTGGCATAGGACCTTGTGCCCCATTCGGAGCATCTTTTTGAAAGCTGAACCACTTAGCATCAATAAGATCTTGTACCTTAAATTTGAAGGCCCTGCAGTTCTCAGTGGAATGACCTATTGCCCCTGCATGATACTCACATTTAGCATTTGGGTCAAACCACTTCGGATAAGTAGGCCCCAATGGTTTCATTGGGATAAGAGTCAACACAGATTTGCTTATAAGCTGATGCAGTAGCTCAGTATAGGCCATGGGTATCGGGTCGAAATGTACTGGCTTTCTTTCCGAGTTATACGATGGTCTTTTTTGGCTGGTGTTTGGGTTTAGACCTAGGGGTTGAACAATTTGAGGTGGCATGGTAAGGGGTGTTTGAGGTTGAGAGGGGTATGATGGCCGGTAAGGAGCCATCTGTTGAGGATTTGGAAATTGTGAGGTGACAGCGATGTATGGATGGTTGGCTTGGTGATATGGGACGTATTGGGCTAGGAAGGTGGGTGTTTGGTTTGGTCTATATTGGTTTGGTTTCTTTTGTTCAAAGGTTACTGTGTGTGCTTCTCCTTCCTTCTTTTTCACAAACGGGGCTCTCTTCGGGTCGTTCATTACTGAAGTCTCTGTGATCTTGCCATTCCTCATTCCACTTTCAATTCTCTCACCGATGATGACCATGTCAGAAAAGTTCGATGACACACTCCCAATCATCCTATCATAGAAGGGCGACTGGAGTGTATCAATGAACATTGCCACAATTTCTTTCTCGGCCAATGAAGGCTCCACCTGAGCAGCCAGTTCCCTCCATCGTTGCGCATACTCCTTGAAAGTCTTTGTGTCTCTCTTGGCCATATTTTGGAGTTGCATCCTATCGGGAGCCATGTTAATATTGTATTTGTATTGCTTTAGGAATGCATCTGCTAGATCTTTGAAGGATCAGACGTGGACCCGTTCGAGATGCGTGTAGCAATTTGAAGCTGCCCCAATTAAACTGTCTTGGAAGAAGTGAATCAAGATCTTATCATCTTGAGCGTGTGATGCCATCTTCCTTACATACACGGTCAGATGGTTTTTGGGACAAGTGGTTCCCCGATATTTGTCGAAATCGGGTACCTTAAATTTTGGGGGAATTACAACATTCGGCACCAGATAAAGTTCCGAAACATCCCACAGACCATAACTATTTACTCCTTCAATGGTCCATAGTCTTTCTTCTAGCACTTCCAACTTTTCTTTAGATTGGGAATTCCCTCCTGACTAATTCATTGGAGTTTCACCATACATATTCTGAGGGAAGGAGTATGGCATGTAGGAGGATCCAAAGTTGGGCATCATTTGAGTCCCCTGGGGTCCATAATGTAGGGTGTATTGTGGATTTTTTTGATTGGTAGAAAGTGTCACCGTCGGGGTGTTACCATCTGTAGGGTTGACAGTTTGTGTTTGTGGCATTTCGACAACATCGGTGGGGGTTTGTGTCTGAGTGATATGTTCGGAGTTTTGAATGCCATCTTGTGGGCTGGGGGCCGTTGGTGGCACAAATCCACGAGGTAAACCGTATTGGGGATTGTTCGGGTCAAATGAAATATGAGTTTGGTTACTTGGATAAATAGTGAGAGGCATCATGTCCCCTGGTTGGTTGAAGCCTTGAATAGGAATCTGAGCAAAACCGGGGGGAATGAGAGGTGTGGCCGAATGTCCTTTGTTTGAGGCTGGAGGGTTCTCCTCTATATTCTTTTCCTTCTGCATTGCTTGTAGGATCTCCATCTGTTGTCTCTAAAATGTCTGATGTGCATTTCCCTAAGTTTTGATGAAAACGAAACATTGGTTAATGATTTAATTAACCTTCATATTGGTTACTAACCTATCTATCGAGTGTGCAGATTAAGTAATAGAGTCATCCGTCCAACACAAGTGATTGAAACGCACATCCAACACTGTATTGATTAAAGCTCACGTCCATCGCAAATGTTTGAAAATTGAAGCTCACGTCCATCGCAAACGTTTGAAAATTGAAGCTCTCGTCCATCTCAAATGTTTGAAGCGGACGTCCAAAACGCAAGTGAAAGCCAGTGTCCACTAAAGTGATGAAAGCCAGTGTCTACTAACGTGGCATTTGGAGCGTGTCCATTAAAGTATCAGAACAGCGCGTCCATTAAAGTATCAGAATAACGCATCCACTAAGGTATCAGAATGGCTCATCCAATGACGTGGCAATTGGAGCTCGTCCACTAAGGTCATAATGGCTCGTCCAATGATGTGGCATATGGAGCTCGTCCATTAAGGTCAGAATGGCTCGTCCAATGACGTGGCAATTGGAGCTCGTCCATTAAGGTCATAATGTATCCGTCCAATGTCATGGCAAAAGACTCTCGTCCACCAGAGTAACCGAGACTCTCGTCCACCAGAGTAACTGAGACTCTCGTCCAGTAAAGTAACCGAGGCTCTCGTCCACCAGAGTAACAGAGGCTCTCGTCCACTAAACTAACAAAGGCTCTCGTCCACTAAAGGTGACAGAAGCTCTCGTCCACTAGAGTAACAGAAGTGCTCGTCCACTAGAGTAACAGAAGTGTTGGTCCACTAAAGGTGACAGAAGCGCTCGTCCACTAGTCTTTGGACTTGCTGACTCCTTAATATGGAGCTCATCTACTAGCCCGACTGAAAACTCAAATGACTCGATAGACGTGGTTATTTTCAAAGATAGAAGCACTTATCTTATGAACGCGAATTCTATAAGGATTATCAAAATCTTAGTCCAAGAACCAGAAAGAGACTTGAAGCCTTCTCTCCTACTCAGTTTCACGATTATCAAGAAAAGTCAGAAGTTACTCTCTCAAGCAACCTTGGATAATCATAACCAAAGACCAGTTAAAGAATGCTTCCAATGTGCTTTATTCCCTAGTACCTCTAGTCCTTACACGAAAAGAGAAGTGTACTCAGAAAAGTACAAAAAAGCTCTCTACACAACTCCGATATGGCTGTAGCACGATGAATAAAGCCACGATCCTTCATGTTAGAGTACAACCAACGACTCTATTGCATTAATGACTACCCAGAACGACTCTATTGCAATAATGGCTGCCCAGAACTACTCTATTGCATTTAATGAAGTTCTACTTGAAGCCAACATCTAAGAGGATGTCTCTAACGGATCCTAAATGCTTGAAGATCATAAATACAGAAGTCATTGAACATGAAGAACAAGAGAACACACATTGCATTAAAACGCCATTACTCTGAATTAATTTCTTCATTCTTTTATTATGTATTCTTCAATCATTTTGAAGTTATTACGCAGACTTTCCTAAGCCTTACATTTAAACCACTCTCTGAGTGTTAGTGAAAGATCTGCCTGTGAGAAATTGTATTTATTACAAACCCAATCTCTCAAACAAACCAGAGTGAGCCTGAAGAGGCTAGGTGTGAAAATAATACTTGTCTTGAGCCTGAAGAGGCTAGGTGTGCAAATAATACTTGTCTTGAGTCTGAAGAGGCTAGGTGTGCAAATAATACTTGAGTCTGTAACCTTATCAGTTATAGTGGATAAATATTGGTGCTGCCAAGGACTGGATGTAGGTCTTTGTTTTGAAGAGTGAACCAGGATAAATAACATTGTCAATCTCTCTTCCCTTAAACTCTTTAATTGCCTTAGTTTTCTTATGTCTATCAAGTAGTGTGCTTGCAAAAGTCACCCGTCCATCCTGTATTCTTCCACTCGTCCAAATCTAGCCTTTTTGTTTGCGAAAAGATTTCAACTTTGCTTACATTCTAATAAACACAATTCAACCCCCCCTTCTTGTGTTTATAGTTGTCTATTTCAGTTGGTATTAGAGCTCAGCCTCTGGGTTGAGCATCTAACAGTGTAGAGGTAAAAGGTCCTGAAGAATAGACATGATGGCTGGAGCTAGTACAAGTGTAAGTCATCAGACTGAAGGAGCCTCCCTAACCAGACCTCCTTACTTCAATGGAGAAAATTACAACTACTGGAAAGATAGATTTCAGTGGTTTATTCTATCCACAAACTCTGATCTTTGGGATGCCATCACAGATGGTCCATTCATTCCCAAAAATGATGATAACATTGACAAACCAAAAGCTCAGTGGACTGGTGCTGAAAAGACAAAATGGGAGCTTAACCACAAAGCCAGATATAACATCATCTGTGCTCTCAGTCCGGAGGAGTTTGAGAAGGTTTGTGCTTGTGACTCTGCGAAGGAAATATGGGACACTTTGGCTGTCACTCATTAAGGAACAGAAAAGTCAAAGAATCAAAGATTGCTATACTTGTCAGAAAGTATGAACTGTTCATCATGGAGGAAGGTGAGTCTGTTGCTCAGATGATAGGAAGATTCTAAACTATAATCAATAGTTTGAAATCTCTTGGCAAAGTGTTTACCAATGCTGAGAAGGTTGGAAAGATTCTGAGAAGTCTACCTAAACAGTGGAGACCTTTGGTCACTGCTATCTCCCAAGCCAAGGATCTCACTACCTTGACTATGGATGAACTTCTTGGAACACTCACTGTTCATGAGCAAGAACTTGGAGATGAAGTTGCACCAAAGAAGGGAAAGTCAATTGCTCTGAAAGCTTATCAAAAGTCAGCAAAAGTTTCCAAGGCTTTGAAGGCAGATGAGTCATCCAGTGATGCTGACCTATCAGAACTCGAGGATTCTGAGAGTGATGAAGAGTTGTCTCTCCTGACCAGGAAGATAAAACATCTCCTACAGAAAGAGAAGTTCAAGAGGGATAGGCCATTGAGAAGGTTCAACAAGGACAAGAACTTCAAAGAATCCACCTCAACAGACAAAAGTCCAATTGTTTGCTATGAGTGCAAGAAGCCCGGTCACTACAAGGCTGAATGTCCTCAACTCAAGAAGGCCCCTTTTAAGAAATTCTTCAAGAAGAAGAAGAAAGGAATGATGGCTACTTGGTAGGATCTGGAGTCAACATCTTCTGATGAAGACACTAGAAGAAGCCAATCTCTGTTTGATGGCCAACACTGAATCAGACTCTGATGATGAGGTACATCCCGACTATGAGGAATTACTTGATGCCTATGAGGAGTTGTTGGAAGAATCCAACTGCTTATCTAAAGCCTTCAAATCCCTCAAGAGAGAGTATGTAAAGCTCACCAGTGAGCATAAACAAATCTCAAGAGTGCGAGAAGCTGGCTAAAGAGAACAGTGAGCTGAAGACTGAAAAGTCTAATGAAGCTAAGATCTCAAGTGAAACATCACCATCTGAAGAAGTTAGAAAACTTCAACAGAAAGTGGAAGAGCTCACTTCTGATCTTGCCAAATTTGTTAATGGTAGAGACAATCTGACTAAGCTTCTTGGCATTAAGAAGCACTCTCTTAACAAAGAAGATATTGGATATGTCCATCAGACACATCATAAAGTATCAACTAAAGTTCATACCGTATCTATTAAGTCAACTGTAACCAAATCAACACCTATTTGTAACTTATGTGGAAAAACTGGGCATGTTATGTCTAAGTGTATCCATAAGAAGAGAAGGAAGTCTTTACAGACTCCTAGAACTAACAGAAAAGGACCTAGAAAAATATGGGTACCTAAAGATCAAATAATTTTTGTTGCAGATGTCCTCAACAGAACAAAGAAAACACCACTGCTGGTACCTGGACAGTGGCTGCTCATGTCATATGACAGGAGAAAGGTCTATGTCCTAGACCTCCAACTTAAGAAAGGAGGACACGTTGCCTTCGGAGGAAATCAGAAACGGAAAGTTATAGGAATTGGTACTATTGGTGGTAAACCCCCTCTTCCCTCTATATCTAATGTTCTTATGTTTAAAGGATTAAGACACAATTTGCTTAGCATAAGTCAATTATGTGATAGTGGTTTTGATGTTTCCTTTACCAAGGATTTTTGCATAGTTAAAGACTGTAGTGGCAAAACCTTCTTTTCAGCTAAAAGGCAACAAAATCTTTATAAGATTGAACTGTCTGATCTCTCAGATCAAAGTGTAACCTGTCTGATGTCTAAAGAGGATGAGAGATGGTTATGGCATAAGAAACTAGGTCATGCTAGTATGAAACTAATTTCTGAATTAAAAAAGAATAATCTCGTGAGAGGATTGCCTGATATTAGCTTTAAGAAAGATGTCTTGTGTGATGCATGTCAGAGAGGTAAACAGATAAAATCAAGTTTCAAATCTAAAAACCAAGTATCAACCTCTAGACCTCTTCAGTTGTTACACATGGATCTGTTTGGACCAGTTAGTATTGCCAGCCAGGCTGGAAGAAAATATGGATTTGTCATAGTTGATGACTATTCTAGATACACATGGGTACTCTTCCTAACACACAAGGATGAGTCTTTTAAGGCTTTCTCAGTATTCTTCAAAAGAGTACAAAATGAGCAAGGTTTCTGTATTTCTACTCTTATAAGTGATCATGGGGGAGAATTTGAAAATGAGCAGTTTAGACAGTTCTGTGAGGAGAATGGAATCTCTCACAATTTCTCTGCACCTAGAACTCCACAGCAAAATGGAGTGGTTGAGAGAAATAACAGATCTCTGCAAGAGATGGCTAGATCTATGATCAATGAAAATAATCTCCCTAAGTACTTCTGGTCAGAAGCTGTAAACACTGCTTGTTATGTACAAAAAAGAATACTTATTAGGCATTTTCTAAAAATGACTTTTTATGAATTGTGGAAAGGAAAAAGGCCCAACATATCTTATTTTCATGCTTTTGGATGTGAATGTTTTATTATGAATGCCAAAGATAATCTTGGAAAGTTTGATTCTAAGGTAGATAAAGGTATTTTCATAGGTTAGTCTGAAAAGTCTAAGGCTTTTAGAGTATACAATTCAAGAACTTGTATTATTGAAGAATCTGTTCATGTTAAATTCAATGATGGATTAAAGACTGATAAAGAACTATCAGATCTAGAAGATGATCTTGCAGGTATTGATATAAACAAGCCAGAAAGTCAACAACCCGATCTAACCAAAACAGAACCTGTGCCTGAGGCTGAAAGACAAGTGGAACAGACCGGTCAGCAGACAAGTCAAGATCTTCATGATGATCTCAAAAGGGATTGGAAGTTCAACACTCATCATCTTAAGGATCTTATTATCGGAAATCCTTCTGAGGGAGTAAGAACCAGATCCACATTAAGAGAATCAAGCAATGTGGCCTTTATTTCAGATTTGGAGCCTAAACGCATTGAAGAAGCTCTTGAGGATGAAAGCTGGATTCTTGCTATGCAAGAAGAACTTAACCAGTTCACCAGAAATGATGTCTGGACACTTGTCTCTAAGCCTAAAAACAAGTCAGTTATTGGAACAAGATGGATCTTCAGAAACAAATTAGATGAAGATGGTAAAGTTGTTAGAAATAAAGCAAGGTTAGTAGCTCAAGGCTATAACCAACAAGAAGACAACTGATGGAATTTACATTCATCAACAAAAATATACCAAGGAGATACTCAAGAAATACAAAATGGAAAATGCAAAGCTCATGAAAACCCATATGCAACCCAATGCAAAACTAAGCAAAGATGATGAAGGTAAAAAGGTAGATCAAAAGAATATTTAGATATTTGCTTGGAACTACTAATCTTGGTTTGCTGTATTTAAGATCAAAAGAATACAGATTAGTGGGATATTGTGATGCTGACTTTGCTGGAGACAGAATAGAAAGAAAAAGCACCAGTGGAGGATGTCACTTCATTGGAGCAAGTTTAGTCTCATGGTCAAGCAAGAGGCAGACAACCATTGCCTTGTCTACTGCTGAAGCAGAACACATCTTTGGTGCTAGTTGCTGCTCTCAACTCTTATGGGTAAAACATCAACTTGAGGATTACTCTATTTATGAACATAACATATCTGTATGGTGTGATAATTCGAGTGCTATATGCTTAACTAAAAATCCAATTCAGCATTCTAAGGCTAAACATATTGAAATCAAACATCATTTCATTAGGGATTATGTTCAAAAAGGGATCTTTGATATTAAGTTTGTTAAAATTGAAAATCAATGGGCTGATATTTTCACTAAACCCCTCACAGAAGAAAGGTTTTTATTCATTAGAGATAATCTAAACATGCATTGCATTGCCGAATGACATGTATGAATGACCTGTCTATGCTAAATCTGTCATTACTCCTATATACATGTTCTTTTAACTAAGCATTAGTTCAGGGGGAGTAATGATACAATAGTTTAAGTGGAGTATGTCTAATATGCTTGCTGCATTACTATGATTTTCTTAACATGCTATCTTGCCCTTAACATATCTCATAAATAAAACTTGATAACCCTTTTTGATGTTGACAAAAGGGGGAGAATAGGAGAAATTGAGATTTGTGATAGAAATATGTTATAGGAGAATGGGAGAATGAATATGATATGACATGTTCGCTTAAGAAAATTTTCAACCGGTCTGATATATGCTATTTTCCTTGCTGATATTTTGAGGTTCATTAAATCATCTCAATGTTTGTCATCATCAAAAAAGGGGAGATTATTAAGTCTCTAAAATGTCTACTGTGCATTTCCCTAAGTTTTGATGAAAACTAAACATTGGTTAATGATTTAATTAACTTTCATATTGGTTGCTAACCTATCTATCGAGTGTGTAGATTAAGTAATAGAATCATCCGTCCAACGCAAGTGATTGAAACACACGTCCAACACTGTAGTGATTAAAGCTCACGTCCATCGCAAATGTTTGAAAATGGAAGCTCACGTCCATCGCAAATGTTTGAAAATTGAAGCTCACGTCCATCGTAAATGTTTGAAGCGCACGTCCAAAACGTAAGTGAAAGCCAGCGTCCACTAAAGTGATGAAAGCCAGTGTGCACTAAAGTGATGAAAGCCAGCGTCTACTAACGTGGCATTTGGAGCGCGACCATTAAAGTATCAGAATAGCGCGTCCATTAAAGTATCAGAACAACGCGTCCATTAAAGTATCAGAATAACGCGTCCATTAAAGTATCAGAATAGCGTGTCCACTAAGGTATCAGAATGGCTCGTCCAATGACGTGGCAATTGGAGCTTGTCCATTAAGGTCATAATGGCTCGTCCAATGACGTGGCATATGGAGCTCGTCCATTAAGGTCAGAATGGCTCGTCCAATGACGTGGCAATTGGAGATCGTCCATTAAGGTTAGAATGTATCCGTCCAATGACGTGGCAAAAGACTCTCGTCCACCAGAGTAACTGAGACTCTCATCCGCCAGAGTAACTGAGACTCTCGTCTAGTAAAGTAACAGAGGCTCTCGTCTAGTAAAGTAACAGAGGCTCTTATCCACTAAACTAACAAAGGTTCTCGTCCGCTAAAGGTGACAGAAGTTCTCGTCCACTAGAGTAACAGAAGTGCTCGTCCACTAGAGTAAAAGAAGTGATGGTCCACTAAAGGTGACAGAAGCGCTCGTCCACTAGTCTTTGGACTTGCTGACTCCTTAATATGGAACTCATCTACTAGCCCGAATGAAAACTCAAATGGCTAGATAGACGTGGTTATTTTCAAAGATAGAAGCACTTATCTTATGAACGTGAATTCTATAAGGATTATCAAAATCTTTGTTCAAGAACCAGAAAGAGACTTGAAGCCTTCTCTCCTACTCAGTTTCACGATTATCAAGAAAAGTCAGAAGTTACTCTCTCAAGCAACCTTGGATAATCAGAACCAAAGACCAGTTAAAGAATGCTTCTGACGTGCTTTATTCCCTAGTACCTCTGGTCTTTACACGAAAAGAGAAGTATACTCTGTAAAGTACAAAAAATCTCTCTACACAACTCTGATATGGCTGTAGCACGATGAATAAATCCATGATCCTTCATGTTAGAGTACAACCAATGACTCTAATGCATTAATGACTACCCAGAACGACTCTATTGCATTAATGGCTGCCCAAAACTACTCTATTGCATTTAATGAAGTTCTGCTTGAAGCCAACATCTGAGAGGATGTCTCTAACGGATCCTAAATGCTTGAGGACCATAAATACAGAAGTCATTGAAGATGAAGAACAAGAGAATACACATTGCATTAAAACGCCATTACTCCATTAATTTCTTCATTCTTTTATTCTGTATTCTTCAATCATTTTGAAAGTTATTACGCAGACTTTCCTAAGCCTTACATTTAAACCACTCTCTGAGTGTTAGTGAAAGATCTGCCTGTGAGAAATTGTATTTATTACAAACCCAATCTCTCAAACAAACCAGAGTGAGCCTGAAGAGGCTAGGTGTGCAAATAATATTTGTCTTGAGCCTGAAGAGGCTAGGTGTGCAAATAATACTTGAGTCTGTAACCTCATCAGCTATAGTGGATAAATCTTGGTGCTACCAAGGACTGGACGTAGCTCTTTGTTTTGAAGAGTGAACCAGGATAAATAACCGTGTCAATCTCTCTTCCCTTAAACTCTTTAATTGCCTTAGTTCTCTTACGTATATTAAGTGGTGTGCTTGCAAAAGTCACCCGTCCATCCTGTATTCTTCCACTCGTCCAAATCTAACTTTTTGTTTACGAAAAGATTTCAACTTTGCTTAAATTCTGATAAACACAATTCAACCCCCCTTCTTATGTTTATAGTTGTCTATTTCACCACCATCTTAGTCATCTGATCCTTGATTTGACTGACCTCATCCCTGATCTTTTGGACTTCTTCTAGTTCATCCGCCATGGCTCTTGTCTGTGACCGAGTACGATAAGGGTGTCTTCGAGCAATTTTTCAGAAAAGCCACACACTGTTTTAATCAAAACAAAAGTGAGAACAAAATGTTGGAAGAAAGCAAAAAGCTTTTATGAAAATCACCTTTGGAGTTTATTATTATTATTATTATTATTATTATTATTATTATTATTATTGTTATTATTATTATTTTTGAGTTAACACCTTATAACAGACAAGAGATGGTCCCTCCATCCCACACAGAGCATTGTGCTCATAAGATGAAATGGAGTTGACAACAAATCTAGGGGAGAAACAACTCTCCACAATAGATGTTGTCTCAAACACACTAGCAATTCTGAATTGAGACATCTCGTCCTACCCTTTGCGCAGAAAGAAGAATCCTATAAGGCAAAGATGTAGTTGACAACATACTAAAGGAAGACTATGTTCCACGATAGGTGTCGTCACAAGTCAAGTGCAAGAGTTGGAGTGCGAAGGAATCATAGAGGCAAGAATAGATTTCATTAAAAAAAACTCCTCAAAGCAATACATAGAATCATGGAGTCAAGGACAGATCTCCTCAAAATAATACATAGATTGGGATTACATCATAATTCTCGACATTGTTACAACATTTTCACCCTAAAGTCAACAGCTTAGGTCTTTCTTTTTAGCCCTCGAGCAAACCCTCCACACATTTGCATGAAATCATCCAACTCAGTTTGGAGATGAAGCATAGGGTCCGCAAAAATTCGTTTTTCTGCCTTTTCAAAGCGTTTGACAAAATTCGGAATACAATGGTTTAGCTCCAAATTCATGCTCATATATCTTTTTTCCCATATGTCAATATCTATCCCTCGCTCTCGCGCCTCTTCTCTCCACCATTTTACGGCATTCATTGCTTGAACCACGTGATCATGATAATGCTTTCCCGAGGTCCACCCTAAATCGCACTGTTTCTTGATTTCGACTAATAGAATATTCTGCTCTTGGACCTTTTGCACCAATTCATCAGTCATCCTGTCTTGTGCGCAAATTTGCTTTTGTAAGTTGCCATTGACTCCCCTTTGTCGATTGATTTCCACTTCCAATGACTTTCTCACATCTCCTTGCTGAATGACTTCTTCTTCTAACTGACGCTTTTCTTTTCTTAGTTGATGCCTCTCTGTTATCAAGGACAATACTTTGCTTTCAAGACTCTGGATCCTAGTCATGACGCTTGGCGGGACCTTGTCTGTATTCTTCTGGACTTTTGAGGTTACGGAGATATCCGCACACAAATCTTTTAAATGTTCATTTTCCTTTGTTAACTTCTCATAACGCTTCTGACCAATGGCTATTTTTAACTCGGCATCTTGCTTTTGTTGTTCCATTTCCTTCATTTGTGCTTCCAGGACTTTCAGTTGTTCTGCCATTTGAGTTACCGAAGGGGAGTAATCTTCAGCTTTCGTGCTTTCTGCAGGAATGTTGACAGGACCTTTCCTTGATTTTCTTTATGCTTCATACTCTGAGACAATGGTTAGGATTGGTCAGCCCAATTGTGATCTCCTTGCCATCCTCACATTTTTCCATGCATTTCTAACTTCTTTTGCCAACAACTTGGTATTCTCACCATCCTCGTATCGGAAACAACATCCACCGAGTTGTTCTTCTCGGGGCATGGTTTGCGTCCAACAAAGTTGTCGTAAGGCTATGGTGGGTGTGTAGGATATGCACCCTCTCGGGCCCATCAAAGGAACATTTGGATAGTCACCACAACTATAAATGATATCTTGCCCCTGTTGACTTTCGTACCATGGGAATACCCACTTAAAAGAGTCTCTTTCCACCTTATCAAACTCGCTCTACCACTCATCTTCGTTAAGATGTCTTGTAGGGATGTTATGGAAGCCTCTTAGTGGATCTGAATGGTGGTTGATATAGCCTTTTGCGTACATGTGAGTCATGACCCATACATAGAGCAACTGTGCGCAACATCTGAGCTTCCCCTTTGGATGCCGCTGGCAAAATTCTAGAGTCAAAAGCGTTTCAGCCAATACTGCCGGCACGGAGTTTTTCTTTCTTTCAACTGTGAAGAACACGTCCTTTGCTGCTTGATCTATCATGTCTAGCGCCGATGGAAATAGAACCAACCCATATACTGCTAGTACCAATACCCTCTCAAAGGTTCCCAGTCTCGTCGATCCATTAGTTTCCTCAAATGGTTTTCAAGAAATTTTCGGGTCAACCCTCGCGAGTTTGAGTGCCCGGTCAAGTTCACTTCAATTTCAGGAAGCCCTAGTAACCCTGCTATGATTGCAGTGGTCAAGTATTGCCCCATGCAAAACTACACGGTGGGGTTTTTCTGCATTGGCAACCTTAACAGGCAAGCATATTCTTCAATGGTGGGTGTAATGTCCATGTTTGGCAACTCGAAATATCTGAGATGTGGGTTCCAATACTGACTTAGAGCACTCAAAGCAGTAGCTTCAACCGATATGAACATTAGGTCCAAGATCCATCCATACTTCTTGACGAAGCTTTTTCGATGTTCTTGAGGCAAAGATTGGCTCAACTCTTTCAAATTCTCTAATGAGTTCAAAATCACCTTGGAGCTCTTGGTGGTGGGAGCATTGCTAGTGTGTCTGACTTTTTCCATCTCTTGTTATCAAAGGTGTTATCTCTCACCAAATTATCTGTACAAGGGAAATTTTATTTTATTAATAACATTTGGAAAGCAAAATTACTTATGCATGAGAGTGAACCAAGATGCATGAATGAATGACAAATTGACGATGCATGGCCTAAAATACTACATGCACGAGCATGCAATATAATAATGAATGTAACAGGATGCACGAATGAGTGGCATGTTAAGGTGCACGTGGGATGCATGCGGAAAATCGTTATGATGCATGAGATATAAATGTGATTATTCATGTTGCAGAAAAAGATGAAATGCACTCCCTTTTGTCCTACATAGGTCATATCCTAAAGTTGGGACTTCTGAAGTCAAGACCCTAGTTTGGTAGGCTGCTAATGGCATTTTATGTGCATGACTTTCGGGACAGATCTAAACCCCCTAAACATATGGTCCCCGGATTACCCTCATCTAAAAGATAAGGATCTGAATCCATGAACCTCACCACAGGGACAAATAAGTCACAATATGGTAGTCCATATACCGATAGCAATCCAAGCGAGAGAATCAGTGACTGTCAGGGACGCAAAAGCATCACAATAACATCAATGAAGCTCCTTCTAATCTTATGGCATTCCAAGACTCGGGTATAGAGTCCAAAAGAGTGTGAATATGTGATAGTGATGTGTGTGATGGGAGCATACAAACCTTCACAAAAACCTATTAAAACAAAACTACCCCAAACCTGCAAAAAAAAGGAACAAACAACACCAATACAAAAGTTTTCAACCCTAAGGTTGCAAGAATATACAAAAGCTGTTATGAAAACATTAAAAAAAGAAATAAAACAAAAAGGGTAAAACAAATATTTTCAAAACTGTTTTAAAAAAAAAAGCACAGCCAACTATGAAAGGCGTGACTCTCAAAAGTCCTTAGTTGAGTCGCCAGCTGTCGCGACCGTCCCGTCCGGGCGCCGCAAAGAAAGAGATAAAAAAAGAGGGGAGTCGCCACTAAAATTTTTATTGGGAAAATCTTAGAAAACCCAATTATTTAAAGGTACACTGGTCTAAAAAAAAGAGAAATGAGTCCGGGAGTCGGTTACAAGTAGGGAAGGTGTTAGCACCCCACATCGCCCATTTAAAAAACGGTACCTCAAGTTAATTATGCAAAAAAAAAACATTTTAATAGCCTTTTAAATATTTATTTTACCCCCAAAAAAATATGTACAAGAAAGGATTATTTTTAACTTTTAATATTTTAAATTTTTATTAATTTTTATATTTTTAAATTTATTGTTTATAAAAACTAAATGAGGTTGAACATGGCACATGAGTCCACTGGGTAACCTCATATTTAAGGGACTGAACATGGCACCGTGTCCATAGAACATCCCTAAAAATAGAACAGTTTAATTATCTTAACATAAAAAAGAGACACAAAAAAAGGGAAAATTTAGTTTTGGTTTGACAAGATGATTTATCTTGCTCCTATGTATTCCCGGGTGCGATGAGAAACTCAAAGCCACGTAGTTCTTTTGAAAAAAAGTTTGATTGGTTGGTTGATTGATTTTAATTTTGAATGGAAATTTGATTTTTTGTGAATGATTTTGAAAACGGATTTTGTTTTAAAATTAATCCACTTATGCACAGGGTTCAAGATAGCAGTGCTATACGATAAACCCTTATAATTCATACGACCTTTGAGGATGAATAAGTCCATACATCAACGTCGTAGATTGTTGCGTGAATTCAAAAGAGATTTTTATAAAATTAAATTGGGTAAAATTGGTTAAAAGTGTAAATTGAAAGAAAAAAAACATTTATCATCTTTTACAAAAGGGAATTTCTCTTGCACGGGGTTAAAGATAGCGAAGCTATATGATGAACCCTTGCAATTCATACGACACTTGAGGATGAGTACATACATCAACGTCATAGATTGCTGTGTGAATTCAAAATATTTTTATTTGTGAAAATTTTATTAGAGATACTTAAAGTTATTTATTTGTTACTATTTTTTTTTTTAAAAAAAACTTTATCAAAATAGAATCATAAAAAACGTTTTTATTTCTAAGAGAGAGAATTCACTCTTGCATAGGGTTAAAGATAGTGAAACTATACGACAAACCCTTACAATTTTTACAACATTTAAGGACGAAAAATCGCACATCAACATTGTAAATCGTTGCATGAATTCAAAAAAAAGCCAATTTGGTTTCCAAATATTTTAGGAGATTTTTATTTGAAACAGAGAACCAAAAGGTTATTTAGAAGATTTTTAATTTTTTCTGTTTTTGCTGGTTTAGTCTTGGCCCAAATAGCAAAAAAAGACAACAAACATAGTAGTAACTTAAGAAGGCTAACACCCCTCATGAGCCCAAAAGGAAAACAGAAGCCCAATCACATACCATTAATAAAAACAACAAAAAAGGATAAATAAACCAAAACTAAACCCAACTAGAGAAGCCCAAATGCCATAAATTAACATTTGAATTATATAATGGATGAAACAGCAAAAAAAGAAAAAGGTATCAGAGAAGCCCTTGGCTTCTCTTTCGTTACCCAGAGGCCAAAAGGGGTGATGAGCCTTGATGCAGGTGCGACGGCTGCAAACCCGGGCGGCGGTGAGGGGCACGACGCTTCGTGGCGAGGATCCGGCGACTTCACTGTGGCGAGTGTTGTGGTCCAAGTTGGGTGCGAGATGTTCGCACGGCAGGCTGTGCAAGTCTGGCTCACGCACGGCACGACCGAGCGAAGATCAGTGGTGGCTACTGGATCTGGTGAGGCGGAGGTCCGACGACGATCACAATATGGACGAGGACACACATCACTGTGGCAAGCTCGTGACACCGGTGGCAGATTCGGATCTGGACGGAGCTGGTCCGGGTCGAACGCTATGGAGGCACGGAGGATGGAAGTGAATCTGGTGTTCCTCTCTTCCTCGCGTCGACGAACGGCCGACGGTGATGCAGGGCGGGCGGCGCGCGGTTTCGGTGGCCGGAAGTGGCTGGGTTGTGGAGCGATGGAGGAGGAAGGTGAAGTGAGAGGGAGGAAGATGAAGGTGGAAGGATTTGTTATGCCTCTGTAAAATATATGTGTGGTTTTGTTTTTTTTTAAACAAGAATGGAGAAGAATACAGGAAAGAACTCTATGTGTATTTTTTCTGATTGATTTTTTTTTAAGTGATAAGAGCCAACCCCCCCCCCCCCCCACACCCTTTGGTCACTGTTGAATGTCTAATTTATAGCACAAAAAAAATGAAGAAGATGATAAATCTTCTTGTTAGGCCAGCTGGTGTGGGTACAAGTAGTGGGGAGCAAATCATCCTTTGCTCCACCACCTAGCCTATGCTTTTTAACTCCTATCAAATATGCCATGAAAGTTTTAAAAAAAAAAAACATAGATATTTCATTGTTAAAAATATATTAACAAACAATAATGCTAAACATCATTATAGTTAATTCGTTACTGCTTTTACCAATGCTTTTGATTGAATCATTTATTTAAAGAGCGAAGGCCCAAATTGGTCTCTCAAAATTTTCGGGCACCCATTTTTAGTCCCTAAAAAAAATTTAATTATTTAGTCCCTCGAATTTTCAAACGCGGAACACATTAGTCGCTAAATTTTGTTCTGACGTTCATTTACTTGCATATGTGTCTCGTTAACCATCCCATCACTTTTCATTATTTTTTCACGGCAAAAATTTGTCATTGACACCCCGTTGTGCCCCATTGTATTATTAAATTAGAACCTTATTATTTATTTACTTAATCACGCGCTTACTGTTGAAAATACGTAAAAATTAAAACTTAATTAATAATCATATAACTTCTACAAATATACAACACACCAAACTATATTACATAAATACACACATAATTATCCTTTATTTTACACAACACTGTTTAGGGTATCCTCCCAGTAGGATCCCACACAGGTACTTATTAAAAACAACTGCTTATAACTAACGGAAAACAAAAACGATATATATGACTCACTGGCCCTAAATTTACTACACTATATTATTAGGATCAGTCGGTTGTTCTCCAGCGTCAGCTTCATACGGAATGTCATTCAACTCCTCCACCACTCCATCTCGTACAGGGTTCCATCCATCTCCTCAGCAACATATTCGTCCATCTGGTCTTCTAACGTAACAAAGTAGACATACACAAAAATATAGAAATAGGGATATAAGAAACAGTTCTATCATCATAAGTGGAAAGGATTCATAGCATATAATACAATAATAGTCACAGACACGCATCACTCAAAATCAACAATCATCCTCAATTCACTATATCATCCTCTACCCTCCAACTCATGCAACTAAACCTTTATTGCTGACGTGGCCACGACTAATCCTGTCATACATCCCTCGTTAGGAATGTCAGTCAGTCGTCCAAGTGACACGTTCTCAACGCCGGTGCACATTCTCATCCATGGTGAGAATGCTCATGCAAAGCAATGACACTATAGCTGCACAGTACCGCCGGTGCACACCCTGGTTCTCTCTCTCCTCTCTATCAAGGGTGCTCATGCATAGCAATGACACTATAGTTGCACAACTTAAATTCTAATTTGGAACGGTCCACGAGAACTTCGGACCTCGTGTATCTCAAATACACGGTTATGAACAACAATGCAACATATGATTCTCACTGACTTTTATCAATAGCAACTTAGTACCTCAAGCTTTTACTCATAACCTCCACTTACATTCTATATCACATCACTTCTATAAAATAATAGCGAGGCACTTCTAATTCATATTCAAAACTCTCACCCAAACAAAATACCTCCGAGCAATATATATCTTTACTTAAAATAATCTAAGCATAGTATTAAACCCAGGCAGATCATGCATAACACATTAATCAACAGAATATTCAAATATCTCAATATCATATAAGGCAATTTATCACAACCAAATAATTAACAAAGTCAGACTCTGTCACGGCTGGCCGTGATACCCATCACGGTCGTGACTGACAACAAAGGCAAGAATTCTACAAAACAGAACCTGTCACGGCCTGGCCATGACAACCATCACGATCGTGACAGACAGCAAACATCCTCACTATCATAATTATCAAAACACCGAAACAATACGTCACATGCAGATGGAATACCTCAACCAGCGGGTCACAAATAGTCAAAAGTAAATAATTCAGACATCCTCAAATATGAATAATCAACCTAAGGCGATAAACCTACAATTCCCAAATCGTCATTGGTATTACGGAAAAGTTTCCAATACGATTTTGTTATTGTCGATTACTCGACTACTAGTAAGGTTTAGGTCGCCCTACACCATTATTATAAATTATATACTACTTATCGGTTTCGACGATGGAATGGTTCTTTCTCCCACCTGAGCTAGCACCGAAATCTTGAACTCGACGTTCCTCGCTATCACACCACAGCTTAATAGTTTCACCTTGAACCAAACAACATAGCTAAAGTTAATCAAATGACAACCATCTATGACACTTTAGGGCTAGGTTCAGCCAAAACTTAGAAAATAGGTATAGGGTTATCTTCTCAATGTCATCTTTTGGATCTTAGTTACTAGAGTCTTAACTAACATAGATTACTTATTACAAGACTAAAATTTGAAACAAAATCCTCTAACCTTTAGGGTTAGGGTTTCGTCCCATATTAGGAAAATAGACTAGGAAATTTAATTGGATTCAAGCTCTTGGATTTAGATCATATAAGTACTAGAGAGCTCAAATCGAGCATTAGATTTCAAAAATGAAAACAAATCATCAAACCTTTCTTTGAGTGAGATTCTGCCACTTAAATAAAATAGGGAAGGAAAATGTTTTTGATTACATTCTCTTGGATAATGAAAGTGGAACACATCACAAGATCATAGAAATCGGTTTCACATTAAAAGGATTTTTCTACAATTTTCTAGAATTATTTGAAGTTCTAGATCTAGGAATGGAAATTTATGAAATCTTGATGATCATGGCTTGATCTTACAAAATAAATGAAGGAGAAGACTTAGATGATTAATGAGGAGATCTTTTACCTCTTAAAGATTGAAGAAATGAAGAAAATGATCAACCTTCACTAAATTGAAAACTGGACAGCTTGAGGGTGTGATGGTATTGTGAGTGTATCTCACAATATACTCATCCAAAAATTACGAACTTTATCTTGATAGAAATATAAGAAGAAAAGGAACAACTTTTGTGTTGAAGGTTTCCTTTGGTTCGGATCATAACAGGGGTGAAAAGGGACTTATTTCTGCTATTTCGTGGGTTGCTGAGAATTCTGGGCAGTTTCGGTATTTTGATCCTATCTCCCAATCCACTTATCCGTTTTTGATGATCTTTAGCTTGTTGGAAATAAGATAGAAAGGGGAACAGCTTTTATGTTGAGTGTTTTCCGAGTTTCAGAAAGTAAGAGGGGTCATATGTCTGGTGGGGATTCGGTGTTCTTAGGGTTTTGTAACTTAGTTGGTGAGGAAGATGAAGAGAATGAAGAAGATGAGTGAAATGGTGAGGGAGGCCACGGTTTGGAGGGTATTTATAGGGGTTGGTTGTGCCACTTTAGAAGGATCTAGAGAGGATGAGTTGTCTTGATCAAAGGATTGAAATGCAAATACTTCCTAGGGACCATTTTGCAAAGATTCCAAAAGTGTCAAGACTAGTTTGCAAATTGCCAATAAATTGTCATGATGAATATTTGACACATTTAATGTGAGCTTATCTTGACTAAATTTGGGCTGATTTTTGTCATAGATATTTTAGGAAGAATCAAGAATGTTGAAGAAGATTTGAGAACATTAGAGAATGTTGTAGAATAAAGTAGAAGATTGTTGAACATTCTAGAAAATTCTTGGCTCATCTAAAAATTATGAGGGCAACCCCTTCTCCCTCATGGGCTTGCGCATGGGCCTACTCAATTTTGGCTTGAATTCATTTTTGTGGGGCCCACTTAAAGATTTAAGCTTAAGTATAACATAGAAAACTTGTATAGTTTCAAATAGGCTTTTATGGAATCAATCCATGAACTAGGAAATTTGGGCTTCATAGCCACGTACATTAAGAGATTGGGAACAAATATTCTGGCCCAATTCACTTGAAAAAAGCTTAGAAACTAACTTAGGGACCAAAGTGTAATTAATAGAAAGTTCAGGGACTTAAGCATAAAATTCCTAAATTGTCACTTTAACCCTGTAGAACCTTCTAGACTTAAAAGTATGATTCATCCCCATGAATCCTCATGTATGACTCGTTATCTCGATCTCTTGACGAGTCTCTGTAGTTCCGTTTCCGATCGGTTCCCCGATTAGGGTTTTACGCCCGTAAAAAGCGTAATATTTTATTTTCGGTTGAAAATTTTCAAAACAACCAAACTCGTTAGAAATATGATTTAAATATAAACTATTTCGTTCACGAGTCAAAATTTGGTTTTCTGCTCAGTAAAATTATACTGTCAGTGAAAACGCAGACCGGGTTCCGTCTGAAATTTCAACCCAATTTTTTATCGTAATCTTCTACCCTAAGATAGAGTATGAATATGATTTTTATTTCATAAAAATCAATCTCCATGAACTCGGATAAAAATATAAATAAATACATTTATACCGGTTAATACAGCGAAAATATTTTTACTGAAAAAATAAAAATCGGAAAATAAAAAGTAGGGTGTTACAGGCCATACAGAACCACTAACGGGCCACGTAGGATGAGGGACTATAACACCCCGTTTTTCGTTTACCGTCTCTTAAGTGTTTATAGTGTGCGATGTATGTTGTATGTTGTTAGAGTTTTGCCTTAGGAATGTTTATGGGGTTAAGTGGAATTTTAAAGTGAAAAATCCCTTTTCGGTACACGAGCACGACCGTGCTCATGTCCAGTACGCCCGTGCTTAATCGCGTGCTCTGTAGCTGAGTGAGCCACGAGCACGGTCGTGCTCAAGGGGAGCACGGGTGTGTCGAAAAATATGAGTTAGTGACGTGCTTCTTGCGGACCCCGTGCTTGATTAAGCATGACCCCGTGCTCGGTGTTGAGCACAACTCTCACTCTGGCACTTTTAGCAACCCTGGTGCGGCTGCAACCCCTATTTCCTGTGAACCCATCAAGTTTTTGGAGTTCTTGCATTGTTAGGGAGATGAGTCGCTCGTTAGTGCCAATTAAAGGTAACATAGTTATCCCTCTGTTAATCTCCTTTTTCCTTTCCTTAAATTGGAGATTAATTGGTTAATCCTCTTGTGTTTGGACAAGGCTTGAAGAGTTCGTCGAGCCGTTCGAGGGAGCCAAAGTAGTTCGTACGTTGGTATTAAGGGAAATCTTCATACCATGTATGGGGAGAAGAGATAGTATGAACATGTAGGTAATGTGGGTAGCGTAAGATGAAGGGTTAACCCATGACCCTATTGCTTGCTAATTGCCTATTTATGGTCTTGTTACATGTTTATCTGTGTTGTTTATAATTGGCAAGTTTATTCATGAATGCTTATGATGATGTTTATACCATGATTGTATGATTGGTTTGATGATGCTATGTATGCCATTGATGGATGTTTGGTTGAAATAAGGATGTTGAGATAAACGTTAATTCTTATAAGACTCTAATTAAAATAATAAGGTTTATTAATAATATACGGAATTAAAGGACTAATTCCCTAATTGTTCATAAGACGTGAGTTATAGTAATGAGAGGCAAGGTTATTAAGATCCTAGGATTGATTCATGAGTGTTTTAGGGACATTAATAATGAAACATGAATTAAAGGATTAAATCCCAATTATTATAAGACATGAAGATTAAACAAGAATAATGGGACTGATATTTGTTAAAGACTAATAGGATTGACCTATGAATGCCCTAGGAAGCTTAACAAGGGTTCCCAACTCTTTCTGCCCTGGTCAGTACGGTCATGCTCCAGTGAGCACGGTCGTGCTCAACAGAAAGTACACCCGTACTCAACATAAAGTTTAGCACGCCCATGTTAGGGGCAGCATGACCGTGCTCCCCTAAATAGAACAAACATTAAAACCGGAACAAATGTGTTTCACCCAAATAGTTCCCTAATGATGAAACAAGATACCCAATGGAGTAAAGACAAGTTAGATAATTTTAAGAAGACTTAATAAAGATAATTAATTACAAACGCTAAGATGGTTAAGACGATAACGATGTGTTACAACATGTTGTTATGCTTTGGTGCTTATTGGTCAAAGTAGCCTCGATGCTTATTAGTCGAAGTGTTGTTGATGTTTAACCTGGTGCTTATTGGCCAGGGGGCCTTGATGTTTTTTGGTCAAGGTGTTGATGGTGATGAAACTTGGGTGCTTATTGACCCAAGCGGAGGTGGTGGTTGCTTGTTTGTTGATGTTGTTGCTCATGCATTCACACATTGAAGTTCTTAGTGAGGGAAATTCAACATAGGGGAGGTCGTCCAAGAGTAAGGCGATCTGGCCGTCCGCGGTGATTCATCCGAGAGTCAGGTGAATCGTTACCCCCCGTGGTGGCACATCCTAAAGTACGGTGAATCCACTATCCAAGGGGTTCACCCATGGTTTGGTGAACTGCCGGTGTTAGTGCTTATTGGCAAATGTGGATATATATGTAACTCCGAAGTTGTCTTCCTAAGATAGTTTGGATCCACATGCATAACAGAATAGTGGAGTAGTGCTGCACCGCATAGCATACATTGGTTGAAATGCTGAATCAATATGAATGATATGAATATGATATTGATGTATGTTGTATATTATAACGTGCTATGTTTAAATGATGTATGCTCATCTTGCTAATTACTTCCATGCCGTTGTGTTTTATACATGTTTCTCACTCCCCTTTTTTCTATTGTTTGCTTTGCATGTATCTTTTATGAGAGGACGGTGAGAAGCTTGTTGAAGAGTGACTCTAAGGAGTCGCTGCTCGTAGTTTAAGATTTCCTTTATGTTAGTTTGTTATCCGATGTATTTTTCTGGATTTTGGTTATATCAGCTCTGTAACATGACATCAGGGTTGTGTTTGCTTTTATAGTTATGTTTCTTTTAAAACTTGTTTTATTTCCGTGTTGAGACGTTTGTTACAACGTAATATCTTCTACCTTGGTTTTTATTTCAAATAAATGATCACTACAACAGAAATGACTTTAGATAGCATTTCCGGATGTCTTTTAATAGCGTTTGTAACCGCTATCTATGCCACCGCTATTAAAACTCGTTAGCAAAGATAGCATTTAGGAAGTGCTATTAAAAGGTGACTTTAGATAGCGTTTGTACACGGAAACGCTATCTAAAGTCAGACTTTAGATAGCGTTTCCGTGTACAAACGCTATCTAAAGTCTGACTTTAGATAGCGTTTATATACAGAAACGCTATCTATTCCCTTTTTTTTTTTTTTTACATATTTCCCAGTTTCAACATTACCCTTCCCTTTCCCTCTTCATCAACCTGATCTTCTTCTCCCTCCGACGTGTGGCTGCCTGAAATAGGACGACGATGGTGGCATTCCAGGCGGATATACCAACCACTAGCTCTTTTACTCTCTTCCATCCATCTCCTCTCCAAGCAGATCCGGTGTCCACATAGCTTTGCCATCCACCGCCAACCACCACTACAGTCCCACCTTCGTCGCCTCATCATGGTTCAACCTCTGCTCCGTCCATCTGCAACAAATAACTGGAACCACGCCTTCGCTGTCGCCATCGAGCCCAGACGCAAGCTGCCCTGATCCACCTGAATCCACCATTATTTCTGATGTTCTCCTCTATTCAAGGCATGAAACTTTGATTTCCACACAAAAATTCACCCCCGAAAAAGATATTAATAAAAATAACAGAGAAAAATAGAATCAATGATGTGTGAGTGAGAGGTTTACCTGATAGATCTGGATCTTGCAGAGGTTTGCTAGGGTTTGGTGTGTGGATCTTGCATAGAGAGAGAGAGAGAGAGTTGCTACGATTTAGTGAGAAAAACAAACATTCACAGGGGAAGAAGAACGTTTACCTGCAATGGTGGTTCGCCAGTGTCCTTGAAAATGGTGGTTCATTGAGTTTCTATCTGTGAAGAGTACGCAGAATGAAAGAGTACGCAGAGTGAGAATCGAATCACCTAAGATAGCGTTTCCGTGAGGAAACGCTATCTTAGGTTGTTAGTTAAGATAGCGTTTCCTCAAGGAACCGCTATCTTTTCCTCAGCTTGACTTTTAATAGCGGTTCCTTAAGGAAACGCTATCTTAGGTGGTTAGTTAAGATATCGTTTCCTTAAGGAACCGCTATCTTTTCATGCAGCTTGACTTTTAATAGCGGTTCCTTAAGGAAACGTTATCTTAGGTATCACCTAAGATAGCGTTTCCTTAAGGAACCGCTATTAAAAGTCCCTGCATAACTTTTAATAGCATTTCCGCATGGAAATGCTATTAAAGGTGCGTTATTAAAAGTCTAATATGTTGTAGTGGATATGCATGTGTTTATTTTATTTATTTTTATCTCTAGTTTAAAGTGTTATAAATACATGTAGGGTAGATGATGTCACAGGAACTAAATGATTGATTTATTTTTTTCGGGGATTAAAAGTGAGGCCCCAAATAATTACATTCGTAAATGGTTAATTTATCTTTTTTCAATAAGTAATTGGGCCTTCACTCTTATTTTAAAAAATTAATTGATATGAACCCGTTAGTATAATGAATTTTTACATACTCTTGTTTTAAACGAGAAATGCTATATGGCAAACACGACAAACCCATCACCATTGACTTCTTTTAATAAATAATTAAAAATCAAATAAAAAATAAGACAAAAATAGAACAACGTTATACGTTCCTCTTCAGGCCTTCTCTTGTGTATGGTACGGAAACGTTTTTATACTAAGATAGTGGATATAAAATAAATTAGTAGATAATGGATCAACTTATAACAAATAGCAGATAAGCTAGTTGAGAGTGGATAATAGATAGTGAATAAGCTAACGGATTAGATTTAAACTGTTTGGTAAAATTAGCGGTTAACTAACTGATAAATATAAAATAACATAAAAAAACATATTTTTATATTTTTTAATATAAATTCTATTTATATATATTTATATTTATTTATTTAAAATAATTATCATTTTTAATACTTTAATTTACTTTAAAATATTGTCATTTCATAAATTGAAATATTAATTTTTAATTAGGGATTAGAACTAAAGTTAAATACTTTAATTTAATTTACTTTAGTACGAATAGCAATGTTCGATAACAAAACTAAAGTTAACACGTTCATAAAAATAAAAATGTTAAGACAATTGTTTTTTTTTAGAAATGTTTTTTGAATACTCATTTGGGATACCTCCAGCAACACGATTAATCACATGTAAATATTTGATTAATCCAGTTCATTATATGGTTAATCACGTATAAATATTTTGTTAATTCATGATGACCCATTAATCATGTAAAGAACCGAATTAACCAGATATTTGTATGTAATTAACCAAATATTAAATGGTTAGGGAAAATAAGCTTCAGATGATCCATTAACCATATAATAAACTGTGAACACCTAATTTTGTCCGAGTGTCCTTTTTAATCAGTGTTTTGAAAAAATGATAATATAAAAATAAAAATATAGAAAAAAAAAACTGAAACTAACCAGTCCTTTTCAAAAGCCAAGAGGAAAAAGCCAAAGTTTAAAGTTCCTAATACATCTCAGCAGCAAAGAAAGCAATGGCAGACTTAGGCATTGGCAACAAAAATGGTTTCAAATTTTAAGCACCAGAAAGGAAAAAATGGGAACATGTGATGCTGCTATCCTTGAAGCATGGTCAAACCTGAATCATAAACAAAGGGAAGTTGCAGCATACACAGATTGAAGCAGCTATGCAGAAACATCAAGAAGGAAATGAATGAAAGTGACTATCCATTGTGGCCATTGGGTTCTGTTTTTGGAGTTTTTGCAAGCAAGGAGGATTTAAAAAGGGGGAAGTTCGAAGAAGGGGGGGAACCAACAAAGAAAGAATTCTCAACCATTCTCACCTCACTCCCTCAAAATTTTCGTCACCTTCTTCTCTCCCCACACTCACCCTTCTCTGTTTCACACCCACACCACTCTCCTTCCTCCCATCCGAACAGATCGTGCCACCATCGTCTGTACCGCAACATAACCGGCGCCGCCGCTCGAGCTCCGACCGCACCTGCTCACGTTTGGTTCACACCCTGTTCCGATCGCATCCCTGCTCGTGAAACGCACTAGCTCCACCACCACGAGCCATTGCAGATCCGCGTCAGAACCCATATCACCACTGTCTTCTCCTTGCTTGCCGCCATCTCAGTCGCTGTTCAGAACCGCCATCCTCCACCATATCTGCACGAACTGCCACCGAGGCTGCAGATCTGTTCTCATCGCAGCCACGCCTCGACCGGGCAACCACCGCGCGAGCCTCCGCGCGCCAGAGGTCCGCCGTCACCCCGTCACGCTTCCCTCCTTCCGCCCTCGCACATTCTCCTCTGCTCTTCCCTGTTTGGTAACTGAGGAAGAAGAAACTTCCCTCACTCTTTGGTCAGTTTCTTTTCCTTTGTTTTTATCTGTTATTTGGTTTTTTTTTATAAGGTTGTGGGCTTTGTCTTATTTATTGGCAGCTGGTGGACTGAGATCAGTAGATCTATTCTTAGTTTCCTCTTTGTTTGCTTATTGGGTTAGCTGTTAGGTCCTCTTTCTTTCCTTTATTTAAAAATAAAATGTTTCTTGAAAAAATTAAAGTTGGGCTCCTTCTTGCTTTGGGGTCAGTCATGTAAAAAGAAAGGACTAGGAGTCATGTGTTTGTGCTTAAAAGGTGAAGCATAATCTCATTCTTTTTTTTGTATAAAATTTTAAATAAAAAGTTTAAAAAATATGGAATCTTTTTTTCAAAAAAATAATAAAAAACTTTTTTCGATCCTTGTTTTCAATAAAAATACTTTGAATTGAAATGCCTTTTTGGATTTACGCAACAATCTACAATATTGATGTATGATTTTTCATCCTCAAGTGTTGTATGAATTGTAAGGGTTCATCGTATAGCTTTGCTATCTTTAACCCTACGCAAGAGTGAATCCCCGTTAAAAAATATTAAATGTTTTCTTTAATTCATACTTTTAATCAATTTTGCCCAATTTCATTTTATAAAAAATATCTTTTGAATTCACGCAACAATCTACGACGTTGATGTATGGACTTATTCATCCTCAAGTGTCGAATGAATTGTAAGGGTTTATTGTATAGCACTGCTATCTTGGACTCTATGCAAAAGTGAATTTATTCCGAAGTAAAATCCTTTTGAATAAAAAAAAAATAAAATAAAATCAATCAATCAATCAACTTTTTTTCTAGAGAACTACGTGGCTTTGAGTTTCCCATCGCACCCGGGAATACGTAGGAACAAGATAAATCATCTTGTCGGGCCAAAACTAAATTTTACTTTTTCGTGTCTCTTTTTATGCTAAAATAATTAATCAAAAAAATTAAACCTTTCCCCTTTTTAACAATAAATTAAAAAATATAAAAAAAATTAAATTATAAATTAAAAATTAAAAAATATATAATTTTTCTTGTAAATAATTTTTGGGGTAAAATAAATATTTAAAAGGCTGTTAAAATGTTTTTTGCACAATTAACTTGAGGTACCGTTTTTTTTAAACGGGCGATGTGGGGTGCTAACACCTTCCCTACTCGAAACCGACCCCCGGACTCATCTCATCTTTTTTTAGACCAGTTTACCTTTAAAACATGGGTTTTTCTAAGATTTTCCCAATAAAAATTTTAGTGGCGACTCCTCTGTTTCTATCCATCTTTTCGCGGCTCCCGGACGGGACGGTCGCGACAGCTGGCGACTCCACTGGGGAAGAAGGAGAGTCAGGCCTATCATAGTTGGTTGTGCATTTTTTTTTAACAGCTTTGAAAATATTTGTTTTACCCTTTTTATTTTATTTCTTTTTATGCTTTCATAACTGTTCTTGTATATTCTTGCAACCTTAGGGTAGAGAATTTTTTGTATTGGTATTTGTTTGTTCCTTTTTGCAGGTTTGGGGTAGTTGTGTTTTAGTAGGTTTTTGTGAAGGTTTGTATGCTCCCGTCACACACATCACTCTCACATGTTGCACACACTTTTGGGCTCTATACCCGAGTCTTGGAATGCCATAAGATTAGAAGGGGCTTCAGTGATGTTATTGTGATGCTTTTGTGTCCCTGACAGTCATTGATTCTCCTGCTCGGATTGCTACCGGTACATGGACTGCCACATTGTGACTTATTTGTCCCTGTGGTGAGATTCATGGATTCGGATCCTTATCTTTTAGATGAGGGTAATCCGGGGACCATGTGTTTAGGGGTCTAGATCTATCCCGAAAGTCATGCACATAAAATGCCATTAGCAGCCTACCAAAATAGGGTCTTGACTTCAGAAGTCCCAACTTTAGGATATGACCTATGTAGGACAAAAGGGAGCGCATTCCATCTTTTTTCTGCAACATGAATAATCACATTTTATATCACATGCATCATAACGATTTTCTGCATGCATCTCACATGCACCTTAACATGAAATTCATTCATGCATTCTGTTACACTCATTCTCATCATATTGTATGCTCGTACATGTAGTATTTTAGGCCATGCATCGTCAATATGTCATTCATTCATGCATCTTGGTACGGTCTCATGCATAAGTAATTTTGCTTTCCAAGCGTTATTAATAAAATAAATTTCCTTGGCACAGATAATTTGGTAAGGGAAACACCTTTAATAACAAGAGATGGAAAAAGTCTGACACACTAGCAATGTTCCTGCCAGCAAGAGCTCCAAGGTGATTTTGAACTCATTAGAGAATCTGAAAGAGTTGAGCCAATCTTTGCCTCAAGAGCATCGAAAAAGCTTCATCAAGAAATATGGAGGGATCTTGGACCTAATTTTCGTACCGGTTGAAGCTACTGCTTTGAGTGCTCTAATCCAGTATTGGAACCCACGTCTCAGATGTTTCGAGTTGCCAAACATGGACATTACACCCACCATTGAAGAATATGCTTGCCTGTTAAGTTTGCCAATGCAGAAAAATCCCGTTGTGTACTTTCACCTGGGGCAATACTTGACCACCGCAAGCATAGCAGGGTTACTAGGGCTTCCTGCAATCGAAGTGAACTTGACCGGGCACTCAAACTCGCGAGGGTTAACCCGAAAGTTCCTTGAAAATCATTTGAGGAAACTAATGGATCGACAAGACTGGGAAACCTTTGAAAGGGTATTGGCACTAGCAATATATGGGTTGGTTCTATTTCCATCGGCGCTAGACATGATAGATCAAGCAGCAATGGACGTGTTCTTCACAGTTGAAAGAAGGAAAAACCCCGTGCCGGCAGTATTGGCTGAGACACTTTTAACTCTAGAATTTTGCCAGCAGCATCCAAAGGGGAAGCTCAGATGTTGTGCACAGTTGCTCTATGTATGGGTCATGACTCACATGTACGCAAAAGGCTATATCAACCGCCATTCAGATCCACTAAGAGGCTTCCATAACATCCCTACAAGACAGCTTAATGAAGAGGAATGGAAGAGCGAGTTTGACAAGGTAGAAAGAGACTCTTTTAAGTGGGTATGCCCATGGTACGAAAGTCAACAGGGTCAAGATATCATTTACAGTTGTGGTGATTATCCAAATGTTCCTTTGATGGGCCCAAGAGGTTGCATATCCTACACACCCGCCATAGCCTTAAGACAACTTTGTTGGACACAAACCGTGCCACGAGAAGAGCAACTCGGTGGATGCTGTTTTCGATACGAGGATGGTGAGAATACCAAGTTGGTGGCAAAAGAAGTTAGAGATGCATGGAAAGATGTGAGGATGGCGGGGAGATCACAATTGGGCCGACCGATCCTAATCATTGTCTCGGAGTATGAAGCATGGAGAAAATCAAGGAAAGGTCTTGTCGACATTCCTGCAGAAAACATGAAAGTGAAGATTACTCCCCTTCGGTAACTCAAATGGCAGAACAACTAAAAATCATGGAGGCACAAATGAAGGAAATGGAGCAACAAAAGCAAGATGCCGAGCTGAAAATAGCCGTTGGTCAGAAGCGTTGTGAGAGGTTAACAAAAGAAAATGAACATTTAAAAGATTTGTGTGCAGACATCTCCGCAACCTCGAAAGTCCCGAAGAATACTGAGACAAGGTCCCGTCAAGCGTCATGACCAGGATCCAGAATCTTGAAAGCAAAGTATTGTCCTTGACAGGAGGAGAGGCATCAACTAAGAAAAGAAAAGCACCAGTTAGAAGAAGAAGTCATTCAGCAAGGAGATGTGAGAAAGTCATTGGAAGTGGAAGTCAATCGGCAAAGGGGAGTCAATGCCAACTTACAAAAACAAATTTGTGCACAAGACAGGATGATTGATGAGTTGGTACAAAAGGTCCAAGAGCTGAATATCCTACTAGTCGAAATCAAAAAGCAGTGCGATCTAGGGTGGACCTCAGCGAAACACTATCATGATCAAAGGGTTCAAGTAATGAACGCCGTAAAGTGGTGGAGAGAAGAGGCCCGAGAGCGAGGGATAGATATTGACATATGGAAAAAAAGATATATGAGCATGAATTTGGAGCTAAGCCATTGTATTCCGAATTTCGTCCAAAGCTTTGAGAGGGCAAAAGAACAAATTCGTGCAGACCCTATGCTTTGTCTCCCGGCTGAGTTGGATGATTTCATGCAAATGTGTGGAGAATTTGCTCGAGGGCTAAAAAGAAAGAGACCTAAGCTATTGACTTTAGGTTGAAAATGTTGAGAACTGTGATGTAATCCCAATCTATGTATTGTTTTGAGGAGATTTTAATGAAATATGTCCTTGCCTCCAGAATTCTGTGTATTGGCTTTGAGGAGTTTTTAATGAAATCAGTTCTTGCTTCTATGATTCATTCGCACCCCAACTCTTGCACTTGATTTGTGATGACACCTATCGTGGAGCATGGTCTTCCTTTAGTATGTTGTCAACTACGTCTTTGCCTTATAGGACTCTTCCTTCTGCGCAAAGGGAAGGACGAGGTGTTCAATTCAGAAATTGCTAGTGTGTTTGAGACAACATCTATTGTGGAGAGATGTTTCTCCCCTAGATTTGTTGCCAACTCCATTCCATCTTATGAGCAAAATGCTCTCTGTGTGGGATGGAGGGACCATCTTTTGTCTGTTATAAGGTGTTAACTAAAAAAAATAATAATAAATAAATAAATAAATAAAATAAAAATAATAATAATAATAAACTCCAAAGGTGATTTTCTTAAAAGCTTTTCGTTCTCATTTCTCTTGTGGTTTTAAAACAGTGTGTGGCTTTTCTGAACAATTGCTCGAAGACACCCTTATCGCACTCGGTCACAGACAAGAGCCATGGCAGATGAACTAGAAGAAGTCCAAGAGATCAGAGATGAGGTCAGTCAAATCAAGGATCAGATGGCTAAGATGATGGAGATCCTGCAGGCAATGCAGAAAGAAAAGAACACAGAGGAGAACCCTCCAGCCTCGAACGAAGGACATCCGGCCACACCTCTCATCCCGCCCGGTTTTTCTCAGATTCCTATTCAAGGCTTCAACCAACCAGGGGTCATGATGCCTCTCAACCCAACTCATTTTTCATTTGACCCGAACAATCCCCCATACGGTTTGCCACGTGGGTTTGTACCACCAACAGCCCCCAGTTCACAAGATGGTATTCAGAGCTCCGAACACATCACTCAAGCACAAATGCCCACCAATACTGTCGAAATACCGCAAGCACGAGAATGTCAACCCTACAGATGGTAACACCCCGATAGTGACACCTTCTGTCAATCCAAGGCCCCCACAATACACCCTACATTATGGACCCCAGGGGGCTCAAATGATGCCAAACTTCGGTTCCTCCTCCATGCCATATTCATTTCCCCATAATATGTACGGAGAAGCTCCGGTGAATCAGTCGGGGGTGGATTCCCGATCTAAAGAAAAGCTGGAAGTACTAGAGGAAAGATTGCGGGCCATTGAAGGGGTAAATAGTTATGGTCTTCGGGATGCCTCAGAACTCTGTCTGGTGCCAAATGTTGTAATTCCGCCGAAATTTAAGGTGCCCGATTTTGACAAATATCGGGGAACCACTTGTCCCAAGAACCATTTGACCATGTATGTTAGGAAGATGGCGTCACATGCCCAAGATGATAAACTCTTGATTCACTTCTTCCAAGACAGTTTGACCGGGGCAGCTTCAAATTGGTACACGCACCTCGAGCGGGCACACATCCGATCCTTCAAAGATCTAGCAGATGCATTCTGAAGCAGTACAAGTACAATATTGACATGGCTCCCGACAGGATGCAACTTCAAAATATGTCAAAAAGGGACGTGGAGACTTTCAAAGAGTATGCACAACGATGGAGGGAACTGGCTGCTCAGGTGGAGCCTCCCTTAGCTGAGAAAGAAATCGTAGCAATGTTCATTGATACACTCCATCGCCCCTTCTATGATAGGATGATTGGGAGTGTGTCATCAAATTTTTCTCGACATGGTCATCATCGGCGAGAGAATTGAAAGCGGAATGAGGAATGGCAAGATTGCCGAGACTTGATGAGGGAACGGCCCAAAGAAAACCCCGTTTGTGAAAAAGAAGGAGGGAGAGGCACATGCGAAGAACCTATGAACGAAGAAACCGAACCAATGGAGACCAAACCAAACACCCTCCTTCCATGCCCAATACGCCCCATATTACCAACCACCTCCATATCACCAAGCCAACCAGCCATACATCGTTGCAACCTCGAAATTTCCAAACCCTCAACAAATGGCTCCCTCACCGCCATCATACCCTTCTCGACCTCAAACACACCCCACCATGCTACCTCAAATCGTCCAGCCTCTAAATCCAAACCCAAGCACCAGCCAAAACAAGACCACCATACAACTCGGAAAGAAAGCCGGTACATTTCGACCGATACCCATGACCTACACCGAGCTATCGCATCGGCTTATAAGCAAATCTGTGTTGACTCCAATCCCGATGAAACCATTGGGGCCTCCCTATCCGAAGTGGTTTGATCCAAATGCTAAATGTGAGTACCATGCGGGCGTAGGTCATTCCATCGAGAACTGCAGGGCTTTCAAATTTAAGGTACAAGACCTTATTGATGCTAAGTGTTTGAGCTTTCAAAAGGATGCTCCGAATGGGGGACAAGGTCCTATGCCAAATCATGGGGGTTCGGGAGTCAATGCCATTGGGAGCTTTTTGGAACATACTCTCAAGAGTAAAGTGGCCGATGTTAGGACTCCTATGAGAGTTGTTTTCAGAGAGATGTGCAAATGTGGATTGATCCAAATCCCGGCCACGGAAGAAAAGGCTCTCGATGGAGATATAAGGTGTGACTTTGATGGGAGCATGGGGCATTCGATTGAAGACTGTTCGGAGTTTCGGCAAGTTGTGGAGCGGCTAATGGATATGAAGCTTATCTTAATTGGTTGTGAATCAAATGAGTATGCCATCAATATGGTTGCTGAATCTACAATTTCCCCGACCCCAGTTAAGATAACCCCTTTATCTTGTTGTGGTTAATCCTCAACCAATTCCTGAGCAAGTCACCCCGAGACCAGTGGTGATATACTATACTGAGAAGAAACCTTTGCCGGTTCCAAATGGGCCAACACCAATCGTCATCCGAGTTCCAAGTCCTTTCCCTTATAAGGACACCAAAGCAGTACCATGGAAGTATGAGATGCAGGTCCAACCCAATCCTTCCAACGGGACTCATCGTGGTCACCAACATTTCAGGAATTGGTGGAATGACTAGGAGTGGTCGCATTTACACTCCAGAGGTTTTGCGAAAGGGGGAAATAGAAAAGGAAGGAAAGGATCACAAAGGGAAAGAGAAGGTGGAAGAAATCCTAGATGACAAGGAAGCAAATGGGGGTGAGAATAAAAAGGGTGTATCTGATGAGGAGGTAGGTGAATTCTTGAAGTTCATCAAGCAGAGTGAATATAGGGTTGTGGATCAGTTAAATCGGACTCCGGCTCGGATATCTCTTTTGTCCCTATTGATGAACTATGAGCCACACAGGAAGAGTCTTGATGAAGGTGTTGAATCAAGCGCATGTCTCCCATGACATCACAGTTGATAAGCTTGATAACATTGTAGGTAACATAGTTGCTGATAATTATCTCACTTTCACCGATGACGAAATTCCAGCTGAAAGAATGGGGCACAACAAGGCGTTACACATCTCGGTGAAGTGTTGAGATCATGTCATGGCTAGGGTTCTCATTGATAATGGTTCTTCTTTGAATGTAATGCCAAAATCAACACTGGCAAAGTTGCCTTTCGATGGAACTCATATGAAGCCAAGCACAATGATTGTAAGAGCTTTCGATGGCACCGAAGGGAAGTTATGGGAGAAATCGAATTGCCCATTCAGATTGGCCCTTGCACCTTTGAAATACTCTTCCAAGTAATGGACATTACGCCAACTTACGATTGTCTCTTGGGACGACCATGGATCCATTAAATGCGGAGCCATACCTTCCACACTTGCACCGAGAAAGTGAAGTTCATTGTCGATAGCAAGTTGATAATTGTTTACGGAGAGGAGGATATGTTAGTGAGTAAGCCATCAACAACCCCTTACATTGAAGGCTGCCGAAGAGGCTCTTGAGACCGCTTTCAATCGCTTGAAATTGCTAATGCCACTTATGTCGGGGACGGTGCTCCACCCTTGAAACCTCAATCATCTAAAGCGTCTGTCATGATGGCCAAGGTTATGCTTGAAGGAGGATACCAACACTGGAAGCGGTGCAGGGAGGAATAGGCAAGGTGTCGTTGACATCCTGATGCTCACTGAGAACAAGGATAGGTTTGGGTTGGGATACAAACCCACTAAGGCCGACAAGATGAGGGCTATAGAAGAGAAGAAAAGAAAGAGGTTGGCTCGGCTGGAAAATCGTGAATACGAGGCTGAAAGGGTTCCCATCTGTGACATTCGACAGAGCTTCCGAAGCGTAGGGTTTGCATTCCTGGACAAAGCAGCAGTTATTGAAGATGATTATCCTGCCGATCGTGGTATCAATCTGGTGTATCCATGCTCTCCGGATACAGAGCTCAACAATTGGGAGATCATTGAGTTCCCCAAGACCATAGAGTCCTTTTCAAAGTAATTCTGTAATGCTTATCCTTTAGCTCTGCCCAAGGCTTTAGGAGTTTTGTCTTTGTAATGGGCTTACTTGTTTCGTTTCAAGTATGACTTATCAATAAATGCATGCATTCGATATCTTTGTGTTCTCATCTTTTTTACTTTCGCTTTTATTCATCGCTCCTCACCAATAAATACAGTTTCTCATCTTTATCCGTTATTCATTTATCTTTCCCTGATAACTACCAAAATGCAGATCTAAAAGTGACTCTCTTGAAAATGACAGTGTTAATAACTCAGCATACAATTTTGACTATCCTTTTGATCATGCTGATGAGGTTGTTGATGATGATGGGGAAGTCCCTCCTGAATTATTGAGGTTGGTAGAGCAAGAAGCTAGGGAACTTCGACCCCATGAAGAGCCGAGTGAACTAATCAATTTGGGAACCGAAGATGAGAAAAAAGAGGTCAAGATCGACCTTTCCCTGAAAGAAAATGAGCGAAGTAGATTGATCAAGTTGTTGATGGATTATAAAGATGTTTTCGCATGGTCCTACCAAGACATGCCAGGGTTAGACCCTAGTGTAGCAGAACACAAACTGCCATTAAAACCGGAGTGTCCTCCAGTAAAGCAGAAGCTACGAAGGATGAAAGCAGAAATGTCTCTAAAGATCAAGGAGGAGGTCAAGAAACAACTGGATGCAGGTTTCCTAGAAGTTGTGAAGTACCCTCAATGGGTTGCTAACATCGTTCCTGTTCCCAAGAAAGATGGAAAGGTTCGAATGTGTGTTGACTATCGAGATCTGAACAGAGCTAGCCCAAAAGATGACTTTCCTCTGCCTCACATTGATGTTCTTGTAGACAATACTGCCCAACATGCATTATTCTCTTTCATGGATGGATTCTCCGGGTATAATCAGATCAAGATGGCACCTGAAGATATGGAGAAAACTACATTTGTTACTTTATGGGGAACCTTTTGCTACAAGGTTATGCCCTTTGGCTTGAAAAATGCTGGGGCAACATATCAGCGGGCTATGGTGGCTTTATTCCATGACATGATGCATAAGGAGATAGAAGTTTATGTAGATGACATGATCGCCAAGTCCAAATCCGAAGATGACCATGTTGATAATCTGCAGAAACTTTTTGAGCGTTTAAGGAAGTTTAAGCTCCGACTGAATCCAGCCAAATGCACTTTTGGAGTGAAATCAGGCAAGCTTCTGGGGTTCATTGTTAGTCAAAGAGGAATAGAGGTTGATCCTGAAAAAGTGCGAGCAATCATCGACATGCCAGCACCTCGAACAGAGAAAGAAGTTCGTGGGTTTTTAGGAAGATTGAACTACATTGCCCGGTTCATCTCCCAACTGACCGCGACATGTGAACCAATCTTCAAATTGCTACGCAAAAATCAGGCAGTAACATGGAATGAAGATTGTCAAAAAGCCTTCGAGAAGATCAAACAATACCTACAGGAGCCTCCGGTCTTGGTTCCCCCAGTTCCGGGAAGACCTCTTATCATGTATTTGACTGTGCTAGATGAATCAATGGGTTGTGTACTGGGGCAACACGATGAGTCAGGAAGAAAGGAACATGCCATCTATTATCTAAGCAAGAAGTTCACCAGTTGTGAAGCCAACTACTCATTACTGGAACGCACTTGCTGTGCTTTAGCTTGGGCAGCCCGCCGTTTGAGGCATTACATGTTGTGTTACACTACCTGGTTGGTGTCCAAAATGGATCCGATCAAGTACATCTTTGATAAGCCTGCTCTGACTGGAAGAATTGCTCGCTGGCAAGTCCTCCTATCGGAATACGACATTGTCTATGTCACCCAAAAAGCAGTAAAAGGTAGTGCTCTCGCAGAATATCTAGCCAATCAGCCAGTGGAAGATTATGGATCGATGCAATGCGATTTCCCGGATGAAGATATATTGGCTCTATTTGATCGCGAGCAGTCACTAGAAAAAGAAAAGTGGACTTTGTTATTTGATGGAGCTTCTAATGCATTGGGGCATGGAATCGGGGCAATACTAATCTCACCGGAAAATGATTATTTCCCTGTCACTGCAAGGCTTTGCTTTGATTGTACAAACAATATAGCCGAATATGAAGCTTGTGCGCTTGGGATCCGGGCAGCAATAGAGGCAAAAGCAAAGATACTGGAGGTATATGGGGACTCTGCATTAGTCATCCACCAGCTAAGAGGGGAATGGGAAACTCGAGATGCCAAGTTAATCCCGTACCATGATTACATCAAAGGTTTGATTGAGCAGTTTGATGAAGTCACATTTCATCATATTCCCCGAGAAGATAACCAACTAGCTGATGCGCTGTCTACCTTGTCCTCGATGTTCAAAGTAAGTGACGAGCGGAACCTACCACTCATCAAAATGGCAAGCCGTGATCATCCTGCATATTGTCAAGTGATAGGAGAAGAGTCTGATCAAAAACCGTGGTACCATGACATCAAATGCTTCATCCAAAGAAGGGAATACCCTCCGGGCGCTTCAGAAAATGACAAAAGAACTCTAAGAAGACTTGCAATGGGTTTCTATTTAGATGGAGATATTCTCTACAAAAGAAATCATGACATGGTGTTGTTGAGGTGCGTTGACGCAAAAGAAGCTAAACGGATAATTGAGGAGGTACATGAAGGATCTTTTGGAACACACGCGAGCGGTCATGCAATGGCCAGGAAAATCTTGAGGAATGGCCAATATTGGTTGACAATGGAGGCTGATTGCTTTAATTACGCAAAGAAGTGCCATAAGTGTCAAATATATGCTGATAAGGTTCATGCGCCGCCAGCTCCCTTGAATGTCATGTCGGCACCCTGGCCGTTCTCAATGTGGGGAATGGATGTGATCGGGTCCATCGAACCAAAAGCCTCAAATGGACATCGCTTCATCCTTGTTGCCATCGATTATTTCACCAAGTGGGTTGAGGCTGCATCATATTCCAGTGTGACCAGGAATGTCGTGATCAGATTTGTCAAAAGAGAGTTAATTTGTCGTTATGGGTTGCCAAGCGAGATCATCACTGATAATGCGACTAACTTGAACAACAAGATGATGAAAGAGATGTGCGAAAACTTCAAGATAAAACATCACAATTCCTCCCCGTATCGCCCAAAGATGAATGGGGCAGTTGAGGCCGCCAACAAAAATATCAAGAAGATTGTCCAGAAGATGGTGGTGACATATAAGGATTGGCACGAGATGTTACCTTTTGCTTTGCACGGCTACCGTACCTCCATTCGCACCTCGACAGGGGCAACTCCGTATTCTTTAGTTTATGGGATGGAAGCAGTGCTCCCGATTGAAGTAGAGATCCCCTCATTAAGGGTACTGAGAGAAGCGAATCGGAAGAAGGCTGAGTGGGTTCGAACCGACTCGACCAATTGAATCTCATTGAAGAAAAAAGATTAGGGGCATTGTGTCATGGTCAATTGTACCAGAAAAGGTTGATGAGAGCTTACGAGAAGAAGGTACGCCCGCGGCAGTTTCGGGAGGGTGATCTAGTGCTCAAAAAGATCCTACCGATCCAAAAGGATCATCGGGGAAAGTGGACCCCGAACAACGAAGGACCTTACGTTGTGAAAAAGGCTTTCTCGGGTGGAGCTTTAATTCTCACAAGGATGGATGGGGAAGATCTTCCACTCCCTGTAAACTCAGATGCAGTCAAAAGGTATTATGCTTGAACGCACTTCCCAAGAAAAAAAAAGGTGAAAAATGAAAAAGGAAAAGCTCGCTAGGCTGAAAATCTGAAAAGACAGTCTAGGCAAAAGTTAGAGCAACCCGCTAGGCTGAAAACCTGAAAAGGCGGTCTAGGCAAAAGTTAGGGTTCAAAAATAATAATAATAATAATAAACAAGGGAAGTTTCGTCAAGCCGATGAACTGGGGCGATCAATGGGCTAGATGCATGAAGATAGGGGCAGATAGCATTCTCAGATGTTGATTAGTAAGCAGTCGAGATAGTATGAGGGATATTAACACTAGTCATGGAAAGAGATGTCATTTGAGGAGATGTGTTTCCACTCCCCGACCTTTCTGCAATTCCATACTCCATTGTAATATCTGCTTTGTATACCTTCTCAGTCCAAATATAATGACATTGACTCTCCATTCTTTTTACCATTATCTATTTCTCTTAACTTTTGTCAAATTGCGTGTGTGCATTCATTATGATAAGTATATACTGAGATGTGAAACATGTATTTGATGTCTTCAAGAGCATTTAGAACTTCTTTGAAAATCTCCAAGGGTCGTAAAGAACAAGATGGCATCCCGACAAAGGGCACCGTGGTCTACTGACAGGAAGCATAGGGACAATCACTGCAGAGAAAGCGTACCCTTCCAAAAGCGCTTAGCCTTTGTTCTCCGCGAAGACAGGACACGTTTTAGTTCACCTCCGGGCTTGTCTGTGATCAATGCTTCAAGGGGTCAAGGGTGATAATTAGAAACACCTAAGCGATATTTTTTTTTTTTAATATAAATAAAAAAATAAATAAATAAATAGCAACGTGTTACAGGCTCTCCTTGTGTTGCATTGAAATCATTTGAGGTTTCCATCAGGCATATAGAACATTTCTGGCATCATGCATTGCAATGGTTTATCTCCTGTGGGTACAAAACCCAGTAATTGCACAACTCCGCAAGATTCTAACCTTTTTTGTTAAGCTTCGACGGGTACCATACCCCGTAAGCTCTGCTTGTTTTCAAGCTTCAGTGGATAACCGACTCCGCAAGCTTTTAATCATTTTGTTTTCAAGCTTCAGCGGATACCGACTCCGCAAGCTTGTCGCATTTTGCTTTCAAGCTTCAGCGGACAACCGACTCTGCAAGCTTTTAATTATTTTGCTTTCAAGCTTCAGCGGACAACCGACTCCGCAAGCTTTTAATTATTTTGCTTTCAAGCTTCAGCGAACAACCGACTCCGCAAGCTTTTAATTCTTTTGCTTTCAAGCTTCAGCGGACAACCGAATCCGTAAGCTTTCAACCTTTCTTTCCAAGCTTCAGTGGATAACCGACTCCGCAAGCTTTTAATTCTTTTGCTTTCAAGCTTCAGCGGACAACCGAATCCGTAAGCTTTCAACATTTCTTTCCAAGCTTCAGTGGATAACCGACTCCGCAAGCTTTTAATTCTTTTGCTTTCAAGCTTCAGCGGACAACCGAATCCGTAAGCTTTCAACATTTCTTTCCAAGCTTCAGTGGATAACCGACTCCGCAAGCTTTTAATTCTGTTGCTTTCAAGCTTCAGCGGACAATCGACTCCGTAAGCTTTCAACATTTCTTTCCAAGCTTCGGCAGATACTCGACTCCTCAAGTTTTTCGCATTTTGCTTTCAAGCTTCAGTGGATAACCGACTCCACGAGCTTTTTACCTTTTCTGTCAAGCTTCAGCGGACAACCGACTCCGCAAGCTTTCAACTTTTCTTCTCAAGCTTCAGTGGATAACCAACTCCGCAAGCTTTTAATCATTTTGTTTTCAAGCTTCAGCGGATACCCGACTCCGCAAGCTTGTCGCATTTTGCTTTCAAGCTTCAGTGGATAACCGACTCCGCAAGCTTTTAAACTTTATGTCAAGCTTCGACGGGTACCGTACCCCGTAAGCTCTGCTTGTTCAGGCTTCAGCGGACAAACGACTCCGCAAGCTTTTTTATCTTTCTGCTCGAGCTTCTGCGGGCAGTCCATCCCGTCAGCTTTTAATTATGCATCTGTTTACTTGTCAGTGAACTCCGGCCAAAATTGGAGTTCATGTCTTTACCCGTTTCTTATAACGATAATAGGTTAACTGCGGTTACACCTACTATCTAATAAGAAACAAGTAAAGAGGGGCAGCTGTGAACACCTAATTTTGTCCGAGTGTCCTTTTTAATCAGTGTTTTGAAAAAATGATAATATAAAAATAAAAATATAGAAAAAAAAAAAAACTGAAACTAACCAGTCCTTTTCAAAAGCCAAGAGGAAAAAGCCAAAGTTTAAAGTTCCTAATACATCTCAGCAGCAAAGAAAGCAATGGCAGACTTAGGCATTGGCAACAAAAATGGTTTCAAATTTTAAGCACCAGAAAGGAAAAAATGGGAACATGTGATGCTGCTATCCTTGAAGCATGGTCAAACCTGAATCATAAACAAAGGGAAGTTGCAGCATACACAGATTGAAGCAGCTATGCAGAAACATCAAGAAGGAAATGAATGAAAGTGACTATCCATTGTGGCCATTGGGTTCTGTTTTTGGAGTTTTTGCAAGCAAGGAGGATTTAAAAAGGGGGAAGTTCAGAACAGAAGGGGGAACCAACAGCAAAGAATTCTCAACCATTCTCACCTCACTCCCTCAAAATTTTCGTCACCTTCTTCTCTCCCCACACTCACCCTTCTCTGTTTCACACCCACACCACTCTCCTTCCTCCCATCTGAACAGATCGTGCCACCATCGTACAGCCGCAACATAACCGCCGCTCGCCTGAGCTCCGACCGCACCTGCTCACGTTTGGTTCACACCCTGTTCCGATCGCATCCCTGCTCGTGAAACGCACTAGCTCCACCACCACGAGCCATTGCAGATCCGCGTCAGAACCCATATCACCACTGTCTTCTCCTTGCTTGCCGCCATCTCAGTCGCTGTTCAGAACCGCCATCCTCCACCAGATCTGCACGAACTGCCACCGAGGCTGCAGATCTGTTCTCATCGCAGCCACGCCTCGACCGGGCAACCACCGCGCGAGCCTCCGCGCGCCAGAGGTCCGCCGTCACCCCGTCACGCTTCCCTCCTTCCGCCCTCGCACATTCTCCTCTGCTCTTCCCTGTTTGGTAACTGAGGAAGAAGAAACTTCCCTCACTCTTTGGTCAGTTTCTTTTCCTTTGTTTTTATCTGTTATTTGGTTTTTTTTTTATAAGGTTGTGGGCTTTGTCTTATTTATTGGCAGCTGGTGGACTGAGATCAGTAGATCTATTCTTAGTTTCCTCTTTGTTTGCTTATTGGGTTAGCTGTTAGGTCCTCTTTCTTTCCTTTATTTAAAAATAAAATGTTTCTTGAAAAAATTAAAGTTGGGCTCCTTCTTGCTTTGGGGTCAGTCATGTAAAAAGAAAGGACTAGGAGTCATGTGTTTGTGCTTAAAAGGTGAAGCATAATCTCATTCTTTTTTTGTATAAAATTTTAAATAAAAAGTTTAAAAAATATGGAATCTTTTTTTCAAAAAAATAATAAAAAACTTTTTTCGATCCTTGTTTTCAATAAAAATACTTTGAATTGAAATGCCTTTTTGGATTTACGCAACAATCTACAATATTGATGTATGATTTTTCATCCTCAAGTGTTGTATGAATTGTAAGGGTTCATCGTATAGCTTTGCTATCTTTAACCCTACGCAAGAGTGAATCCCGTTAAAAAATATTAAATGTTTTCTTTAATTCATACTTTTAATCAATTTTGCCCAATTTCATTTTATAAAAATATCTTTTGAATTCACGCAACAATCTACGACGTTGATGTATGGACTTATTCATCCTCAAGTGTCGAATGAATTGTAAGGGTTTATTGTATAGCACGCTTATCTTGGACTCTATGCAAAAGTGAATTTATTCCGAAGTAAAATCCTTTTGAATAAAAAAAATAAAAAAAATAAAATCAATCAATCAATCAACTTTTTTTCTAGAGAACTACGTGGCTTTGAGTTTCCCATCGCACCCGGGAATACGTAAGAACAAGATAAATCATCTTGTCGGGCCAAAACTAAATTTTACTTTTTCGTGTCTCTTTTTATGCTAAAATAATTAATCAAAAAAATTAAACCTTTCCCCTTTTTAACAATAAATTAAAAAATATAAAAAAAATTAAATTATAAATTAAAAATTAAAAAATATATAATTTTTCTTGTAAATAATTTTTGGGGTAAAATAAATATTTAAAAGGCTGTTAAAATGTTTTTTGCACAATTAACTTGAGGTACCGTTTTTTTTAAACGGGCGATGTGGGGTGCTAACACCTTCCCTACTCGTAACCGACCCCCGGACTCATCTCATCTTTTTTTAGACCAGTTTACCTTTAAAACATGGGTTTTTCTAAGATTTTCCCAATAAAATTTTTAGTGGCGACTCCTCTGTTTCTATCCATCTTTTCGCGGCTCCCGGACGGGACGGTCGCGACATAAACTTAATTAATCAAATATTTATACATGATTAATCAAAATACTGTTGGAGATATCCCAAATAAGATATTCAAATAACACTACTTTTTTTATTTTTTTTGGGTACATAGAAAAGAAAGCAAAAGACAGAAAAGCAAAACTAACTAAAGTTTAAATTAATAATACCTATGTGTCTACATATAATTTTTTTTTAAAATTAATAATTGACCCATCGTTTTGTTAAATATACTTGCATCTTATCACTTTCAAAAGTTAGTCCGGAGGATGAGAGTGTCCAAACATATATAAGTTCAGGAGTCTTGATAATATGGGACACAAATGTAATTTTAATACCCACCCTCATGTATAGCGTGCCTGTAAAATCAGGCTCTAATACCATGTTAAATATATTTGGATCTCACTCTTAAAAGCTAACTCGAAGTATGAGGGTGTTCAAGCATATATAAGCATTGCATACTTCAGGAACCTTACAATATGGGACACAAATGTAACTGTAATACCCACTCTCACTCGCAGAGTGGACCTGGGTCCAATTCCTACATTGCTAGCAAAATCAGGCTCTGATACCATGTTAAATATATTTGGATCTCACTGTCAAAAACTAACTCGAATGATGAGGGTGTTCAAACATATATAAACATTACACAACCCAAGAGTCTTGATAATGTGGGAAACAAATATAACTTCAATAGATTTTAGTTTTCAACTGGAAATATAAATCATGTTTTAAATGTAAATTTAAACTTTTGAAAATGAGATAAATGAAAGTTGATATTAAAAATAAAATGCTTGAGCTTGTATCACAATTCACAACCAAGTGTAAAGAGAAGAAGGGGCCATGAACGCTTTGTCTAGGTTAGGTGCGTGACAATGAAAGAGAGAGAAGGGAGAATGTTGAAATTAGAACTAAAAAGACTTTGACTGGGTAATAACTCACTGGGACAATGGAATTAAAAAAATTCGATCGAGAGTTTCCCCCAGAGAAGACGCAAGACGGGGGATCGTGCGGGAAGACCGGGAACGTGGAGAGGGAGCGCAGGTGACCGACAGGGGAAAGAAAGAGAACAAATAAATTCATTTAAAAATATTATTATTATTTGTCACTAGCAAACACAATTTAAAATTAATTTAATTTGAGAATAAAAAATTGTTTTTGATTAAATTTCATCATATTTTTTTTTACACAATTATTGAACAATGTACTGGATCATTTAAGTTTCTTATCAAAAAAATAAATGAATAATGAGTTAACACCCAACAGTCACATAAAATATTAAATTCATCACATAATATGATATTATATATATTAGAGTTTAATTTTCAAATATTATAGGTATAATTTTTTTATATTGACAATCAATCACTAATCATATTATATGTATTTTTAAAATAGTCGTGATAAGAGGAAAAAGTTTATTGATGTGATAATTTATGATTGATTGAGTGTGTAAAAAACATTTATATTGACATTACATTAAATTAAACTCCAAAAAAATAAGTAAATTATTTTCATCATGTATGTGATAAATCAAAATGTAGTAAATTTTATATGATTATTCTTTCAAAAAAAAAAGTATACGATTATTTAATTATTTAAGAAAAGTATCATATGATAGACGATTTTTTATTTTGGTAACCCACTTATATTTCTTTAGGTGTAATAAATATTATATTTTTTAGCTTTGAAAAATAATTTAAAGGAAAATATAAGAACTTTTTTTCATATGAAATCCCATTATAACCCAAAAAAAAATTATAAAAAAAAATTTGACTTTTTTATGGTGAAAATCTTAGTTAGATTTACCTATGTTATATTATATGTGTCATTTTAATTAAAATATACTTGCATAAAAAAGTAGTTTTTTTCCTTGCTGAGGTTGATGATATTATCCTACCTTGCAAAGGGACGTGTCCTTCCCCCAATCTAAATTTTTTGTCAGAAAAAGAAGAAGAAAGAGTAGTTTTTTTATATACTAACTGTTAAATATTTACAGGAGAATGATAATAAGTATCTTAAGGTATTGTTTAAGGAATAAAAAAAGAAAATTTGTATCAGAAATTGTGTATTTAACATTTCGAAAAGTGTCACACTTAGTTTTCAATACGAATTTTTTTTTATAAATTTCTTAACTAATATCCTTAAGACACTCGTTAGTAAAACTCGTATTTATATCAGATGATGACTTTTGTTACTATTTTTTTTTTTTCTTTTCAAAGTAGCATTACTCGATTTTATAATTCTGTTGTTGAGAAGTGGATGAAGGTGCCACTATGCTACCCTCTCAAAAAATGGTCATCAAGCTAATAATACCACCACTAATGACGATATTACAGGTGTACATCTGACATCGTCTGCGTGAGCCACACTATGGACGGGGAAGTGATATGAATCTCAATTCTCCATTTAATGATTTCTTACAATCACGCAATTCACCTTAGTTTATGTTCAAAATTTCATATATTTATTTTTATATTAATATTAATATATTTATCATACATAAATTAATTTATGATCAAAATTTTATACAGTCAAATTCTTTACCAAGAGAATTTATTTTTGAAGTGATACAGCTCATCTAAGATTTGAGTGCATTATAGGTAGCTTCTATCCGATGCCACTAGTACCAGTTAATTAAGTAGTGGTTTCTGTCAGGATTAGTAAACCTGCACAGATAATATAGTTTATAGAGATTCCACAAAGACTAAAATTTTAAAATTGACTTGGGATAACCGAGAAAAAAAGAGAAGATATAATCAAAAAATATTTGAAAAAGTAAGAGTTCATTGTTTGTGTTTAGTTTGCAAGAAAAATAGTCTTCACTAGAAAAAATCATTTTTCAAACATGCACAATTGTTTGGATCAGAAAAAATAGAATATAAAAATTTATTTTGTATTCTTAATCTAAATCTAAAATGAGTAACTTCTTAAAAAACTAGTTTCAAGGAATGAAATAGAATAGAAATAGTTTTGCTGCAGTGTACTTTGTAAATTGCGTGATCTAGTTGCATTTCTTATGCATCAGATTTGTGCTTTTTTAATGAATCTTTTTAGCTTATAAAAAAAAAGAAATAGAATAGAAATAAATTAAAGTATATTTTTTGTAATTATATGCGAACAAAGAATAATGATACTTTTCATTAAAAAAAGTAACACGAAACCTAATTTTTTTATATTATTTTAAAATAGATTTAATTGATATACATCGACATTATAAAGATTCTTTACACTGTCAGTCGGTCAAAAATTAACATATCATTGAAAATATTTGACTTTTATCTAGCTACTTTAAGAGTCACTCATACCATGATTTCTTATTGGTTGTCAGTATATTTTTTTACACCGACACTATATACAAATTAAACTATTTTAAAATTACTTTTTTTTTCCATTAAAACTTATCCAACACACTTTTTGTGTCACGTGAGACCAAAACTCAACTGGCCAATATCTGTTTAGACTTTAGAGGAATATTTATAATTTATATGGCTTAGAATATCAAGTATATCACTTTACATTTATCATTTATTATGGGATGCGACACAAATAAAGAAAATTATATAAAATTAATTATAGTTTTTTTTAAGGAAGTAAAATAATTCTAGTTAGATTGTAAGAATTGTACATTTATCACTTATATGCTTGATGAAAATTGATAGCACTGAAAATAAAAAATATTGATAAGATTTTTTTTGTGAAGAAAAGAATAAAATAAATTGATGTGCATTAGTCGAGACAAGGGGACCCCTGATTCATCACCACAAAGAGGTTGATAGCAAGCTCTTTGCGAAAATGTGCCTTCTATAGCTAGTATTAAAGCAGGCTATACGGACCAGTCCAATCCGTTTAAGTCTGATCCGTATTGATTCATACGGAAACTAACCGGACCAAAAAGCCGGCATGGTAAATGGACTTAAAAAAAATAGAGTCCACGTCCCATCCGTATAGTCTGCGGGCAAAATAGACCGTCCGCGGACTCATCAACAATTTTTTTTTAAAGCAACTACAAGTTCATTTTCTGATCATAAATAAAAACTAAATCAAAGTTCCAAAGCTCGAAAAATAGAGAGCTAACAAAGAATGAAGGGCCACGAGAGAGGTTGAGTGAGGATAGATGTAACATTCCTGACTGCTTTATGGATTGACGACTGTCCCCATAAATCAGCACGTGTCTTTTCAGCGTGTTTTGTCCTTACTCACGCTTCCTGAGAAAACTTCCCAAGAGGTCACCCATCCCAGAATTGCTCCAAGTCAAGCACGTTTAACTGTGGAGTTCTTAAGTGATGAGCTACTGAAAAGAAGATGCATCTTGTTTGTATAGGTAATATCAATCAATTCATATAAGTCATCTTCAACTGTATAGTCCCATACCTACACAGTCTCAGGATCCTTCTCATTCTAGTGTGTAATCGGTTCATTCATGTGTCCCTCCGCCTAGAAGCCTCCTAGGAGCCGCTCCTTGTCCGTGCCACCTTACACCGGTGACCACTTCCCACCCTCGTCAGCCCCAGGTGTCACAATAGAGATTCGGTCGAAGCAGGAGCTGGCTGTGAAGTAAAAAAGGTTATGGTTAATGGTATTGACGAGAGGGATGATGGGTGTGTCCAATGTGCCTTTAGGTGATTTGTCAGATTCCGTTGAGCTTAGTGAAGCTAGAGTCGCTGCTTTTCTTTTCTCAAACTCCATTCTTGTTTTGCTTCTAAACCCACCAAACCAAAAACCTCTCGATTCTCAAACTAGGTGGAGGGAGGGAGGGAACGAGCAAGAAGAACGTGTCTTCCTGTTATGGCCTTCTATGTCAAGTTTTGTTGAAGCTGTTAATATTGTTTGTGCGGCCGAGAAGAGAAGAGTGACTAAGGGGAGAAATTAGGTTTAGGGTATTTTTTGGGCTACGAATTTAGGCTTTTTTTTTACCAGCTGTGAATTTGGATTGATATCATATAATATAGGGAAATGTATTTTTTTTCATTAGTCCGCGGACAGAGTCCGCTTAATCAGCTCGTTAAATGGACTGGACTAAAAAAACTCGCATTCTCATATTTTATATTGTCCAAGCCCGCACGGACCGTGGGTTAAGCGGACTGTCCACGGACCAAGTCCCTATTCCCAGCCCCGGCTAGCATTAGCTAGCAAAGCATATGTGGATGTGAGACATGATCAATACAGCGGTACCTGTTGGGGTGAAAGGAGTTATGTTATTTGAACATAAATTTTGAACACCGTACGTAACATCGTATATGTTTATCTTCATCTTTCACTTACTTTTTATCTTTTTTGTATATACGTTTTTCAAAAATACACTCAAAAAATAAAGAGAACACCCCTTTTATGTACAAAAATCATTCCTAAGGTGAAAGGCAGCCTGCTCATTTCAGGTTTTAGGTGTACCAGGAAATTGGAAGTATTAAACTATTAATGGAACAAAATAATCGAAGAGAATATCAAAATTAAAGAAGTCAACGCTCGAAATGAATGTGTGGAAAAATTAAAAAGAAGCCTATAGACATATATTCAATGCATGATGTACCATATAACACAACTTGGTCTTAGAGATCGGTAAGCACAGCATACTCTAATGCAACACTAATGCTTTGTTGAATAACATACTCCCACCATACTAACAATCAAAGTAGGATTAATAGCGTAAACGACAAGAAAATTCAGATTGTACAAACAATATTGTCTGGTGCTGCTAATTAATTCTTAAAAAAATATTTCCTATGAATTCGTTTATGAATGAACCGGCAGAGATTTAGTAATTAGTATAAAGTATAATATATGAATCGGTTAAGAATTGAAATAGAGGACTCGGCCTTTATAGGGTCCACAAAGCACTGCAATAGAAGATGCTCATGTCAAGTAAAACTATTTTTAAAGTCAACAAGTACTTGGATTATTATTTTTTTTATAAGAAAGAGAGTACTTAGATTATTTAGCATGCTTAAATTTCAGTGCAACATATTAAATACAAAGTAGATATATATTTTTTATTAATTTTAAAAATACACTTATCTTTAACAATCTATCTACTTTTTTTTTTATTAAGCAAAGAATTTATGTGCTTGAGTAAGGTTTTTCATGATCTATCACAATTCATACACAATTTTTTCTGAAGTGATTCTGTATTTTAAAAATAAATTCGTTTTAATAGCAAACTCATTTTCTCACAATTTGCCATGATCATTTGTCTCTCTATAAATAATATTGTCTCGTTTTCTTCCTAGTCTCGCAAGAGCAACACCCACTGAGTTCAAGTTTTAGACATAAAAATGAGCTCTCTACGTCTCATAGTCACAGCTCTGTTCTATGTAGTGGTTGCGTTTGGAGGTCTACCTTTCTCCACAAACGCACAGCTAGATCCTTCGTTTTACTGCAATACTTGTCCCAACGTGCATGCAATTGTACATAAAGTGGTAAAGAAAGTTTCAAAATCGGATCCCCGTATGCTTGCGAGTCTTGTCAGGCTTCATTTTCATGACTGTTTTGTTCAGGTTTGTAAACTTGCTAGAATGTGTTATTGCTATGTAGTCCGTACCTATTGAATCACCAAGCTCTTGCTTCATGTTCACTGTATGCTTCTTAAAGTAGCATGCACGGTTAGTCTGAAAGTATAAAAAGTTTTACACCAATATCTATTATTATTTTGATATGTGTGTTTTTTATTTTAATAACGACAAAAGAGAAATAATAATAACACGAATTTATTAAAATATTATTGGATGTCAATATAAAAACGGTACGTATATAGAAATTAAACTCTAAGTTATTGCACTGTTACTATTGAATGTGTAATATTGTGGTGATGTACATAAGTCAGTACATATCCAATACTTTGAGTATTATTATTTAAATATTTAGAAAACGTACTCAAATTTATATCTATTCTAATTTCATACACAAGTTATAATTAGTGTATAAAAAATGTTTTTACAATATATGAAGGGCAAAATAAATCTTTTACCCTGAGAGCACGTCAGAAATTCTCTAAAGTCAAAAATGGTTTGGATCTCAAGCATTGGAGCAAATCACATTATGAACTCCTTTCTATCCATGCTTGTGGCAGGGCTGTGACGCCTCGATTTTGTTGAACAACACTGCTACAATAGTGAGCGAGCAACAAGCTTTACCAAATAATAATTCAATAAGAGGATTGGATGTTGTGAACCAGATCAAGACAGCGGTGGAAAAAGCTTGTCCTGGCATAGTTTCTTGTGCTGATATTCTTACCCTTGCATCTCAAATATCTACTGTTCTGGTATGTCCCCATTCTATTTCTAAATAAATTTGTTGTAAAATGTTGAATTTCATTACTTTTGTATGTAATAGTGTTATCAATTTACGGTAAATGGTTCAAAAAGGAAACAAAGAATCGAGTTCACTTTAGTACGTGCTAATTACTAAAAACATTTATGAAATTAAGATCATTCCTCCCAAAATTTCAATGAGAACTAAATTTTCAATTTCAATGAGAACTAAATTTTCAATTTCAATAATTGATTTAATTATTTTTTCAATGTTTATCAAAAAATATTCACCAATCAATTGCAATCAACTATAAATAACATTTTTAAGGTGGTTTTTGAGTTACTCTCCTTATAGTTAAATCAAATCATTTAGAAGAATAAGAAATCAGAAATATAGTTGAGTTCTCCCGAGGATAGTAACCAAACTTTTTATTTTGATAAGCTAACAAATTTCATTAATAAGAAACTAAGCTAGTATCCTAAGTTTGCATAGGGTTAAAGATAGTTAAAGTTAGGGTTTCTCTCCCCCATTTTTTGGGGTTTCTTCCCCTCCCCTGTGGAGGCTTTCTTCCCCCCATTTTTTGGGGTTTCTTCCCCTCTTTTCACTCCACACCATCTATTGCCTTTCTCTCTTGTGCCACCACCACCACCCACCATGGATTCCCACCCATTCGCCACCAACCACCACGGTTTCCTCGTCAGTTCCAAGCCTCCCGCCACAGTCCAGGACCTCAACCCGACGTCACCCACCAGGCGCTCATACCTCCGTGGTGGCCATGAAAAATGACCTCCACCGGAGCCTCCACCGCCAGATCTAGTCCCTTTCCTCCCTCCACCAAAACCACCTGATATAGGCAAAGATTGTCATTCTGTTAGTGTTGTTGCTAGTGTTGATGTGAGCTCTCTTTTGTATGGGGTGTTTTTCTGGGTACGTAGTTTTTCTGAAGAATGCACTCCAAGTATTTGATGGAATGCCCCATAAGAGCTTGTCATTCTGGAATAACATAGGGTGTGAAGATACAAATGTGGTTAACACCATTCTCATCAGCATCCTCTCGAACTATCATTTGGCCTCCAGACAAGTAGTTTTTATGAACAAACCCGAGACCACCTATAGTTGAAACGAGTTCACAGAAGTCAAATTGACCGTGTGTAGAACAATTTGATAGATTGTATGTTAGAATCTGAATTCGGGTTATGAAATGCCCCTTTGATTTCTGAATATTCTATATGTAATGTGGTTTGGTTTATTTATTGAAATTATCTTTTACCTTAAAAAAAAAGTATCCCAAGTTTGATAATAATTGGTAATTTGGTTCGTATGAAAAATACTACATACTTCACGGGATATCAGCTCATAGTCACACATTATTAGCCTTGTTTGAGAATTGCTTTTATTTTATGTATATTAAAAATAGTACGAGTTTTGATAGGCTGGTGGTCCTCACTGGAAAGTTCCATTAGGAAGAAGAGATAGCTTAACAGCAAACCGAACTCTTGCTAATCAAAATCTTCCAGCTCCCTTTTTCACTCTGGATCAACTTAAATCCGCTTTTGCTGCTCAAGGCCTCAACACTACTGATCTAGTTGCACTATCAGGTATGAAATATTTTTCAGTTGACATTATACTATGCTTAAAACATAAGTCTCTATGCGCGATACTTATTTTAAATTTGATTCTTAAATGAAATTTTTTAATATAATCCTTATACATATAATCATTCTTAATTATGTCTGGGTCATTTGGTGCTGTTATGACACCATAAAATTATTAGCATTTAATGTACTATAAATTATGGAGGCTAAATTGAAAATGAAGTCACCAAGTAAAGGAATCAAAAGTAAATTTGACTTCTATATTTTATCCCTATACATAACATTCGTTTTTAATTTTATCCCTCATAACTTATTTTACAACATGGAAAAGGATTGTACTATATAAATTATATAAACATTTTACATATATCGTCTAAAAACAATCACAGACATTTATGATTTATCCTTTAATATGTTATTCAAATAAGATCAAATTATCCAGTCAAAAAAATAATAATAAGATCAAATTAAATTATCAAGATTCAATGTTTTCGTCTTATAGTTAGAACAATTTGCATTTTAAAAATATGAGAACAATTGATCTTGACTATACAATCATATATGAATGGTCAATATGACTGTTTAAAAAATCATATACATCCATTTTTTAATCTTAGTCATTCGAATAAGATTCATTGATCAAGATTATTTGTTTGTGCCTTCTTAAATAAAATTTGTTCTTGTATGATACGGATCACATGTGTGCTTTTACTACAAGTTGCACCAATGGGAAAAAAAAAACTCATTAAACCAGTTCTTTCAAAATTTGGCATCTTAGACTTGTATGAATTTCTCTAATAAAAATGACAGTAACGGATGGAGGATTATGCGATGACATATGCATCATTTTCAGGTGCTCATACATTTGGCAGATCTCACTGTTCTTTATTCGTTAGCCGATTGTACAACTTCAGCAATAGTGGCAAACCTGATCCAACTCTCAACACAACTTACTTGCAACAATTGCAAAAAAAATGCCCCAACGGTGGACCTGGGACCAACCTTGTCAATTTTGACCCAACCACTCCTGATAAATTCGACAAGAACTACTACTCCAATCTTCAGGTTCACAAGGGTTTGCTTCAGAGTGACCAAGAGTTATTCTCAACATCCGGTGCAGATACCATTAGCATCGTCAATAAGTTCAGTAAAAACAAAGATGCTTTCTTTGATAGCTTCAAGGCTTCGATGATAAAAATGGGTGATATTGGAGTGCTAACGGGTCAAAAAGGAGAAATTCGAAAACAATGTAATTTTATTAACAAAAAAGCTGCTGAACTTGAATTGGCCAGTGTGGTCTCACAAGAATCATCACAAGAAGGTGAGGTTAGCTCATTCTAAATTAATCATTAGAAAGTATGGTTAGTTTATTCTAAATAAAATGTAGCTATAAGCACATTCACGCCATGTCTCTGCGGCTAGCTATGAGGTACTCTCTGTGTGTAACATCTTTCTTGTATTGTGAATCATGGTAGTGTTGAAAATCAATTTCTCTTTCTCTTTCTCTGTCTTGCTCTGTTTGAATTCGTCTTCCATTTTCTAATTGAAAAGTGCTAGGAAAGTTTAGAGTTAAACATATTTAATCATTTATGTATTGTATTTGTTTCCACCAAATCTACTAAGGGGTAAGATAATAAAAAGAGACCAAGAAGATCAAAGAAAACTTTTCAAATACGGAAAAGTTTTGAAAAATGATCAATTTGAAAAATCCAAAATCAACACTTATGATTCATTTAGTTAGTGTTTTGTCCATCATAAGTTATGATTTTAACAGAATTTTATTGAGAGAAATTCCTGATTTACCAAATCAAACTTGCACACACAAAGAGTTATGTGTACCCAATATCCCAAAATAGAAATAACTCAAATAGATTGGATGGACAAAGTAAATCCTATAACCGATAGCCACAAACTAATCATTTTCCAAGAATTAAAGATCACTAAAATAAGTAATATTAGAGGATTGAAAATTAGAACCACCAACTACCATCAAATGTAAAGGAAAACTTAATTCCTATCATTATTATGGGTGTTTAAATCAATTTCAAATCAAAAAATATTGAAAATCAATTCAAAAAACTTATAATCAATAATATTTATTGGATTATTTTGGTTTGATTTTATTGAAAATGGATTTATTTGATTCGATTTTCAGTTTTATTTTTTAAAACCAAATAAATCGAATGGATGTAGACATTTCATGCTTTATTTTTATTATACTTAAAAATTACACATATAATAGCCTTAATTTAATATCTTTCCTTTCCTCCCTTCTGTTCCGTCGTGTCTTGTCCTCTCAAGTTGACCTTTTTTTTTTCCTTCCATCTCTCTCAAGTGTCATACTCATTTTTCACTAATATATATGTATTAGTTTCTCATTATTCGGCAATATATAAGCAACATGATTAATTAACTTTTTAAATGGAAATCCCTTCGAAGCTTGAACCTTCCCCAAAAAATCAAAGTGTTCTTATGGAAAGCTTGTAGGGACTGCCTCCCTATGAGGTATAATTTGAGCAGAAGGCAGGTGCAATGTCCGCTAGCTTGTGTGGTGTGTGAAGCTGAAATTGAAAATTGTTGGCACAATTTCATCGCCTGCGTCTCTTGCTGGCAGCGTGTCCAGCTTTGGAACGTGATCAATGGTTGCATGGACACTGTGGAGAGTTTTGCTGAGTTGGTTTTATTATTGCTAACGTAGCTGGATAACTCGCAGAAGCTCTTGTTCGTTTGGGTTCTTTGGAGGAGGAGGAATGTCAAGTTGTGGGAGGATCAAGAGGAAAATCATGTTCAGGTCATAGGTAGAGCTCGAGCCAGCTTGGAAGATTGGAGTGTCGCTAATTATTTGATCTTGCATGAGCAGCCCCCATCTCTTGCGATGCATGGTCGGAGCACTTGAGAAAAACCCAGTGTAGGCCGTTTGAAGTGCAACACGGATGCAAGCATTAGCAAGGTGAGTCAAGCTTGTTTACTGGGCTGTTGTGTTAGAAATGACAGAGGCCAATTCCTTTTTGCTAGAACTGATTGGTCTATTAGTGTGCTATCCATTTATGAGGGTGAAGCTTTGGGTTTATATATTGACTGCTATATATGTTGTGGCTCCATGAGAATGGTCTTCATAATGTTACTTTTGAGATGGATTGTAAGAACGTGGTTGACCACGTTAATTCTAGCTTTGAAGATCAGTCTGATTATGGCTATTATCTCTCCTTCTTCTTAGTTGTCCAAACTTTGACGTTAAGTTTATTAGAAAACAAGGTAACGTAGTTGCTTATTCGATGGTGTTCTCCATTTCTTTGATGTTATCTTGAATCTTTGATTTTTAGTAAAATGAAGTTAGTTTCTCTTTTAAAAATAAAACTTTTTTAAAATGAACTATTTAGTCATATATGTCCTCATAAGTATCTAGACTATAAACAGTATATATGATCCTATAAATAGTTTGAAGTTTAGAATTTAAATGTTATTTTTTATTGCTGTATCTGTTAGGCAGAAATCAAACTATCCTACCAAATCTATCAGTTTAGTTTGAGATTGAAATGACAAGGCTAATAGGACATGATAAGGTCTCGTGTATGATAGGTTTCAGGTTTGAGCCCCAACTAATCTTCTTTGTATGTGTTTAATGAGTTCGGATGTTTTCTTTACCTTGAACTGGGGCATCATCCCCTCACCCTAAATTTCATCTACCAAAAATACAAACCAAACTGTAACTAGTTAACTTATTTGAATTTTGAATTAGTTTATTGCATTAAAGCTGATTCGAATCAAACATCGTAGCTAATAAAAATATTATTTTATTTCAAACCGGATATGTTTCTCTTAGAATCTTAACGGATTTGCCTTGAATATTCGATTTTTTTTTTGATAATAGAGTGCTATTTTCTTATTGAATTGTTTGAAACTTTGATTTTGATTTAATTATTGAAAAGTTAGTTATTTTGAATTTGATTTAATTCTAAGAATATTTAGTATTTTGATTTGAATATGGATTTTTCGTAAATTCGTTAAATTAAATTTCTTTGGATAAAAAGAATGTCAGGCCCATCAAATACCTGCTATCCGCATAAGGCTAGATTAGATCCATCATTTTAGTGGCTCGACCAGTTTTTTTTTTTTTTAATCCCGATTGAATATGACCCAAAATTCAAAGTAAGTTGGGCTGAATTGGACCGAAATCCATTTTACCACCTCAATACCAGAGTATATAAATAAATAAATAATAATACCTTTAAACAAAGAGCCTTTTTTTATATATAACAAACATTTAGGGTGAGAGGATGGTTCTCAGTCCAAGAAAGATAAAACCTTCTGACTCTATAAGCACTTACAAATGGATTTATATTAAACTCACTCTAAAAAGACTACTGGTGACTTGAACCTGCAACCTGTCAGATACAAATAATCTTTACACTCTGGATCAAACTCCATCGAATAAACAGGTTCATAGGATTCTCTTCCAACAATAAGAAGCACCAAGCAGAAGTAGAATAATAAGATCAAAACATTATTAAAAGGGTAACAAACTAACGAAAAGCGTTATAATGCTGAACGAGGCGGGAGTTGTTAAGTTTGGATTAAAATATAAAATAACTTAATAACTAACATGAAATTGAATTTCCAGTAAAAAAAAACTTAAAATTGAATTTAATTAATTAAATTTAAATATAATTAAAACAAGAAGTATTAACAAAACCGCTTCCTTTTGTCAAAAAGTTAACAAAACCACTTCCTACATATGCATAAGGCTGCCTATATAATAATAAATGGTGCACCAACACTCACGTAGGTTACTTCTCCTGACTTTATTGACATGACAATGTGCATTTCTAAAATATGTAGATGAATCACGTCTATACCAAGTAAACCCTCATTTAAAGATTTAAAGATTGAATAAATGTCCAAACGAGTCCCTAATATTTTTTGGAGACCTATTTTTAATCCTTAAAATAAATAATTAATTGTTTACTCTCCTAAATTATCAACCGTGAAATAAGTTAATCACTCCATCAATCCTCGTTCGTGGATGTTCGTTAAATCGGTGATATGACCTATTAAAACACCTACCTGTCCAGTTATATAATTGTCAGCCTGTATTTTTTATAAATAAATAAAAAAAACATAAAATGGGGGGTTTTAGGGCCAAAGAGGTTCTTATCTAGTTTCCCTTAATTTTCATATTTTGAAATCCAAACTCCATGACAATCCCTTTTCATATAAGATCAACATTCAATAAATGGTCGATAATTCACTCTGTATACGAAACTCATCAATCACCATAGAAATTTCTCAAGTTTTTTTTTTATTTTTTATAATTGTATATAATTAACAATAAATATACTCTTAGATGGTTCTTTTTGTTTTTTCCTCTTCAATAGCTATAGCCCATATATGTGTTTGTGTCTGTTTTGTTTCCATCTTCTTTCTTATATTGATGTTATACTCGCATAGAAATAGATTTTTTTTTATTTTTTATAAAACTAAAGTAATTTCTTGTGTAATCTTAAAACCTGGCCGGTTCAGACTCCTTGAGTAAGATGCGTGCAACTTGGCACAAAAAGTCTATAGGTTTAGGTTGGATCCTAACCGAAAGTTTGAGAAAATCTGTAATAAACTATGTGGTTCTAGATTTCGTAATATAGCAAAAGAAATTTAGCTGTCACAATTAGATGTATGAAGCAAGCATGTTACCCCACACACACACACACACATATATATATATATATATATATATATATATATGAATGACTTGATGTCCTTTCTTCTTGCAAAAGGTCAGCAATTATGCAGACAAACAAGACCGACAGAAGTAGGGATGAATAATTCGTGTGTGTTTGGATAAGCGTTTGACGAACTTGATTTTGGAAAGAATTGATTTTATAGAATTGATTTTATTTAAAAGTGAGTTGAAAGTAAAGTGATTTATATTTGGATATTTTTATGAAAAAAATGATTTTTATCAATTCTTGTTGTTTGTACGTTGAATCAAAATTGTTTTTGGATGTGCAATAGAAGAGGTCATAAATCATTAACCCAAGATTATCTCTCAGAATCAATTTTCTTCCAACGTGGAAGCTACAAAATTTAGCTTCAAGAAAAACTTGATTTTGGGATTAAAATCACTTTTCAACTTAGGAGCCAAACATCAACAATATTTAATCAAACCACGTTTGATATGGTCAAACACACTTCTATTGACACAAACCGTCAAACCAAACACACACTTATCTCATCCACTAGAGTGTATCGTGACTTTATGGTTTTTGAAAATATGGAACAAATGTATTCTGTTTGGTGGATGGGTAGTAGATTTCTGCTGCTGATGTGCTACCAGTTTTGTTTACATAATAGTCTCTGCTGTACGGCTGAAAACTGATCTTTTCAGATTCACACTCTTGGATGGATAATGTGGATTTTAATGGGACAAAGGAATTTCTGACGGCTCACAATTGGGCAAAAATATAGCTGGTTTTATTTATTGTTTCTATAATCCGGTACTGCATAATAATATGCAGGGGATGTTCGTTCTGCTATGCTGGTTGGTTTTTTCATGATGGTTCTTCATATACGGGCTACTTGTCAGCAATATTAAGGAAAAGTGACCAGTTTTTTTTATGTATGCTGTAATTTTCATGATTCTGGCTCTTTGTAGTTGTGTTAGCTTCTGTTGGGGTATGGTTTTTGTAAAACTAATATTGATTTCATTGTCAGTATTATATCTCACTTTTCTATATGGGTTATAATATTACTTATACTATTTTTATTTATAAAAAAAAAATCTCATCCCTGAAGCTCTCGAGCCTGAGTCTTTTTGTTTTGTTTTTCCTTTATCAAATGTATCTTAAATTTATATTATGTAATATAATATAATACATATGCTATGTGTGTCTTAATCCAAACAAATATTCGTTTTTCTTTTCACTAGTTATTTAGTTTTATATTTAGGATTTTTAACTTAATAAACAATTAAGTTAATTAATTATATGAAAAAATCGGCATAATATCACTAGTGGAAAATATGTTTTTTGCATCGCAAATTCTACAATGGTTGCAATGAAACCATTGTAGAAAGTAGTGCGGTGGCATTTTTGTAATAAAATGGACTCTGAGAATAACTTTCTACAACGGTTGCAAAAGGAATCGTTGTAGAAAGTAACATGGTGGCATTTTTGTAATAAAATGAACTTTTGGAATGACTTTCTACCACGATTACTTTTTTAATTGTTGTAGAAAGTAGGCTTTCTACCACAGTTGTATTTTAAACCAGTGTAGAAATGCTGATTTCAAATAACTAGCTCATTGCGCCAGAACCCTTGTTTCATTTCATTCGTCCCTTTCAAAGAGTCAGAGAACCCTGTTCGACCGCCGTACGCGCGTACTCCGTCCAAACTCTGTTCGGCCGTCGTTCGTTCGCGCTGTTCTCTGCCCTTCACCCAAGCTCCATTCGTCCGTCATTCGCCCAAGCCTCGTTCTATGCCCTTCGCCCAAGCTCCGTTCGCGCGCGCCGTTCTCTGCCCTCTCTTCCGTGCTTTCTCTGCTATTCGTCAGGTTAGGGTTCCATTCTTGGTTGCTTATGGTTAAGGTTCCATTCCAAAAACGTAGAAGCCACAACCATTAACACAAAGCGATGACCTCTTACATTAATTGTGAATTTTGCTCTATATAGGAATGATATATTGTGTTCTGACTTATGTTATTATGTTTTCATGGTTGCTGTTTGGCTTAATTAGGTTCTGACCAAACTATGTTATTATACCAAAATATGTTTTGTATTTGCTTTGGTCGTTCCTTGGTTTTCCCTCGACTAAAAGAGCATCTTCTAAGTATACTCAATAATCTGATATTGTCCTCTTTGATTCTGCTTATATTATAGCTATGTTTCTCAATAGATTCTTCTTAATGAGCTGTTTGTTTCTTAGCGTACAGTTGTTGCCAGTCATGAAGCACACCAGGTGTTTGGCAAAATGCTCAGGAGATCGTCATTCTGACCCCTGCCCCATACTAAGTTATGTTTCTTCTCCTTTTATTTATAACATGTAAAGTGGCTATATGATGCAATTATATGTCTTTTGTCATCATGAAGTTTGTAGGGAACCTGCACTCAATGACATTTTTATGTTTCTAAATAATTTCTGCTACTCCTAAGCTCTGTGGCTAAACCATGCCCAATAGCTTTTCTACATGGTCAAATATTTTCTACCTTGCCTGATAAAAGTTTACTAATGTTTATTTATTGTGAACACCCATTTTTGTCCGTCTTCATTTTGTTCTAACTCTTATGATATTATGTTTCAAGGAGACTAACAATATGAAGAAAGGAGGGGGGTGGTCCCTTCCCGTCCATCACATTATTAACTGGCTGTGGACGGGGTGGTCTCGTCCATTGCGTTGGACTTGCTGTTGGACGCGGTCCAGGTCAAGCCCTTTAATTTGCTGTTGGACGCGGTCAAGGTCAGCCCCTTTAATTTGCTGTTGGACGCGGTCCAGTCTAGTCCATTTAACTTACTGTGGACGGGGTGGTCTCGTCCATTGCGTTGGACTTGCTGTTGGACGCGGTCCAGGCCAGCCCCTTTAATTTGCTGTTGGGCGCGGTCCAGGCCAGCCCCTTAAATTTGCTGTAGACGGGGCGGTCTCATCCATTGCGTTGGGCGCAGTCCAGTCCATTGCATTGGACTCACTTGTTGGACGAGGTGGTCCCATCCAGCCCACTACCTTGGACTAGTTGTTGGACGCAGTCCAGTCCATTGCATTGGACTCACTTGTTGGACAAGGTGGTCCCATCCGGCCCGCTACCTTGGACTGGCTGTTGGGCGCAGTCCAGTCCATTGCATTGGACTCACTCATTGGACGAGGTGATCCCGTCCATTGTCTGGCACTTGCTGATGGACAGGGTAGTCCCGTCCATTGCCTTCCACTTGCTGATGGACAGGGTGGTCCCGTCCATTGCCTTCCACTTGCTGTTGGACGGGGTGGTCCCGTCCAGTGCCTTGCACTTGCTGATGGACAGGGTGGTCTCGTCCATTGCTTTCCACTTGCTGATGGACGGGGTGGTCCCGTCCACTGGTTTCACTTGCTGATGGACAGGGAGGTCTCGTCCACTGCTTTCCACTTGCTGATGGATGGAGTGGTCCCGTCCAGTGCTTTGCACTTGCTAATGGACAGGGTAGTCCCGTCCATTGCCTTCCACTTGCTGTTGGATGGGGTAGTCCCGTCCATTGCTTTACACTTGCTGTTGGATGGGGTGGTCCCGTCCAGTGCCTTGCACTTACTGATGGACAGGGTGGTCCCGCCCATTGCTTTCCACCTGCTGATGGACAGGAAGGTCCCGTCCACTGCTTTCCACTTGCTGATGGATGGGGTGGTCCCATCCAGTGCGTTGCACTTGCTAATGGACAGGGTAGTCCCGTCCATTACCTTCCACTTGCTGTTGGACAGGGTAGTCCCGTCCAGTGCCTTGCACCTGCTGATGGACAGGAAGGTCCCGTCCACTGCTTTCCACTTGCTGATGGATGGGGTGGTCCCGTCCAGTGCGTTGCACTTGCTGATGGACAGGGTAGTTCCGTGCATTGCCTTCCACTTGTTGTTGGACGGGGTGGTCCCGTCCAGTGCCTTGCACTTGCTGTTGGACGGCGTGGTCCCATCCAGTGCCTTCCACTTGCTGATGGACGGGATGGTCACGTCCATTGCTTTCCACTTGCTAATGGACGGGGTGGTCCCGTCCAGTGCTTTGCACTTGCTAATGGACAGGGTAGTCCCGTCCATTGCTTTGCACTTGCTGTTGGTCCAGTCCTGCCCCTTTTTATTTCTATCGGACGAGGGGGTTCCGTCCACTTCAATTATTTTAATTTTTGTTGGACGAGGAGGTTCCGTCCGCTACAATTACCTTTTGTTGGACGAGGAGGTCCGTCCAGTGTATATCTACTTCTGCATATCTAATTTTCTGTTGGGACGAAGAGATTCCATCCACTGCAACTTTATTTTCAGGCTGAAGGCTAAAGAATAAAGAAAGAAGAAGGAGGAGAGAAGGAAGAAAGGACGAACAAAACAAGGATAAAAGACAATCCACAAAAAAGAAAGGAAGCTGAGTTACGACTCCTACCTGCTTTACATACCAGGCAAGACCTCTTTTCCTCCTCTACCCATCGGCCCTTCTTCTTCCTTACCTCCTCCCTTTTTTTAACCCGGTAACCCTACTCCTAACCCTAAAAAGCCACCATGCACATCAGACAAGAACCACCATCCCTTTCCTCTTTTCAAGCGTGCAACCCTCACATCAAATCACCACCTTTCTGCTACTCACGTCACCCCATCTGCACACACGGTATTTCTACTCAAAACCCCCCATCTCTTTTCTCTTTTCGAACGTTCAACCCTCACATCAAATCACCACCTTTCTACTACTCACGCCACCCCATCTGGACACACGCTACCTCTGCTCGGAACCCCTTTTTTTGCATCTCCTCTACCCATTGGTCTTTTCTTTTTTTTCTTCCATCTCCTCCCTCGCCTTAACCTGGCAGCCTCACTCCTAAACCTAAAAAGCCTTCATACCCATCAGGCAAAAACCCCCACCTCCTTCCCTTTTCGAGTGTGCAACCTTCACATCAAATCCCCTCCTTTCCGTTGTTCAGAATGGCCCAAGCCTTGGGTATTCACGCAAGCCGACCTTGAAGTCAATGGAGAAAAAGCAAGAAGCACTCTCCTCCGTCTATAAAAGGAGAGGAAAAAGAGAGGAGAAGGGGGGGGGGGACAGAGATTTTTGGAGAGATTTTTTTTTGGAGAGAAGGACTTATGATCTAATATTTTCTTAGTGAGAAAAGAGAAAGGAAGGGAGAACACTGTTCTTGAGAGGAAACGAAAGATCAAAGAGGAGATAGAGAGGAAAGATACAAAGAAAAGAGAAAAGAAGGAGAGACTTTTGTTGTGAGGAAGATAGATCAAAAATCTGGGCTTCCTTTTCTCTTCCCTATTATTAGAAGTGGTTAAGAAGGAAGAGCTGAAGGAGCCAAGGAGATTGAATTTAAAGACTTCGAGCTTGAAATCTTACCACTGGGAGTGAACAAAGTGATTCTTATTCTACTCCCGTTCAGTAAACTTTGTTCTTTTCGTTGATATTGTTAATAAATTTCTCTTGACACTCTTACTTCTCTATGCTTTTGTTCTTTGAGTAAGTTGGTAAAAAGTCTCACTCCTACGTTTCTGTCCCATCCTCAAGAGATAAGAATTATTTATTTTACATAAAAAAATAGAGGATGATCACTTAAAACAACCCTTTTGAGGTTGCCCTATGACAAGTGTCATGTTCAACCCTTCAGATTTAGAGGTTGCTCTGTGGCCTTACGTGCCATGTTCAACCTCATGCAGTTTTAATAAAGAGATTTATAACTGGTAAAATAGATATCTTAAAGTTACTAATATTTTACACAACTAATTTTGGTTAACCATTTTATGGATGTTCTAGGGTGCCGCGGGGTTAAGTCTCCATGCCTTCCCTAGACATAATCGACTCCCGGACCCAAAACTTTTCTTAAAAAGGTTTTCCAACTTCCTTGAAACAAAATAAAGTTGGTGGCGACTCCATGTTTCCTCTCTAAGAGGAAAGGCTAGTCTTTTTTTTAGGTCGCTACAGATGGCGACTCCACTGGGGACTTATTTTAAGAGAGTCAAGCCCATAAAAATTGGTTTTGCAAATCTTTTGTAACTTGTAGCTTACTTGTTTTACCTTTTATGGCTGTATCTTATCGTTTTTTTTCCTTGCAATAATTAAATGGCAAAACATGTTTTTTTGCAGTGTTGTTTGTTTGGATTGTCCTTTTGGTTGCGTGTTTCCTCTTATTTAAATAAGAAGAGTTAGTGGTGCATACGCTTTAACTCACGTTATTATTATATATGTTGCACTAACAACGTTTTTGTGTCCTCCTCCTTTCTCTTCTTATCCCATGTTTTAACAATAGGGTAGAGGATTTATAACCTTTTTTATATATATCCATGTTTATGTTTTGCAGGTTTTCTTGTCTTCTCTTTTTATTTTTACTTTTAAGTGTTACAGGTTCGTATGTCCCCCTTTCACACACATCACTATCACATATTGCACACACTTAGCTCTATACCCGAGCTTGCTCAAAAACCCAAGGATTAGGCGGTGCTCTGATGTTGTTATTGAAGAGGTCTTGTACCTCCCTAATACTGGTCAGTTCACCACTCAGATTGTACATGAGATCGAGGAATAGTCATATTGAGAGGGTTTATCCCTACTTGTGGCTAAATTCATGAATCATACTCTTATGAGGCCAATCTGGGGACCATGACTTTGAGGTCTAGACCCGTCCTAACTCTCACTAATAGAACAGACATAGTGGCCAACCTGTTTAGAGTCCCCACCTTAAGGCGTGTCCATCCTTAGGTTTTACCTGGCTTAGGGCAAAAGGGGGCGTACTTTCTTTCTCTCCTCTATCATTATAAGCATAAATTGTCATGCATGTTCATCGTGAATACTCACAAAACTAGGGGCGTCACATTGCTTCCCCAAACCCGAATGACATATTCAAATATTATTGCACGTCTAATAGGCGTTATGTCATAATGAGGGTGATGCATACCCATCAGGGTTTTCAACCCCATTGGGTCCCCTGCAACATGAATCATGCAAGATATATTTGCTTCACTATACTCATTCTTTTTGTATGTCTCTTCGTTCGAAGATTTTGGTATTCACCTTATAGCAAGAAAATGGAAAAGCTCGGTTCAGAGAAGAGTAGCAACGCGAGTTGTCCCAAGAAAAATATCAAGATCGATGTGACCCTCAATGACGTGAAGAGATTGTGTGAACTCAGCCAGCAAATGCCAGAAAAAGCACGCTCAGACTTTGCCAGCAAGTATGGTAGAATATTAGACCTGTTGCGTGTTCAAGTGGAAGCTCCCGCTCTGAGTGCATTGGCCCAATATTGGAACCCAACTTTGAGGTGTTTTGAATTGCCTAACTTGGACAGCACCCCAACCATGGAAGAGTATGCTTATATGCTAAGACTGCCCATTCAAAAGAAGACTCGCTTCTACATGTATTATGGCCAACATGTAACAGATCGGAAGATAGCAAGCCTATTGGAGCTTCAACCGGAACAAATAGAGAAAACAGAAAAGGGAACCACCAAAGGGTTGAAGAAGCGATCTTTGGAAGTGTATCTCAACAAGCTGGGTCAGCAAGAACGATGGGTTACTTTCAACAAAGTACTAGCCCTCATGACATATGGGTTGGTGCTCTTCCCTTTTGTACCAGATCTGATTGATCAGTCAGCCATGGATGTTTTCTATAGGGTCGAAGAATATGGTGTGAACCCGGTCCCTGCTGTCTGATGTCGCGCACGGACGCGCGCGCGCGTTGCGATTCCGGCAAGTGTACCGGACTGCCGTCAAGTAATAAAAGATATCGAACCCACAGAGACTGTGTTCCCGAATCGCAATTAATTTCGAAATGAGTGAATCTGGACTTTGTAAATGGTTTTGAAAAATGTTTGAATTCGAAATTGAAATGATAAACAAACAGAAAACAAATGTTTTTGGGGTTTTCGATTTAAACGGATTCCTAGGGATTTGGGTTACCTTTGAGGTTGTTTATGTTGCTAATCTGATTTACCTTTGTTGATTACCGAAATTGCCTTGAAGGCGAGTTTATCCTCTGATAGCTTAAGCTCCCTCTCGGGTTACAAAAGCCGTGCCCAATTGACCCGACCCCTACTCTCGTGGTAGTCGATCCCAGATTGGACCCTTTGCGCTTCGTGACAACTCGTTGCTCCTCGAGGGACGGCTTCTAACTCTCGTGATTTCAGTCCCAAGTCTGACTTCTATAGGTCCAACACCTAAGTTCACCGCTAGGTTCCTCCTTATAATGTCTAAGTCATGCAAATAACCTAAGTTCACCGCTAGGTTCCTCCTTAGATCATCCACATCTCACAAACCAGTGGCTGCCGGGCTTTACGAGTGAATCACCCTAGAAATCCTAAGTTCACCGCTAGGTTCCTCCTTAGAACGTCTATGTCACGCAAATAAACGGTTACCGAAATTTATGAGTGATTAACACACTAGAAATCAGATCTAAATCAACAACGATTTTACATCAAATCAACGTCATTTACAAACCTCGGGCAGAGCCCTAGTCCCTAGAAACAAAGCTACTACTCCAGTCTTGCCATGGAGATGACAAGCTGGGTTGACAACATAATAAAAATCAGAAAAGAGAAGAGAAGAGGAGAAGAGATCTATGCCTAGAGTATTAGCCCCAAAGGTGTTGTGTCCCCCTGTATCTGATGCCTTGGTCCATATTTATAGAAATGGGGAAGTTAGAGTCCCAAACCACATCAAAATCTGATCTATTTCAGTTTCTTCAGGTCCAAGTAATGCGCGTCACGGCCGTGATGGCCATCACGGCCAGGCCGTGACGGTCTCTGCCTCTGGCACCTTTGGAAAATCCGTTCTCTCGCGGGGCGAGAATGTTGCTCGCGACGCGAGCCTTCTGTTATGACCGTGAAGAATTTCACGGTTGGGCCGTGATGTGCTCTGACTTGTGGTGGTTTTGGGTCACGGCCGTGATGGCTATCACGGCCAGGCCGTGACAGACTCTGACTTCAGCCTTTCTTCTTTTTCAATTTTGCTCGATCATGGCCGTGATGGGCTTTGTTTGGCTCATTTTCTTCAGTTTTAAAGCTCCATCTTCATCCAAACTTCATCATGGTTGATCTTGAGCAATTTACCCTTGATATCTGCAAAACAACACACGAAAACCGCCTTACCCGTTCCAAAGGAAAATTAACCTAAAATCTAATAAAAATATGCCTAAACTACATGAAAATGCATGCAAAATGATAGACAAAGATGATGTGGAATCACACTCATCACTGTCTTAGCTGAAACTTTCCTCTCCCTACAGGTTTGTCACCAAAATCAACAAGGCAAACTGCGATGTTGTGCATCAATATTGTATGTCTGGATCATGACTCACTTGTACGCTCGTGATAAAATTGATAGAACAGATGACCCGCTGAAAGGATTCACTCGCATGCACTTAAAATCACGTAAGTTATATGAGTGGAAGCAAGAGTTTGACCAGATCGACCCGCGGTCATTTAGTTGGATGTGTCCCTGGTATAACGGAGATTCAGTTGTATTCAGCTGTGGAAGTTTGTCAAATGTTCCGTTGATGGGTCCCAGAGGTTGTGTATCGTACTCACCAGCTTTGGTAATACGTCAACTCAAGTGGACACAGGATGAACCCCCCAAAGAGCTGTTCGATGGGATATGCTTCCTATACCAAGAAGGTGAAGGCATCAAGAGTCAAACGATAGCAGTAAGGTCAGCATGGAATGATATTCATATAAAAGGACCGGAGGAACTAGGAAGATGAGTCATAGCTCATACAAAAAGATATGAAGTATGGAGAGAAGCAAGAAGAGGTCTCCCTTCAAGACCTGCAGCTCCTCCCCATAAGGAAAATAATTCTCTGACCAAAGATCAAATGTTGAAAGAAATCGAAGTTTTAAAAGCTCAGATGATGATTTTTGATGAGAAAGACCAAGATGCCGAGGTAACCATTACCACGCTCCAAAGACAAGTGCAGAAGCTGAATTTACAGATTGAGCATTTGAAGGATGAATGCGCCGATGCCCACAAAGCCCCGAATCGTGCAAAAAGGGCAATAAAAGACAAAGAATCAAAAATTCAAGAGCTACTGGAAAAAATAGGATGTCAAGATAAGATGCTTGTCAAACTTCAAAAGAAGAAAAAGGAGCTCGAGACAAGTGTAGGGGATCACGTTGAAACGATACATATACTAGAAGAGAGGGTTGAATCCCTGCAGGAATCATTGGCCCAAATAGAAGTGTACTCTGATCAAGGATGGAATGAAGCAGCCAGGTATCGCGAGCTACTGGTAGAAGCTAACATGTGAGAAAATTGGCTCAGAAACAAGGTAAAAGACTCCGAAAGGTTTGAAGCTCAACGTCACGCAGAATGGGTAAAGGGGTGGAAATTAGCGGTGGAGGATGTAATGAATGAAAAGGAAACATAGAAGAGAAAATATGAGGACGTGATGGATAAGCTCCAATATCACACTTCCCAGCTGGTGGAGCGGTTTGAAGAGGCATCTGTCCACATGCGTATGAACCATTTCCTTCAGTTACCACCAAAGGTGACCGAGTTCTTCAACCATTTTGGGAGACTTACCAGAGGGTTCAGAAAAAAGATGAGGCTCTTAACATAGAACCTTGTGGACCTTGGAGAAGGATGGAAACCATCAATATGTTTCTTTTATCGAGGAGTGCATTCTCCCTTAGATACGTCATCAACTTTATTTTTACCCTAAAAACAACGAGTTTTCTGTGTAAAAATAAGGACGTTGCTAGTACGAGTGTGGTCTATCGAGGAGTAGATTCTCCCTTGGACTTGACACCAACTGTATTCAAGCTAGAGGGAACCATACCACTAGATTTGATTACAGGATGAGTCTTCTTGCTATTAGGGAATACCCTCACGATCGAATAAAGGATGATAACTTGCACATGTATGCATGCACACACAAAATTTTTGATTGACTAATAAGTTGTTCTTATTCGCTCCATAGAGTTTCATCCTTCTGAGGATTCAGGAACCATTGCGCGACCCAGGAAAGGTAATACCAACCAAACCCGAGTTCACGATACCAGATCTCGGACCAGGATGGCTGCCAATGCATCTGAGGAAGGAAGAAATCTAAGCTCTGAGATAGATGATGTGAGGGGAAGAATGAACGAGATGGCTGAAACCCAAGCAAGGTTAGAAGCCATATTACAAGATATGAGGGAATCTCTCAGCATGCTCAGCGCGAAAAGGGAGGCAATTGAACCTGGTAGGCAGCAAATTTCCTCTGTGATAACAGCACCGATGTTTTCAAACGTTGGCACGGGTCTTATTCAGGGGGTGTCTGGACCCGACCAGACACATCACACAGCACCAATAACACTTCCTATTTGGGAAGGATACCCTCCTTTTGAAAACGCCTATCATGAAGCCCCGGGCTACACCGCACCAACATGGGAACAACCACGTGTGTCTACTCACAGCCAGTCAGCGGGAGTCCAGACTGGTAAGGATAAAATGAGAGATGAATGGATGGAGAGAATGGAAGAACAGATAAAATCAATAAAAGGCCCCAGTGCTTACGGCCCTCTCCAGATAGAAGATCTCTGTCCTGCCACAGATCTCGTGATTCCTAAGGATTTCAAAATTCCTGATTTTTCCAAATATGACGGAAGTGGGAACCCACGATTCCATTTGATTAGCTATGCCACCAAAATGGCCATCTGATCTAAGGATGACAAGTTCCTCATTGGTTTTTTTCATGAAAGTTGACCGGAATCGCACTAGAGTGGTACCTTAAGTAGACCATTCTAAGATCTCTCGGTGGACAGAATTAGCTGATTTGTTCATGGATCAATACAAATTTAATTTGGATGTAGATCCAACCCGTGAACAGTTGACTGCAATGCAGAAGAACAGTGGTGAATCCTTCAAACAGTATGCACAAAGGTGGAGAAGTTTGGCTGCTCAGGTTCAGTCGCTGCTGATGTTGTCCGAGATGAGCTCATATTTTTTGGGAACCCTAGGATCCCCCTTTATCGGAGCAATGGCAGGAGTAGCTTATAGGGATTTCTATGACTTAATTGCTGCAGGGGAAAGAATCGAAATCCTAGCCAGAGCCGGGAAGTTGCCAGTTGACATGGAAGGCAGTGCATCCAAGAGGGGGTTCCAGCCCAAGAAGAAGGAAGCAGAAGCAAATTATGTGAAACACCAGCAAAACTTTGGACCTCGCCATGTCCCTTCATACCCAAGGTACCAAGCACCATATCAGACCCAAACACCATTTCACCCACTTCCACAGGCCTCGTCAACCATCACCCAGCCGCAAAACCAAGTAAATAACATCCCTACCTCTCAACCACACAACCCCACTCGCCCAACACATACTCATTATCCACCTGCACCTCAACAAAACTATAAAAACTACCCTCGACCTCACCCAAGTCTTCCAAATCAGGGATGCTCCCAACATCAAAATCTGCCACCCTTCCCAAGACTGTCTATCTCCAATGCAGATTTGTTCAAACAACTATCGTCACCTAATCGCTGGAAACCCTGTACGACCTATGGAACCACATTTACCTGCTAGGTACAATCCAAACTTGACTTGCAAATATCACATGGATGCCCTGGGTCATTCCATTGAACAATGTGAGGCCTTCAAGACAACAGTAAGAAAATTGATTGCTTGTGGAAGATTGGGTTTCGAAGAAGATTCTGGACCTAACATTGTTAATAACTCAATCCCAAACCATAATGCGGGAAATAGTGTGGCTAACTTGGAAGTGAAAGGGCCGCAAATTAAGAAGGTTTTGGAATTACGAACTTCAATGCAAAAAATATTTGCGGGAATCAAGAAAGCAGGATACGATGTTTGATAGTGTGATTTTACATGATGTTTTCTGTATACTTTTGCATGCATTTTGCATATAGATTAGGCATTCTTTATTTGATTTTTGTTAGATTTTCCCTTGGAACGGGTGAAGCGGTTTCTTGGTGTTGTTTTGCAGGAATTCAATGTAAAAATGATCAAAATCAGTCATGGTGGAGCTTGGATGAAATAGAGCTTGAAAAGTGAAGAATATGAGCCAAACAGAGCCCATCACGGCCTGGCCGTGATGACCATCACGGCCATGATCAAGCAGAGCAGAAGCCAAAAGTCAGAATCTGTCACGGCCTGGCCGTGATGCCCATCACGGTTGTGACAGACCAAAATGTAAAGACGCGCCCAGGGCAGAAGCCATCACGGCCTGGCCGTGATGGCCATCACGGCCGTGACGCGCAACAGGTCTATATAAAGAAACGCAGCAGACAGAACTGGAAGAGTTTGGAGGGTCCATTTGAAGGCATTTGGAGGCTGCAGCTGGGCTAGGGTTTCAACCCTAGAAGGGAGCCAAGAGGGGTTGCTTTGAAGAAGAAGGAAAGCTCCCATGGGGCCTCTTCTCTCCTCTTCCTTCCTATTTCTCTGGTTTGGTTTTCTTTGTTTTATGAGTAGTTAAATCCCTGTGTTGGGATTAGATGTAATCAAACCTATGTTTATGTATTTATCTTGACTGATTAATCTATGTTCATGTCTTCATATTAGTGGTTATTTTTCTATGCTTAATGCTTGTTGTGGCTAGCACCCCCATGACTTGATTTGTGTTTTGGTATGCAATGGGAACGTTCGTATCATAACCGGAACTGAACTTAATCACCTAGTAAGCCTTGTATCTAGGAATGGAACTAGGTTTATTAGTAATCGCGTAATCCCTAATCTTAATGCAAATTCATTAATCTAGGCCACCTAAGGAATTAGGGTCTATTAGTGGATTAAGGCTCTTGCCATCCGAGGAATCGGGGTTTGAGTATTTTAGTGGATTGATTTTAATATCTGAAGCATGAATGGGAGGTATCTAGTCCTGATAGTGCATGAGTTAGAGGTTTGGTGAAGTCTAGTCCCAACATATCCTTTCTGCACGCCAAGTGTTTGTCAAAAGTCCCCAAAAAGACAAAAATATTTTATTTCTTTTCTTTTGTTTGTTTTACTTTCTCTTGATCAATAGTTTAGTCTAGATAGTTGCCGAGCTTGCGAATTGGTACTTGACATCCAATCCCCGTGGATACGATAAACCGGTCTTACCACCGTATTACTTGCACGACTGGGTAAACTTGCCCAGATTCGTCGTCCAGCAAGTTTTTGGCGCTGTTGCCGGGGATTGGTTTTGCCAATATCATTAGTAACAAAGGAGGCAACTAATTTAGACATTTTTATTATTTTTATTTTCTGTATATATTTGATCTTTTTGTTTTGAGTTGTGTTTGTACAAGGTGGATGCAACAAATGGAGACTTATTACTTTCCCACCTTGGATGGAGTTACAAAATACCACTTTGGACCTAATGTAGTCTTGGGAGACTACGGGCTCTGGGGACGTCACTGCCCTCATGCACAAGCTTATAGTGTGATAATGAAGCATGAGGAGGAATGGGAATGGAAGGAGCAAATATCGTTGAAAGCTGCTCTAGAACAGTATTCCCAAGAGCTATCCGCCTCTGAGGCCAAGGCAAGATCAAATTGTGAGAGTATAGAAGCTGTGAAGCAGAACTTCAAAACGCAAGTTGAGGAGATTTGCCAACAGTTAGTACAAGAGTCACATGAAGCCCAATTTGAGGAAAATCTGGTTTGGGGGATAGTTCAAGATGAAGACGAAGTGGTAGGGGATTCCACCATGCTTGCAGAGCAGTTTGATTTTTCTGCATTGGACAAATATGTCGGCTTGCATGCATGTGTGGACATTGGTAAACTAGTCCCTTCCCCATGTTTTTCAAACTTCCTGGTGAAAATGCCATTTGACCCGCTAGGAAGTAAATGCATTATTATGGTTGCAAAGGTCAATGGATATTTCACCCAATGGCTGGGTGGAATTGAGAATAAAGTTATATTACTGCTACAATCACCACCCCAATTTCCATTTGATCCGGGAGGAGGATCCAGGTGATGCTTTTTAATAAGTCAAGCTAGTGACATTAAAGAAGCGCTTATTGGGAGGCAACCCAATTTTTCTTTTCCTTTTCTTTTTTTCCTTTTTGTTTAGTTAGATTTGATTTTTGATTTTAAACTCTTGAATAATTTGAGAAGATCAAGAGTTTTCTTTTACTAATAAAATTGCCAAGTGATTCAGGGTAAGAAGGAAGGAGGGAAGAGCAAGATGACAAGAAAAAGCACCCAATTCTCAGGCAGTTTCTGACTGGAATGTAAGCCAACACTTGTTACCGCCTCGGTAAGTCGTTCCATTTTATCTTATTTTATTTTTCTTCCTCGCTCCATCTTGATTGTTTACATTGGGGACAATGTAAATTTTTAAGCTTGGGGTAGGGGTATTTTTCATTTGCATTTTGCATGTTGCATTCATATAGTTTTGCATGATAGTTTGCATGATCACACATTAGATTGCCCTTGTTTAGATTTTGCATCCAATTGTGAGAACTAAGTGCCAAATAATCTGTGATAGTGAATTGTTGAACCCAATTCTGTTTATTCTTGTGATATGGCTGCAAATAAAAATGTTTGAGATGATCTTGGATAGTTGATAATTAGCATATGGTTCTGAGGATTTGTGTTTTTCATTGATTCTGAACTAAAATGTGAGATTTTGAGCCATAAAGGGGTACTCACAAAATGTTACCCCATTCTTTGTGTTAGAGTGTTATTCCTCTTGGTTTGTTTTCTCTAGAATTTGACTTGAAACCATTTTAAAGCTTAAAAATTTTTGAAAACATATTTGAAAATGATTGAGGCAATAGGTATTTTTCTGGCCTTCTGAGCTTTGGATGATGAAATGCTACCCCTTAGTGGCCCAATTTTGAGCCTAAAAGAATAAAATACTTTTCTTGGTACCCTGAAATGTTTTGATAAATATGTTTGACAAGGGACCTTCTAAAGTATTACAAAAAGGGTAAAAAGGTAGTTGAAAAAGTTTGGGAAAAGAATCAGAAAAAAATAATTCTCTTGAGTTGAAAAAATCTCCCCTTCTCCAAATAAAAGAAAAACAAAAGAAAAAGAAAAATAAATAGAGAAGGGGATGACAAAAAGAAGAAATTGAGAAATGAAAAGAAAATAAAGAAAAGAAAGGTGGAAAATTGAATTGAAAACCCAAGAAGGTATTTTAGAAGGTCATGTGTTGAAATGTTTGATACTTGGTGTAGCCTTTTGAAATGTCCTTTTCTTGTTATCCCCACCTAACGATTAATCCCATGGCCACGTTACAACCAAAGAAAAGACCTCTTGATTCTAATTTGTTTTCATTAATAAAGTAGAGATTTGGTTGATAGTCAAGCCTATGGTAGGATTCATTCCTTGAGGAAAATTGAGTGAAATGTCTTATCCCCTAAACACTTGAGTGGGGTTAGAAAGAGAGCCAAGTAAATGAACAAGCTTGGGGTGAGCTTCAGGTGAGAAAGAGTGCCCAAATCAGTGAGAACATGAGTCTAAGGAACCTAAGCCTCTAATTGGACTTGAATTGATTGTCTCTTACTGAATTGTTTGAATTGCCTATTGCTTGGATTATTTGCTCGGGTTCTTGGTTCACTATCAATGTTCTGTTTATTCTTCTGGCCTTAGTGATTGCTTGAGGACAAGCAATTGAATAAGCTTGGGGTGATTTGATAGTGTGATTTTACATGATGTTTTCTGTATACTTTTGCATGCATTTTGCATATAGATTAGGCATTCTTTATTTGATTTTTGTTAGATTTTCCCTTGGAACGGGTGAAGCGGTTTCTTGGTGTTGTTTTGCAGGAATTCAATGTAAAAATGATCAAAATCAGCCATGGTGAAGCTTGGATGAAATAGAGCTTGAAAAGTGAAGAATATGAGCCAAACAGAGCCCATCACGGCCTGGTCGTGATGACCATCACGGCCTGGTCGTGATGACCATCACGGCCATGATCAAGCAGAGCAGAAGCCAAAAGTCAGAATCTGTCACGGCCTGGCCGTGATGCCCATCACGGCTGTGACAGACCAAAAAGTAAAGACGCGCCCAGGGCAGAAGCCATCACGGCCTGGCCGTGATGGCCATCACGGCCGTGACGCGCAACAGGTCTATATAAAGAAACGCAGCAGACAGAACTGGAAGAGTTTGGAGGGTCCATTTGAAGGCATTTGGAGGCTGCAGCTGGGCTAGGGTTTCAACCCTAGAAGGGAGCCAAGAGGGGTTGCTTTGAAGAAGAAGGAAAGCTCCCATGGGGCCTCTTCTCTCCTCTTCCTTCCTATTTCTCTGGTTTGGTTTTCTTTGTTTTATGAGTAGTTAAATCCCTGTGTTGGGATTAGATGTAATCAAACCTATGTTTATGTATTTATCTTGACTGATTAATCTATGTTCATGTCTTCATATTAGTGGTTATTTTTCTATGCTTAATGCTTGTTGTGGCTAGCACCCCCATGACTTGATTTGTGTTTTGGTATGCAATGGGAACGTTCGTATCATAACCGGAACTGAACTTAATCACCTAGTAAGCCTTGTATCTAGGAATGGAACTAGGTTTATTAGTAATCGCGTAATCCCTAATCTTAATGCAAATTCATTAATCTAGGCCACCTAAGGAATTAGGGTCTATTAGTGGATTTAGGCTCTTGCCATCCGAGGAATCGGGGTTTCAGTAGTTTAGTGGATTGATTTTAATATCTGAAGCATGAATGGGAGGTATCTAGTCCTGATAGTACATGAGTTAGAGGTTTGGTGAAGTCTAGTCCCAACATATCCTTCTGCACTCCTAGTGTTTGTCAAAAGTCCCCAAAGAACTTTTCTCTTTTCTTTTGTTTGTTTTACTTTCTCTTGATCAATAGTTTAGTCTAGATAGTTGCTGAGTTTGCGAATTGGTACTTGACATCCAATCCCCGAGGATACGATAAACCGGTCTTACCACCGTATTACTTGCACGACTGGGTATACTTGCCCAGATTTCGTCCAACAATGTTGTTGCACCGGTGAAGCCGATCAAGGAAAAAGAGAAGTATGATGGTGATTTAAGTTGTGATTATCATCATGGACAGGTAGGGCATGATATTGAAACTTGTTGGGATTTTAAGGTCCGAATCCAAGGATTACTTACCTTGGGGGTGATCCAAGCTAGGCCAGCTACGACTAAAGAAGTTAATGTGGTTGAAAAAGTTGTGCTCCGGATACCACCTATGAATGATGCGGCAACGTCAGAAAAAGTGATTGTAAAGGTGAAAAAACCAACTCCTTTTGCTTATGATGATACACATGATGTACCATGGAATTATGAATAGAAAGTTGAGCTAGTAGGAGGAGCAGGAGAAACTTCGAAGGCCCAGGTTACTAATATTGTGAGAGTTGGAAGCATTACAAGGAGCGGGCGGTGCTACTCCCCTGCTGAAGAAAAAATGATGAAGGAGGCCGAAGAAGAGAAAACTGTGGATGAAAGAAAGGGGAAAGAAGAAGAAGAGTTTCTGAAGATCATGAAGCAAAGTGAATATGATGTGGTAGAACAATTGAAGAAAGCTCCGGCAAGGATATCTCTTTTGTCGCTTGTCTTGACATCAGAATTGAGTCGCAAGGCATTATTGAAGGTGTTAAATGAAGCATATGTCAAACCTGATGTCACTCCAGAAAATATGGTAAATATGGTGGACCCAATCAGGCATATCAACATGATTACTTTCTCGGAAGATGAAGTGGCCTCGAAATCCCGCAGTAGCCCTAAAGCCTTACACATCACCCTAAAGTGTAAGGGGTTTGTAATTTCAAAGGTGCTTGTAGATGGTGGTTCGGCATTGAATGTGGTTCCAATGACCACACTCAAGCAGCTGAATATAAGCGCGGCGGATTTGACACCACAAGAAATGATTGTGCGAGCCTTTGATGGGACAGCAAGAGGAATCTTAGGAGAGATAACTCTGTCCCTTGAAATATGGCCTAGTTTTTTCCCTGTCCACTTTCAGGTCATGAAAATCCAGCCAGCTTACACCATGCTTCTGGGGAAGCCTTGGATCCATGAGGCAGGAGTGGTCTCCTCAACTCTGCATCAGTGTTTGAAGTATATTCAAGATGGATCCGTTATTACTGTCCGTGGTGAAGAGGAAATCATGCTAACAAAGCCCACCTCAGTACCTTATGTGGAAAGCACAGAGCAGTTGGAAGATGACTCACTGCATAGTTTTGAGGTATTGAAGTCAGAGAACAAGAAAAGGGAGCCCCCAATGAAGAATGTGAATGAGGTAGTAGTCCGCATCATGGAGAAGAGCGGGTATCAAACAGGAAAAGGCCTAGGGCCTCAGTTGCAAGGAATCTCTCGGCCAATTGAAGCGGCTGTGAGAGAAGGAAGGCGCGGATTGGGGTATCAGCCCAACCTGACAGAAGGGATGAAATTCATGACTTTGACGACAAGGAAGGAGAAGAGCGCGAAAGAAAGTATGTTCCCCTCCTGACGGAGACTTTCCCAGTAGCTGCTGAAGTTATCAATCCCGCAAAGTCATTTTCCCCTCACTTCCCTATCAGCACACTTGAAGAGGAGCTAGACGAGAACCATGTCATCTATCTCCCTGCTAGCAATAAAGTTCTCAACAATTGGCAATCTGAACCATTTGTTGATGTTATTTCCATGAAGTAATTATCTTATTGTACTAATTATGAACTGATGTTTACTTTCTTTGAGACACGAATGAGGATGTAGCACTTTGTTTGGTGATTTCCTTTGGATTCCATCGTTTCTTTTCTCTCCTTCATTCATTTATTTTGTTCAAGATTTTCTGTCACAAATAAAACTCTTGCCTATACTTCTCCCATTCCTGACTTTTTCTTCCAGGGATACTTCTTCCACCAAAGATTTACCTCAGGGGAGGAACTTTGAAAGCTCATTTATTGATTCCCTCGCGGCCGCTGATGAATACAATCTTGAATCCGATGAGGAGGAAGAAGACATTGAAGAGTTCATAAAAGTGGTGAAACGGTCAGAGGAAGGGATTAGCTCTAATGATGAGATTACATAAGTCATCAATATGGGAACCGAAGAAGATAAGAAGGAGTTGAAAATAGTGGATAACCCAGAGCGAGAAGGAATGATTGCACTATTCAAAGAGTATCTGGATGTTTTTGCATGATCCTACAGAGGTATGCCAGGTTTAGATCCTGATATAGCAACACATAAGATTCCCTTATACCCATATGTGGCTCCAAAGAAGCAAAAATTAAGGAGAATGCATCCTGAGATGTCGCTGAAGATCAAGGAAGAAGTGACCAAGCAGTTGGAGGCTGGCTTTATGGAAGTAGCTAGACACCCGAAATGGGTAGCTAATATCGTTCCGGTTCCAAATAAGGATGGAAGGGTCAGAATATGCGTGGACTACCGAGACCTTAATAAGGCCAGTCCAAAAGATGATTTCCCCTACCTCATATTGATGTCCTTGTAGATAGTACAGCCAGAAGTCACAGGTTTTCTTTCATGGACGGGTATTCTGGGTACAATCAGATCCTCATGGACAATGAAGATAAAGAAAAGACAACTTTTATCACTCCTTGGGGAACTTTTTGTTACAAAGTGATGCCTTTTGGATTAAAGAATGATGGGGCTACTTACCAACGTGCTATGGTAGCATTATTCCATGATATGATGCATAAGGAGGTGGAGGTATACATTGATGATATAGTGGCCAAGTCCAAGGAAGGAGAAAGCCATGTGGCAGTTTTGAGAAAGTTGTTCGAGCGGCTAAGAAAGTACAAGTTACGCCTCAACCCTGCAAAATGTACTTTCGGTGCATCCGCGGGGAATTTACTTGGCTTTGTTGTCAGCAGAGAAGGAATAAAGGTGGACCCTAACAAGGTGGAAGCAATACGCGACATGCCAGCACCTAAGAACGAGCGTGAAGTAAGGGGTTTTCTTGGAAGATTGAACTATATTGCGCGCTTCATTACAAATCTGACTAGCACATGTGAACCAATCTTCAAACTCCTCAGGAAGAATAATCCAGGAAGATGGGATGATGACTGTCAAGAAGCCTTTGATAAGATAAAGGCATATCTACTAAATCCCCCAGTGTTGGTACCACCTGCCCAAGGTCGTCCATTATTACTCTATCTCACCATATTGCCAACCTCAATGGGGGCAATGCTAGGACAACATGATGAATCTGGCAGGAAGGAGCAGGCAATTTATTATCTGAGAAAGAAGTTTAACGTTTGTGAGGTTCGTTATATGGCAATCGAGAAGACTTGTTGTGCACTGGTATGGGCTTCCAGAAAACTCGGACAGTACATGTTATATCACACCACTTGACTAATTTCTCGAATGGATCCTCTGAAGTATATCTTCGAAAGTCCTTATATCTCCTTAAGGGTTTCTAAATGGCAAGTGATATTGTCAGAATTCGACATCAAATATGTGACCCAAAAGTCCATCGAGGGAAGTGTAATTGCTGACTATTTAGCAGAGAATCCTCTTGAGGATGGACGGCCTGTCAATTCTGAGTTTCCAGATGGAGAGGTAATGTCCCTTGGGGAAGACGAAGAACAGGAAGATGTGTGGAAAATGTATTTTGATGGAGCAGTCAATATGCATGGCTGTGGTATAGGAACAGTGGTTATCTCTCCAAGTGGCAAGCAATACCCGATGGCCGTAAAACTGAAATTCGAAAGTACAAATAATATTGCAAAATACGAAGCATGTGCTGGTGGATTACAAATGGCACTTGAACTGGGTATAAAGCAGTTGAAAGTCTTTGGAGATTCAGCTTTAATCATTTATCAAGTCAATGGTGAGTGGCAGACCATGGACTCCAAGTTAATTCCATATCAGAAATACCTGACTCAGTTGATTGCAAGATTCGATGAGATTACTTTCTTGCATTTAATTCGAGACAAGAATCAATTTGCTTATGCTTTAGCCACACTAGCTGCCATGACCAAGTTGGATATCCATATCAATGTCCAACCCATCCAAGTTAGAGTGCAGGATGAACTAGCATACTGTGCTTATGTGGAAGGAGAACCTGATGGTAAGCCTTGGTATCATGATATCAAGCGATATATTCAGACCAAGGAATAACCGGTGGAGGCGAGCGAAGTAAATAAAAAGACCATCCGAAGACTGGCTATGGACTTTTTCCTAAACAAAGAGGTCTTGTACAAAAGAGGATATGATGGTACCCTACTCAGATGTGTGGATGCTCGTGAAGCTAAATGGATCATGATTGAAGTTCATGAAGGAATCTGTGAGACTCATGCCAATGGTCACATGATGGCTAGGAAGATCTTGAGAAGTGGCTATTATTGGTCTACTATGGAGTCAGATTGCATGGAGCATGTTCGTAAATGCCAAAAATGCCAGATGCATGCAGACCGGGTTAATGCACCTACGCTTCCACTGCACAGTTTAGCATCCCCATGGCCTTTTTCGATGTGGGGAATAGATGTCATCGGTCCCATGAATCCCAAGGCTTCCAATGGTCATCGTTTCATTTTGGTGGCAATAGACCATTTCACTAAATGGGTAGAAGCTGCTTCATATACCAGCATGACTCAAAGGGTATTTCTCAAATTCCTCAGAAAGGACATTGTCTGTAGATACGGGATCCTAGAGAGGATAATCACAGATAATTCTACCAATCTTAATGGTACCGAGATCCAAAATTTTTGCGATGGTCTCAAAATCAAACACCACAATTCGGCTCCTTATAGGCCTCAAATGAATGGTGTCGTTGAGGCAGCAAACAAAAATGTCAAGAAGATCGTTGCCAAGATGGTTGTAAACTATAAATACTGGCACGAAATGCTGCCATATGCTCTACATGCTTATCGGACTAACATACGATCAAGCACTGGGGCAACCCCTTTCTCTCTGGTGTGCGAGATGGAGGTTGTCTCACCAATTGAAGTAGAACTCCCTTCGCTAAGAGTCTTAATGGAAGCAAATTTAGAAGAATCTAAGTGGGTGAAAACTCGATATGAGCAGTTGAATATGATAGAAGAGAAAAGGCTGGCGGTTATCTGTCACGGGCAATTGTATCAAAACAGAATGGCAAGAGCTTTCAATAAAAAGGTTCATCCAAGAGAATTTTGTGCGGGAGACCTGGTCTTAAGGAAAGTCCTCCCTAGTCAAGAGGGCCCCCGAGGAAAATGGGCACCAAATTATGAGGGTCCTTATATTGTCAAACAATCTTTCTCGGGAGGTGCTTTGATTCTGCAAAACATGGATGGGGAAGAGCTACCAAGGCCAGTAAACTCTGATGCTGTGAAAAAGTTCTACGCCTGAAGGCCCGCTAGGTTGAAAACCCGAAAGGGCAACCTAGGCAAAAGTCAAGGCAAAAGAACAATGAAAACAAAAGGAAAACAAAGGCCCGCTAGGTTGAAAACCCGAAAGGGGAGCCTAGGCAAAAATTAGGGTAAAAGAACAATAGAAAAGTAAAGGCCCGCTAGGTTGAAAACCCGAGGGGGCAACCTAGGCAAAAGTTAGGGCAAGGGAATCTTAGGCTGAAAACCTGCAAGGGCAGTCTAGGAGGAGGATAGGGTCCAACACTTCTGCAACCACCCACCATAATGGGGGCAATTTTATCTGGCTGAGTATACTGGGGAAAAACTGTTAAGGAATGATCAAAGAAAGTGTGTTTGAGGAATCAGAAATAGGAACCAAGATCTGTATCATCAAAAGGCTGTGGGGAATCAATTAAATGAAAATCAAGGGACCAACACTGGGGCAAATTTTATGTGATTTTCGTAATTTTCTTTGCTTATCTTTGTTTTTCTTAATCTTCATGATCCCTTTTGCAACTATGTTCTCATTGTCATTGTCTCTTAACAACATAAATTCTCATATTAAGGCAAGAGGTTTTCTTTCACACTCCCCTATCGTGTTCACTCTCATGTCTCAATAAAAGTAAATATAAGTTTAATAGTATGATTTGATAACTCTAATTGTAGCACCAATGAATGGTTTAAACCAAGAGGGCTCAATACTTCAGATTCAGTGGAAGAGGTAGCGTACACTGGACGACAAAAGAATGATGCAGATAAGCTTACATAACATCCTGAGTTTGTCAGATTCTTGGTTGACCAACGCCTCGTCCCAGAGTGGCCGGTGAACAAGGGTTTGGTTGGTCGAAGTTTTTACAGGGAGCAATTGGTTTCGTTGTCCTCAAAAGGAAGGGATTCTCATTTGTTTCAGATCACTAATAGTTTATTTTCGAGCTCTAAGGCTCACCACACCTTTATTTTCGAGCTCTAAGGCTCATTGCATATTTACTTTCTGTTGGACGAGGAGGTTCCGTCCATTGCATGTTTATTTTCTGTTGGGCGAGGAGGTTCCGTCCATTGCATTTAATTTTCTGTTGGACGAAGAGGTCCCGTCCACTGCAACTTTATTTTTGAGCTCTGAGGCTCACTGCAATTTTACTTTTGAGCTCTGAGGCTCGCTGCAGATTTATTTTCGAGCTCTGAGGCTCATTGCAAGTTATTTTCGAGCTCTGAGGCTCATGGTACCTTTTATTTTAGAGCTCTGAGGCTCATTGCGAGTTTATTTTCGAGCTCTGAGGCTCGCTGCATATTTACTTTCCTGTTGGACAAGGATGTTTCGTCCACTGCATTTTTATTTTCGAGCTCTAAGGCTCACTGCATTTTTACTTTCGAGCTCCGAGGCTCACTGCAATTTCATTTACAAACTGTAAGGTTTTCTTTTGAACTCCTCATGTTTTTCGGACAAAATATGTGTTCATTTTCTTTACTTTTTCATTACTACAATACATGAGAAGTCACGACTAATCATGTCTTCTAGTATGCAACAAGTAAAGAGTGGCAGCTATGAACACCCATTTTTGTCCGTCTTTATTTTGTTCTAACTCTTATGATATTATGTTTCAAGGAGACTAATAATATGAAGAAAGGAGGGGGGTGGTCCCTTCCCGTCCATCACATTATTAACTGGCTGTGGATGGGGTGGTCTCGTCCATTGCATTGGACTTGCTGTAGGACGCGGTCCAGGCCAGCTCCTTTAATTTGCTATTGGACGCGGTCAAGGTCAGCCCCTTTAATTTGCTGTTGGACGCAGTCAAGGTCAGCCCCTTTAATTTGCTGTTGGACGCGGTCCAGTCTAGTCCCTTTAACTTGCTGTGGACGGGGTGGTCTCGTCCATTACATTGGACTTGCTGTTGGACGCGGTCCGAGCCAGCCCCTTTAATTTACTGTTGGACGCGGTCCAGGCCAGCCCCTTTAACTTGTTGTTGGGCGCGGTCCAGGCCAGCCCCTTAAATTTGCTGTAAACGGAGCGGTCTCGTCCATTGCGTTGGGCGGAGTCCAGTCCATTGCATTGGACTCACTTGTTGGACGAGGTGGTCCCATCCAGCCCACTACCTTGGACTAGCTGTTGGACGCAGTTTGGACTGGCTGTTGGACACAGTCCAGTCCATTGCATTGGACTCACTCGTTGGACGAGGTGATCCCATCCATTGTTTGGCACTTGCTGATGGGCAGGGTAGTCCCGTCCATTGCCTTCCACTTGCTATTGGACGGGGTAGTCCCGTCCATTGCTTTACACTTGCTGTTGGACGGGGTGGTCCCGTCCAGTTCCTTGCACTTGCTGATGGACGGGGTGGTCCCGTCCACTGCTTTCCACTTGCTGATGGACGGGGTGGTCCCGTCCACTGCTTTCACTTGCTGATGGACTGGGAGGTTCCATCCACTGCTTTCCACTTGCTGATGGACAGGGTGGTCCCGTCCAGTGCTTTGCACTTGCTAATGGACAGGGTAGTCCCGTCCATTGCCTTCCAATTGATGTTGGACGAGGTAGTCCCGTCCATTGCTTTACACTTGCTGTTGGATGGGGTGGTCCCGTCCAGTGCCTTGCACTTGCTGATGGACAGGGAGGTCCCATCCACTGCTTTCCACTTGCTGATGGACGGGGTGGTCCCGTCCAGTGCGTTACACTTGCTGATGGACAGGGTAGTCCCGTCCATTGCCTTACACTTGCTGTTGGACGGGGTAGTCCCATCCATTGCTTTACACTTGCTGTTGGACGGGGTGGTCCCGTCCAGTGCCTTGCACTTGCTGATGGACACGGTGGTCCCGTCCACTGCTTTCCACTTGCTGATGGATGGGGTGGTCACGTCCACTGCTTTCCACTTGCTGATGGACGGGGCGGTCCCGTCCAGTGCTTTGCACTTGCTAATGGACAGGGTAGTCCCCTCCATTGCCTTCCACTTGCTGTTGGACGGGGTAGTCCCGTCCATTGCTTTACACTTGCTATTGGATGGGGTGGTCCCGTCCACTGCTTTCCACTTGTTGATGGACGGGGTAGTCCCGTCCATTGCTTTGCACTTGCTGTTGGTCCCGTCCAGTCCTGTCCCTTTTTATTTCTATTGGATGAGGGGGTTCCGTCCACTTCAATTATTTTAATTTTTGTTGGACGAGGAGGTTCCGTCTGCTGCAATTACCTTTTCTTGTTGGACGAGGAGGTTCGTCCAGTGTATATCTACTTCTGCATATCTAATTTTCTGTTGGAACGAAGAGATTCCGTCCACTGCAACTTTATTTTCAGGCTGAATGCTAAAGAATAAAGAAAGAAGAAGGAGAAGAGAAGGAAGAAAGGACGAAGAAAACAAGGAGAAAAGACAATCCAAAAAAAGGAAAGGAAGCTGAGTTACGACTCCTACCTACTTTACATACCAGACAATACCTCTTTTCCACCTCTACCCATTGGCCCCTCTTCTTCCTTACCTCCTCCCTTGTTTTAACCTGGTAACCCTACTCCTAATCCTAAAAAGCCACCATGCACATCAGACAACAACCACCATCCCTTTCCTCTTTTCAAGCGTGCAATCCTCACATCAAATCACCACCTTTTTGCTACTCACGCCACCCCATCTGTACACACGGTATTTCTACTCAAAACCCCCCATCTCTTTTCTCTTTTCGAACATGCAACCCTCACATCAAATTACCACCTTTCTGCTACTCACGCCACCCTATCTAGACACACGCTACCTCTGCTCAGAACCCCCTTTTTTGCATCTCCTCTACCTATTGGTATTTTCTTTTTTTTCTTCCATCTCCTCCCTCGCCTTAACCTGGCAGCCTCACTCCTAACCCTAAAAAGCCTTCATACCCATCAGGCAAAAACCCCCACCTCCTTCCCTTTTCGAGTGTGCAACCTTCACATCAAATCCCCTCCTTTTCGCTGTTCAGAATGGCCCAAGCCTTGGGTATTCGCGCAAGCCGACCTTGAAGTCAACGGAGAAGAAGCAAGAAGCCCCCTCCTCCGTCTATAAAAGGAGAGGAAAAAGAGAGGAGAAGGAAGGGGGGGCAGAGATTTTTGGAGAGATTTTTTTTGGAGAGAAGGACTTATGATCTAATATTTTCTTAGTGAGAAAAGAGAAAGGGAGGGAGAACATTGTTCTTGAGAGGAAATGAAAGATCAGAGAGGAGATAGAGAGGAAAGATAAAAAGAAAAGAGAAAAGAAGGAGAGACTTTTGTTGTGAGGAAGAGAGATCATAAATCTGGGCTTCCTTTTCTCTTCCCTATTATTAGAAGTGGTTAAGAAGGAAGAGCTGAAGGAGCCACGGAGATTGAATGTAAAGACTTCGAGCGTGAAATCTTACCACTGGGAGTAAACAAAGTGATTCTTATTCTACTCCTGTTCGGTAAACTTTGTTCTTTTCGTTGATATTGTTAATAAATTTCTCTTGACACTCTTACTTCTCTATGCTTCTGTTCTCTGAGTAAGTTGGTAAAAAGTCTCATTCCTACGTTTCTGTCCCATCCTCAAGAGATAAGAATTATTTATTTTACATAAAAAAATAGAGGATGATCACTTAAAACAACCCTTTTTAGGTTGCCCTATGACAAGTGTCATGTTCAACCCTTCAGATTTAGAGGTTGCTCTGTGGCCTTACGTGCCATGTTCAACCTCATGTAGTTTTAATAAAGAGATTCATAACGGGTAAAACAGATATCTTAAAGTTACTAATAATTTACACAACTAATTTTGGGTAACCATTTTATGGATGTTCTAGGGTGCCGTGGGGTTAAGTCTCCATGCCTTCCCTAGACATAATCGACTCCCGGACCCAAAACTTTTCTTAAAAAGGTTTTCCAACTTCCTTGAAACAAAATAAAGTTGGTGTCGACTCCATGTTTCCTCTATAAGAGGAAAGGCTAGTCTTTTTTTTTTAGGTCGCTACACTTATTACTCTTGGCATGCTTCTATGGACAACTATGTGTTTTTCGTTCAAGTCTAATTTCAATAGCAACAATTGCCAAACTAAGATGCTTATTTTACTATTCATAAATTGCTAAGAGCTATAATTATGGAGTTTTCTTCTTTTAATGTAACTATTATAGGAGATTTAGAAATTTACTCATTTTAACACTCGGCGGAGGTGGAGGATGTTGCTAGAAACTATGAATCATGACTTGCACAACCAGAGTAGCGGACTTATATGTCACTCAAATGCTTTGAGGAGTGCGTTCCAAGTTGCACCTTTTCTATGGTCATTAGAAAATCTCACTTTAACAAAGCGTCCACCAATGGACTTATCCAATACTAGAAAATATCTACCACAAAAATGGCATGTTCTAGTGCATGAATGTCATGTTATTATCACTATAGTAACACTTGGACATACAAGTATTTCATGTTTTGAAGCGTTACAGGAAAAAAGGAGCGTACCACAAGAAGACAACCGAGATAAAGCTCACAAAAGGACTCAAGATGGTAAAGTTGTATAGGTGATTCGTGTATAATCCACAATGGAGTCTGCATTGGTCGAGATGGTAAAGCTGGATATCTAAGCTTACTTGTTTTATATAGTTGAGTTGAGTCCATTTAAAGAAAGAATAAAGTCCTAGTATGGACCTTGCTATAATATAGCCTGAAGCAATACATTATGCCTAGTTTGGACCAAAAGATGTTTAATACTTAATGTTGAATGGCTGATACGTGGAAATTTGAATAAACTAATTTGAACCTCTTGTCTAATAATCTTAGTTGGGGACAATACAAAGATAATTTGGTTCAGGTTAACATTCAACTTTTTCATATTTGATAAAAGAATTTGAGGTTTGTCTTTTGGTTCTGCAGATTGGTCATAATGTAGTAATTGGAAAGAATTGTATGCTTTGTGGACAAGTTGGGATTGCTGTTTAGAAGTCACTTTCTTTGCAAAAACCAAATGACTCATTCCTGACAATTGAACTTGTTTTCAGGGTGACATAATTTGTCAACAACCATAAAATTCCTGATTTACAAAGAAGGATATCCAAGCTTTTGGAGCAGAAGGGATCATTTCAATTCATTCTTAAGCTATGGTAAGTTTATAGAGCTTTCTTGTTCCTGAGAATTTTGTTGCCTATTTTTCAAGGAGATGGAAAATGAGGAAAAGGAATGAATATTATATTCTTTGTTGTTTAACTTATATACATAAAGAAAATTAGGGTTAACTTATGGAACTTATATATATTAGACATTCATTCCTTTTCTTTTCTTTATTTTCTCAGAAGAAAAACTTGCAGATTTTTTATTACGCTCTTTTCGATTAAAAAGTTATTTCTAATGTATTGTTTGGCCAGCCAAGATTAGATGTGGAGTAGGAAGTCATTGCTCAATTGTTATGCAGAATTTACAATATCCAGAAGTTTAACCTATGCTTGCTTGCATTATAGCTCTACCATTCAATGTGTTTAATTAAGTTATGGTTGTCAACTGTGCTTAGGTCAGTCTTTTGAGGTGGGTGGGGATTGGAATGGAAGTCATTAGAATATGCTTATTTGTAAATGTTCTAGCTACAATTCCTTTTCTGAAAAGCTCCTTGTTTCTAGCAAGAATATTAACATGATTGTTTGTGCAGGCTGCAAAGATGCTTGCTAACTTAATTGTGATGGGTGGGAACATCTTGGGAAGAGAATTTGTTCAAGCATACCGTCAAGCTCTTCAAAGTAAGCTTTTTATATTTAAGTCATGGGATGTATTTGCAATTTGTGAGACAAACTTGGAAGCTAGTTTACTGTTCAATTCTGTGATTTCTTTTATTGAGTACTTTGTTGAACTATAAAATATCAGTGATCTTGAAGTCCTTTTCTTCATGTTAGGTTTATGTTTGATAATGGCTATGGAGTTCTTTTACATCTTGATTTGTGTTGTCCTCTAATATGATATGGTTTCATTGACCACAATGGAAAGTTTTATGATTACTAGTGAATGTTGGCAATAATGTACCGAATTTTTTGGATTGATCTATCTGGTCATCAAATTCATGCATATGCTGCATTCTGCTTGCTTAAGTACAAGTGTTAATTATTATATGTTTGTTTTACTCTATTTGCTAATATTGTTTATCTTATGTTATTTGAACTTGCAGAATTTCAACAATGCGGAACCATTCTCTTATGATGAAATTGAGGACATCAAAAAGCGTTGGGCAAACTTCTTTCTTGATTATAGTAAACCATTTGTATCTTAGATGTATTTAGTTTGAGATTTATATAGGTTTAGTTTTTTTGTTGATATAGCTAGATTAATTAGTACTGGTTAAACTATATATATATGGATATTGAATTATATATATGAATGTTAATGTTAATTGTTGAGTTTTTGTTGATTTTGTGTTGTTGTTGATTTTATTGATGTGTACTGGAGACTGAATGAAAACAGGGAAAGGAAGTGATGGAAGAAACAAATGATGTTTTAAAAAAAATACAAGACTTTCTACAACGGTTGGTCAAACCAACAGATGTAGAAAGCTAACTTTCTACAGCTTTCTACATTGGTTGGTCAACACAACCGTTGTAGAAAGTCCACCCGAGTCCACAATTTAGATGTAGAAATCACACTTTCTACAACGGCTGTGTCTTCCAACCGATGTAGAAATGTACTATCTACAACGATTGGACAACCATTGTAGAAAGTCCCTACTTTTTACATCGAGCGTTTCTACAATGGTTGGCCAACCGTTGTAGAAAGCCTTTTTCAACCATTGTAGAAAGGTTTTTTTCCACTAGTGTATAATGCATGTTTGGTTCCTTGGTGATTCTAATAACAGTATAGATGTATGGTTACTATTAAGAAAAATTGACTTTACTTTCAAACGGGATTCTAGTAGAAGATACGTACAGAAAGTAGCTTTTGTTTTTGTATTAAATAATTTATACTAAGTTTTATATCTTTTTAAAATAAAAACATTCAAACATAAATCATTTTACTTTAAACACAATTATAATTAAATCAATTTTATTTAAAATTACATTTATTAGACACTCCTCCAAACACATTTAAAGTGTTCTCTCGTTCAATAGAGTCATAGATATTACTAAAAGTAAGCTGGACAAAACTATTCGTTTGCCAAGGAGGGCTTGGACTCACCTTGAAAAGAAAAACAAACAAACAAACACAAAAAAACACACACACACACACACACATATATATATATTCTAGATAGCCCGGTTACAAATTACAATTGCTCTCAATCTCACATTAATGTTATTATACTTGGTTTTTTAGAAACACACGTAAATCCTTTCTTCTTCCATCGATTTTCTTCTATATAGAGAGGTAACTCTTATTTCCGTACTTATTGTTTCTCCAACTACTACAAAGCGATCTTTTGCAATTATGAATATATAGTTAAGACTACACTTCGTATTAAGATAGAAGATGAAATTTTTAATTGATTGTCTACTAATATACACTGAAAAGAAAAATATTGAAAAATTTAACGTAAATTCAATTATAGATAATTCTCTTAATATGCATGAGAGATATTCTATGTTTGGATAGATTACTCATATAATTAACATTTTAAAATATATAATTATAAATATTTTATATAAAATTTGATACATATATCTTTTTGATGAACTTTAATTTTTATAATCTACTCTCCTCATCATCCAAGCACCCCGTCACTAGGAAGTAGGGATAATCTCCATGGGCGAAAGCTAGGGTGGCGTTTGGAAGAGCTTATTTAAGCTCCTTTTGACTTATCTTATGACATAAGCTCTTATGCAGCGTGTTTGGCAGAGCTTATAAAAATAACTTATGCCATCCCATAAGGAGTTTTTGACTTATTTTCATAAGTCACTGGGAGAAGCTTATGGAATTATCATAAGGGCTTATGCACTAAACCCCATCTCCGTGTTTTCCTCTCATGCCCATTTCTTTCTTTTTCTTTCTTTAAGTGCTTATGGCATAAGCTCTCATGCGATAAGGTCTTATATGATAAGCTCTTAATTAAGTTGTTTACCCAAACGCACTAGTATGACTTTTCAATATACATGTCTTTTGATTTGTATACAGTAGCTATCTATGACCTACTAGCTAATGAAGAGCCTTTAAATTAAATAAAAAATTCCTTAGTGGTCTGTTTGATTTTTCAAATCCTATGGCATTCAGCGGATGAAAAAGTAGTCACGTTTGATAATCATTTCTAAAATTAGCTTATAACATTTTTTTACTAGTTTATAGCATTTTTTTCAGATGTTACTTGAAGTAACGTTTGAGCTTATAGCGTATAGTTTATCATTATTTATTCCATTTTTATCCCTACCATCTTAATTAAATTCCTCACTTATTCTTAGCTAATAAAATAAAATACTAATCATTTATATTTTTTAATCCATAATCCACTAATCATTTTATTTAGATTTATATTTAAGATAAAAAAATAGAAAATGTACTTTTATCTATAAAAAATAAAATTTATATAAAAATCATATCAATATTTAATTTTGTTTTTATTATTACATTTTATTTATTAAAAATAAGTAAAACTGAATTAATATTAAAAATAAAAAATAATTATTTTAATTTTTGAAATGATAAATAATTTAAAATAAATTAAAGTGTTAAAAATGATAATTATTTTAAAATAATTAATATAAATAATATATATATATATATATATAATTTATATAAAAAAAATGCAAACATGTCCTTTTATGTCAGTCTACATTTACCAGCTAGTTCAACTGCTAGTTTTAACCAGACACTTCAAATTCAATCCATTATCTGCTATAAGCTCATCCGCTATCAGTTAGCTTATCCATTATCCGCTAGTTTTACCAAACAGAGCCTTAATAATTGTTTTTAAAGAAGATCAAACATAAAATTACTATATTTACATTACAATTTCTTAAACATTAAAGGAAGTTCCTAAAACTTGGGTCACATAAAAGGGCAAATATATATTAGTATAAGAGTTTAATTGTTATATATTGTTAGTGTAAAGTTTTTTACAATGTCGACCAATCAGTAATCATGTTATAAATTACTTTTAAGGTAGATAGGATAAGAGTCAAAGATTTTTAATGATTTATTAATTTCTATTTGGTTGACACTGTAAAAAATCTTTACACTATTAGTATATATCAATTAAATCCTTAGTATAATGCTTTAAAAAATAAAGTATTACGGAAATCCTGTTACATGGGAATTATTTTCCATTTTAGATGTCTTTTTTATTAATAGAAAAGAAGTCGGTTCCCCATTGAAGTTGACATAGGGAAACACAAGAAGGGGCGGTTGAATTGTGTTTCTTAACGGTTTTTCAAAAAAGACTTTTCTCAAACACTTTTACAAGCAAACCAAAATAAACAACACACAAACAGGAAAACTTTTTTAAAGAGTTAACAAACTCAGATTCAAAACCCCACAGTTAGTATAAACAAAAACTGTAAAAGATAAGGGTTAGAAGATTCACACAAGTATTTTATCCTGGTTCACTCTCTTCCAACCAAGAGCTACGTCCAGTCCCTTCTACATGAAGGTTTTATCCACTATTCTCCAAATAGGTTACAAGTATTCAACACCTCTTCAGGCTCTAACTCTAACAAAGATTAACTGATTTAATCTAAGAACTCACTATGTGTGGGAATTTGAAATTTTAAGATCAACGAGATTTATACGTAAACTTGTTTTACAAATTCAACAGAGTTTTTACACTATGATATCAGAGCTTCGCGTGTATCTCGTATCTGTTGTATATCTTGTTTATTTTCTTCTAGAAATTCTTCAAGTATATATAGCTGAAGTGCGTCTCTGTCTTGATCTTCATCAACGGTCTTCAAATTATATCCGTTTAGACATAGCATTAAATGCTTGGATCCGTTGAGACTAATAACTTGATATGCTTCTTGGAGAAGTGCTTTTGATTATCAGAGGAATGCTCAAAGTAGAGCTGTCACTTCTCTGTTGTACCAAATGTTGCTTTCTGACATCTTTGTATTTGACTTGAGTTTTACAACAGTGTAGTTGACAGAGTACAAAGCTTTATGGTTTCGATGGTATGAAGTTCTTTTATCCAAGAGATAAAGATTTTAACAATAGAAGCAGCAAGGGTAAAAAGACATATATTCTTTGAATTAAATAAGCAATCATTTGAAATAAATACACTTAAGCTTAGAAGGGTTCACATTTTAAAACTAGTGGACGCGCAGACCTTTGGACGTGCAAGATTAACTTATCAGTGAGACGAGCTCGTCTACTGATAATGTGTCTACAGACAATTAGTCTAGTTCCAAGAGTTGGAAGTGCTATACTTAAGAGCTCGTCTACTGATGTGGCGTCTAGTGAGACTACTCATCTATCAAGTCTTTGGACTTGTTATATTTCAATGTCTCGTCTACTTGATTTTTCCTTAGACTTAGTAACTCGTCTACCTTAGTTAATATTAAGATCTCGTCTATCATAAAGATAATAAACTCAGAATTTTACCAAGAGTTATAGACTCGCCTAGAGGATCAAAATAGAATCTGATGGATTCCATACTTTATTTTAATTTCCTCTGACTGTTATAAATCAAGCAGTCCCTACATTCTTATAATAAATGAGTTAGATCTTTGACAATACTTTGCCATACAAATTTAACCTTTTTGTTAACATCAAAACTTAAGAGATTATTTAATCCAAAATCACTTTGGTTCTAACAATCCCCCCCTTTTTGATGATGACAAAAACTAGTTAAATTTGAGTGAGCAAAGTGTTAGAGAGCTACATAGCTCCCCCTAAGACAAAGCATTCAAACTTAAAGGATAAAACAGATAAGTAGCAGTGCATATCGGATTTAACTTATTAGATCAGTTTAGTCATATTCAAAACATAGTATCAGAGCTTAGAAGTCAAATCATAGAGATATATCCAAGACGGCAATAAAAAAATCAGATCATATCAAGCACAAGTATGCAACAAAACAGTATGCAAGATAGTATGCATGTGACAACATATATGTATGTCCAAAAACTGACTTTTTATATAAAATAAATTTAATTCTATCCTTTCTCCCCCTTTTTTGTCATCAAACAAAAAGGAAATAGGAGTGGATCATCATTGTCAGTTAAGGAATAAAAAAAAACTAAGAAGATGGTGGAGGTGGAGGGGGAGGATTCTGATTAGGTGGAGATGGGTGAGGTTAAGCAGGCAGATTATGACTCTGTTGGAAGCTTTGAAGAATGCTCATCATCTGATTGATCATCACATTTGTTGGAGCCAAAGCTTCTACAACTTGCTCCTTGACTTGTTATTTGACTTCCACTTTTACTCTCTCCTCTATGATCTTTCCTATAATCTCTTCAAAATTTTGTGGCAGAGAGGGTCTTGAGCTTTCAGCACTGTCATGAGCATGTGCTTGACTTTGAAAGGTGCTTATAGCTCTAGAATGTTGAGGTTGATCATGTGGATGGATGACTGTCAGAGCCAATGGTTGAGATGAGTGCTTTTCAAAAATATTTGGTCTTGGAGCAGACTCAGCAACTTCCTCATTCCCAGTTACTAGTTGAACAGTATCACTATTCAAATTCGGTCCTTCAACAATGATCTCTTCTTCAGTATGCTCGGAAAGAGGAGATGGTAGTGGTGATGAAGCAAGAGTGAGCACAGGAGGAGGTAACTCTTTGGTCCAGTGAACAGGATCTTCCTCATAGATAGGACTTATGAGAGGAATTCCGAGAGTGTTCTTATGAATGTAGAACCTGATATTGGAGAGTCCACACTTTCCTCTAACTTTTGGAATGCTTCTTTTATCTTGATCACTCGGTCCAGAGGATGAAGCTTCCTTAGCACAAGTCATCATATGACTTATCCAAATATCAACTGCATCATCTTCGTATATGTCTTCAATAGGTTGTGACATCCAATAATCTATTATATTTTGATCAACAGAGACATCAGTATCAGCTGATATCATGCAAGAGTTGTTTTCTGGCTTCTTTCCAGTGCTGCTTTGCTTCTTCAGATCCTTATCGATGTTCAAGTCTATCATTGGTAGTCTTGGATAAATCATATAAGGTCTTACTCCAATTTTTGTTTCCTTCAGGGTATGGAACAACCAAGTTGGTGGAACAAAATTGGCAGCCCTCACATGTCTAGGCAGCTCAAACTCAGCTTTCAAGAAGGCATACATGAGGTGATCCACGACATCATCAGCTTTTCCATATACACTTGGATGCCTAAAGGTCACCCATGATGTCTCTCTATCCAGAATGAACTTTGGTCTACCATCTGTTCTTGACCTTTTGTGCAGAATTGTCTCAGATTTGGCTTTGCACGGGTCCTTAGTCCAATTGGGTATAATGTGCCCGTTGACACATTTTGTGAAAGGTTTGAAGGGTGGGAATTTGATTAAGTTTGGGTAGATCTTTTTAGGGGGAAATTTCTTTTGTGAAAGATGAGTAAGGGCAGGTCCAATATGGTTGTACAGGGCAGATGGGAGTGGATGAGTCTATACATAGGGAATGGGTGTATGCCATGGAGTGTATGTAGCTTCCGGTTCATACTCATACTCAGGCAGTGGATAGAATGGTCTAGTTGATTCAGGTTCAGGTTCAGGTTCATGTTTGTGAAAGAGTATTTTCCAGTCTCTTTTGACTTTGGCCCAGCTTTCAGCTTTGCTATTATAGAGAACTGAAGGATTAGTGTAAGGAAATTTGGTTCTTTGCATTTTGGAAAAGGGGGCACCAGGGTTAATTCCTACATCATCTGGTTGATTGAACCAGGGATCATCTGCATGTATTATGGGTTGGAAATGTGGTCTATTTGTAGTTGTGTCAGGTTGTGTTGGTGGAAGTATGGGAATGTAAACATCATGGTGAAAAGGTATCACCGAATCAGGTGCAGCAGTAACATTACCCCTATTTTCTAAACTTTCTACCAAGGCATCTACTGCAAATTGGACAGGATCATTAGCAGGGATGTTTACCTCAGGAGTCACAATGGACCTGGCTTTCCTTGAGGGTTGGCTTCTTCTTGTTGGAACAGCAGTAGCAGCAGCAGTTTTCTGTTTCTTCAACACATCACTAATTGGGACATTGACCTCATCGTCTTCATCTTCATCATTGTGAGACAGGATTAGATTCCCTGACCTTTTCTGAGATGTGGTAGGTTGAGTGGCAACAACAGTTTGTTCCCTGGTCACAATGCCAGCAGCAGACTTTTTAGCAATTGGTTTCCTTGCAGCAATAGTTTTTCTTCTTACTACCTTTTTCTTGAGCTCTAGAGTCCCAGCATTGTTGAGCTCTATTTATTCTTCCTTAATCCTCAGCATCTCTTCTTCTTTAGTCATAGCAACAACAGTGTATGTGCTGAGATTCATGTTGGCTATGTTCATCCTTCCAAAATCAGTAGCAGACATACCCTTCTCAGTTAGAATTCTTGCTTGCTCTTCAGGAGACTTGGCATCAAGGAAGTCATTAATTTCTTGAGCTTTGAAGATTTTTGATAGAAGATGACAAAATGGAATAGCAGAGAGCTTCTTCCTGTAGACAATAGCATCTCTGAATCTTCCAAAGTGAATTATGGGTAAATTCATTTTGTTCTCAGTGACGAGATAACAGAGACAAAACTTGTGCAGAGCTGACAAGTTATCCTTAGACCCAGTCTTATGAAGAATAGCCTTGTTCAGCAACTGATGAAGAATGTGAACCTTGTCCTTCATCTCCACTAACTTCCATGAATGAGTTCTTATTGTATCTTCTCTCATCAGGAAGGTAGCTACCACCTCAGAACCACCAAGGTCCTTCTCCCAAGTATCAGTAATGACCACTCCTTCTTAAGCACAATTGATATATTCAGAAATGGTCTTTTCAGAGACCACTATTCTTTTCCAAAGTATCTCAGTAGAGATTTTAGTAATGGTTACCTGAGGGTTTCTCCAGAAATCCCTAATTAGGTTAGGGTAGATAGAGACTTTCTATAAGAAATTCCATCCCAACCAGCAGCAGTGATGTTCTTGCTCACATCCAAGTTATATTCTTCCAAAATACCGAAGTTAAAGTGATGCTTCACAGCAAGATTCAACTTGTCCACATTGTTGTAATCACACATTTATATATTTTGATGAATGACAAACACTAACAAAAAGGCAAGAGAATTTTTCTTATAGCATGCAGGTACCGCGTGCACAAATTCAAATTATTATGGTGTACCAGAAAATCAAGTATCAAGACCTCAAGTAAGATTGAGTATGTATACTAGGTCTTAGTTATCTTGTAAGGGTATGATGGCTAAAACTCACTTTGGCTCATTTAATCAATTTAACTAAAACACTACACTTTTGGATAAAAGGTTTTTAATTAAGCTTTTGATTAACAAAGTATTTTTCAAATTGATTTTAAATTAAAAAAATAAATAGAAATCTGATTTAACAAAAAAAAAATATAGATTGAGTTCTCAAAATATAAAATCAGTTTTCAATCACATGCAATTATTAATTTTCAAGGTGCAATCAATTTATTCAATATGTTGCAGCATATCAAATAGTGCAATTTCAAAATAATGCAATTTCAATTGAAATGATCAATTTTTCCCTTTTTCAAACCGTGTGCAGAGTTTGGTCAACATAAAATATATAGCAAATGGAAAATTTTTGTCAATCTTATAAAAACTGATTTGCACTAAAACTTCAACCGTTTGAGCCTTTGATTCAATTTAATTATGATTGAGATTTTATTTTCAATTGACTAAGCTTTTCCTCTCAATTAAAAAACGTGATTAATTGATTTTGGAATGAAATAAATTAATTGACTAAAAATTACCAATTGATTGGCAACGGTAATTTGTTCAATAATGATCACTTTCATAAAATTAGTTTTCAAATTACGGATGATTTCAAAATCATTATAGGCATTAATATCAATTAATTTCCAATTCAACTTTCAAACGGTGCATCTTCCTTTTAGCTGAATCAAAGGATTTCTTTTAATGACCAAAATAATAGTACATTGTTCTTTACATATATATGTGAAACTTGGGTGCAACGTAAAGCTTTCTTTTTGAAATTAAATGATATTGATCTTGAATAAAGAAAGCCTCAGTGTGTAAAATTTGAATTGGAATCTGTATGTATATCTCAATGCATGAACCGATTTTAACATGTGAAAATTGTTTTTTTTTAAAACCACCCAATTTATTTGCACATTAAATTTAATGGTGCAACGGCTAGCTTTCAATGACATAAGTCCTTTCCTTATTTGAGGTGCAACGGCTAGCTTTCAATGACATAAGTCCTTTCCTTATTTGAGGTGCAACGGTCATATTTTCAAAAGGCTATAAAAGTGGTTTTGTTGAAAATTTATAAGAGAAGAGAATACATGAAAAATATATTTTGATCTGAAAATTATTTGTGAGCCAAATTGTGTTATTATCATCATACTCATAGTGCTTCAAGTTGTAATCATCTGCACTAGAAGAGTGTATCATATTGTTCTTCCTTTACTGAAACTTTGTGTGAGGGTGTGGTATCCCTCTTTGTTGTGATTGAGCCTTCTACACAAGGGTGGGGTATCCCTAGTGAGAAGGGCTCTGTTGTGTACAAAGGTTGCAAGCACCGGTTATAAGCTTGTTTGTTAGTGGAAGAAAATCCCACAGGTGGAGTGGGGACTGGACGTAGGTCACTGGTGGTTGGTGGTTGAACCAGGATAAAATCCTTGCGCAAGTATTCTCTTTACCTCTCTTTTAATTTATTTCTTTTATATAATTGATTGCGTGATAAATTTTGTTAAAGAAATTTCGTTGAAAATTTAAAAAGATATTTGTAGACTCAATTCACCCCTCCCCTCTTGAGTTGAAGCCACATATTCCAACAAGTGGCATTAGAGCTAGACTCTTGCATAAAGAGCTTAGCAGCTTCAAGAGAAATGACTTCGAATGACTTCGTACCTGAAGGAGCCTCCCTTGGCTGACCCCCTGCCTTTAATGGTGAAGAATATGCATATTGGAAAGAACGCATGATAATTTTTATTCAAGCACAAGATTATGATGTGTGGGATGCTATTGAAAATGGACCTTTTGTCCCTATGAAAGATGTAGATGGTAAGTCTGTTATTAATCCTAGAAGTGAACAAACCGAGGATGAGAAAAAGAAAGTACAATTAAATTTACGTGCTAGAAATATGATAACATCTGCTTTGAGTAGGGGAGATTTTTCAGGGTCTCAAATTGCAAGACGGCCAAAGAAATGTGGGATACGCTTCAAGTCACTCATGAAGGAACGAGTGAAGTCAAGCGCGCAAGGACAAACACTTTGATAAGAGAATACGAGCTGTTCATGATGAAGCAAGGAGAATCCATCCAAGACATGCAGAAACGCTTCACTCACATTGTGAACCAGCTTGCTGGTCTAGGTAAGAATATTGATAATGAAGATTTAATTAATAAAGTTCTACGTTGTTTGAGCAAGGAATGGAAGTCGAAGGTGACAGCAATTGCTGAATCTAAAGATCTCACCACAATGAACTTAGTGACACTATTTGGAAAATTACAAGAGCATGAACTAGAACTTAGTCGGCTGTCGGAACACGAAGAAAAAGACAAGAAAAAGAAAAGCCTGGCCTTGAAAGCATCCTCCTCCAAAAATGAGGAAGAGAGTGAAAAAGATGAAGTAGAGGAATACGCTTCAGATGATGAAATGGGAATGCTAGTAAAGAAATTCAAAAGATTTGTGAAAAAGAAAGCTAACTCAAGAAGATCATCAACCTTTCCCAAAAAGAGTTTCAATAAGGGAGATGGTCCAAGCTCCACACCTACTTGCTATGAATGTGGAAAGCCCGGTAACATGAGGTATGATTGCCCTAAATTACAAGAAAAGGACAAATTCGAAAGAAAAGAAAAGAAGGAAAACAAACCTAGAAGAGCTTATATAGCTTGGGATGAAAATGATTTGGATACCACCGATGATTCAGACAATGAGGAAGCTAACTTATGTCTCATGGCTGGCCATGAAAGCGATGATGAGGTAACCTCTAACTCTTCTTCTTCTTCTTGCTCATATGATGCATTGCATGATGCCTTTCTTGAACTACACAATGACTCTGTGAGATTGGATAAGGCATTAGAAAAATCCAAGAAAATGGTTAATTATTTGCAAAACCAAGTAATTACTTTAACAAAAGAAAGGTTGGAATTAGAGAAGGAAAACCATAGCATTGGATATACTCTAGGAAATTTTACATGCAAAAAATGCAGTGAATATGAAAAACAAGTAAATGACTTGAAGATCACTCTTGCAAAATTCACCAATGGTAGAGATAACTTGAATGTTCTTTTGGGAATCCAAAAAGGTGTATATGATAAGGCTGGCTTAGGATATAAGCCTAATGATCATGAAAAATCCTTTTTGAAGAAAACATTTGTGCCTACTCATACATCTGTTAGTCCTTTCGTCAAATGTTATTATTGTGCTAGAAAAGGGCATACCGCATCAACTTGTAATATGAGAAAGGAGAATGAAAAGAAAAAATGGGTTCCTAAGGGAACATCATATGGCACTAACAACCAAGGACCCAATAAAATTTGGGTACCTAAAAACAAAATATAATTGTTTTTTGTAGGTATGCTTGAAAGCCAAGACTACAAATTGGTACCTTGACAGCGGCTGCTCTAAGCATATGACGGGAGACATTAGCAAGTTCGCATCCTTCACACCAAAAGTTGGAGGACATGTAACATATGGTGACAATAACAAAGGGCAAATTCTTGGGATTGGAAGTGTTGGTAAAAGTCCGACAACATCAATTGATAATGTACTTTTTGTGGAAGGACTAAAGCACAACCTCCTAAGCCCTTTGATTCTAAAAGTTGTTTAATTGAAAATTTACATGATAAAAATAAGAAATTAATTGGACATAGAATTAATAATATTTATATGATAGACTTAGATGATATCTCTTCAAATGATGCATGTTGTCTTGTCTCTAGAGAAGAAGACAGTTTTCTTTGGCATCGTAGGATTGCACACATACACACATCACTTAAACAAGCTTATTTCAAAAGAACTTGTTATCGGTTTACCCAAAATGAAATTTAAAAGGGATGGATTGTGTGATGCATGCCAAAAAGGTAAACAAACAAAGGCTTCCTTCAAACCAATTAATATTGTTTCATCGGAGAGGTCCTTCCAACTCCTACATATGGATCTTTTTGGGCCTTCTAGAACTAAGAGCCTTGGTGGCAATTTTTACGCGTTAGTAATTGTTGACGACTACTCTAGGTTCACTTGGACCTTATTTCTTTCACACAAAAGTGACACCTTTAAAGCTTTTAAAAAATTGGTCAAGGTAATTCAAAATGAAAAGGATCTAAAAATTGTATCTATTAGAAGTGACCATGGCGGGGAATTTGAAAACGAAACGTTTGAAATTTTTTGCGAAGAAAATGGCATAAAACATAATCTTTCTGCGCCTAGGATCCCACAACAAAATGGGGTGGTAGAAAGAAAAAATCGGGCTTTAGAGGAACTCGCTAGAACACCATTAAGCGATGCAAACCTCCCAAAATATTTTTGGGCGGATGCAGTTAGCACTGTTTGCTATGTTATCAATAGGGTCTTAATTAGACGAATTATAAAGAGAACCCCATATGAATTATATAAAGGAAGGAAGCCCAATATCTCTCATTTTCGTGTGTTTGGATGCAAATGTTTTGTGCTTAATAATGGTAAAAGTAATTTAGGAAAATTTGATGCCAAAGTTGATGAAGGGGTATTCTTAGGTTATTCATCATCTAGCAAAGCCTTCGGGGTATAGAATAAAAGAACTTTAACTGTTGAGGAATCAGTGCATGTTTCTTTTGATGAGACTAACCCCAAAAGGTTGGGAAAGGATATTGTTGATGACCTTGCAGATTCCTTAGAACATACCCTTGGATGAAAAAAAAATCAAGAGGACAAAGAAGGCAATGATGATGAGATCAAGCAAGAGGAAGAAGAACTTCAAGATCTTCCCAAAGAATGGAGAGTTTCCAAAAAACATCCATTGGACAACATTATTGGTGATATTTCTAAAGGGGTAATTACTAGAAACTCCATTAAAAATGCTTGCAATCACATGGCTTTTGTTTCTATAATAGAACCTAAGAACATTGACGATGCTATTTGTGATGAATTTTGGTTGTTAGCCATGCAAGAGGAATTAAACCAATTTGAAAGAAATCAGGTATGGGAACTAGTCCCTAGGCCATCAAAAAATCAAACAATTGGAACTAAATGGGTCTTTAGAAATAAATTAGATGAAAATGGTATAATTGTTAGAAATAATGCTAGACTTGTAGCTAAAGGGTACAATCAAGAGGAGGGCATAGATTATGAAGAAACGTATGCACCCGTAGCCAGACTTGAGGCCATTCGCATGTTACTTGCATTTGCTTGCATTATGAATTTTAGATTATATCAAATGGATGTAAAAAGTGTGTTTTTAAATGGCCTTATTCAAGAAGAGGTGTATGTAAATCAACCTCCTAGTTTCGAAAAATTTTGACCTACCCAATCATGTGTTTCGCTTAAAGAAAGTGCTTTATGGTTTAAAGCAAGCTCCTAGAGCTTGGTATGAGCGCTTAAGAAAGTTCCTTTTAGAAAAAGGTTTTTCACGAGGAAAGGTTGACACAACCTTATTTATTAAAAGAAAATGACATGATATTCTTCTTGTACAAGTGTATGTGGATGATATAATTTTTGGTGCTACTGATGAGTTTCTTTGCAAAGAATTCTCTAAGCATTTGCAGGAAGAATTTGAAATGTTGATGATGGGAGAATTAAATTTCTTCCTTGGGCTTCAAATCAAACAAACAGACAACGGCATATTCATAAGTCAAGCAAAATACTGCAAGGAACTTTTAAAAAGATTTGGAATGGACAATGCCAAGGAGATAGCCACACCAATGAGCACTTCATGCTACTTAGATAAGGATGAAAATGGTAAGCCTATTGAATTGACAAAATATCGAGGTATGATTGGATCCCTCTTGTATCTTACTGCTAGTAGGCCTGACATCATCTTTAGTGTCTGCATATGTGCTAGATATCAGGCTAGTCCTAGGGAATCCCACCTTGCGGCGGTTAAGCGAATAATGAGATACTTAGTTGGGACAAAAGACATGGGCTTGTGGTACCCCAAAGGCAAAACATGCAATTCGGTTGGGTATTCTGACTCCGACTTTGCAGGTTGCAAGTTAGATAGGAAAAGTACTAGTGGGGCATGTCACTTTTTAGGTAGTGCCTTAGTTTCATGGTTTATCAAAGAAACAAGCTAGTGTGGCATTGTCAACCGCTGAGGCGGAATACATAGCAGCAGGGAGTTGTTGTGCCCAAATTATTTGGATGAAACAACAACTGTTAGACTATGGTTTCCAATTAGATCATATCCCCATTCGATGTGATAACACTAGTGCCATTAACTTAACTAAGAATCCCATTCAACATTCTAGGACAAAACACATTGAGATAAGACACCATTTTATTCGGGATCATGTGCAAAATGGAGATTGTGTTTTGGAGCATGTGGGTACAACTAAGCAATTAGCAGATATCCTTACTAAACCCCTCAATAAAGAGAGTTTCTTTTACATCAGAAGAGAATTAGGCATCCTAGATTTATCTTACATCAATTAATCTTACATGTTTACTTTTATTCTCACATATCTATCAAATTTGCTCTCTATCGATAATTTTATTAATAAATATGTGAGCAGGACAATTAATTTTATCATACTTCCTATAACTATGTGTCACATTTTTCGATAATAAATTTCCAAATTAACTGCATAAACTGAATTCCATCCAGTTGGTCAATGTGCTCATGCACTGTCCGTTCTATTGTGATAGTCTGATTTTGTTAGTTTGGATACCGTGAATCATAAAATCATAAAATCAACCTCCATATTGGCTACTACACATACTTATTTTATTAATGCTATTAATGTCCCACTTTTCATCTATTTTGATGAATGAAAGTTATCATCTTTATTTATTATCTTTTATCCATAAACTTTCTTTTTGATCATGCCAAAAGGGGAGAAGAATTGGAATATTAATCTTGCATAAAATAAATATAATTGAACTATTCAGGGGGAGCATGCTTATAATATTCCATTGCCTAATAATTTGAATTTATGCCTTCTGAATTTAACTGACGTATCTATTGAGTAAAATGTTTTAGATAGGGGGAGATCCATCCCACGCTCATGCAGTGCGTATATATGACTTTGACACCACATTACATAGGTAAGAAGGTAAGGTTTGTCATAATCAAAAAGGGGAGTATGTAATCACACATTTATATATTTTGATGAATGACAAACACTAACAAAAAGGTAAGAGAATTTTTCTTATAGCATGTAGGTACCGCGTGCACGAATTCAAATTATTATGGTGTACCAGAAAATCAAGTATCAAGACCTCAAGCAAGATTGAGTATATATACTAGGTCTTAGTTATCTTGTAATGGTATGATGGCTAAAACTCACTTTGGCTCATTTAATCAATTTAACTAAAACACTACACTTTTGGATAAAAGGTTTTTAATTAAGCTTTTGATTAACAAAGTATTTTTCAAATTGATTTTAAATTAAAAAAATAAATAGAAATCTGATTTAACAAAAAAAAAAATAGATTGAGTTTTTCAAAATATAAAATCAGTTTTCAATCCCATGCAATTATTAATTTTCAAGGTGCAATCAATTTATTCAATACGTTGCAGCATATCAAATAGTGCAATTTCAAAATGATGCAATTTCAATTGAAATGGTCAACTTTTTCCCTTTTTCAAACCGTGTGCAGAGTTTGGTCAACATAAAATATATAGCAAATGGAAAATTTTTGTCAATCTTATAAAAACTGATTTGCACTAAAGCTTCAATCGTTTGAGCCTTTGATTCAATTTAATTATGATTGAGATTTTATTTTCAATTGACTAAGCTTTTCCTCTCAATTAAAAAACGTGATTAATTGAGTTTGGAATGAAATAAATTGATTGACTAAAAATTGCCAATTGATTGGCAACGGTAACTTGTTCAATAATGACCACTTTCATAAAATTAGTTTTCAAATTACGGATGATTTCCAAATCATTATAGGCATTAATATCAATTAATTTCCAATTCAACTTTCAAACGGTGCATCTTCCTTTTAGCTGAATCAAATGATTTCTTTTAATGACCAAAGTAATAGTACATTGTTCTTTACATATATATGTGAAACTTGGGTGCAACGTAAAGCTTTCTTTTTGAAATTAAATGGTATTGATCTTGAATAAAGAAAGCGTCAGTGTGTGAAATTTGAATTGGAATCTGTATGTATATCTCAAGGCATGAACCGATTTTAACATGTGAAAATTGTTTTTTTTCAAACCACCCAATTGATTTACACATTAAATTTAATGGTGCAACGGCTAGCTTTCAATGACATAAGTCCTTTCCTTATTTGAGGTGCAACGGCTAGCTTTCAATGACATAAGTCCTTTCCTTATTTGAGGTGCACCGGTCATATTTTCAAAAGGCTATAAAAGTGGTTTTTGTTAAAAATTCATAAGGGAAGAGAATACATGAAAAATATATTTTGATTTGAAAATTATTTGTGAGCCAAATTGTGTTATTATCATCATACTCATAGTGCTTCAAGTTGTAATCATCTGCACTAGAAGAGTGTATCATATTGTTCTTCCTTTGCTGAAACTTTGTGTGAGGGTGTGGTATCCCTCTTTGTTGTGATTGGGGCTTCTACACAAGGGTGGGGTATCCCTAGTGAGAAGGGTTCTGTTGTGTACAAAGGTTGCAAGCACCAGTTATAGGCTTGTTTGTTAGTGGAAGAAAATCCCACAAAGTGAGTGGGACTGGACGTAGGTCACTGGTGGTTGGTGGCTGAACCAGGATAAAATCATCGCGCAAGTATTCTCTTTAGCTCTCTTTTAATTTATTTCTTTTATATAATTGATTGCGTGATAAATTTTGTTAAAGAAATTTCGTTGAAAAATTAAAAAGATATTTGTAGACTCAATTCACCCCTCCCCTCTTGAGTCGAAGCCACATATTCCAACAATTGTAAGTTGAAACAGCAGAAAAGGAAGCCATTTTTGAGGTTTGAAGATTAGGGTTTGGTAGCAATAAAACAGAGAGTTCTTTTGCAAGAAAGTTTTAGAGACGAAGGTAGTGAAAAGTTTTTCAGAGGGAAGTTCCTTTCTTAAAAAGGTTTTGAATTTGAAGAGTTTTCCCAAAGAAAAAAATAATTAAAATAAAAGAAATGAAAACGTGTGAAGAAAGGAGTAATGAGTACTGATGCAGCGCGGGTTATTGAAACTGTAAAAAGCTATTGATGAGATTGATGGAAAAAATTGACTCGGCATGAGGATATTATTAAATATGTCTTGGACATGAATTAATGCAAATTTAATAATAGATAACATAGATGAGTCTGGTAAAAACCATGCAATCAGTCAAAGGATGCAATGCCTACTGGACGCACATGAGCAAAAGACGCGCATGCAATAGACGCAAGCATTGGACGCACAATCAATCCACACAAATCACATTAAGATATTTTCTAATAAATATGAATCTGTCCTCTGTAAGAGGTTTAGTAAAGATATATGTCCATTGATGGTCAGTATCTACAAATTGTATATCAATAATGCCTTTTTGCACATAATCTCTAATAAAGTGATGTTTAATCTCTATATGCTAAGCCCTTTAATGTAATATTGGATTCTTAGACAGATTTATTGCAGCAGTATTATCACACATAAGTGGAATACTACTTACAAACACATTGTAGTCCTCCAATTGATGTTTGATCCATAGAAGTTGTGAGCAGCAACTAGCAGTCGAAATATACTCAACTTCAGCAGTTGATAAGGCTATAGTACTTTGTCTTTTGCTTGACCATGAGACTAGATTAGCTTCAATGAAGTGGATCCTCCACTGGTACTTTTTCTATCAATTCTATCTCCAGCATAGTCAGCATCACAAAATCCAACTAATCTGTAATCACTATTTTTCTTAAAACACAAACCCAAATTCGTAGTACCTTTTAAATATCTAAATATTCTTTTAACTGCTAATAAATGAGATTCTCTTGGATCAGATTGAAATCGAGCATATAAGCATACACTTGGACATAATATCGTGTCTAAACGCAGTAAGATATAGCAAAGATCCTATCATACCTCTATATAACTTTTGGTCTACATTTTTATCTTTATCATCTTTGTTCAGTATGGACATGGGATGCATAGGAGTGTTCATAGGTTTGCAGTCATCCATCTTGAATTTCTTTAACAATTCCTTTGTGTACTTAGTCTGATGGAAGTACACCTCGTCCATTATTCGTTTAACTTGAAGTCCAAGAAAGAACTTGAATTCTCCCATCATGCTCATTTCAAACTCTTTCTGCATAAGCTTAGAGAATTCCTTACAAAGAGATTCCTTAGTAGCTCCAAAGATTATGTCATCAACATATATTTGAACAACAATGAAACTGGACTTATTGGATTTTCTAAATAAGGTTGTATCAACCTTTCCTCTACTGAATCCATTGTCCATTAAGAATGAACTTAACCTTTCATACCAAGCTCCAGTAGCTTGTTTAAGACCATATAAAGCTTTCTTTAGCTTATATACGTGTTCAGGTTGGGTTTCATTTTCAAAACCCGGAGGTTGCATAACATACACTTCCTCACTAATAACACCATTTAGAAAGACACTTTTTACATCCATTTGATATAACATTATACTATAATGTGCAACAAATGATAATAAAATGCGAATAGCTTCTAGTCTAGCAACTGGTACAAAAGTTTCAAGTGTAGTCGATACCTTATTCCTGTGGAATAACCTTGTGCAACAAGTCTAGCTTTATTTCTTATCACCTTACCATTTTCATCAAGCTTGTTTATGTAAACCCATTTGGTTCCAATAACTGATTTGTCTTTTGGTAATGGCACAAAAGTCCACACTTCACTTTTCTCAAACTGATTCAGTTCTTCCTGCATTGCTAGAATCCAGTCCTCGTCTAGTAGAGCATCGTCTACTATCTTTGGTTCTAACTAAGAGACTAATGCAAAATCATCTTGCTCTCTGAATGTAGATCCGGTTCTTAGCTTATCATTAGGATTCCCATTGATTTGATCTTGAGGATGATAATTCCTGAAGTACCAAGATCTCTGAACATTTTCTTGTTGAGAAGTTGAAGTTTCTGACTTATGTTGTTGAGGGTCGTCCCCTTGATCATCAGGTTTGACATTTGTTTGAATTTCAGAATCCTTGAGATTCAAATCTGCAATAGCTACATCAAGCTATGATAATTTCTTATCAGGTTGTTGGTCGTCAAACTTAAAATGTATACATTCTTCTACTACTAAGGTTCTAGAATTATAAACTCTAAACCATTTTGATGATTCAGAATACCCTAACAAAATTCCTTTATCTATTTTAGCATCAAACTTACCAAATTGATCTTTAGTATTTAATATATAGCATTTACAACCAAAATGATGAAAGTAAGATATGTTGGGTTTTCGACATTTCTTCAATTCATAAGGAGTCTTATTCAAGATTGGTCTAATGTATATTCTGTCATGAATGTAGCAGCCGGTATTAACAGCTTCAGCCCATAAGTGCCTAGGGATAAAGTTGTCATTGAGCATTGTTCTAGCCACCTCTTGAAGAGATCTATTCTTTCTCTCTACCACACCTTTTTGTTGTGATGTTCTAGGTATTGAGAAGTTGTGAAGTATACCACTTTCTTCACAGAACTTTTGAAATAGCTCATTTTCAAACTCTCCCCCATGGTCACTTCTGATTGAAGTGATACACATGCCTTTTTCATTCTGTACACGCTTGCAGAATATAGAGAAGACCCTGAAAGACTCATCCTTGTGATCTAGGAACGTAACCCATGTCCATCTAGTGTAGTCGTCTACTATGACTATACCATATTTCTTTCCACAAACAGAGGCAAACCTAGTTGGTCCAAACAGATCAAGGTGTAGCAAATCTAGTGGTCTATTAGTACTAACAATATTCTTAGATTCAAAAGAACCTTTGACTTGTTTTCCCTTTTGACATGCATCACAGAGAGCATCAAATTTGAACTTAAGGTTTGGTAGTCCTCTCACGAGGTTATGTTTATTTAGCTTTGAAATTTACTTCAAGCTTGTATGACCTAGCCTTTTATGCCAAATCCATCGCTCATCTTCAATGGACACTAGACATGAGACACTTTGATTTGTAAGATCCTCCAAGTCAGTCTTATACATATTGTTTTGCCTCTTGGCAGTGAATAAGAGTGATCCATCAGGTTTCTTGACATTACACATGTTCTTATCAAAAGAAACAACAAATCCACTATCACATAATTGACTTATGCTTAGTAGATTGTGCTTTAAACCATTAACTAATAGAACATTATCAATGGAGGGAAAATGATGTTTACCAATTTTACATACTCCAATTATCTTCCCTTTCTGATTACCTCCAAAGGTAACCCAGTCACCATCCTTGTGTTTAAGGTCATAAAACATACACCTTTCTCCCGTCATGTGTCGTGAGCAACCACTGTCCAAGTACCAGGATGTGTGTTTCTTTCCTGTTGTTAAGCAAGTCTGTAACTGGTACAATCTTATCTTTAGGTACCCAGATTGACTTGGGTCCTTTCTTGTTAGTAGTCACTGGACGAGCATGTTTGATATGCTTGTGATGTATGCATCTAAATGTTATATGACCACTTTTTCCACATACTTTACAGTAAGTATTGGACGAGCTAATTCTAGTTTTAACATGTTGTGTTTGACCTTTTGAAGCTCTAATATGTGCATGTGGTTTTGACTTTTTATGAGATGCTTCATTCTTCTCTTTATCATAACCAAGGCCAGATTTATCATGAGGGGACCTAGAATACCTTAAAATTAAACTTAGTTTATCTGAGCCACTTACAAATTTAGACAGAGTGTCTGTCAAATATGTCACATCTTGTTTCAGTTTTGCAACTTCACAAGAAACATTGTGCTCGCACTTGAGTTTGTCAGTTAGACTGACATTCTCAGATTTAAGGTTATTATTTTCATTTACAATACTTAGTTTTTCCATGCAAACCCTATCATATTCTTTAGACAGTTTTGAAAATCTTTTTTTGAGACTTCTATACTCATGAAACAGAATAGATGAGTTGTGTAATAATTCATTAAATGTATCTTGAAGAATGGATGGGTCGAAATCCATTTCCTCAAAGATTAGTGCATTCATCTTCCGATGATGTTCCAGCCATGAGACAGATATCCGCCTCTTCCTCTCGCTTCATTTTCTTCATCGGATGAAGACAGATCCAGATCCTCCCAAGTAGCCATCAAGCCCTTCTTCTTTTTGAATAACTTCTTTTTGTCCTTCAGATCTGGGCAGTCAGCTTTGAAATGACCAGGCTTTTTGCACTCGAAGCACAGAGGTGGACCTTTTTCCTTAGAGTCTGATTTCTCCTTGATGAACTTTTTGTTGAACTGCTTCCTTCTGAAACCACCTTTCTTTCTCCACATATGTTGAATCTTTCTGGAGATGAAAGATAGTTCATCCTCATCAGATGCTTCATCACTGTCAGAAGGGTCTGCTTCATCAGAGGAATCCTCAGCTTTAAGAACTTTGGAAGAGCTAGCCTTCTTTGCCTTTAGGGCAATAGATTTTCCTTTTCCGAACTTTCTTCTTCATTGAGCTCAAGCTCATGAACTTTTAAAGATCCAAGAAGTTCCTCCAAAGTGAGGGTATTGAGGTTCTTTGCTTCCTGAATAGCAGTAACCTTAGGCCTCCACTATTTATGTAAGCTCCTCAAAATTTTTCTGACATGATCTCTATTCTCATAGGTTTTTCCAAGAGATCTAAGACTGATGGTGATAGTTTGGAATCTTCCAAACATTTGATCTATAGTTTCATGTTCAGCCACTTTAAATAATTCATACTGATGAACCAGCATGCTTATCTTTGACTCATTAACTTGGGATGACCCTTCATGAGTTATCGCAAGAGTATCCCATATTTCCTTAGCAAAGGTTACGATTTATGGACTTTATCATGCTCAGATTTGGTGATAGCATACATCAAATAGTGCTTAACTTTCAGATTGAGTTGTTGTTGAGTTTCCGCTCTTGAGTCCATTGAGCTCTAGGAATAGCAGCTCAAGCATCACCTCTTGGCTCAATGTAGCTAGTTTCAATCAGCTCCCAGATGTCCACATTTTGTGCATCAAGAAAAGTCATCATTCTCTTTTTCCAGTAGTCATAATCACTATCATCAAGGAGAGGAGGTCTGTTGATTGCTTGTCCTTCTGTATCCATGCTTGTTGGATCGTACTCCCTCAATGCTCAACCCTTTCGAGGCTGAGCTCTGATACCAACTAAAGTTGACACAGAGAAACACAAGAAGGGGGTTGAATTATGTTTCTTAACGGTTTTTCTAAAAAGTCTTTTCTCAAACACTTTTACAAGCAAACCAAAATAAACAACACACAAACAGGAAAATGTTTTTAAAGAGTTAACAAACTAAGATTCAAAACCCCACAGTTAGTATATGTTGGAACCAAAGTGGTTATGGTTTATTTAATCTCTAAAGTTTTGATGCTAACAAAAGGATTAAATTTGCTTGGCAAAGTATTAGTTGAGACCTAACTAGTGCTGAGTTATGCAGGAACGCTTTTATAAGTAAAATAAACAGGATAAGTTTCACTTGAAAAATACGCGTCCACCCCTGTAGACGGGCTTCTCAAGAACTTGGTAAATCGCCTTATTGTTTTATTTAATATACGAGGCTATAAATGAATACCTAAGTAACTTGTTAGGTACAGCAAGTTCGAAAAGTTGATAATGAGCGCGTCCATCTTGCTACGTCAGTAGACGGTAATTGAAGTAAATAAACTGAAATACAAAATAATCTAGTAGACGAGCTCTATATGCCACGTCATTGAACAGAGCTTCTCATTAAGGACTTAGCAAGTCCAAAGACTTTTGTAGACGAGCGCTTCTACCACATTAGTAGACGAGCGCTTCTACCACTTTAGTGGACGAGCGCTTCTGCCACATCTGTAGACGAGCAGAATTAAAATCTTGTATAGATGTGTTCTTAAAACTAAGTAGACGGTTCTATATGTTTACTACCTTGAATGTGATTTAATACAATCTGGTCCACAATGAATTTATTTCAAATGATTGATATTTATTTCAAATAAATATTTGTTCTTTCCATTTGTTTTTATCCGATTTAATGTCTTGTTTCCTTTGAGAAAGTTCATAGTACTATCAAGGAAATACAAAAAGTAAATAGTACAATTGAAGTTGCAAAACGTTCTGTACGATGACATCTTTATTGCTGAACAAAAAGCTGAGTTATACACAAAGAGGAAAGAAAGTTTTTAAGGTACAATTGCTCATAAATGTGAGCCTCCATTTTGTGATTCTCTGATAACCAACGATGCTTTTTAACATGGCCAAAATCAAGCTATCAGTCTCAACGGATATCATGCATTTAATGCTATCTCTAAATGGGATTATTCAAAGTAACCGTTGAAGAATTCAAGAGCAGAAGAAGATCACTATATAAGTAGAAGACCTCAAATACTGAGAAAATAACTTTTGAGAGCTCAACATTTTCCAATACAATTCTTGAGAAGACAAGCTCTTATTCTTTAATTCTTTTAAAAGCAAAAGTCTGTAATCCTTTAGTTTGAATATTGTGAAAATATTCAAAAGATCTCAAACCTTCATATCCTCACACTTAGTGAGTTAAGTAGATCAAAGTTGTAAATCTCTTTGTTAGAGTTAGAGCCTGAAGAGGCTTGGTAGAGAAAGAATATTTGTAGCCTGAAGAGGTGTTGAATACTTGTTGTGTAATCTATTTGGAGAAATAGTGGAAAAATCCTTCAAGTCAAAGGGACTGGACGTAGCTCTTGGATGGAAGAGAGTAAACCAGGCTAAAATTTCTTGCGTGAATTTTCTATCCCTAAACTCTTCAGTTTTATTTACTTATACTAACTGTGGGGTTTTGATATTGCTTTTGTTGATCTTTTAAAAAGGATTTCTTGTGTGCTTAATCTTTTTATCTTCTGCTCGTGAAAAAGTTGTTCAAAAAGGGTTTTTGCGAAAATAATCAACAAACACAATTCAAACCCCCTCCTTTGTGTTTGCTTGTGCCAACTTCAGTCTTAACAAAAACTGTAAAAGATAAGGGTTGGAAGATTCACACAAGTATTTTATCCTGATTCACTCTCTTCCAACCAAGAGCTACGTCCAGTCCCTTCCACCTGAAGGTTTTATCCACTATTGTCCAAATAGATTACAAGTATTCAACACCTCTTCAGGCTACAAGTATTCTTTCTCTACCAGGCCTTTTCAGGCTCTAACTCTAACAAGGAGATTAACTGATTTGATCTAAGAACTCACTCTGTGTGAGGATTTAAAAGTTTAAGATCAACAAGATTTACACGTAAACTTGTTTTACAAATTCAACAGAGTTTTTGTACTATAATATCAGAGCTTCGTGTGTGTCTTGTATCTGTTGTATATCTTGTGTATTTTCTTCTTGAAATTCTTCAGGTATATATAGCTGAAGTACTTTTCTGTCTTGATCTTCATCAACAGTCTTCAAATTATATCCGTTTAGACATAGCATTAAATGCTTGGATCCATTGAGATTGATAACTTGATATTCTTCTTGGAGAAGTGCTTCTGATTATCAGAGGAATGCTTAAAGTAGAGCTGTCACTTCTCTGTTGTACCAAAGGTTGCTTTCTGACTTTCGATCTTTGTATTTGACTTGATTTTTACAATAATGTAGTTGACATAGTACAAAGCTTTATGATTTCGATGATACGAAATTCATTTATCCAAGAGATAAAGATTTTAACAATAGAAGCAGCAAGGGTAAAAAGACATATATTCTTTGAATTAAATAAGCAATCATTTGAAAAGAATACACTTAAGCTTATACGGGTTCACGTTTTAAAACTATTAGACACGCAAGCCTTTGGACGTGCAAAATTAACTTATCAGTGAGACGAGCTCGTCTACTGATAATGCGTCTACATACAATTAGTCTAGTTCCAAGCAGCCAATGCATTCTTATAATAAACGAGTTAGATCTTTGACAATACTTTGTCATACAAATTTAATCTTTTTGTTAACATCAAAACTTAAGAGATTATTTAATCCAAAATCACTTTGATTCTAACACCCATGTGATAATTTAAAACAGAACAATACAAATAGATAATTGTTAATGAAGAATTAATATTTTTTTATAAATTCATATACAGTTATTAAATTATGTATATTTTATAAAGAATTTCAATCATTCATCTTCTCAGTGATACTTTACTCTGTATTCTGTAACTTTGCCTTTATTCTGTATTCTGTAACTTTAATAGGTATAAAACAAAAGAAGAAAAAGAAAACACATCATGAATTATATGCGGAATATGCCTTTTTTTTATTTATTTATAGAAAGAAGCATATATTGATGTGAGACTCGGTAAACCATTCTGGGTATCCACCACCGGCAGCCTCTGTATTTGTGGTTTTAAAACAAGGCGATAGTTCAACCCTACTGTACGTCAACCGTTATGGTGTATTTGATATAGGAGAAATAACAAGGGAGAAAGTGATAGGATAGAAAAAGAGAAGAAAATATAATTTTCTCTTATTTGATAAGCAAGAGAAATAGTGTAGAGAGAAGATCTCACTCAAAATTTTAATCTTCTTTCTTCTCACTTTCTATCCAACCAAACAAATGGGAGAGAGAAAAGACGTTTCTTTCTCCTCTATTTCTCTCATATTTTTTTGACACCAAACAACAAATCAAATCAACTTTATTTCTCATACCTTTCTCTCTTTTCATATTATTTCTCACCTCTTTGTCTTCTATTTTTTTCTTATTACCAAACAGCATTAAGGAAGCAAACTTGGAACAAACAACGGATAGAAAAGGACTAAAGCAAGTCCATTTTTTTGTCATGCACAAAGCGGAAGTCAATACTTAAAAAAAAAAAAACGAATGCTCGGAAAATTCAAAAAGGAATCCAGCCACATTGAAGCATGTTATTGTTTCACACCACGTTGATTTAAAATATATGACAAAAGCGGAAGTCGATACTTAAAAAAAAAAAAAAATGAATGCTCGGAAAATTCAAAAAGGAATCCAGTCACATTGAAGCATGTTATTGTTTCACACCACGTTGATTTAAAATATTGGTACCCCGTACCCAACAGGCCAACATCACTTTAAAGGTTTGAACCAGACCTTATCTTTTGTGGAATAATAATTCATATAGTAATCTACTATTCTACTTCCAAGTTCCACCACAAAACAAAAAGCAGGGTTAATAACGAAAACTCACGCGTGTATATATATATATATAACATATCAAATAAGAGGATTACATAATAGCCATTATATTAAACTTCAAATGATTAACGGTCCGTTTGTTTTATATTTTGGTAGAATTGATTTTGGAAGAATTGATTTTGAAAGGATCATGGTTGAAAAAATTGATTTGTGTTTGGTAACAATATTTTAAAAATAGGCTTAGAAGAATTGATTTTATTTGGATGATAAAGTAAAATTACTTTTGAGGTGTAAATATGTAGAATTTTGTGGGTCCTACATCTAGAATCAATTATTTTCAACGAAAAAGCTAAAAAATCATGCTTCCACAAAACTCAATTTTACCCACCAGGAATCAATTATTTTCAACTCAATTTGGCTCCCAAACACTCCAGTAGCAACTGGATTTTGGGAGCCCAAACTCCATTTTGGATGCTAACTAAACAAGCACTAAGATTAAAACGCAAAATCATATGACTTTTTAAGTGATTATGTGATACTTTAAAATTATTAAATAATTTTTTTATAATAAAAAATTATATATAGACCCGGTATTAGGTGTGCCCAAAACCAATTACAATATGGTTGTATGACACTCTCATATAAGAAAAATCATCTTAATTACTGTATATGGCCCACAGATTACAAATGCTTTTTTTTTTGACAAACAAATGGAAGAGTTGATATTTGTATTATATGTATAGTTTAATTTTGATATAAAGCAATATAAAGTTTTTTATATCGTGAATCAATCATAAATCATCTTATAAATGATTTTTAAAGTAATTATATTCAGAGTAAAATAGTTTAAATGATATGATAATTATGATTATTTGACAGTGTTTTTTTTTTTTACTAATTGAACATAATAATTAAATACATAACACAAATATTGCTCCTGCTACCCACGTGTTGCTTTTGAATGACACCCTATGATTAGTTATATAAATTATTAACATTCACACACAATTCCACAAATTATATCTGTACAACTTTTAGTTTTCATGATCATTTCATTTCATCATGCTTATCAATTAAGATTTTGCAGACCTCTGCTCTAATTTTGCCGAAAAACTTATGTGAGAGAGGAGATAAAAAGTACAGGTCTTTTAGGAATAAAATAAAAATAAATTAGCATTAAAAGATTAAATAGAGCATTCCTCAATATACTAATTAAACACATTATATTCAATACAAACTTATTTTTTTCATTGGTTAGGACACTTTTTTATAAGACACATATATTAATATGAGTAGGAATATAGGAAGTATTCTAACCTATATACAAAACTGTTGGTTTGGGTACTTATGATAATATTTACCAAATAAGTACTGAGAAACAAGGTTTGCCCATTTCAAATACACCGTGCAAATTAAGACTGAAAATTTGAACCCAACAATATTGGCAATTGTGAAATACAAGGACATTGCATTTGCATTAATGAATATTGAGTGTGGTCATTTTCCTCTCTTTAAATAGAGGGCACCACATCTGAGGGGTCACGCAACAGCTAGCACAATGAGCTCTCTTCCTCTTACAGTGACAGCAGCTTTGTGCTGTGTCGTGTTTGTGCTTGGAGGGTTACCTTCCTCCTCAGATGCACAACTAGATCCCTCGTTTTACAGGGATACTTGTCCCAAAGTGCATTCAATCGTACGTGAAGTGATCAGAAATGTTTCAAAATCGGATCCCCGTATACTTGCCAGTCTCATCAGGCTCCACTTTCATGACTGTTTTGTTCAAGTATGTATACTTGTTCATTCTTCACTTACCCCAACTTTGCTCCCAACTCTTCCTTTGATCCTTTCATACTTCAATCACTCCAAAACACAAATCATGTTTTAACTCTTTTGTTTTTGCTACTAATAACTTCATTTAATAACTTCTTAAATTCTTATAAAAAGCATATTAGGAAATGGGAGAGAGTATTAGATAATTAAATTGTTGGCGCCCACTTTGTTATTAAAGCAGTTTGGAATGTCCAAATTTTCTTTTGGAAATATATAAAATAAAAAGTTAAATAAGGGAAACAACATATTATTATTTTTGTCTCGTATGTGTAGTTGCTGAGACAACAACACCAAGTAAGTTGATCTATCCATGGTTGTGACAGGGTTGTGATGCATCGATTTTGTTGAATGACACCGCTACGATCGTAAGCGAACAAGGAGCTGTGCCGAATAACAACTCAATAAGAGGTTTGGATGTTGTGAACCAAATCAAGACGGCAGTGGAAAATGCTTGTCCTAACATAGTTTCTTGTGCCGATATTCTTGCTCTTGCAGCTGAAATATCTTCTGTTCTGGTATGTTCTATCCTACACTTCAATGAATTTCTTGTAAAATATTAAATTCCATTACCGTCTACTTTATAAAAGAAAATTATTGTAGGTTGAGACTTTTTTCTCTTAAAGATGTTCACTGGGGATATTCGAAAACAATGATGTCATTCAAAAAAAAAATTTAATCTTGGACATTTATATAATTTTTTTTCTTTACAAGCACTCATTTTTTCTATTCTCTCTCACTCACACATATTTTTTCGTCATGTCTAAGGCTGCCTTTGGACTAAGTGTGGTTTGGTCAAAGTTTCTCTGAAACAGTAGTTACCCTCATTTCCCCTATGAATTTTCTTCACTTTTAATGCAATCAGGAATTATTTTTTTACACAAAAGAGGTACACCTTATCATGTTTCCTTTGTTTTTTAAGCTTATTTTTTAGAAGCGTGTATATAAAGAAGTTAAAAAATAAGTAAGAGATAGAAATAAATATATATAATGTCATATACGGTGTCCAAAATTTGATGTTTAAATAGCATAACTCTAATGCAATTCCTCCAATCTTTCTATTATTGAATTACCCTAAGGACTCGTTTGGTGCTCATGATAAGAGAGACAAGATAAGATAAACTATGATATCCTGTCTGAAACCATTGTTTGGTGAGCCAGCAGGATAGGATAAAGCAATCATGTCACCTATCATATCATGTCCATCTAGTTAAAAATTATATCCTGAGGGGGGGACTGGGTTAGAACCCAACAGGATATGATAGGTTGATTTAAAGTATAATAAAATATAAAAATATTTTATATGTAAATAATTAAAGTATAATAAAATATAACATGGTTAACAAAAAAATGTATAATAAAAATATAAGATATTTTAAATAATAAAATATTAAAAATTAATTTTAAAAATTAATTTTCTTTGTCACAAGGCTAATTCTGTTATCACAAGGATAACTTTGTCTTTTTATATAATTTTAAAAATTAAATTAAAATATTATATGTAATTTTATCACAAGACTAAAAATTAAATTAAATAGTATATGTAATTTTATAACAAGAATAATTTTGTCTTTTTATATAATTTAAAAAATTGAAAAGTATAAAAAAATTTAAAATATAATAAAATATGAAAACATTTAGAATAAAACGAAAATTTTAAAATTCATACTAAAATTACGATGTTATCCAGTTGGTTATCTGGTGAATACCAAACGTCGGATAGGATAACAGTTTATCATGCTCATATCCTATCCTACTCACATCCTGCTCTCTTATCTTATCCGCTCATATCATATCTCGACCACCAAACGAGTCCTAAATTAGGATAATTCTAACGAGTGTCCTTAGGACATTGGTTGAGGAACCAAAAAAAGAAATATCTTATTGGAAAGTGGTATATTAAATGTTTTGAAAAGATAAACACTTGATTTTCCAATGAAATCTTGTTATTTTTGTGTTCTTTAACCAGTGCCTTAAGGACACTCGTTATCAAGACACAATTTTTAATTTATAATGAAAAGATTAGCTATAACATCATTGAATTCTTAAAAAACTAAATAGCCACGATTTTAACTTATGCTAATTGACTTGTATAATCATGAAAAACATGCATAATTGTTATTGTACTATTCTGTGTCCTCATCTCTCTATTCAAAATATGCATATATTGTCTTTGATATATAGCAATAGTCCTTGAAAGTTGATGATAACAGATTAGTCTCTTAATTATTTCAAAACATATGGTGTTTAGTCTTCAATAGTGATTCTAATAGAAGCTATAGAATGTAGCTTTTACGTTGGATTGAAAAATATACATTAAGTTTTACATCAAATATGCTTTCAAAATAAAAACATTAATTCAAACATAAATCACTTTACTTCAAACTCAATAGAAAACAAAATAAATTTAAAAAATCAATTTCATTTTAAATTACGTTTATTAAACCCTCATCCAAACACACATTTAGTATAATTTTTCCAACCAAACACAAAAGTTACTTTCTGTTGCTTCTTGTTGAACCGAGAATTGAAGACAATAATTTTTATCCGACAGTAACCAAACACCTTTATTTTTACTAAAATCACTTTTGCTGAGAAGTAAAATCTTTGCTGTGAAACCAAACATTGACCAAAACCATCCCCCACACTATGTATTAAAAGTTAAAACCTTCTCCTACCCCACAAGATCTAGAAAAATATAAAAACCTGCCCTTGACTTGAATATTTCAAAATAAGTTTATAAAATAATGAATTACTATTTCAAAATTAATTAATCATCTTATATTAATAAAAAATATTTAAGATAAATATTAAATTAATAAATATTATTAATAAGATTAACTACTTAGTAAATTAATTAATTATAATACTTATTTATATGTACATTTAATTTGGTGAGGGTAGAAACGAGATGGATTAAACCTAAACCCACACCTGTCCGGTACAAATTGGGGCTGGATGGAGCAAGGATATAATAACTCAGTTTTCCATAAGATTTTAATTGAAATTGTATTTGCATATATGTTGTAAACTTTGTTTATTTATGGCTCGTTTTAAAATAGTACAATTACTTGGCAGGCTCATGGTCCCGATTGGAAAGTTCCACTCGGAAGAAAGGATAGTTTAACAGCAAATCGAACCCTTGCTAACCAAAATCTTCCACCTCCCACCTTCACCCTAGCTCAACTTGAATCCTCATTTGCTAATCAAGGCCTCAACACTACTGATTTAGTTGCACTCTCAGGTATGAATTACTGACATCTTCATTGTAAGTTATCTTTGTTTATGGATTTGAGTACCTCTTATACTTTGTTAATATATTTTTTGCTTATAAAAAAAAAACACCTCTTTAGTAAAAATGGCATTACATTACATATGTATATGATTGTATATATGTTGATTTCATTTTAATTAAGGTGCTCATACAATTGGAAGAGCCAAGTGCAGCACATTCATTGGTCGATTATACAATTTCAATAGCACAGGCAACCCTGATCCAACACTCAACACAACCTTGTTACAAACACTACAGGCATTATGTCCCAATGGTGGACCTGGTACTAACCTCACCAATTTGGACCTAACAACTCCAGATACATTCGACAACAACTACTACTCCAATCTTCAGTCTCAAAATGGCTTGCTTCAGACCGACCAAGAGCTGTTGTCCACAACTGGTGCAGATACCATTGCCATTGTCAACAGTTTCATTAGTAATCAAACTCTTTTCTATGAGAACTTTAAGGCATCAATGATAAAAATGGGTAACATTGGAGTCTTAACGGGAACTCAAGGAGAAGTCCGAACACAGTGTAATTTTGTGAACGGGAACTCCTCTTCTTCTGGATTGGCCACTGTAGCCACCAAAGAATCATCACAAGATGGCATTGTTAGCTCGATCTAAATGAGTTAACAAATTAAGGGTATGCTACAAAATCCAGAGATTAATAAAGAGTTATGTAAACACACACGTGCAATGTGCCTGTGGTGGATCGTGATATTGTATTTTGTATTCTACGGCTAGCTATTGCCGTGTATGTAAATTAAGATCTGATTTCCTATATGAGAATTATGAATCATGTCGTGTGATCATTTTGGGAAGACATACCCCCGTGGACGAACTATAACTAGTACTAATTCCTCGATAACAATTATATTAAGATCTGCATTGCTTTTAATTTTCAACTTTTGTTTTTTGACTGGAATTTTCAACTTGTATTAGTGAGGTTGTGTTAAAATTATTATTTCAACACCAAAAGAATGGATAATTTCAACAAACTTATGGCAATATCAAATTATGATCATTTCATTTGGGATAGCTGTGGTGTATATATCAAGTATTTAATTGTTATGCATTGTCAGTATAATTTTCTTTTACATCGAATCAATTCTTAGTTGTTAAATTATTAAAAATATTTGATTTTTATAATAATTATCTTTAAAGTCATACATATAATTTTTTGTGATTTATTGACATTGTAATTTTTTTTACATAGACAACATATCAAAATTGAATCAAGACAAATGGAATGCCACTGAATAGCACACCAAAAAAAAGTGAATTGAATAAAAGGCAATTTGGAAGTGTGATGTATACAGGTAAGTAAGGCCCAAATATATGTTAGCCTTAGAGGCCCAAGAGGCCAAGACCATTAAAGTTGGACGTTGTGCATTGTTATGTTACTACTTGCTTGATTCGGGCCTCCAGTCTAGGCCTGGCCTTGTTTGTTTTCTTATGTTTTGGACATCTGTACTCTGGACCCATAAAAAAAAGTAGAGGGTAGTTTGAAGTTTCTATCCCCGAAATCACAATTCCATCCAATTATGAAGAATGACAAATCAATCATTTTAAAAAAAAATTAAGGAACACTCCCTACGAATGACTGTATATTTCCTTCATGTTATGAAAATTAAACATAATTTGGACTGATTTTCCATTTTCATTCCCTTCATCAACATTTCGAGAAGTCAAATGCGACTTTATAATTGAGACTACTTAAAATATTTTAATATTTGAAAAAAAAATGGTTAAACTCTACTTTTAATTCCTATATGTGACACTTGTTTTTAACTTCGATCTTTTAGGTTAAAAAATCAATACAATCCTTACGTGTATGATTATTTGCAATTTGATCATCGTCGTTTATTATAGACAAATGCTAACAAGTACCCTAAGAATCCTGTTTAAGAAGTCTTGAAAGGTAATTTTTTATGAGAGTTGTGTACTCAATATACATTGGGAGGAGATATACTTTGAAATCCTTAAACAATACCCTTAGAACATTCGGTAACAAGACTTTTTATTATATCGTTATGACATTGTTTGTTGAAGTTTAAAAATATATGGATCTGAAAATAATTGTCATATATAAGAGTCAAAGTGAAAATGATTATCACACATAAGGACCAAATAATTTTATGTTTGTTCCCTACATTAAAGTTTTGACTTTACTTTTTTTTTTTTTACTAAAGTTTTGACATTACTATCTATAGCAATTTGTTAGAAAAATTAATATATATATTTTTTTGATAAAAAATGAATATATTATGTTAGTTGTATAAATAAGACTCTTTTAAATTTTTGGTATGACATTTTAAAATCATAAGACAATTGTCAATGACCAGAAATAATTTTCCTCAATAATAATAATAATAATAATAAGTATTATTATTATTATTATTATTATTATTATTATTATATTCATTTTCTCTTATGATATCTGTGTCAAATCATTCATTGTTTTTGTTTCAAGCATCAATACCATATTTTGTTACAAATATTTAAATTAGTTATAGAAGAATCATAAAGAGGGAGAGTAGTACAAAGAAGAACAATACCAATGAATGAACTGATTGTGGCCAATTGGTTTGAACGAGGGTGGTGGCGTTGCCGATGAACGATCCGACGGCGAGTGAGTGGAAGGCTATGGTAGTGGGTCGTGCGGTGGAGAGGGAGGGGTGCTTACTTCCAGTGGTAAGAAATTAAAAGGGTGAGACTTTAAAACTCTAATTTTTATGGCTTCCTATCACGGAGTACTAATGAAATGTTACTAATGAAATGTAAGATTATTTCTCGGATAAGCTTTGCAAGTTGTCTATTTTTTAAAGTATTATACACAAGATTTTAAATATGGATCTGCAATCGCAATCGAGGTCGTGACATTGTGGTTTTGGTAGCTTTCAAAAATGCATCAAGACCATAATTGCGGCCGCATTTTTTTGCAATTGTTTGCAATAACGAAAAACACAACGCGACCGTAATCGTAATTTAAAACCTTGATCATACATATTTGGGTCTAAATAAAATCTAGATTGAGGGTGGGGCCTAGGCCCGTGGTTGTCACCATGTGTTCGTCCTCACTCTGGTTCAATGATTTGACATCGAACGGTTGCCCCAATTCAATGGTTCAACATCAACACTGGTTGCTTAGGTCGCAAAAACAAAAAGAGATCTTGACACATACGATTGGTTGGTTTGCATTTTGTCAATGGTTAAAGGTTCGAGCCTCTATGAGCTAATGATGGTTAGTTATTCGACCATCGATGGATCTATACCTTTGGTTTTTGCTTTCATAGTAGCTTTAGTTTGTCCATTAAGTTGATCTTCACGAAAAGCAACTACCCTAATCAATCATTTTCATCCACAAGATTCTAATGACTAGTTCAAGTCTTCAAGCTAATAAAGAGTGTGAGAGACCAAGGGAGGGTCTGCTTTAGGTTAGGGTTTACCCAAGTTTCACTTTAAGAATTTTTTAAAACAGTAAATTCAAGTAGGTCATAATCAAAACTACTCAAATTCACTTAACTTATATGTTATTTAAATTGAATTAAATGACTTAGATTTTCATGAAATTGACTTGCATGTTACCACGCGGGTCTAGAGCTCTAGTTTTCCTCAAATCTTTCAACCAATATGTTTAGGTAGCAAAATTTGTAAATGAAAGTTGAAAATTTTATTCTGACGTGTGAGGATGAGAAAGAAACATTCATAAAAATGATATTCCCAATTGTGTAATTTTCCCTGAACTAAAACATTGCATCAAGCAAACACCTAACTTCTTTTATCCATTTGTTTGCTTGATAATTAATAATAATTAATTAATGTTTAATTGAAATTAAAAAAAAATCCAGTTAAAAAGAAATAATGAATAAAAATTGTAAATAGACATAGCAAAATAGCATAGCACCGAGCCACCGAAACTTCTTTCTGAAAGACACTCTTAAACCCTAGTTGGCAGCTACCTCTGTCCTTGTCTCCTTTGTTCTCAAAAACCCTAAACCCACACTTACACATTCAGTGCGTCGCAACATGGCTGGCAAGAACCGCAAGAAGAAGGGGAACGACCCTTTCTTCGCCGACGAATCCCGAAAACGACGCAAACCCAACCACGATCAACTCGAAGACGCCGAGATTGAAAGCGACTTCGAAGAACAAGATGATGCCGAAGACAAATCCGAAGACGATTCCCAAAATGAAGAAGAAGGAGAAGAAACTGGAGCCGAAGCTAGGAAGAGAATCGCCCATGATTATTTGAAAATGATTCGCGAAATCTCCCAGAAAGAGAAGGAACAAAGAGAAGAAGATGATAGCGAAGATGAAGGTGCAAGAGATTCTCTCGTAGCTTTGAAACTATTGAAGGATCAACAAGAAGAGAGTGGTCGAGTCAGAAGAGCCATTGCTTCTAGGTTTGATTCATTCCAATTCTACAATCATTAACACAATTGCTTCTGTATTGGTTTGGTTCCGATTTTTATTTTGATTTTGATTTCTGTCTTGAATTGTGCGGTTTTAGGGTTCAGGTAGCTGAGACTAGTGGTGGTGATGGTGGATTTCGGATGTTGGTGAAACACCGGCATTCGGTTACTGCGGTGGCACTGTCAGAGGATGATTCGAGGGGCTTTTCAGCTTCCAAGGATGGAACCATTATGCATTGGGATGTGGATAGTGGTAAGTGTGAGAGGTATAAATGGCCTAGTGATTCGGTGCTTAGGTCTCATGGTGTGAAGGAACCACAAGGTCGAGCTACCAAGCAAAGTAAACATGTTTTGGCATTGGCTGTGACTTCGGATGGCCGGTATTTGGCCACTGGCGGTCTTGATCGCCATGTTCATTTATGGGATACCCGTACTAGAGAGCATATTCAGGTATATCTTCATTCCTTGGATGATATTGATAGAAAACTAACTATAACGAAGAGAAGAGAATAGAGGAGAGAATATTATCTCAGAAAATGAAATTCTGATTTCTTAAAAATGAGAGGCAGTTACATTTTTTATATTTATACTAGGGCATAGAGTGTTTCTAGAACACTCTATTGTAACTGCTTAGTGCAGCTGATTCAGCAAGGTGCTGATCAGCTGCAGTAGTCTAACTATACACCCTAACACACCCCCTTATAATTGGAGGGTGTTGGTGTTACAGAATTTCCTAACACACCCTTTGCAAGCTGAACTTCAGAGAACTTATCTGCTACACAGAGATGCTGTCTTAGTTTCTCGAATCTGGTTTGACTGAGGGGTTTTGTGAGCACATCAGCAACTTGCTCAGTTCTTGGAAGGTGGCACACTTGAAGAGACTTGTTTAGAACCCTTTCTCTCACAAAAAATAAGTCTAGCTCCATGTGTTTTGTTCTGGAATGCAAAACTGGATTGCGAGACAGAGAAACTGTTGATAGGTTGTCACAATAGATCACTGGAATTTCAGTTGCAACTTGCAGCTCTTTGAGAAGTGATTGAACCCAAACAACTTCTGAAGTTGTAGCTGCCAAGCTTCTGTATTCTGCCTCGGTACTTGGACCTTGCAACCAGTGTTTGTTTTCTTGACCACCATGAAACTAAATTCTGGCCAAAATACACACAAGATCCAGAGACAGACCTTCTATCATCAAGATCTGCTCCCCAATCTGCATCACTGAAGGCTTGTAGAGAGAAAGGTTTGTCTGCTGCAGCTGGTTTGAGAAGTAGACCATACGATATAGTACCTTGAAGGTACCTTAGGATCCTTTTTACAGCTTTCCAATGTTCTTCAAGTGGTTCTGCTAAAAATTGACACACTTTGCCTACACTATAACATATCTCAGGTCTGGTTATGGTTGCATATTGCAATGCACCTACAACTGACCTGTAAAGGGTAGGATTATCCATGTAATTGCCTCCGTACTTTGTGAGTTTGCAATTACTAACCATAGGAGTTGGAAGACTCTTTGCTGCTGCCATATTGGCCTTGGAGAGGAGATCTGTAATGTACTTGGACTGTGACAACAAGAAAGAACCAGAAGGCAACCTTTTAATTTCAATGCCAAGAAAATAGTCCAAATCACCCATTTGTTTGAGGGCAAATGCTGCATTTAGCTTGCTAATAAGAGCTGAAATTCGGTGAGATGAAGAGCCAGTAATAATAATGTCATCAACGTAAACCAACACATAAGTATTGTGACCATCTCTAGTGTGAATGAATAGAGAGGGATCACATCTACTGGGTCGAAAACCAAACTGCGGTAGAGAGTTTTAGTCAGACGCTCAAACCATGCCCTTGGGGCTTGTTTTAAACCATATATAGCTTTGTTTAGGCGACAAACTTGAGCAGGTTTATCACTTACAAAGCCATAGGGTTGATCCATGTAGACTTCTTCTTCTAGAATCCCATTTAAAAATGCGTTATTGATATCCAGCTGTTGTATAGGCCAATTATAAGTGACAGCAAGAGTGAGTATGATGCGGTGTGACGGAGTTTTACAAGCTGGAGAAAAGGTTTCAGTATAGTCCCTTCCAAGCTTTTGATGAAACCCCTTGGCAACTAAGCGAGCCTTATATTTATTAACGAGACCCATCAGGGTTCTCCTTGACTCTAAACACCCATTTGCACCCTATAGATTGCTTCCCTGGTGGTAAATCCACAAGAGTCCAAGTGCCATTGGCCAGCAAGGCATCAAATTCACACTGCATAGCTTGCTGCCACTGTGGGAAGGCTAAGGCTTGCTTAGGAGATGAGGGTTCTGCATGTGTTAACAAGGCCTTTGGGTTGGGAAGCAAGCTGTCTAGTTTTAGACCTAGTGGCCATAGGGTGAATATTAGTGGGCTGAACCTGTGAATCGGTGGAACTGGATGAGTGTGAATTTGACACTTGAGACTCATAAAAAGGTGGCTGAATCTGTGAATCGGTGGAGCTGGATAAGTGTGAATTTGACACTTGAGACTCATAAAGAGGTGTTAAGCTCGAGTGAAGTGAGGGAAGAAGAGGAGACACAGATGACAAGGGACTAGGATGAGCTGGAGAATAAGGACTATGACTCGGATCGGGTGCTGGTTGGGATCTTGGATTAGAGAGGGAAGGGCTGGGTGATGAAGAGTAGTTGAAACAGAATGATGAGACACAACATTGAGAGGCATAGGGCTGCCACAAGAAGAAAGAGAGGAAGGATCAAGTGATACAGGTGCTGATTTGCTAGCAAAGGGAAACTTCAATTCATCAAATTGAACATCCTTAGAGATGTACAACCTCCCATCTTTGGATGAGACATTTATATCCCTTGTGTGAGGTGGAATAACCAAGAAAGGTACATTCACAAGAATGATATTCAAGTTTATTTTTATTGTAAGGTCTTAAGCAAGGATAACAAGCACACCCAAAGACCGAAGAAAATGATAATCGGGTTCGATTTTGAAAAGCATAGAGTAGGGGAGCGATTTTTCATAAGAGGAGTAGGGAGTCTATTTATCAAGTATCTTTGCTGTGGAAAAAGCATGGTCCCAAAACTTTGTGGGAAGAGAAGCTTGGGCCAATAGTGTGAGCCCTGTTTCTACTATGTGACGATGTTTCCTCTCCACCACACCATTTTGGTGATGGGTGTGAGGACAAATGACCACGTGGACAATGCCAAGGTCGAGGCAGGAACTTTGTAAAGGGGACGAAACTCTCCTCCCCAATCGGTTTGAACAGCCATGATGTTAGACTGAAATTGCACCTTGATTAACTCCCTGAATTGTTTAAAAACAGTGAGTGTTTCGATTTTTGTTTAAGGAAAAACAGCCAAGTGTATCTTGAACATGCATCAACAATAGAAAAATAGTAAGAATGACCCCCAATTGAGCACATTGGTGCTGGTCCCCACAAGTCTAGAAAGAGCAATTCAAAGGGTTTGTAATATACTGAGTAGAGGGATGAGAGGGCAATCGATGAGACTTTCCAAAACAACAAGGAACACAAAAATCCAAAGAATTTTTATTAATATTGGAAACATTACATTGAGTAAGGACTTGTTTAATAGCCAAGTCATTAGGATGCCCTAGTCTCGATGCCATATATGATAGGTAAGAGGCACTTTATTACATTGAGAGTTTAACAACTGACTCCTAAAACTAGAATTGATTGAACCATCTTTACATAGAGCAACACCTTGAGACAAGCTGGAACTTGAATCTTGGAAGATGAGGAGTGTCTTGGATCTCTTGAAAAATTGGAAAACATATAGAGACCATCGGGAGTAATGCTGTTCCCTCTAAAAGAATTGCATGATTAACTTTGAGATTTGACAAAGAAACCATGAGACAAAAATTCAAAATACACGGAATTATCTCTTGAAAAACGACTGACACCGATAAGGTTTTTAGTTATAGTAGGAACATATAAAAGATGTGAGAGAGTGAATGTGATAGTGGTGTCTATGGGTGAGTTAACACATGCGGAGTCCAATAGAAGCAATTTGCAAGCCAAGACCATTACCCATATAGATTTGTGCGGTGTTTGAATGTCCATTTGTTGAGTCGATTTGCGGCATTGGAAGTAACATGATGAGTGGCTCCACTATCCAGATACCATGGTCCGGAAAATTCGAGTTCGAGAATTAGCTAACATGGCCATGGGACCATTAGAAGGCGATTAACGACATTAGAAGGCGATTAACGATGTTGTCGATGCCCGAGTGAAATTGTGAAGAATTGTGCCAAGGCAATTGCTCTAAGCTTGTCAGTCGAAAAGGAACTTGAGAATGAGGTGAATGTTGATACTTGAGAAGCCATAAGGAACTGAATTACGGCGAGAGTAGGCGGCATGCTTCAATGCGGAGAAGGCTGTCTTGAATCGGATGGAACAACAAAACCCAGATCGAGGCCGGTTGCCAAAACTTCGATTGATTGCCAAAATTGCCATTAGGTGGTTGAAATTGAAAACCTCTCGCCATCGGTGTAGTTGGTATCATATCGATACCAACGGTTTGGAGCCTCATGACCATTGCGATGGCAAATCGACATGAAAGATTGGATCGCCCACGATTTCCATAGCGACTACCACGACCACGACCTCGATAACCAAGCGACCACCACGTCCTCCTCGGAAACCGATCCAAAATTGAATTAGAGGACTGAATTTGCCGTTGAAAGTGAGGAAAGGAAGAGGAGGAGGAGGGGCGAAGAAACCCGATTAGTGATTGGTGACTGGAGATGTCTTGATTGAGTCAAATTGACAGAGAAAGCATCTTGCGCTTGTTTGGATTTGGACCTCTCCAACCTTGATTCATGCGACGAAAGGAGAGATTCTAGCTCATAATGAGAATAGGGTTCCACACGACTCTCGATTGTTGGAAAGAGGATATGATACTCCTCAGGTAATCCTTCAAGAATGGCATCAATATGCTCATGGAATGTAACTGGATTTCCAATTGAAGCAAGAGCATCAATGAGAGCTTTGATTCTCAACATATATTCAGAAATAGTGCGATCTCCTTTCACCATGTGTCGAAGCTCCGATCGCAATTGCATGCTTCTCGCCTTTGTTTGAGAGTTGAAGTAACTGTGGAGTTCATCCCACAGTTCCCATGCATGAGTGCATCCAGGCAACGCGCGCATGGATGGAATCGGAGACCGAGTTGAGAAGCCAAATGAAGAGGTGCTGGTCTTGCGCCTCCCATGCCTCGAAACTTCGGGGATTCAAGGTATCACCGGGCGATCCGCATCGGTGAGGTACCTTGGAGGAATGCGAGGACATCACGACGAACCTCTCGAGACGATTCGCACGGATGACAGCTTCAACGATTTGCTTCCAATGAAGGAAGTTCTTGTCAGTGAGCTTCGTGGTGATTACGGACGAGAGGTTAGGAGCGGTCGACGGCGCTGCTGGCGGCGGCGGTGGAGGTGGCGGTGGCGGTGGCGGTGATGATGGATCGTTACCACTGATTGGTGCGGAAGCCATGGCCGAGCAAATCAAGCTCTGGATACCATGATAGAAAACTAACTATAACGAAGAGAAGAGAATAGAGGAGAGAATATTATCTCAGAAAATGAAATTCTGATTTCTTAAAAATGAGAGGCAGTTACATTTTTTATATTTATACTAGGGCATAGAGTGTTTCTAGAACACTCTATTGTAACTGCTTAGTGCAGCTGATTCAGCAAGGTGCTGATCAGCTGCAGTAGTCTAACTATACACCCTAACAGATATAAAATGGAAACGTTCTTGTTTTAGCAAAAACAAGCATCATTATGTGTCTTGGTGCAATGAGATGGCCAGTTATTTGTAGTTATATGGACTAATCCAACGATGGAAATATGAACTTTGCTACTTGTCTGGTGATATACTCTTAAATAAAAATGTCTCACTGCCATTGTTATACATGTTACTCTGTCGAAATGAGTAGGTTGTTCATTAATTTTGTGTTTTACTGGATAACGAGTTGATTTGATTGTAAACAAGATCATATTGTTAATGCAAGGTGAAACCTAGACTAACTGCCTTACTTTATTTTGCATTTTTCTTGTTACCAAAGTACACTTTGCATTTGAAAAATGATAGACCTCTTTACAATAAATGTTTTAAGATCTTGGACTCTTTATTGAACTTGAGCTATTGTTGGTTCTTAATTTTGTCTTCTGCAGGCGTTTCCAGGCCATAGAGGCCCAGTTTCTTGTTTGACTTTTAGGCAAGGAACTTCAGAGCTTTTTTCTGGTTCATTTGATCGAACAATTAAGATATGGAATGCCGAAGACAGAACTTACATGAATACTCTATTTGGCCACCAAAGCGAAGTATTGGGTATTGATTGCTTACGCAAAGAAAGGGTACTGGCTGTTGGGCGTGATCGTAGCATGCAGTTGTTTAAGGTAATCTCACCAACATGAAGTATATTTGGCATTTTTGCCATGAACTAACTCGTATGTTAGATGTCCCCTGCTTTTTCCTACTGTTGCATTGGCCTGTTGCTTTCTATCTCTATGCATGGAAAATTTTCAAGTGATTATGGGGCAATTTTTTATCAGCTAAGGACTGTTTCTTAGGCTTTTCCCATTTCTCTATAATGCACAGGAACACCATTTTGGTGTCATGTCTTGTGTTAGACACCAATACTTGTAGGACACATGACAACAGGCGTCCAATATAATTTTTTTTTCCTGCTCTGACAAGGTTATAATACCATGAATTATGAATCTTTTTTCTTAAATTTTCAATTTTATATACATATACATATATGTGCAGTTTCCATCTCTTACAATTTTTAGAATTTGGTGTGTTCCTGTGTTTGTGTCCATGTCCATGTTTGTCTTTGCTTCGTAGTCATTTATCTTTTTTTCTTCATTTGGGTATATAGCCTTTTTCTGACTGTTTCTTGACGTGTATTTTCTCTAATTTAGGTTCCTGAAGAGTCACGTCTTGTATTTCGTGCTCCTGCTTCTTCCTTAGAATGTTGTTGTTTTGTTAATAACGAGGAATTCTTATCTGGTTCGGATGATGGAAGCATTGAGCTTTGGACCTTAATGCGAAAGAAGCCTGTTTACATTATGAGGAATGCTCATGCTTTGCTGACGGAAGCGTGAAATCTGACCAAAATGATAGTGGAAGAATTTCCAATGGCAACTTAGGTAAACCCATTTCCTATATGATCTTGCATTATTTACCCATTAAAATATTATCCATGAGAGCAAAGAACATTTAAATTTTGCCATTGGCTTGAGTACTTCAATTTTTACAATATTAATGTGTGAATCATTATAGTGATATCATTATCTTCACTCTACAGAAAATGGTTACCACCAGCCTGAAAATCACAATTGTTCGTCAGTATTTTCGTGGGTCAGTGCAGTTACTGTTTGTGGAAACAGTGACCTTGCTGCATCTGGGGCTGGTAATGGTTCCGTTCGAGTATGGGCAATTGAAAGCGAGACCAAGGACATTAAACCTCTTTATGATGTGCCATTGGTAAGTAAAAGAAATAGCATCAAAGCTCAGCTGCCTTTTTCCTAGATGAGTTTGTTTAGATGTTAAATATAGCTTCTGCTGTAAGTCTCATAATTTATAAGTAGTTCTCTCCCCTTCTGTACAAATGTTACTGATTAAGGGTGTGTTTGGGTAAACAACTTAATTAAGAGCTTATCACATAAGACCTTGTCGCATGAGAGCTTATGCCATAAGCGCTTAAAGAAAGAAAAAGAAAGAAAGGGCATGAGAGGATTCGAATAGTAAAAAATACGGAGAGGGTGTTTAGTGCATAAGCTCTTATGATAATTCCATAAACTTCTTCCAGTGACTTATGAAAATAAGTTAAAAACTCCTTATGGGATGACATAAGTTATTTTTATAAGCTCTGCCAAACACACTGCATAAGAGCTTATGTCATCAGACAAGTCAAAAGGAGCTTAAATAAGTTCTTCCAAACACCACCTAAATTCTAAACATGCTACTCTTTATCTGTCCATTGTTAGATTGACATTTGTGCTGAGTTTTATTTGCAGTTTGACAAACCCATTGCCATTAATTAACTCAACCTTTTGCATCACAGATTGGTTTTGTGAATTCCTTGGCTTTCGCGAAATCAGCAAAATTCTTAGTTGCTGGAGTTGGGCAGGTAAAGTTTGGTTGAACTGTTCTACTCTGCTTTCAATGCCATGCTCTTTCTTGTCTGTGTACATTTTACTGAATTTCTTTCTGAAACACTGAATGTTTATCATCTGCGGAAAAGCTGAGTCTTTCAAATTTCTACTTTGGAAGTTTATAACAAGGAATGGAGTTTGGTTTAAACTACTCAAAGTTGATTTTTCTGCTCTCTTCTGGTCTTGCCTTTCTTCCCCTCCCCCTCCTTCCTCACCGCCAATTCTCTTATACCTACCTTCTGTTTGTCTTACATCTTTCTCCTTAAACCTATTTATCTGGAATTTCACTGCCTCCATTTCTGTTCTTTTTTTAAAATTGTGGCTCCCTTTCCTCGCCATTATTACTGTGTTAAAATTAGTAGTTTATTCTTGTAACATTGTTGACAGGAACCTCGTCTAGGAAGGTGGGGACGTATATCTGAAGCTCGTAATGGAGTTTCGATTCTTCCTCTTAAGTTGTCATGAGATAAGGCATTGAGTATTGTATCTCCCCAATTTTGACTATACGAAATGCAACATCGAGTATAAAGATGTCTGTCGGTGATCCTAATTATATGTATTGTTTACATTTTCCTTAATAGTTTATCCCCTTTTTTGGTGCTCGTTTGTACGGGATTTTGATTTCTTCCAAAGTGATTCTTACATTTAATTAGGCTCCAAGCGTGCGTCAGGGACCCATGCTTAAATTGATTTTAGCCCCACAACCTCTTCGAGGACTGTGATTTTCCAATGAAAACGATTGTGGTGGGCTTTGGTAACAACCTGTACTTTGGAGAACGATTATTTTTATAATACTCATTAAATGCACGTTTAAGTGTTGCCATCATGATCTTGTCTTGGCGGAAACGAGGTTATACGACATATGCTGTTGAATTGCAATATGTTGAATGAGAAGCATACGATTTTTTTAAATCTATAAATAGGTTTTTCAATTTAGTATCACTCGTCTCATTTAATTGACTTCGAAATTAAAATCGCCTAGCGTACGATCATCTTATGGTCTTTTTGTCTTTTTAACTTTTCGTCTAATCAGTGCAGCTGTTTTATTTTATGATTAATAATATCATTACAACCTAAATCGTGAAATAATTGATTCGTAACACTGGTACCATCAGACAATATAATCGCCAATACAATTCAGTGTAGCTCATTAAATCTACTTGATAGTATGCTCCCAGTTGATTTAGAATAAACTTGTACAATATATTGAAGTAAGTTTCAGAATCAGGTCAATGTAACATTGGTCACAGATCTTATTCCTCTCAACTCATAATTACAATCCATCCACCCTCCCCTTCATTTTTATTTTCTCTCATTTTAAGCTTATGCTTTCTCAAGCGCAAATACATATCAGCAATGACATCAAGCTTCGCAGTGCTAAAAAGATCCATGTGTTTCTGAGTTTGAGTTCACCAGCTGAGGATTGAACTTCCCTTCCTATAAAAAATCATATACGGTTACTTTCTCAAGTGAATGAACAAGTCAGGAAAGGTACTCAATTTCATGCCCTAAACACTTGGAACAAAGAGACGTATTTGTATGAACAGCTAAACATGAAAAAGGGGGAAAAATTCAGTAGCACCTAATTGGACAAGCTAAATATTGATATGGACAGGTGAAGAATTCAGCAGTAGCACCTAACAGCATGAGCTAAACAAGTTTCAGAATTAGGTGGGAATAAAAAATCAATATTCCTATTAAGAATAAAACAGCGTGCAGAGAGGTCCTAAATACTCTTGCCCACCCAAACTCCAGAATGTATCTTCCCACCTGGTTAATGTTGCAAAGTTAGCCACCCAAGTGAATTCATTCATAGGAATTTACATAGCTACTCATGTTCGACTCTTTTTTTGCCATCTGTCGTATCCTTATTACTGTCTCCTCCAACTTCAGCCAATGCCTCATCCACTGAAGTGGACATACATGAACTTGAATTTTCAATTCCCGTATGAGTTGGATCAGAGGTTTCAACAATTGGTTTCTCATCAAGTGATGCTGATGGTTCAGCAGCCACCGGTTCATCCTTGGTTAATGCAACGCTGGATGATGCTAATGGTTCAACAGCCATCTGTTCATCCTTTGTTAATGCAACAGTGGATGACGCTAACGGTTCAGTAACACTGGATGACGCTAACGGTTCAGCAACACTGGATGACGGAGATGATGGTTCATCCACATCAGGATCATTATTCCCAGATTCTGTCTCAAGTTCTCCGTTGGGAAGAACATCAGAAGGGTCACTGGCATCTGAAGACTCCCTCCATTCAACCCACTCAACAGGTTTATCGGTTCCACCATGTTCTGATTTCGGTTCCGCTTCTGGAGATGATGTTGCAGTATCAGTTAAGTCCTCATCTTCAGCAGTAATAACATCATCATCTCCACTGGCATTGATAGCACCCTCCTCAGCATTGGGTGATGGAGAAGCAAGCGAGCAAGTGGCATTGATAGCACCCTCTTCAGCATTGGGTGATGGAGAAGCAAGCGAGCCAGTTGAGCGTTCATTGGCTGCTTGATCTCTATCCTCCTCAAAGGCAAACCAATTGGAATTTGTGAAGAGAGAACCGCTGCATATGTCAAGGTAAAAAATAATTTAATATGTAAAAAGTTCTATAACAGGCACGAGGCATGACATTTCAATTCAAAGAAGAAACTGATGCATAAATGATCTGCAAGGGCACACTACTTACCTTTCATGCTCATCTCCCAACCGCAAAGAAGATATAACAACTTCAGCAGATTCATCATCAAAATAGACATCCTGCAGGGTATATATATGTATCAGATGCTTTATTATGATTATGAAATACTTGAAGATGAGACTGGAAGACCACAATTCTATGCCAACATATTGTATGTAAAACGAACTACTGAGGTGAACCTACCAGACATACTAATGAGGAAAAAGTTGTATGTGATCAGATTACTCTTTCCATCTCAGTCAATTTTGTTTACATTATCCAAGCATTGACCTCCATATTCAATTATAAATTCATTTCACCCCAATTCCAAGACTCCATATTGACATTAAGGGCAAAGTAAATATTGACTCCATATTATACAGGTGTTGCTAGCTGATATTATGGGAGTTTCCACTCCCCGTTTAGTTTCCTTGTAGTTTTCTTTTTTTGGGCTTAAGCCCCTTTGTTCACACCCCCACCCCCCACCCCCCAAAAAAAAAAAAGTAATATACCTCATCATCTCGTTCAAGAGAGCCGTGAACCTGAAATGCAAATATACAGATCAGGAATTGTGAACCAATGACAAACTATAAAACGACACAAAATCACCGACAAGCAATATCATCAAACCAATAGTAAATAAAACACGATCATAATCAAAGAGTTAACGAAACCTAAAATTGGCACCAGCCACCAGGAATTTATCTTTCTATTATAAAATACAAAATAGTTATGAAGTGATGGGAAGGTAATAATCAACCACCAAGAGAGTGGTTACCAAATTCCTGAAATAAAATGTGCAAAAAAAGAAAGCACAAATTGGTAATTTGTTGGACAAATTCTGTTTTCTATAATAAAATACAGAATAGTTATGATGTGATGAGGATAGCAATAGCTAACCACTAAGAAAGTGGTTACCGAACTCCTTTAAGTAAAATGTGCAAAAAAGCACGCATTTGGTATTTGTTTGAAAAAATTTGCACAGCAATTTGGCACAAAAAAAGTAAACGTTCTGATACTAGGACCCTCACACAGTTCACCTTTGTAAGTATTTCACATACTTCTTTTAGAGTTCATGATATCTGAGAAAATGAGAGAAAGGGCGAGGAAGTGAAGGAAAATGAGAATGGAAAGCGGGGAGAGAAGAGAGGTTTACAATTCCGAAAACTATGAACTATCATAACAGATTGAATCTGATCTGGTTCAGGTACATACAGCTGTGTCTAGTACATCTACAACTAAGAGCTGGTGACAGCTATGTTGGCACATCAGCAAGCTTGCATGATCAAATTTTATTACTACAGACTCTAGTAACTTCTGTCCATTTTGAAGAAATCTAATTTAAAAGCCTTTTACAGGCAACACATCGAGAATCAAGAATCAATCACAATTGGGGTTTATAAAATAAACCTTCAATAAGTCTCAATGGAAATTTTCAGATGCATTTGATTTTAAGTATGACCTATAAAAAAAGACTATGAAACGCACGTTAAGCTGCAGACAGAGAGGTGCTCCTTATAAAATGACCGTACCTCTTCAATGTCTTCATTATTGTAAATGCCATAACGGAAGGCCTGACTTAAGTTATTTGCTAGGGCTGCAACATCATAGTCCCGATCCTGATAATCATCCTCGTCACTATCCCTAGTCCTGTCGTGCAGTGCTGTTGGTCTCCTGTAAGACATTTAATTTTAAGCTATGATGCACATATACGATACGAGTATCGGATACGATACGTATCTGATACGTCGATACGTCTTTTCCTAAAAAATATATGGTACGATACGTTTGGGATACGTATTTAAATATATATAAAAAATTCACATAATATATATAATAATGATGCATAGTAGCGTACGAATACCCAGAGGTCCCAGTCATTGGATAAGTTTCAATTTGAAACTTTCAAGTTTCAATACCTAGTTGGTGATTTCAATTTGAAATTTCAATATCTAGCTGAACCTTTGAAGAAGAAAGACGAGCCAAATCTTTAAAAATAATAATATAAAAGTGAAAGTTTGAAGATGCAATAAAAGAGAAACATTAGATGATATAGGTGAAGAAAATGCATAGGTATTAGGAGCTGGATCTTAAATTGCATTTGTTGCAATGAAAGAGTGGGAGTTGAAGTTCCAACTCTCAAATCTGAAGTCATGATGGCTAAGAGGTGAATAGTCACTTTCATTTAAATGTATCCGAGCCCCCATTTGAACGTATCGGAGTGTGTCAATGGAGTATCGGAGCGTGTCGATGGAGTATCGGGATTTTTTCTTTTTTTCTTTTTTAAAAAGGCGTGTTCGATACTCTTTCGACACGTATCGATGGAGTATCAGAGAGTATCGGTATCGGATACGGCATCCATTTTGGAGTATCGGTGCTTCATAGATTTTAAGCCATCAGATGAATCTCTTAAAGCATACACAAAACCACATGTTATGACTTATACTGAAGCTGTCACTTAAAGAGGTATAACAAAAATTGAAGTAGCCACAGAATATAACAACCCAACAATAATAAGAATTTTTCAGCAACAGATCAAGATTTTGGTCCTGCTCGAGCCTCCCACACAATGCTGTCAATTCAAAGCATGTATTTCATGTGACAGATCAGCAAGCATACAACTCATCCAATCTTGCTCTACGGTCAAGATTAGAAGATAAATACACATGACTTTTATAAGTGGTCATGAGACCATCAAGGCTTTATTTGGAAAGTCCAATAAGCTAACTTATAGCTTATTTTCATAAGCTATCTTATTTAACTTGTAGCTTATTAACTTTTCACTCATTTTTACCTTACTATTTTAACGAAATTTCTACCTTGACTCCTCATAAAACAAGTTATATAAAAAAAACACATAACATGTCATTTCATTTATACTATTTAATAAAATATTTAAAAATAATAATCTAATCATAAAGCTTCAATTATAATTTTAAAAAATTCATATAAATATGTCCTTTATGTTATTTATATTTATAAGTTAGTTCAACAACTAATTTTACTAAACGCTTCAAATTCAACCAGTTAGTTTTTTAGCTATCAAGCATCAACTATAATCTTCCAGCTAAAATTAGCTTATCGGCTATTTTTTCCCAAACAAAGCCTAGGTAACTTTTACACGGTGTTTGATTGGGGGGAATGGAGGGGAGCGAAGGGGTTTTATAATCTTTTCATGTTTGCTTCAATTTTTTTGGAGGGGATGGGAGGAGAATGGAGGGGATCAAAATCCCTCATAACTCAATTTTGGCTCCCCTCCAATACTGGGGGGATTTGGAGGGGAGGTGATTTAAAACATTTTTAATACATTGACTAAATTATCCCTATTAAAGTAAATTAGTTTTGAAATCCCTCCCTTCCCCTTGAGAACCAAACATGTGAGTGTCATTTCCCCTCCCCCTCAATACATTGACTAAATTATCCCTATTAAAGTAAATTAGTTTTGAAATCCCTCCCTTCCCCTTGAGAACCAAACATGTGAGTGTCATTTCCCCTCCCCTCATTAGAACCAAACAGATCCTTAATCTTGACCATCCTTTTTTTTTTGTGGTGTGGGGTGGGGTGGGGGGGGGGGGGTGTTTAGCTTAACTGGTTTGAGTTAAGGGTACAAGGAGTTGGAGGTCCAGGATTCAAACCCTGCCAAAGATGGAAAAAAATTAACATAACAAATTAACTAACATTTGCCTATAAAAAAAAAAAAAATCTTGACCATCCATATATATTTGTATGGTCAAAATTTGCTTCTCTCACCTTAAAATATACACTTCTCTCACTAGATATACCCCACATTTACTTACAAGTCCATTTTTTCCTTGTTTATTGAGATGGGCATTGGCTGCAGGACGGTGTGTACAAATAAAAAAGAGGATGGCAGTTACAGTTTGCAATGTGATATTAATATGTAACTGCAAATCCACAATTTCAGTTTTCTAAGAACATCCCTCATTCCCTAACAGTACCATCCTCGGTATCATACACTTCATCAACAACTTGCTAAAACTAAAATGTATGGTTTCATTCAGAAGGAACTGCAAAATTGTAACTTTTCAGATCTCGTTCAGACAGTGCAAATGCAGAATGACATTGGGGTAGAAAGAGAATCCTAGTTAAGAACGAAAACATACCCACACACCCATTGATAGACATTTTCCACAGCATTTCGCTTTGATAGAACATTCATGTACCAGTCTGTCCACTCAGTATTTCCCTGTCAATTTAAAAAGTTTGAAAATGAAGTGAATTGATCAATAGATACCAAACAATATAACAATATAAGTTCATACACTCAAAAATCCTACCACAAATTCCTGGAGACATAGTAACAGACCTGCAGATGTTCCTGAATCACACTGTTGTTATTCCCTAACTGGACAAGTTTATTAGATATACGGGTCAAGTGTCCAATGCTTCCTATCCGAGGAGGTGATTTACCCTCAGCGGGTATTGTTGGCTGCATAAAAAATTGCAAAGACAATGGAACATTAAAATATATATTCATCCTAAAAGATACTGTGAAATATTAAAATTACCAAAACATAAAGACAAGCAAAAACAAATTCATTCATGATGATATACCTTGTTTGAATCGGCATCAGCTTCCAATGTGAAATTCTTTTCTGCTTGAATAATTTTCCCAACAATATCACAATCCCGGAGAAGATGTTCCACGAGAGAGGAATTCTTACTCTCCAAGCATGACATTATAATATTTTCCACATGGTGATGCAGAAAGTTATTGTATGGGTACCTACAACATTCAAACAGTGCATTTAGGCATGAGATCAAATGACTCGGCATAAGATAACAGAATTGCAAAACTTACTCAAAGAACAAGTCTATAATTCTTTGTACTGCTCCAAGAGCAATCAATTTCTTCTCAGCAGCTTCATTACCAACAGTTACCAAGACTGATATAAACTCTATAATCTGAAAGAACATGTGTTCGGTTAACATTAAGGCAAAGTGGCAACATTACTTTTAAACATCTTTTGATATTAAATCAAAGCTGCAAAATTACTTTTTAACATCTTTTAAATTCATGAATAAAAAGTATATTAAGAAGGCATTGTAAGGGTATCATGAAAACAATGTTCAAAAGTCAGCTAAAAATTACCAACAGACTCAAATAGACAAATGCAGTAAATCCAAATAATTAGTTTACCTTTAAACGATGTTTTCCAAGAGGTGGTTGTAACTTGCCAAAAGTAGTTAGCAAGAGATTTTCAGCAGAAGAAACATCTAAAAGCTTGAGTAGATCACCTGCAGAATAAGAGCATGATCAGTGTTCATTTTCTCCAGTAGAAACAGCCAAAATAAAATTACAAAAACACCCACAGGCATTCACGCCCAAACACACATGAATCAAAATGCATATGAAGATGCAAACTAAAAAGAGATTAAACCGAAATAAAATGCATATTAAGATGCAAGTGAATTTGCATCTTATCTTATTCATGTATTTAGACAAACAAATTTCCCCTAAACCATGCTGCCAGCCATACAGATATTTGTCCATTAATCAATCGTTGTCTACATATTAGAGTCAGCTTCGACCCTAGAAGGCACATTATATTGCAATATAATCTAAGCAGCCATTCGCCATTCACAACACTGCTTTGGCTGGCCTGGAACCTTTTGCACTACGCTCCATTCTAAGGTTTCTTTGATTTTTTTCAAGCGATAGAATTACCAAAAAACTCCAAAATACACCTAAAAAGCGGTACTCACATCTTAGCCCTCTGCCATTTCAGATCTGGTAGCACCATACTACCATCCCAACATGACCATTGTGGCTGCCATGACTATTGCATCTGGCATGATTAATGGTCGTTTTGCAGAAATCTGGCACTGCCATCCACCATGATGGCACTATGGCGGCTATTTAACATTATATAGAGCTCATACATTATAATACTAACAAGATGGTAATAATTTCTATCTAATTCGAGACCTAGAAATAACAGTTTATTTGAAAGTCAAAATCAAAGGAGGAAGTCTTACCCAGGCTTTCCAGCATGCCTTCAACAGTCTCAGGATTTGCAGCCACAGTGGATCCATTAGTCATTTGGCGGTTATATGTATGATAGACTCCAAAAGTAAGTCTCTTGGGGTCTAGCAAAGATATGCATACACATAAAGAGTTAACAAGAACAGATTTCGGGCGCGAGTCTTCCAGAGCGTGCTGAAATAATCTTCCTATAAAGCTGCAAATAGAATATGGATTAGTCAAAGAAGAAAAGGATGTGTCAACTTCAAGTAATGAAAAACAATCTACCTTGGGCTGGTGATTTTGGAAGAAAGCCCTTGTGGAGCAACTCGTGTAATGGCACACAGTGTTTCTGCTGCATTAGCATGCACTTCTGGAGAATCCTGTAAGCCACACCAAATCAAAGTACATTCAATGTGAAAGTATATGCTGGCCTTATCTTCTTTTCTTAATAGAAAGAATATGATTATATAAATTATCCTTGCACCATTATTTCATTCATGCAGTCATGCTTGCTACGAGAACATCAAAATACAAAACTGCCAACAATATGTTCACTACATTTTCTTTATAGGCTGAGGGGTCTTAAAGGAGAAATTTTATTAGAGTAAAGTAGTAGTACAAGTAATAAAAAGATAATATGTCCTCCTGTAGACAAAAAAAAAAAAAAACTATAGGAGGATAAGTGAAAGTGATCACCAGTGCAATAAAGCTATTCACTCCTATGACCTGTATTAAACCATGGGAAAAGCACCAAAGAGAAGAAAAGCCATAAAAACAATCCAACCTCATAAGAGCTGTATGGACAAAAAACTATCCTTAAAATTTGAGCATTCCAATCTAACCAAACATATCACTTGAAGCACACAATACCATAAATTTTTTCATCCTTACTACAGTTAAAACCACTGAAACTAATCAATAAGAACAGCCCAAACTCAAATGACACACACACAAACTTCCTCGGTTCTCTGTATACAAGGCTGTTTAGACATATTACAGATATGCTTTATGATTTTATGCTAAATGATTCCTTGCTCTCAATGTAATGATTCTCTGCATTCTTTCATAGTTGAATTGGATGCTTTTGCTGATCTCTGTATATTTTATATATTTGTAATCTAATCAATACTCCATTCAGACTTGGTTCAACCTTTTAATGAAATTCCATTATTCCTCAAAATAAACAGAAAACTAACCACGTGAAGAAAATAAACCACCAATGTAGAAAAAGATGATGAGGGTATAACTGCATTATTATTCTATGACACAAATAGTTACTGTTACTTATCATTATAAAAAGGCAGTGGTTGAAAAGACTTCCATAAATAAAATATGCTACATCCAAGCATAGAAATTAACATAGCTACTATGCATAAATAAACATACGTGAACTACTTGTAGGCATAGCAGATCAACTTAAAAATATTACATTTAGTCCATCAAAATCCAGCAACACAATTTTTAATTTACAAATATTAACAAAATATCCAAGTTTCCGTAGTTGCAGAGATGTTAGAAAACTGATACTTACCGAAGAACTGAACTTGTCCACAATCATTTCTAGCACATCAGTGTCTTCAATCCATTGCATTGCATCCACATGATTTACGTACATATGCTCATCGGCACCAATCAAGCGTATCAAAACCTGGTTTTTAATACAGAAAAAACTACCACTAAAATTTACAAACAAACACAGACACATACACAAATATTTAACAGATATTCGGGCATCAATGAAAGTAAATGATTTTTTAAGATTTAAAAATACTAATTCCAATCTATGAAGCACTGACTCTGACACGGACACCGCGATGCAGCAAATGTCCAAAACATAGGACACCGGGACACCACTTATATATATATATATAAATTATTAAGCTTTACAATTTTCATATGATAATGACCCTCACAAAAAGAATACTAAGACTAAGAGGGGTCATTTCACAATACAATTCTTACTAAAATAATCTCAAGATAAGATGAATCATGTTTCATAAAACAACTAGTTTGTCCTATGATAATAAGCCTCACAAAAAATGCTAAGAGGCATCATTTTGCTTTATGTCAAAAAGTAAAAGATCGAATTTGGGGTTGGTGACCCATGACCTTTTTAGAAATATTTGTTTAAAAAATATTTAGGGTTGATGACCCGTGATCTCAAAATGCTAAGTTGACTTTAAAAAAAAAAAAAAATTATGATAGGAGTGTCCGAGAAGTGTCCAAGTTGTGCCCGAGAAGTGTCTGAGAGGTGTCCGAGCCGGAAAAAAATATTTTTTTATTGTGACACCGCAAAGGGGTGTCTGACACGTGTCTGAGGCGTGTCCGACACGCGACACGACACTTCGAAGAGTTGTCCGTGCTTCATAGATTCCAATGCACATTTATCATCAACAAAAACAAGTAAAATAAAGATTTTGAACATGCAGCAACAAGAGAAAAAGCTTAACCAATGAGTGCAACATTTAAGACATGAAATAGATGTTGCCAAAAGCCAACCTCCATTATAGATGTAATTCCAATCAAGTCGACAAGTTTCCTCAAAATTTCCTGGTGTGCCTGGATAGACATAAGTAGAAAATATCAGCCAACTGATAATTGCAACTCAATGGAAGTATCACACAATGCTGAAAAGTTCATACCTTAACATTTTGAATTTTGAAATCAATGTCAGAGTTTTCATTATATAATGTAATACATTCTTAAATGGAGACAATAAGGAAAAACTTATAGTTTTCAGACCAACTAAATAGCACAACTAAATGAAAATACATCATGTCTGAAATAATCATTTGCACATTACAGTTCAATGTGATAACAATATGCAATGGTAAGAAAGATGTTTCTGTAAGAATAAGCTGAAAAGTAGTTGTGGGCTTACTTGAACATATTGCATGAAAGGAACTGTCTTGCGTAACAACAGGCATACAACTACCTAGCACCATAAGAACTTAGTAAATAGAAGGGCCGAGCATACTTGTTACAGGAACTAAAAAATAATAATACACTTAATTAAAAAGAGGAGAGAAAACTAAACAGAATCTAAGTTCTTAATACAAAGTGTAAATATCGAGCAACTCAACCAGAATTAGTTCTGAAGTCAAATAATTTTGGAGTCAGAAAACATTAGTAATTCGAGCGAAGGGGTTCACTTCTGGGTAAGATCAATTCTGCCCACAACAGAAGTATTTCTACAGCATAACCAAACATGCAATAAACTTTGAATCTCAATAAATCAGTACCTTGCTAAAATATCCAGCTAGTAAGTTACTATGGGAATTATTTGGGTCCAAAAAGGAGAACAGCAAATTCATCAACTGCCAAGAAGGAATGCAATCAGCTCTTCTAAAAAATATTAAGAATAAAAAGAGTTCAAAAGTTTTGTCGTCTTACTTCCTCATCCTCTACAAGAGTTTTGAGTATGATATCAACTTCGCAGGTAAATACCTCACAAGCTATAAAAGGAAACCTGTAACAGAACAATATCATTAACATGCATCAGTGTAAATATCTAGCTAAACAGGAACTTAAACCAATTTCCAATTTAAGCAACCTACTTGAAAATTCGCTTCTTTTCAGCATCCTCGGGAGCTTCTTCAACAATGTACCGTATCAATTGTTCAACCTGTGCTCTTCCAGACAAACTGCAACGACACAAAACTTCATTCAATGCCAACTGAATTAAAAGACAGGTTTAGTTATCCAATGACATAATATTAACATGCCACGGTTGAAAGGAAATAATATAGGAATAATTTACCCCAACATAACTAAGCATCTAGTACCCAAGCTAAAAGAATATATAATTAAAAACCTTAGGAGAAGAAAAAGACATTCCAGAGTTTACTAGATAAAAACTACAACTGTCCACCAAGCTATGCCCACTTAAGGATCCATAAAATATTTGAGAAACAAGATGAATTTAACCTTCACCCATCCTTACTTACAATTAATAAAGACTGGGTACAATTACTTACAATTATTAAGAGGGAGAACCAGAGTCTAATTCGTAAAAAAGAAGAGCTCAATTCAGTGATTTCAAGCAAGTTTCTTCATGATCCAATTTACCCTTAAACAATATTATGAAGTCAAAAAAGTATTTATTCATAAGCTCAGTCATAAATTAGTCCAATGAATACTATTATAATCACTTTCATAGGGAAAATTTCTTAAAAACAAAAACAGAACAGGTAAATGAACTAGAAAATATGCAAGAATAATTTCTGATAAGAAACATATGTGACAGTGAAAATGAGAGCATTACAAATTTATAAGGCGACCATTAAGAGCTTTGCATTCTTGAATAATTTCATCCTCGTCAAGTAGTTCTTCCAAAGCAAAATTCTCCCTATCCAAAATGGTCTCCACCTGCAATATAATACACCAAATAAACAGTTAAACCACTAAACCACTATGTACCCAAATTTCATTTTAGAAGTTAAATCAAATAAATCAAATAAATATAACAATATTCTAGCCCCCAAAGAAACAGGTAATAAATATATTCCAAATTTGTACTTAGAATTTATAGCTGTAAATCAAAGCACCATGCAATTTACCTGGCATACAAAATGTACAAATTTGATTTATCTCATTCTCATCTGGCACTTAATCGCAACAAAGAAACATAATCCACAAAATCCTAAAACAAAATTTCCTACCTTTCTCCATTCAGAATAGCCTTAAAACACTAGGGTTTTCTCTTCTCACCTACCCACGTGAACACAAGTTGTTGACAAGCACCCATTTCAAATAGTTGGAACTTGGAACAATGAGAGAGATTATAATCTTTCAGTTACACATGAAATTGATGCCACCACCATTTGTCATAAATGTCCTAACTCTGATTCTACTCATACTTCCTATTTTGATTTTTCTTTCTCTGATTCTACTCTGCATTTTTACACAAACACCTAGAAAACTTTAGCAAATGTTGTCTGAAATAATTTAATAAACAATATATCTGTCCATCTACTCTGATAAACCTAAACTCCCATCAAGAACAAGAATGAAAGGTGGCTTCTACTCCTATTGGACCATTGCCAGGGACATGATCACATGTTGATGCATGAGAATTGAGTACCTTGTCTTTTTTTCTACTTTTTCTCTAATGTGCTTTTCTTTTCTATAGGATTAAGGGATCCTCCTAGCTAGAAATTTAAATATATATATATATATATATATATATATATATATCGGTGCCGAAATGACTCAAAACAAAGCCATCCATTCTCTTTGCATATCAATGATAACAGAAAAAAGGTCTCAAGTAACAATGAGCATAACACCAAACTAAGGCCAAAAACACAATCCTATTCCACAAAGAGTAAAGAGAAATGAACGCCCTTTAGAATGTTGGCATTTCTCTACAACCAAAGACACCATACAACTGCATAGACATAGCAATGCCATAAGAACTAGGCCTACTTAGACCGGTAAAACCTTTAAAAAGTTCATATAAAAATGTTCCAAGGTGACAGAAAAGACCCATTTTTCTGATAGAGGAAAGGAAAAGCCTCAAAGAAAGAAATATTCCCCACCAAATTTGAAACTAGAACCAGGAAGGAATTGCAGTTATAAATAACATCTTGAGATTTGAAAAATGTACAGATTTACCAAATATCAATCAAATTTATTTACTGAATTGGAGCTCATCATTTGTATCCTATTTTTACACCACTGAAAACCATGTCCAATATTGATCATGTACACACCAGTACCGTTCATCTACCACAAGCAAGACAAACCCCTGATCATTGACATACTCTCAAGTCTCTGACATTGTTGTTGCCGAAACCTTTTCGAAATCATACAAAATAAATCTCAGCCAACAACAATCCCGTAGTATCTTAGTTCATTACGATATCAAGGATTGTTAAAATTCTGAAGCACAGATATTCTCCTAGACTTGACGCGACAGTAACTACAAGCTGGCCGAAACGTCAAAAGCCATCACTGCATAATCAGGCAGGGAGGGGCATGTACAAATTTAAAACAAATGATTCTAGAAAACAGTATCGAATGCATCATTGAAAATTTCAACAGCTGCAACTCATTGTAAAGTTCCGATCAGTTTGATTCTCGGAATAGTACCACAAGCAGAATCCAAATGATTTATTCAAAAATATGGATTAAAAATTGAGTGCTAAGATCACGGTAGTGTGGATTGAAGACAACAATCCTCCATATTATGAAGGAAAAGGAAAATCAAATCAGAAGGGAGAATGAGAGTGGAAAACTCACAGGAGACGCGGTAGACAAGCCAGCCATGCGCCAAAACATGATGAAATTCTTGAAGGACGATGTTCTGAAAGGAGAACCTGGAAAACCGAATACGGATCTGGCAGCGCTGATGAAACCCTAGCGCGTTTGGCCCCAAATCAAATTGTAGGAATTGTTCGAACCCTAGAAGAAGTAGAATCGGGAACGGTGAGAGGGAGAGGGAGATCGAATCGAGAGAAAGAGAAACCAAAACCACCTTCAATCGCGGGAGGAAGGTAGATTATTATTATTGTTTACAAAGTGATTTCAAGCTTCATCATATGATTGATATCATCGTCATTTATATATCTCTGAATTTAATAAATAGCTTCTCCCATGATTTCATATTTGTTTATTTAAGCCAAAAATAAAAATATCCGTAAGAAAAAAGCCAAAATAAAAATAAAAAACATTTTTTAAGAAAAATTGAGAGAAATTTCAAATCTGTGATGACATAATAGTAGAAATTATATCATCATTATATAATGTAATTAGAGTATATAATTTTATATATCAAAATATAATAACATGTATTATTTATCAAATTAAAAAAAATAAAATGTACGTACTACTACTAGATGTGGCTCCTCCTCCAAAGTTGGAGGATTATCATTGTCCACTTGCTCACTAGAAGCATTCAACGTGTCTTCAATTTTTGGGATAACTTGGTTTAATAAATTTTTCTTTTTTTTATGTGTTTTCTATATAAATTATGCAATCATTTGATAACCTCGTAACCATGGAAATACTCTCGTCTCTAGTTTTTTTTTTTATTTATTAAACCGATCAGTTTTTGAAAATTATTTATCAAAATAACCTAATTTTTGAAACAATTCACCCAAGGGTAAGAGCACATTGCTTTGGGCCTCACCCAAAAAAGGGCATATGATTGAGAATAATTACAATCAAGATTTAAATAATTATAATAGCTTTGGGCCTCAGTATATTAGCATGTCTTACCGGGAGAGACATGTACTTATATATTTGGAGTTGGATTTAGGCCTCCACATACGTTGGGTCGACCCTGAATTTACCAAAATAATCTTCTTTTTGAAATGGTGACATATAATATTATTATTTTTCTGACGTAGTGGTGTCAGTTTGACCTACCACGTGGCAAGTCCTTATAGGTCCGTCAGAAATTTTCAAAGAAAAATAAAATAAAAAAAATATGAAAAAAAACCATTTTGCATGCAGTGCTATGTGTCGCCATCTGCCACAATGGCGTCGATTGCAACTTGCGCCAGACGACGACAAGTGGTGCTTCCCCATCCACCCACCCACTCATTCTAGCTACCCCAGCCCCCTGTATATTCTACCCATAACCCCTATATATTTTCCCTTATTAGTATTTTTGCACCCGTGCATCACACGGGTTGTCAATTACTATTATTATTGATAGCATTATTATCATTAATAACTTGAATTGTACATCTATATGTACCAAACTTTTTTTTCCTTTATCCCAAATTAAGTCCATTATTTCAATATTTCCTTCACACCCATAATGGTGGTACTCATTCATATCTGAGGCTTTTTATTTATAGACAGAAGTGATCAGCAAAAACCTTGAAACAATTTTATCTATAATTTGAGTGCAAAGAATTGAATATTATTTTTATTTTAAATTGATATTACAATACGTAATGTAACACTATGTGTTAAGTGTTCCTCTTTGATTATTACTAATGATCAACTAATTCTCCTCTTAAATCATGTGGTGCTGACACGTGTCCCTTTATTAGAAAATCAGCAATTCCCCTTATTAATTAGTATAGATATAAATTTATTATTTAAAATGGAAAAAACAAAGGCAAAGATATAGAAAAAAATAGATTATAAAATATGAATAGCTCTGCCTCTATTTATGTCAATTAAGAGATTGTCGTGTTTGACTCCCAAAACATTGTACCATAACCGGTTTGTAAATATTTTAAAACAAAAAAAAATATATAAATTTTAGAAAATAAAAAGTAATAATAAAAAAATTTCATCACCTGACATGTGGCTTGCACCATTGTGCTACACTAAAATTAGCATTTATTCTTATTAATCAGTATAGATATAGATTTATTATTTAAAATAGAAAAAACAAAGACAATGATGTAGCAAAAAAATATTTAAAAAATATGATTAGCTCTACCTCTGTTTATGTTAATACAGAGATTGTCGTGTCTGACTCCCAAAACAATGTACCTTTACCGGTTTGTAAATATTTTAAAACAAAAAATACATAAATTTTAGAAAATAAATAAAATAATAATCAAAATATTCCATAACTTAACATGTGACTTGCACTATTGTGCTACACTAAAATCAGAATTTCCCCTTATCAATTAATATAAATATAGCTTTATTATTTAAAATAGAAAAAACAAAGACAATGATGTAGCTTTAAAAAAAGTATTAACAAAAAAAAATAGAAAAAAAGTAGGAAAAATATTTTTAAAAAATATTAGCAAAAAAAAAGGAAAAAATTATTTAAAAACAAATAGGAAAAAAAGTATTAAAATAATTAGAATAAATTTTTTTGAAAAAATAAAATCAAATAAGAAAAAATAGGGAAAAAATAATTTGTAAATAAATATATTTAAAAAATATTTAGAAAATAAAATTAATAATTTTATTTTAATTTAAGTTTTTTAAAAAAATTATATTTATAATTATATTTTTAAAATATATTTTATTTTATTTGTTTTTATAATCTTTTTTTATTTTTCTTACTTTTTTTAATTAGGAAAATAAATATTTACTAGTATTAAAAAAAATTATGTATAAAAATTTATTTTCAAAGGAAAAATAAAAAAGTAAATTAGAAAAAAATTAATTCGAAAAATAATCAGAAAAAAATTAGGAAAAAATAGATTTACAAAAATTAGAAAAATAAAATTAATTATAAATAAAATTTAAATTAATTAGAAAAGAATATATATTTTAAAAAATTAGGAAAATTTTTTTAAAAAAAATTATAAAAAAAATTAAATTATAAAAAAAGTCGATTTTTTTTTTAAAAATTAGAAAAAATGATTTTAAAAAAGATTTTTAAAAAAATTAGTAAAAAAATAATTAGAAAAAAATATTCAAACAAATTAGAAAAATAAAATTAATTAGAAAACAAAAAATATTTTAAAAAAGTCAATCATAAAAATAAAAATTTAAAAAAATTAAATTAAAAAAAACTAATTCGGGAAAAAAAATTAAATTTTTTTTAATGAATATATGTTTAATAAATAAATAAATAAATTTAAATAATCCAAAATAATCCACCGATTGACAACTACTTCTACTGTTACAGGAACAGTCAAAGAAAAGTTGTTACTTGATAAAGTAATATACATAGTGAATAATAAGATATATATAAATATTAAAATATAGTAATTGGTTCGGTTCCAAGATAACAGAATTAATGACCATTGGGTTTGGTTCAATTCGGAGCCGTGCACAAAAAAAAAAACGAACCAATTTAATTGGTTGGTTTGGATTTTCAAATTCATCAAATTATTGGATCGAGTCTTATGACCCTAAACTTTTTCAAAGAACACGTTGGTTTTGCTACCTTTCCTGGCTAAAAATATTTAAAAACAAAAAAATTTATAAACTTTAAAAAGTAAATAACAATATCCGAACCAATTAAAATTGATTTGCTTTGATTTGGTTCGAACAGAAAAATATTAAAATATATATATATAAATAAAAATATAAAAAATTTAAATTTTAAACTATTAAATTATATATACATTAAAATGTAAGTATATAAAAATTAAAAGATCAAGAACATGACAACTCTACTTTTACTGTTCGTCAATTTATGGTTGGTTGACCGTGTAAAAAAACTTTACACTATCGGTGTATACAAATAAATTCAAAAAAAAAAAGTATTAGAAAAAAAAATTATTAGAAATTTTTTTAAAAAAATTATGAAAAATGTAAAAAATAAAATAAATTTTTTAAAAAAATTAAGAAAAGATTAAAATACAAAAAATTTAAAAAATTACAAGATAAACGTAAAAAAATATATTTTTTTAAATAAAAGAATTTCTTTTTTAAAAAAATAAAAAAAATTGTAAAAAAAAACCTGATGCTGACACGTGTATGTACAGTAAAAATGGCTCTCCACTTTTTATATTAGTATAGATTCTGCTAACACTCGCACACTCTCTTCTTTACACTAATATTCTATATAAATTTTTATTTTAGGTATTTATATAGAATTTTAGTTGTTTCTTTTTTAACTAGTATTGTTATTTAACTTCTTTATATTATTTGTTTAATTATTATTAATGATATATCAATGCTTATATATTACTATTAATATCATTATTAGTTTATTTAAAATATTAATTTTATTATATTATCATTACTGTTATTATTATTGGTATGTCATTTTTAAGTGTTGCTATTGATAATGTTGTTAATTTTATTTTATTACTTTATTCTAAATATATTTTATTATTATTATTAAATATCATTAGTGGTGATAATTTTTTTATATTTATTTTCATTCTTATTTGTTCATGTTTGATTAATGTTGGCCAACATTATCCGTCAAATTATTATGGTGCATTCAATTTAATGAGTCAGCCATGTTTATTTTTAATAATTCTATTCCATTTTATTATTAACTAGCGGCAAGACACGTGAGTGCCTGTCTGGCCGCATTTCTAATGCTTTTACTCGTCTTTGTTGTATAAACTTATCCAACTTTATAATGTGTCGTAATAATATAAACACACATTATATACATCACTGCGTTAATAATATCATGTTACAAATAAATGTAAAAATAAATAAGATACATATTCTAATAAAAAACAAATCCAAGGTACCAAATATAATTTTGTTACAACTATTATTGGACCTCGACATCTCAGCATTTAGATTTGTAAGGAGATTATGTATGGATCGATTTTCAGGAGCTTTTTGCATTTCCCTATATTACAAACAAAATAAATTTATAATGCATTGATTTATGTTAGATAAAAAGTAACAAAGCATATAAAATTAAAAAAAGAAATACATAATTTACTTCTAATAGTTGCTTACCTTGTCACGATTGTCAAAAAATCTTCATACTTTTTATCATCTTTAATGTTTTTTTGTTTAATAAAGTATAAAATAAATAAAAAATGTAAGAAAAAAATTTGGAACATTCATTATCACAATCATTCATAACAAATATAATGTATTATTAAAAGAACATATTACTTCCTCAAGTAAGACCATTTTTTGTTCCAAATGTATTGAGCTATCACGACTTCTTGTGTTTGGTAATGTAGCTTCAAGTTTCCTAATAATTTGTGTTAAAAAAAGATAGTATTTTAATAAATTGTGGAAATAATAAAACTTATTATATAGTAAATATGTATATTATCATATCGAATACAATACATAATACATTACCTTTCTAACCTTTCGGCCCACAATTCTCTCTTTACCATGTTTCATAGCTGAGTCTTATCTGCTGTTACTGTGGCACCCCACCCAAAAGAGTATATCTTTAGATGATGTACCTGATTATCAAAAGATTAGAATATCGATTTTTTATACACCGTCATAATATGAAGATTTATAATATAATTTTATAATTCACCTTGTTGTCAACTGGGCATAAAGATGCGATTGATCGCTCAGCCTTCAATATTTTCCATAGTTTTTCAAAGTCGTGATCCTATAATTTTTTTAGTCGAATTGTTAATAAATTGATATGGAAAAATGTTTAAATAAAAGTTGTTCACATGAACCTACCTGCTTGTCACAGCACATGCCCGAAATATTTGTCATCATCTCTTGCAATAAACGGTAGCTCTCCTTGAACTCTAGTTCAACTGTACATTTTAAATTTATAAGATGATTTTTGGTTGTTCTGGGTAATATTAGTGTAATGCATTATATGTATAGACGATTTAATAAATTTAAAAATACAATACCAGAGTCTGAGATAACAAAATATCCTTGAAGACAACATTTCTGGTGAAGTGGCCATCTTCCCCTTCAATTTTTCCTTCTCTTATCAGGATTTTTGTGTCATTTTGAGATACGCCTCTTGATAATGCCACATATAATTGACCATGACTGACACATGTCGTGGGAGATAAAGCCCAACATTGGGAATAGTTTGTCCCTGTGCCTTATTTATAGTTATTGCAAAACTCAGTTTAATTGGAAATTGCTTCCTAATAAGCACAAAGGGAAGTCCCGCGCTCTCAGTTGTCTTTAGTTTAATCCTGGGCAAGAAGGCTCTCCTTCCAGCATGGTTGCCTGTTATGATTTCTACATCCAACAGGTTCATAAATACACCACGACATAGTAATCACGAACCATTACAGAGGCCAGATTTAGGGTCGATGTTTCGTAACAACATCAGCGGCGCTCCTTTTTTTACCTTCTGAATATGCGGTGGCAAACCACCTGGAGCAATGGAATTTAAGTATTCATGTTGATATAAGTTTCTTGTGTCCCTTTCGACATCATCAAAAGACAACAAACTTTGCTCTTCACCTGGGAAATGTTCGATAATAATGTCATTTAGTTTCTGAACATCCTCATTTTTTGGTGTTAGTATCGCTCTTTCCACCATATAAGATGCATCCCAACCATGATCTTCTAATTTGGGGAATGTTTGTTGTATATGTAAACGTATCGAACTTTCTCTTTCCCATGGAATTGCAATTTGTTGGGGTACCCTCACCATATCATTATCCTGTGTAGGTTCAACACCATCTCCTATCCGCATAAGATAGTCGGCAAAATCTCGATCTTGTAATGCACGCATGTTTTGACGTAGATGCAATACCTTTGTATTAGCCCATAGATGAGATTTAACGATACATGCAGAAATCGTCTGTGCCTTAGTCCCTTTTGGAACAACAGGAAGTACTTGGCGGAAATCCCCTCCCATAATCATCACTTTCCCCCCGAATGGAGCATCACAGTCAAGAATATCCTTCAAGGTGCGGTCTAATGCTTCTATAGCATATCTACTTGTCATGGGTGCCTCGTCCCAAATGATTGCTATTGTTTCTCTTATTAGCTTCGCGAGATCAGATTGTTTACTTATTGAGCAAAAGGACCCTTATTATGTATTGATAGGTATCTTAAATCGGGAATGTGCCGTCCTACCACCGGGTAATAATGTAGCTGCTACACCAGATGAGGCTGTCGCCAAGACAATTTGACCCAAATGTCTTGATTTTCCAATTAAGGTGCGATAAAGGAATGTCTTACCCGTTCCTCCTGGCCCATCCACAAAGAAAACCCGACTATTCTTACGTTGGATAACATCCATAATGGTATTGTAAGCAAACAACTGGCCATCATTTAACTTCTCAACGAAACTCAAATCTTCAATAGGAACTTGGACCGATAGCTCTTCCTGTATAACTCTTGGAACATGATTACCTTCAGTGGTCTCCAATGATAATTCAGGCAAAGCATAATTTGTTATTTGTTTTCCATGTTGAAGTAATAGGTCATTCAAATCCCTTAATAGCATGTTAGTCAATGATGGCCCATTCACATAGGATGTTGAAGGATAGTCCTCTACCATGTGGGTGTAAAACTCATCCCATAGGCTTCTTACATCTGTTGGTTCACAAAAGACCAATATAGTAGCAAACAATCTCCGTAAAGCATATGGCATTCGTAGACTTGATGCTTCAGCTAAACATTCGCGAATACTGTTGTCTTGTTCTAAAAAGCCCTATTGCTCGGCTGCTTTTTGGAATGTGGTATAGCATGTGTTGTTTACTGTGAGCAAGTAATCCCAACTGGTTGGTCCTCTTATATGAGATAATAATACACGCTAATAGAATTTCTCCCTGTCTGAAGGTGACACTGTATAGATTCGTCCAATAACTTTCCTTTGTATTCTTCGTCTGACCCATTCTTTATTTCCTTTTTTCCACAAATAGTGTTCTGGAATCTCCCTGTACAGATAACACCTTGCTTGTGGATCTTTCCGGATCAGGGCAAAGAATTGTGTGAGCATTATTATGGAGTTACGCGCATCATTTAGTACATCGTCGATTCTTTGATTTGTACGGTATCGCACTTGATGTTGATTTGGTAGGTGGATTTGTAATCTTTCAACACTTGGATACATTCGGTACATGGTGAATGAAAATATTCTCCATAACGCCTCTGGATCACAAATCTATCTTGCATCAATATACTGCTTGACCTCATCCATATGAACCTCCATGGCAACTCGATCAGGACCTTTATAGACATATTTATACAGGTACTTGATACTCTTGATACTACTGCACACTTCAACATTTATATGACATTCATACTTTAACCGCAACCATGGGTTATAAGGGACCACCCATCTATTATCTATAGATATATGTCTATTCAAAGGTACTAGACCATCATTCCGTCTTCTATACCGTGGATATGAGTCAATACCTTGTCGTGTCTCTTGGATGAACTCTTTTGGGAACCCCTTCTTACATTGGCCATCCTTCATACATGGTGATCTTGGATTCAGTCTATCGCACGGTCCATGAATCATGTGTTTTAGCACTGCGGCATGTAATTGTGGTTCTTCTTCAAATTTTGGTATTTCCGCTCTAACAACGCTATCATATTCTTCTGGGTTACGTAATCTGTCATTAGGTTCCATGATCAGTAGCATATGCACATGAGGCAATCCTCGTTTTTGGAATTCAGTTACATACATATAACTTTTGACCTTTCCTAAGACGCCTTTTTTAATTAGGTCATGCTTCAATTGCTCGAACTTTGAACGGAAGATTATTGTCAGCAAGTCTGGACGATCTTGTGGAGTTTGATATGGGCCAAGTTCTGATGATATTTCAATCCATGAAGGATTGCATGACATGGTAAGAAAAATATCAGGTTTGCCATCGTGAAGCACAATAGCCATACCATCTTCATACCGTTATGTCATGTCTCGACGGCTACCAATAAATGATGAAGGCAATATGGTTCTCCGTCCGATATTTTCTACAAAGAGTAATTGTACGTGTTGATGGTGTTTGATGTATTCGACATATGTTTTTGTATAAATAATTTTGATATATGTTACGAAGAGTACCTGTAGCAGTTTCTCCCACATGCAAAGCATCTTGCAAGCCTTGATACAATTCAGAGCAAATTTTACTTTGGTGCGTTTGGACCCACCTTAACCTTGCTGCTTCGATCTTGACATAGTTTTCTACAACATATTGTTGTAGTAGTCGTCCCGATTTTAGCAATATGGAATAATCATTAGAACGAATCTACAATCCATGAAACAATTAATGACTAATGTAAATTTATTTTCTGTAAATTATTATATCTTATAAATCAAAATATTGTAGAAATTACATTATGTACCTGAAGCATGTAACTGTAATATTCTAGACATGTTATAGGTTGTCCTTCATCATTTGTGGTTTCGTGGTCCCATCCAAACGTTCCGTAAGGGAATAATAGAGGATATTGTAATGGATCATAATATCCCGTAGTTTCTTTAACATTTATTAGATTCCCAACATGACTCATCACGATGATATCCCTTTCAGTTGAGATTGATACCGCGTCTCCACCAACGACAATTGCTGTGACTTGGGATGCAGTTGGCATATTATACTGTGGTTGATTAGCAGGGTACTCCTTGATGAGTAGACTACAATCATGTACATCTGGACGCTGTGCAAGATGCCTTAATGCGTGCACATATGGATTGCAACCATGGAGAATTTGTTGCAACTTTTGAACAATATTTTGTTGAAGTTGAGGGTTTTCAAGCATCATGTTTTGTAACTCATGCTCTGTATCGTAGATGTACATTTGCAAGAATCGTGGTCTTGAACCCTCAGTTGGATAGAATCCTCCTATCTTAAGATAAATTGCACGAAAACTATATATGTATGCCACATCCAGTTGCAGCGACATTCTCATCAATATGTACACCCATTGAAGTGAATGAGAGCACATGATTGTAACTCCTAATGTGTTGTCTAAAATGTCTTCCTTCGGCTGAACTGTCTGAAAATATTTCTAGCAACTCTGGAGGTGCATCTACTTGTTCTAACGATATCTTACCACCAGAGCAGCACAATGTCACGTGATTCATGATAAAATAATTGCGTATTGCAACGTGTACATGTGCTTGGGGGTGGCAAACGGGAAGCGGCCATTGGTGAATTATTAAGAAAATCTCTAGCACTATTATGTTTAGGTCGGAAATAAAAATGCAAATCCGCGTTTAAAAAAAATACATAACAGTTTTTTAAATGTGCATATTATTTTGTTTTTTTAGTCATATAAGGACAATGTTCTAGATCCATTTTCATCAAATTTAGAAATTAAGATCACTGAATTTACATAACAATTTATTTTCAATGTATGAAATTCAATAATATCATACGAATTACCAAAAATTTATAAATTAATATTTCTCAATGTCCATAACTAACCCTGTACATCACTTGTTCCAACCTCATGGTCATGTGTTCCTTGAAACCACAATAAAGGCAATATTAGGCTCTGCATTACTTATTGGTGAAAAAAGAATTATTAAATAACGGAAGGTAATAAATTTTTTATGTAGAGAGACATTCAAAAGCATTAGAAATGCGGACAGACAGACACGACAGTTGTAATTAATTAATATATACAAATTTAAATATAAAATATCAAAAGGTACAAACCGTCAAATATTTAAGCATTAAAATTTCTAAAAGTCCACAACTAACCTTGTCCACTACTTGTTCCAGCTTCATTGTCATGTGTTCCTTGAAACGGTGTTGAGGCAATAATAGGTTCTACATTATTTATTGTTTAAAAAAATAATAATTAAATAACATAAGATAATCAAACTTTTATGTATAGAGACATTCAAAATGAGAATCAGAGATATCACATTTATTTATTACAAATATAGAATCTTTGTTGATAATGATAAGTTTTAAGCTTCCAAATTTTATAGATAATTCATTTTTACTTATATATTAACTAATATATATTTTGTTGGCAAATTACGATATCTAAGTGTTAATAATTATTTGAAAAGGAAAAATAATCAATGTTTTAAAATTTTAATATAAAATACTAAATTCAAAGATTGCATAAAATTTCGAGTTTATATTTTCTAAATGTCCATCACTAACCATGTCCGCTACTTGTTCCGGCTTCATGGTCATGTGTTCCTCGAAACCTCGTTGAAGCAATATTAGGATCTGCATGATTTAGTTTTGAAAAAAGAATTATTAAATAAAATAAGGTAAGCAAATGATTATATATACGGACATTAAAAAATGAGAATGAGAAATATCACATTATTTGACTTGCAAAAATAGAAACTTTTGTGATAAGAATAAGTTCTAGACCAGAACTTTATAGATAAACCATTAATATAAAGTAATATAGTTGTTATTTACCTTGATGATTAAATTTAAATAAAATTAATAAATGACTAAATTATTATATACCTTTTCTCAAATATATATATATATATATATATATATATATATATATATTGATATATTTATATATTTTATACCTGTGTTATTTTGTTGATCACTGGTTGATCGTGCAAGACGTCGCATAGTTGTTAATCTCATTGTTCTTGACTCCATAGCAACCATATTCCTTCCACGTCTATAATGTTCTCGTCGTCTAGCTGATTGTTCTTGTCGTTGCTCTGCGGTCATTCTCTGCCTTCTACTTCTTGTAAATTGCCTCCACATCTCTCGTTGATGCTCTTGAGATCGTTGATTGTTAATATTTTCCATGTCGAAATAAAACCTAGTTATTTATAAACTGGCATTAATTAAAGATTTTAAAATAATTATGTTTTATATTTTCTTTTTTAAAATTATTAAAATAGTTTTACAGAAAATTCAATGTGGTATATTGATTAAGTAGGAGTTAGCTAAGCACATCACAACACAATTTAGTAAAATGCAACAAAACGACCACAATATTATCTGGTGTATTTTTATAGGCAAATATTATATAGAAATATTAAAATATTAATGTATTTGGGTAAAAAAAAACTATTAATGTAATGTGAGTTGGTGTTTTTAGTTAAATTGTATATATCTATTTATTAAAAAAAAGATAGATACACACACACACACACATATATATATACCATATTTTTATCTAATTTTATTTTGTGGCTAAAAAATAAATAAATAGCATGTAGATTAAAGCATTGTAATTTTTTAGGCATACAATTTGATTTTGATGCCATGATAAAGGATAAACTCTAAAAATGTGAATATCATTACCACATCCCATTGTAGTAAAGTTTCCATTTAATCCTTGTAAAAAAAAATCTCATTTAATCAATAGTAAATGTGAGAAAAATAGTTGAACACTTGGGAAATAGTAGTTGTAATTTTATGATAGTCTTATTAATGATTTTAAGTGAATATTTTAAGGATTAACAATTATGGTCGTGTATATTTTAAGTTTTAACAAAGGTTGGTGGTATACCACGGGCACTAATTTTTCCCCAATACTTCCACTCTTTAATTTATTAACTTAAATACCCTACAATTTTTCATCAATACTTCCACTCTTTAGTTTTTTTTTATAAAAAAATGTTAGTTTTTTTGATTCATTAGAGCCGGATGCAGTTATGGTTTTGAATAGAATGGTTTAAGAAAAATTGAGTTAGTCTTAGTGGGTGCGTTGCGGAAGTATTTAAGTTAGCGGGTTATATTAATATATATATATAGTTCTAGGGGTATATTTGTAATATTTAAACTTTGACACAAAAAACTGTTTTTTTTACTCTGCCATTATCTTATTGTATAGAAGATTACTATATATTTTGTTGACTGATATAACAATATCATATTTTTTACAAAAATCTATAATTTATTTATTTTATATATTTTCATATATATATATATATATTTCACATTTTCAAAAAGTTAATATTTTCATATTTTAAAAATCAATTTCAAAAATGCCTTAAAAAATGCATTTCAAAATGTAGGAACATAAAATTAATAGAACAGTCATACAAAATCAAATTAATATAACTTTTAAAATGTTAATTTGAGTTGTGACATCTTGTAAAAAAAAGTTATTTTTAGTTATCATATCAAATCAATTAGAAAGGAATATATGAGATTGAAAACATGTTACATTTGTGGAGGACCAAAGACAATACCCAAATCATCTAATATTTTAACACAACACATACTAACGTAACACATACTAATAATCTAATATTTGCCTATAAAAAAAAATAGAGGATCATGTAATATGAATCATAGAATTTTATTTAGAGTTTTTTAGGAAAAAATGGCACAAACAATAATGAAAAAGAGTTTTACACCATGCCAAACATCTATCATAAAGATTACTAATATATATGGCATGTACTATATATGGCATATAGCAATATATAAAAGTGTGTATATATATATATATATAATTTTTTTTAGAGGTAAAAGGATATAATTTGAATCAGTCAAAAAAAATATAGAAAATTAAAAGCTTTCTCCGAAGATAACTTACGACACTATAATCACAGATTATCCATAGAAAAGGACACAATTCAAGCAAAAAGTGAGTCAAAAAAAAAACTCAACCAAAAGGTAACCTAAAGTCAGTAAAAACAATAAGGAATATTGAAAAAATTAAGCAATACTTTTTGTTGAAAGAAAAAAATGTAGCAATACTTGAGTACTCGACATTTCTATAAAAAAAATAAATAAATGATGAAACATATTGTTTAGGTTTTGTATTAAAGGGGTAAGTTGGGCCAACATAGGTAGCCCATTGTCTAATAAAATAATACAATTTTTTTTTAAAAAAATAAAAGTAAAGAAGGGTTACTGTCAAAGATGAAGGAGAGTTGCGGCGGTTGTCATTTGCAATAACCACGATGGATCTCGGTTTATTGTAGATCGGTGGCTTGAAATTCGTGGACATGTGATGGTCACGGTGGCTGTCCAGTTCGGCGATCGTGGCTTCGACGGTTCTGGTGTTGCAGTGGGATGGTGAGGAATTGATCTGACAAAAAATCATTAAAATGTAAGTATGTAATGAAAAAGAAAAAGAAAAAGAAAAAGAAAAAGAAAAAGGAATGTGAAATGAAAATTGAATATTATGTTTTTTCAGGTGGATTGGAAAACAGAAAAAGGGGAAGGGGAGGCCTTACTGAAACTATATGTCTATCCTCAATTTCATTGTCCATCTAAATTCCCAATCTAAGTGGTTAGGGAGGGAAGACTTGTACATTAGTACATCACAAATATTAGATCACAGGAAGTTAATTTATACGCATAACATGATCATTTCTCAACAACTATTCATTAGTAAAAAAGGCATCTCAAAAGGTTCATCACACCCAAATTAAGAATACTAAAAATATTCGGATGACATGATGCACATGGGTATCACCCAAATTGGCAAAGAAGGAACTTACATTGACTTAAAAAATAGAGTGCAAAACAATACAAAATATATTACTCTATCAGAATGAGTCCATTACTCCAAAATCAAAACAATTGTTAACACAAAATGGCATTCGTGAAGAGTATACCAAATCCAAAGCATAAACACTGCTTGATCCTTCTCAACGGTTTTTATCCTTTTGGTCAGATATTTCGCTGCCACGGCAACACAAACGTCGCTCTCGTATCTACACCCAAATTCAAATTCACACCACAACAGTAATTTTTTAAACATAAAATCTAAATTAAAATATTAATCTATGATAGGGGGAAAAAATTAAAAAAAACTATCAAACTGTCACTTCCCAACATCACATCCTGATCTGCAACCAAAAGGTCAAAACCCGCTTTGTTCTGAATCGTAAACTTCAGAAGAAAAAAGTAACAGATATAAAACTGAACAAAATCGTAGATGCAAGGATCCTTTGGGTCAGAAATGGAGTCACATAGGAAAGTTCTTTGAGAAAGAGAGAATGGAAACAAAGAAAGTAAACATGTGGAAATGATAGTAAATATGCATATATACTTGTGGATGATAAAGAAAAATGAACTCTGGAGAATAAAAAAAATCACGGGAGGTTCATTGGGAAAGAAATGAAGAAAAAGAATGGTGACCAAAGAGATCAAATGAAGTAAGACAATAGCTTTTGTTAGAAGGGTTGGGAAAAGTGAAGAAATGGGAGATAAAAAAGCTTCTCCTGGGAGGCTAATAAAAAATGAGAACAAAGGTCGTCGAAGAGAAATTAAAGAGAAAAAAAAAAGATAGAAGGGAAGTTACTGAGTAATAATTGATAACTGTTAAGGATGAGGAAAATTGGTGTGTTGCGTCGATAACTGTTAAGGATGAGGAAAATTGGTGTGTTGCGGTTACGGCAGAATTTGATAACTGTTTACTCCAATTTAGTGTATTAGTATAGAAGAAGATATATAGTTGGAGGGGTATATTTGTAAGATATAAAAGTGGACACAAAAAAAACTGATTTTTTTGCTACTCTTGCATTATATAGATGTATAGATATCTTCAGTAGTTTAAATGTATAAAAAGATTAATCTATTACTATTACAGGTCAATCACATGACGTATTCATCAATTCATCTCCACATTACAGTCATATTAATTGGAATCATCCGGACGAAGAGACAAAATTCGCAGTGGTGGACATTCGTGGATCTTGGCGTGTGGACCAGGAGTTGTATTAAAATAAACTAATTGAAATAACAACACTAATTATAACAATAATAAATAAATATTAATACAATAATATAAAAAAGTAAACAATGACTAGTTAAAAAAATAAAAATAAGATGCAATAAAAATTAAAATATTTACCTTAAATAAAATTGATGGTAAAATAAAGTGTAAAGAAAAAAGTGTAGTTAAGTGTTGTGAGAGATTACAAACTCATTTTAAGAGTGTTTTTTTTTTTGACAGAATCGATGAGAGTGTTAGGAAGGGGGTTCTGGGTAGAATATATAGTGGGATGGGGTTGGGTTGGGTTGGGTTGGGTTGGGTTAGATAGAATGGGTGGGTGAGGAAACGTCCATTGCAAAATGCTTTCTTCGTATTTTTTTTTTCTTGAAAATTTCTGACAGACCAATAAAGACATATTACACGATAGGTCAATGGCGTCAATCAAACTGGTGCTACTATGTCAGAAAAAAATAATATTATATACAACCATGTCAAAAAGATATTACTTTAGTAAATTGTTTCAAAAGTGGATTATTTTATTAAATAGTTTCTAAACCTGGGTTAATCTGGTCGAAAAACCATTGTCTCATCTATGCGCACTATGCTCCCGGCAATAATTACCCATAAATTCATTAACTTTTTTCATTAACTACAAATAATTTTTTTTAAATGTTATGTATTGTCTACGTTATAATTTTTTTTTTTTACATTAACAATCAATCACAAGTTACAATATGAATAATTTTTTAGATAATTAAGATAAAAGTCAAATGTTATTTACAAAAAAAGAGAGTTATATTTGTTTAATTATGTGACAATTTATTATTGGTTGCTAATGTAAAAAAAAATACGTTGACAATACATACCAATTACATTTATATAATTACATTATAACAAATTTTACATCAATAATATATCAAAAATAAACTCTCATATTAATTATGTTCAAATATATCAACGTCGTTAACATTTCAATAAAAAAAAACTACTTTGGAATGTGTATTGGGTGAGAATTCCTCCTTACTGTGAGAAATGAGAACTATTAATAAGAATCATTGAATTACAATTAAAATAATTTAACGGACTAGATTAAAACATTACCTTAAAAATGCAAATGATCTCTTCTTCATCCTCCCCCAACCCTTTCACCCCTATCTTTCACGCATGAAGGTTGCTGTCGTCGAAACCGCATAGGAGACAAATAGCAATGCATGCCTGACCATTATTGCATGTGTCCATTGCATCCTAATTGTTGATACTGTTAATGATATGCAGTGCTATGAATCATTGCGTCACCTCAATTTTATGGAGTCACTAATTCACTATGGGACATACTGTATCTAAGTATTTATTGATCATTGACTTTAATGTTTAAAATTTTATTTAACATGTGAGTAATAATGATTGAAATATATAACAACTTGGGAGGGGGTTTTCAGTTTTTATTCTTTTCGAGAGAGATTTGAAAGAAACAACGTTCATATGCGTGAAAGGGACCAAATTTTTATGTGTCCATTACCTTTTTGAAATCCGCTGCTACTGAGTTCTCACATTATCGAATAAGCTTTTGTGAAATCATTGAAGAGGACGGTGAAACACTAGACGTAATACCGAATTTCTTGGAATTGCTCCTTTTGTTCATTGACATGCCTGAATTATGGTTTTATCATATTGTCCTCTAATCTCCAACCTTTGGCCAAGGAAATTGGAGCAAATTGCTATCGTGGTGGTGTTTCTAGACTGATTTGCAGGGGTGAAAGAGTGAATGGGGAGGATGAAAAAGAGGAGGTCACGTGACCTTTTAATGTTATTGTATAATTTAATCAATTAATTATTTTTAATTATGATCCAACCGTTATTGTTAAGAATTGTCATTCTTCACAATAGACATGAGTTCTCACATGATAAACTCTCTGTTTATTTATATAGTTCCCCAAAACCTAAAAATTGATGTTACATATGTGAACTTTATGTCACATGCATTTCTTTCAAATTTCATGTGTGTTTTTTTTGAAGGAATTTCACGTGTTAGTACGTTTTAAATTTGTCATGTTCGATAATATATATTTTTAGTTAAAGTATGTAGGCAGGCCCGGGAAAAATGCAAAGACGGATCAATGCAAGAGCTTTTTTTTTTTTTTGGATAAAAATAGCGAGTCTCTTATTATAATTGAGATCTGCATGATAAGTTCTACTTCATTTTTACATCTTCAGTCATGTTTCAATATTAGAAATTTGGAATGGATACATTCTTCCATTTTTTTAATAATTGAAATATCAGAGTTTGGAGGGATGAGGTTTGTCTCGTTACAATCCATCCATGGCCCATACAATTTTTTCACTCTACATTTATTGGCGATGCTACATGTTTGTTTCCTACTTTCTTGTGTAGTGCCTCCCGCCTTATATATTAGCACATGTGTTGCACGTGAGAGGCCTGATTCACAAAGCCATTGGACCTTGTGGTGGGGATCAGGATCGCCTAAAGACACAATTCTCACACAATCACTTAAATATGCACCCTTAGATCCATTCAACGTTTCCTATTGTGTCACATCATCACTTCGTTTAAACGCCAAGAAATCAATGTCATTATCCACTGATGTGTTTCCTTCCAGGATTTTCCTCTGCTCCAAGAAATCATGCCAGGTTTAGGGTATTTTATCAAACCGGTTTTCTTTTAGAAATTATTTATCAGTTTAGGATTATTCTGAAATTATTTATCAATAGAGGATTGTTTTGGACACATAACATATTTTATTATTTTTCAATCTGACGGATCAAAGACGCCACTGCAGATGGCGCCTTTGAAGGAGCCACTGTAGATGACGCCTACCTATAAAAAAAAAAGTTAAGAGGGGAGGCGCCACTGCAAATGGCGCCTTCCCCTGCAGTGTATCACGTGGCACTACAGGGGGCCTCCCAACCAAAAATTGGACGCCTACAATTTTAAAGGAACAACGCTACAATTTTAAAGGAACAACGCTACAAAAAAAAAATTATACTATAAGTATAGGGAATAACGATGACATTAATGATAAAGTATCTATTTAAAACAACAAGATGCAATAAAAAAAATCCCGTAATAATGAGTAGCAAATAATATCACAGGAGTCATAAAAAAATAATAGTAATAACAATTTACACCAATAAATATTCATCAATTATTACAGTAGTAAAAAAAAATTACCTTATAAGAATTAAAAGAAAGCCACCTGCAATTTTAAAGGAACAACGCGACAAAAAAAATTATACTATAAATATAGGGAGTAACGATGACATTAATGATAAAATATCTATTTAAAACAACAAAATAGACTTATGATTAGATATTGTGGCAATATGTGTGACTGATGTGACAAATCCACTAATTTTATGTTAATAATATTATTTACATTTCCTTTGCCACATTAAATTTTATATTGCCAAATACTATTTATTTTCCCTGGGCCATGTGTCGTGTTGGGTTTACCACAATATCTAATCATTCCTTACACCTAGCGGGAAAGCGTGTCCGTAACCATGACTTTACTATTTATATGAATCACCTAAATAATAAACCCATTTGACATCACGATACAAAAATATCAGTTTTTTAGTTTATTAAATTTTAAATAATAAAGTAATGATTTTAATTTTATAATTCATATATTGATTAGTATTTTAATAATTTTAATTTCAATGAAAAAACTATGATACCAATAATTTATTTTTTTATAATCTATTTTAATAATTTATTATATTAAAATTATAATATTACATTATTATTTAAATTACTTAATACTTATAACACAGACCTATATAAAAATAAATTATTACTGTACACATTATTTTAATAATTTATAAATAATATATTATTTATAATTAAAACCAAAATAAATTTAGTTTATGAAAAATAATATATTAAAATAATTCACATACTTGGATGGTACAAATGTCAGAAAATTAATTCACATATTCTTGTTTTTATAGTTTGCTTGTTATTAGTTTAAAACGAGTGAAAAGGGACAGGGATGGACTCATTGCAGCTATAAACATGCAAACTTCAATTTTATTATGTCCATGATTTAACCACATCGATTATTACTTTAATTTTATTATTACTTTAATATATATTTTCAATATTTTAATAATAATCCTTATATTAAAAATCAGATTAAGATATAACTAACGAATATATTCGTTTGAAAGATGGTTTTTTTCATTTTCAGGATGGCTTTTTTCATTTTCAGACAAACCCATCTTCTTAAATTCACTCCGGAGATTTTCTGCAATGCTCTCACCAGAGTTCCATTATGTTAAAATGACAAAAGGATAATTTTCCTTAAAATTTTAAACTAATAACAAGCAAACTGTAAAAACAAGAATATGTGGATTAATTTTATGGCATTTGTACCATCCAAGTATGTGAATTAATTTTGCAAATAAATTTAATGAAAGTATAATTCGATAATTATAAAATGATAGTAGCAAATTATATTTAAACTTAAATGAATTCGAATTAAAAATTCCAAATAAGAACCAGACTTGTGTATTGATAAAATATTGTATCACACTCTGAATTTTGATCAGTAGATGCCCGAGGAAAGTCTGATCCGAATAAAAAAAAATACTACTGTAATAATTGATGAATATTTATTGGTATAAATTGTTATTGCTATTATTTTTTTATGGCTCCTGTGATATTATTTGCTACTCATTATTACGGGATTTTTTTATCGCCTCTTGTTGTTTTAAATAGATACTTTATCATTAATGTCATCGTTACTCCCTATACTTATAGTATAATTTTTTTGTAGCGTTGTTCATTTAAAATTGCAGGCGTCCAATTTTTGGTTGGGGGCCCCCCTGCAGTGCCACGTGATACACTGCAGGGGGAGGTGCCACTGCAGGGGAAGGCACCATTTGCAGTGGCGCCTCCCCTTTTGACTTTTTTTTATTTATTTTATAGGTAGGCGCCATCTGTAGTGGCGTCTTTGACCCGTCAGATTGAAAAATAATAAAATATGCCACATGTCCAAAACGACCCCCATTGGTAAATAGTTTTAGAATAACCCTAAACTGGTAAATAGTTTCTAAATTGAACCCAGTTTGATCAAAAAAATACAGTTTTACCCATTGGAGCAGCAATGCTCCAACTCTCATTTACCTAATGCCATTTTCATGCAAGAAAAAGCTTGCAACAGTCCTAGTTGCTTATCTTCAATTTTTTTTTGGGTATTGCTAACGAGTGTCCTAAGGACAAGTTAAGGAACATTCCTACATAGTCTTTTAAAAAGATATATTTTAAAAGTCATTACATTCCTATACAGTCTTTTAAAAGCCACAAGATTTTTTGATGCCAAAATAGTCTTTTAAAATCACATTCAAATACACCCCCTAAATGTTAATCTTTTTAAAATGTTAAATACACAATTTTTCATACAAATTTTTATTTTTTGATTTCTTAAACAATATCCAGAGAGAAATAAATCAGAAATCATCATATTATTGACTTTTAAGATAGTTTGGATGATGAATATTGTGACATTAACAGTTTTTTCTCTCAACCTTGAGAGTCTTGTTTCATTGATCTTTTCAACCAGTTCCTGCTTTATGGCTGCCAATATTCACATGGGTGGTCTTTCTCTGGATGATGATGAGGGGTATGGGATGAGCTTTGGAGTGGATGGGAGAGCTGAAGAGGAGGTCGATATTCGACTACGTTTAGTTGGTAGGTTTCTCACTGATAGACCAATTAAACTAATCAACATGAAGGAGAAGATAGCTAGTATTTGGAGACCGGTGAGAGGGGTTCTGATCAAGGAAGGCCAACCTGGTATTTACATTGGGGAGTTCCTTAAATATGATCCATCTAACAATTCAAGTTTTTGGCGTAATTATATGAGAATTAAGGTCCGCATCGATGTGCGACTACCGTTGAAGAAAGAAAGGAGGGTTATGAGGACTGGGGTTGAGTGGTGCATGACTAAATTCAAGTATGAAAGGATAAGCATCTTTTGTTTTGCTTGTGGATGTTTAGGCCACACTGAGAAAAAATGTGAGATACTATTTGCTAAGGAGGTTGATGATGTAGTCCGTGAATGGGAAGCTGATCTTCGGGCTGATATGAGAAGACAAGGAGGGGCTGGCGACTGCAGGTGGTTGAGGGAGGAGAAGGCTACAGGGCCATACCCTAACGAGGGAGGTGTTTCAAATTCAAATTTGAACTTGAATAGGAGTTATGGAGGTGCAGATACGAATCCTGCAAGTACATGAGAGGTTCGAGGCACACAAAATCCGCATGCTATTATCCTTCATAATGGCTCCAATATTTCTGTTACTGGCTCACTTATCCCTCATAATGGCTCCAATTTTTCAGTTCCTAACTCACTTAATGTGGGTGAAAATTCGAAAAGTGGCTTGAATAATGGGAAGGCGGTGATCACGGGATTAGGATATTTGAGTATGGGAAGTGCGTATTTTTTGGATCAGAATAATGCAGGTGGGGCAGCGTTGACCACGTCCAACAACAGCTTGCATGGTGCGCATGGCCAATGCATGGGCGTTGACTATCCGGAAAAAAGGAGACACAGGGAACTGGAGGAACTAGGTGAGGGAAATAATTCTCTACTGGGTTTACAACAATTAACAACCCCTTGGGAGGCATGGATGGCAATGTTGAAGCGGGTCATTTTTTATCGGCAGGACCTGGCTCCCAAGCCTGCCAGGATCAATGAAAATCTTAAGTTGGAATTGTCGAGGCCTGGGTTCACCTGAGGCAGTTCCAGTGTTGAGGAATCTAGTTAGGTTCCATACCCGGATTTGGTTTTCTTAATTGAGACTTTAGCAATATCAAGGAAAATTGATGATGTTAAAAGGAAGATTAATTTTGACAATGCTCTCTCTGTTGATAAGGTGGGAAGAAGTGGTGGTTTGGCCTTGCTTTGGAAAAATTTTGTCCAATGCGAGGTAATTAACTACTCTAGGAATTTTATAAATACCGATATTGTGGATGTGGAGAAAGGAAAATGGAGACTGACGGGTTTTTATGGGATTTCGGATAGAGGTAAAAGGAGTGAGTCTTGGGAAATGCTCAGGCAACTTCGTAATATGTCCTTTCTTCCTTGGTGTGTTATTGGTGACTTTAATGACATTCTTTCTACTGCAGATAAAAGGGGTAGAGTGGCGCATCCTCCTTGGCTTATGAGAGGGTTCAGAGAAGTTGTCCAGGATTGTCAGCTCACAGATATCACTCTAGAGGGTCACCCTTACACTTGGGCCCATGGTAGAGGTTCTGGTTACTTGGTTGAGGAGCGTTTGGATAGGGCTCTTATTTCTCCTCAATGGGGAGACCTTTATTCTCAGGCAAGGCTGCACAACCTTATTGATTCAATATCAGATCACTCTCCTCTCCTTCTTGATATAGATGGTTCCTCGGTGAAAGTTAAAAGACGTAAATTTAGATTTGAGAATGCATGGCTCATAGAAGAAGGCATGGAAGATGTGGTGAAAGGTAGCTAGCAGCGTCAGGTTCATGCAGACTTGTGCTCAAAAATCAAAGTGTGTGGTGAAAAGATGGGGCAGTGGGGTAAAACTATTCGTGCTAGATTTACAACAAATATTAACAGGTGCAAGAAAAGAATTTCGGACCTGCTTGGTAGATATGATGATCAAGCGCTGGTGGAAATTAGGAAGGCAAAGTTGGAGCTTAATAAATTATTGGTGCAAGAGGAGAAATATTGGAGACAACGTGGTAAAACTCATTGGATGAGGGATGGTGACTCTAATGCTCGTTTCTTCCACGTATCGACTTCAGCTAGGAAGAAGAAAAATGAGTTAAAAAATTTGAAAAATGTTGATGGTCTTGTGATAGCTTCTCAGTCCGGTCTTAGTGAGCTGGCCCATGATTATTTCAGTGACCTTTTCAGTGAGCAGAGTACAGAAGTAATGTAAGTGGTGAACCCGACCAACCCGAAAATTGATTTTGTTGATAATGAGTCTCTAATGGCTCCTCTTTCAGATGAGGAGTTCAGAGTAGCTGCTTTCCATATGCATCCGGATAAAGCCCCGGGTCCTGATGGGCTTAATCCTAGTTTTTAGAGACACTTCTGGAGCACTTGTGGAAATGATGTTATGGTGGCTTGCCGTTCTTGGCTTGAGGAAAGTAGAATTCTGGATTCTATGAATGAAACTCGCATTGCTCTGATTCCCAAATGTGACCAACCCCTGTCTATGAAGGATCTTAGGCCCATATCCCTTTGTAATGTGGCTTATAAGATTTTGGCCAAAGCTCTTGAAAATAGGTTAGCCAGTGGAAATAAGATTTTGGCCAAAGCTCTTGAAAATAGGCCCATATCCTTTTGGTTGGATTGGGATAAATTGCCTATTCCCAAGAAGGATGGAGGTATGGGCTTTAGGAATATTTATGCTTTTAATTTGGCTATGCTAGCAAAGCAAGCTTGGAAATTTATTGAATGTCCGGATGCTCTTGTCTCTAGGATTTTTAAAGCCTAATATTTCTCTAATAGCAATTTTTTGGACGCCAACTTAGGTGCCAACCCAAACTATAGTTGGAGAAGTCTCTTGGCATCTAAAGCTCTGTTGAGAGAGGGGACTCGTTGGGTTATTGGGAATGGATAGTATATCAATGTCATTGGTGCTCCTTGGCTATGTGGAAGTAACAACATAATCTCTCCCCATGAGGCAGCTGATGGCGTGGAGAACTTAAAGGTGAGAGACCTTTGGGTCCCAAGTAGGAAGGTATGGAATGAAAACCTTGTTCAACGTCTATTTTCAAATGAACAAGCTGTTGTGCACCCCACAGTTTCAGTCCATTAACCAGGATAAGTGCATATGGTCCTATAGTTCTACAGGTGCTTACACGGTTAAAAGTGGATACCATTTGGCAATGAGCTCTCTTGTTGGCAGCATCCACCTTAGGTGTGATGGTGACTGGAACATTATTTGGAACCTCCAAACTCCTGCGCGAGTGAAGTTGCACCTTTGGCCTGCGTGTAGGAACGTCCTCCCCACTAGGAAACAACTGCGGACCAGGAATGTTGAATGTGGTAGCAACTGTGTTCACTATGAAGGATCGTTGGAGAGTACTTGGCACACCTTTGTCTCTTGCCCATCGTCAGTTGCTTGTTGGACTAATTTGGGTTTGATTAATCAGGTGAGAGTTACCATGCAGGGTGCTGAATCTTGTAAAGATTGGTGTTTTGTAATGTTAAAAATGCTGGATAGTAACCTTGGAGCCTTATTTGCGTCAGGTTTGTGGAGCCTGTGGAGCTTAATAACTCTTAGAAATAAGAGTTATTACTATCCTTTTAGCTTAATCATTGTTCTTGTTTTGATCAATTTTGGAAAAGAACTTCAAGTTTTGTTTGATTGAGTAAATATTTGTGTTAATCTGGTTAATTGCGAAAAGCTGTAAATTCTAATATGTTATTGCTGAAGGTTTGATTTAGTTTTGAGCAGATTTTAAAGGTGTAATTGATGAAGGAATTGCTTTGGGATGTTTTGGAATGCTGCAGCTTCGGGGAAGCAAGTCACTACAAGATAAAATCATTTCCAGCTCTGCTATTGCCCACTAGAAGACAAAATACCTGTTGCACTGTGCAAAAAGGAAGAGAGAGAATACAATACAACAACTGTGTGTACTTGGGAATTGGGCCAAGGAATATTTTAGTATTTGAATTTTGTAAAAGCCCAAAAAGTGTGGCATGAGAGAGTGTAACCCTATTTTGGGAGCTAGTACAAATAGTGAGTGTGACCTTGATTTTAGGGCAGCCCGTACTGTAGCAGCCGTCAGCTCCTTGTCCTCTCTGTAATTCGTTTTATGCTTTCTTTTACCATTTTCTTTACTTGTTTTGCCATTAAGCTCATTATGAGCTAATTCCCTTTAGTTAGGATTCTATGAATTTGTAATTGTACTGAAGGGTTAATCAATGTTATGGATATTATTCATTTTCTTCTCTTCTGATTTAACGTTTAAATTCCGTTTAGCCTGATCAACTGATCTGAATTATTAGCTAACTAGTTTGGAAAAACCAAGTTAGTGGACTTGAATTGAAGATAAAGATAGAACAATTAATTGGAAAATTAATTGTATTGAATGAGCTAGGAATAACCTTCAAGTCTTTAAGTAGCTGGACGCAATTATCTGACAGCTGAGGGAAATTAATATGAACTTAGGAATAAGAAGCTTTTAATAAACTCAGTTTTACTACTGGAAAGCAAACTTTATTTCCTGGACTAAATGCTGTAGCATCCTAAAGCATCGATTACCTTGAAGTTAAGATTACAAAGGTTTAGAATCCTAGCTGTTTCCATCTCTGTTCTAAAACACCCATTTATTGCTTTTATTAATTCCTTGCATTTATTACTTACTGTTCTGACGCCCAATTACTCCATTTATTGAGCTAAGTTAAAGCTAGAATTTGTATTCAATTCATTTAAATCATCTTGGGAATGATCTTACTCACACTTTATTACTTGTTTGACTGTGTACACTTGTAAATCACATTTGCGGATCAACAAGTTTTTGACGCCGTTGTCGGGGATTGACAATGGTTTTGAATATTTAAATTCTTTTGTTAACTTTGTCTATTTAGTTAGTTCTGAAAACTGTGTGCACTTTGCTTAGCAACAGGGTAACATCTGCATGCGCAGCAAGGGTACACCCGAGTTTCAAATAGACTTGGAGATAGAAAAAATCGCAAAGAGGCTAAGGAAGAGAACTAAAGAACAAAGAGCTAGAGATCAGAACTCTGACTTAGGCATCATGGCTCACCTTCTGGACAATGAGGATGAAGATCAACCTGGGATGATTGAATTGACAAATGATAGGGATAGGTCCATCAGGGATTATTCTGTCTTTGATCCCCAAACTATGAACACTGGGATTGTGAGCCCAGAAATAACTACCCCGCAGTTTGAGTTTAAACCAATGATGTTTCAAATGCTTCAGACTGTTGGGCAGTTCAGTGGTGCCCCTACTGAAGATCCACACTTACATCTGAGGTAATTTCTGGAAGTGGCAAGCAATTTCAAGATTCCTGGAGTAAGTGATGATGCTTTCAAACCAAGGCTTTTTCCTTATTCTCTAAGGGACAGAGCCAAGACTTGGCTGAACTCTTTGGAATCCAACTCCATTACTTCATGTAATGGTCTAGCTGAAAAGTTCTTGACTAAGTACTTTCCTCCTACTAAAAATGCAAGAATGAGGAGTGATATAACTTCATTCAGGTAAAATGATGATGAATCACTGTATGATTCGTAGGAGAGGTTCAAGGAGCTGTTGAGAAGATGTCCTCATCACAGCATCCGTGTATGTATTCAAATGGAGACCTTCTACAATGGACTCCTGCCTCCTTCAAGATTGATGTTAGATGCTTCATCTGGAGGTACATTCTTGACAAAATCATACAATGAAGGTTATGCATTGGTTGAAAGCATAGTTGCTAATAGCTATCAATGGCCAACTGTGAGGGTCAGTTCTGCTAAAACCCCTGTTGGGATGCTTGAAGTGACGGAAGTAAATGCCCTATATACTCAGCTTGCCTTCATCACTAACATGCTGAAAAATCTGACTGCTACTAATGCAAGTAAAGAACCTGCTATGGTTGAACCAGTGGCTCCTGTAAATGCAATGTCCTGTGTATTATGTGGAGAAGGGCACATTTTTGAAGCATGTCCAAGCAGCCCCGTTTCAATGAACTATGTGGGAAATAGGGGAAATTATGCATACAACAATAATTACAACTCTGGATGCAAGTATCCACATCCAAATCTTAGCTACAACAATTACAACAACATTCAGAATCCACCTCATGGTCATGTTTCACAGCAAAATCAGTAACAAGGACAGAACACTCAGCAGCAGGCTCAAGCCCCAGTTAAGGAACCTTCTCTGGAAGCCATTCTGAAAGCCTTCATGACTGAAACCAAGGCCCAAATTCAGAACCAAGGGGTAGCTATGAGGAACTTGGAGAATCAGGTAGGTCAGTTGGCTACTGCACTTACAAATAGGCCAACTGGAACCTTACCTGCATCTACAGAAAGTCCATCAACTTCTACTGATAAAGGGAAGGAGCAAGTTAAAGCTATAAATCTGAGAAGTGGTAAAGAGCTACTAGATGCTGTAGCATTTAAGCAACCAGCAACAGGGAAGACTGATATAGCTAATCCAGAACAGGAAATTCCTGCAAATGCAGAACCAGTGCAATCCCCAAGCAAAAAGATGCAAAATTGATTCCAGAAAGGCCACCTCCTCCATTTCCACAAAGGTTGAGGAAAGCAGCTCAAGAGAAGTAGTTTAACAAATTCTTGGAAATTCTGAATCAATTACACATCAACGTACCTCTGGTTGAAGCTTTGCAACAGATGTCTAATTACACCAAATTCATGAAAGATATTCTTACCAAGAGAAAGAGATTGGGGGAATTTGAGACAGTGGCAATGTCAAAGGAGTGTAGTTAGCTGTTGCAGAACAAGGTTCCCCAGAAAATGAAAGACCCAGGCAGTTTTACAATTCCTTGCTTTATAGGGAATACTTACTGTGGAAAGTCCTCGTGTGATCTTGGATATAGCATTAATTTGATGCCAATGTCCATTTTCAAGTAATTGGAGATTGGAGAAGCCAGACCTACCACTGTCACTTTGCAACTTGCTGACAGATCCATTGCTTATCCAGAAGGAAAGATTGAGGATGTGCTGATTAAGGTAGACAGATTTGTATTTCCAGTGGATTTCATTATTCTTGATTTTGAGGTTGACAAAGAAGTCCCAATTATCCTTGGAAGACCCTTTCTTGCAACTGGAATAACATTGATAGATGTACAGAAAGGATAACTCACTATGAGGGTGAATGATCAACAAGTGACTTTTAATGTTTTTAATGCACTATACTATCCTGATGAAGAGATGGAAAGCTATTATGTTATTACTGGTATTGAATCTCTGGTGCAAGAGCAATTGATAGCATCAGAGCAAGATTTGGAGCATGAGTTTGAACTAAATAAAGAAATTGATTCTGGAATTGAAGAGTTGAAGCATCTAGTTGGAGAGAGTTTGGCACACAGATATTGGATCAGAAAATATGAGTCCTTAGATGTATCTGCAGACACCTTCAAGGAGAATATACCCTCTATTGAAAAACCTCCCACCCTTGAATTTAAGCAATTACCTTCTCACCTGAAGTATGCTTATCTGGGAGAAAAGGAAACTCTTCCCATCATCATCTCTTCATTCCTAACTTCTGAACGGGAGTATAATCTCATTTCACTTTTGAAGAGGCATAAGAAGGCTATTGGATGGCAAATGGAAGATATTAAAGGAATCAGTCCTAGCCTTTGTATGCATAGAATTCTGTTAGAGGAAGATGCCAAGAAAAGTATTGAGGGTGAGAGAAGACTGAACCCGATAATGAAAGAAGTGGTAAAGAAGGAGATCATCAAATGGCTTGATGCAGGAATTATTTACCCCATTTCAGATAGTGTGTGGGTAAGTCCTGTGCAATGTGTTCCAAATAAAGGAGGAGTTACTATGGTGAAGAATGAGAAGAATGAGCTTATTCCTACAAGAACAGTCATAGGTTGGATGATATGTATGGACTACAGAAAGCTGAACAAAGTCATAAGGAAATATAATTTTCACCACCATTCATTGATCAAATGCTTGATAGGTTATCTGGGAAAGACTTCTAATGTTTCTTAGATGGCTATTCAGATTACAATCAAATAGCAGTGGCACCAGAAGATCGGTAAAAGACCACTTTCACTTGCCCATATGGTACATTTGCATTCATAAGAATCCCGTTTGGGCTCTGCAATACTCCAGCAACTTTTCAAAGATGTATGATGGCTATCTTTTTTGATTTTATTGAGAAGAATATGGAAATTTTCATGGATGATTTCTCATTTTTTGGAGATTCATTCATGGGGTGCTTGGACAATCTAGAGCAGGTGCTGGATAGATGTGAAGAAACCAATTTAGTTTTGAATTGGGAGAAGTGTTATTTCATGGTCAAAGAAAGCATTGTGCTAGGCCACAAAGTGTCAAAGAAAGGCTTAGAGGTGGACAAAGCTAAGATTGGGGTGATTGAAAAACTTCCCCCACCGAATTCTGTCAAGGGCATCAGAAGTTTTCTATGACATGTTGGGTTTTATAGAAGATTCATCAAAGATTTCTCAAAAAATTCCAAGCCACTGTGCAAATTACTGGAGCATGATAATGCATTTGACTTCACAAATGAGTGTTTATCAGCTTTTGAACTACTGAAGAAGGCCTTGATTACTGCATCTGTAATAGTAGCTCCCGACTGGGAAAGACCATTTGAGTTGATGTGTGATGCTAGTGATTTTGCAATAGGAGTTGTGTTAGGCCAAAGGCATAACTGTTAAGTTTCTAAAATATCTGATGTGCATTTCCCTAAGTTTTGATGAGAAATAAACATTGGTTAATGATTTAATTAACCTTCATATTGGTTGCTAACCTGTCTATCTAGTGTGCAGATTAAAACTGTAAGAATCATCCGTCCAATACTAAAGTAACAGAAGCGCTCGTCTACTAAAGTGACAGAAGCGCTTGTCTACTAAAGTGACAGAAGCGCACGTCCAACACTGAAGTAATTGAAGCGCACGTCCAACACAAGTGATTGAAGGGCATGTCCAACACAAGTAATTGAAGCGCACGTCCTACACTGAAGTAATTGAAGCGCACGTCCAACACAAGTGATAGAAGCGCACGTCCAACACAAGTAACAGAAGCGCTCGTCCACACATGTCTTTGGACTTGCTAAGTTCTTAATGAGAAGCTCCGTCCAATGACGTGGCATATAGAGCTCGTCTACTAGCCCGTCCGAATGTAAAATCTTAAATGGCTAGATGGACGCTGTTATTTTCAAGATGGACGCACTTACTTTATGGACGTGAATTCTATAAGATTTATCAGAATCTTATTTCAAGAACCAGAATCAAGAAAAGTCAGAAGTCTCTCTCTCAAGCAACCTCTGTTATCAGAACCAAAGACCAGTTAAAGAATGCTTCCAACATGCTTTATTCCCTGGTACCTTTGGTCCTTACACGAAAAGGGAATTGTACTCAGTAAAGTACAAAAAACTCTTTGCACAACTCTGATATGGCTGTATCACGATGCATAAAGCCATGATCCTTCATGTTAGAGTCCAACGTTCCTATTGCATTAATGGCTGCCCAGAACGACTATATTGCATTTAATAAAGTTCTGCTTGAAGCCAACATCTGAGGGAATGTCTCTAACGGATCCTAAATGCTTGAAGACTATAAATATAGAAGTCATTGAAGATGAAGTATAGAGAATACACATAGCATCAAAGAGCCATTAATCTGCGCATTAATATCTTCATTCTTTCATTTTGTAATCTTCAATCATTTGAAGTTATTACGCAGACTTTCCTAAGATTTACATTTAAACCACTCTCTGAGTGTTAGTGAAAGTTCTGTCTGTCTGAAGTTGTATTTATTACAAACCAAATCTCTCAAACAAACCTGAGTGAGCCTGAAGAGGCTAAGTACGCAAAGAATACTTGTCTTGAGCCTGAAGAGGCTAGGTATGCAAACAATACTTGTCTTGGAGCCTGAAGAGGCTAGGTGTGCAAACAATACTTGAGTCTATAACCTGATCAGTTATAGTGGATAAATCTTGGTGCTGCCAAGGACTGGACATAGCTCTTTGCTTTGAAGAGTGAACCAGGATAAATTACTGTGTCAATCTCTCTTTCCTTAAACTATTTAATTGCTTTAGTTTTCTTATACGTCTATCAAGTGGTGTGCTTGTCAAAGTCACTGTTAAAATTTCTTCAGACGAGTCACTAGTATGTCCTGTATCTTTCCACTCGTCTGAACTAAACTTCTGTATGCGAAAAGATTTCAGCTTTGTTTAAATTCTGATAAACACAATTCAACCCCCTTCCTCGTGTTTATAGTTGTCTATTTCAGTTGGTATCAGAACTTAGCCTCTGGGTTAAGCATCTAACAGTGTAGAGGTAAAAGGTCCTGAAGAATAAATATGACTGTTGGAGCTAGTTCAAGTGGAAGTCACCAGACTGAAGGAGCTTCCCTAACCAGATCTCCTTACTTCAATGGAGAAAACTACAACTATTGGAAAGATAGATTTCAATGGTTCATTCTATCTACAAACTCTGATCTTTGGGATCTCATTACAGATGGTCCATTCATTCTCAAGAATGATGATAACACTGACAAACCAAAAGCTCAGTGGACTACTGCAGAAAAGACAAAATGGGAGCTGAACAACAAAGCTAGATATAACATCATCTGTGCTCTCAGTCCTGAGGAGTTTGAGAACGTATGTGCTTGCAACTCTGCCAAAGAAATATGAGACACTTTAGCTGTCACACATGAAGGAACAACCAATGTCAAAGAGTCAAAGATTGTCATACTTGTCAGAAAGTATGAACTGTGTGTCATGGAGGAAGGAGAATCTGTTGCTCAAATGATAGGAAGATTTCAAACTATAGTCAACAGTTTAAAATCCCTTGGCAAAGTCTATACCAATGTTGAGAAGGTTGGAAAGATTCTGAGAAGTGTACCTAAACAGTGGAGACCTTTGGTCACTGCTATCTCTCAAGCCAATGATCTCACTACCTTGACTAAGGATGGACTTCTTGGAACACTCACTATTCATGAGCAAGAACTTGGAGATGAAGTTGCACCAAAGAAGGGCAAGTCAATTGCTCTGAAAGGTTATCAAAAGTTAGCAAAAGTCTCCAAGGCTCTAAAGGCAGACGAGTCATCCAGTGATGCTGACCTATCTGAACACGAGGATTCTGAGAGTGATGAAGAATTGTCTCTCTTGACCAGGAAGACAAAGCTTCTCCTACAGAAAAAGAAGTTCAAGAGGGATAAGCCATTCAGAAGGTTCAACAAGGACAAGAACTTCAAAGAATCCATCTTAACAGACAAAAGTCCAATTGTAACGGCCCCCCCTTGGGGCATTACTTACGTAACACGTGCGGAATTTAAATTAAAAGATAATTTGCTGGTGCTTTCGGAAAATAATTTATATAAGTATACAAGTGTCTGAAATTGGGTATAAAATTTTGTCACGACTCATAAGCCTTGATTGGCACACAGACTTACTATCATAGTATGGCAAGCCTATTTAATTTAAAGAATATACTTGAATAAAAGCTAGTATTTTACGAAAATTTCGACAGGGTCTCCTCTGTAATTCGGACATCCCAGGTAAAAGAACACCTGCTAAAATAATTACATTTTCATTCCAGAATTCCAGTTACACCAAATACAGCCAGGCATTAATATGCTAAAGATAGTTATATCAATTGGCTATACATGACCAAAAGGAAAAGTTTAAGTTTTCATTCAAAAGAGACGCTCTCCGAGCCATAAACATTCCGTTTTAAAATATAGACTCTCTGAGTCATACTCATACATACTTATCAAAAATCCAAGTCTCAAACCCTAAGCTGGTCATTCTAAAAGTTATTCCTGAGAAGAACTCACGTGATTGTTCCACAATCAAATACTTCCTCAAGCAACTAGATCTAAGTTTCTGAGTGACTTAGGAAGACTCCTCTACACATCTGTACTAAAATACCCAGGGTACAATAGCAAACCAGAAGAAACCTGATATGTTTGTAAGGGCGAGATACCGGCAAATGGATATATCACACAACAACCATATACATGATACATACATCACATAATCATATAAGCATTTAAATCATGCATATACATAACATAACAGTGTTATATCAAAGGGTCTCAAACCCTCACAGTCAACCTTTTGAAAATATGCATGACACTTCAATATCAGGATCTAACTTAATCTCATGAGATATCAGCATCGTTTTTCACTGGAGAAGAATTAGAGTTGGTCAATCTCTAGCCCACCGGGCAGTTGCCTCCTTACCCTCATGCATTAAGGTCTCAGGACGAGCAACGTCACATGTGCCTCTTCACTCGGTTTACATGGACAGACTCCCAGATACCATCTTTGTATCTGATATATACATCAATAGCACGTCTGCTTGGGGAAATGCACATGAGAAAATATTTTATTTAAAAGGATTTCTTTGTGTTCATTCTTTTCACTGTTGCTGCTCAAAGCTAACGACTTAAATCATCATTTCCCCATCACTTGAAAACTCAGAAGCATAGGACTCATAGTCCGAACGCTCAATCACAATGCCCAAGACCGTGGCCGCAGTCAAGGGTTGTGGTCGTAGAAAACAACCTTCACCTTTAATCATGTTCATCACACGCGGTTAGAATACACAGTCCAACACAATGTGATTAGGACCTAAGTCCATCACAACGAAATCAGAACGAACTGTCCTCAATTTCGAGAATTGGACTCTCAGTCCATAACATCATAACCAGGACTCGTAGTCCCGAATTAACACTGATCCAAGATCACGTGCGCATCACTGAATACTAGAGGCGACGTCTCGCGTACTAGATTCTCTTTCTTAAGTACTTATTTTTCGTTCAGTGAAAAACAAATTCAAAACCGAATCCTCGATAACCTATCCAGGTTATCGGAAAGTTTCTAAAATATTTAGGAAAAACCTTTTCTTTGAAAATCTTTTATAAATCATTTTGAAATTCTTTTATCTTTGAAATATTTCCCCCAATAGGATATTGCCAAATAATCTTGAAAGTTTTCACTTGAAGACACATAGTTCGAAAAGGATTTTTTTTTTCTCTTGTATAACAATAGTTCACCCAAAACCATTTCAACATTTAAAACAAGTACTTTAAGTTTAAAGAGCTTTTTGGAAAAGAACACCAATCCCTTCATCTTCAAAGCTTATTAAGGTTTTTAATCCTTATAACGGTTGAGCACAGACGCACGTCTGGCTTAGCAAACTTTCAATCAACAACAGTATATATCATCAGTTCAATGCTAATATCACAGTTGAAAGCAGATCATCACATATATGCATTATATCATTTAGAACAAGTACAGTTCAACATAAGATAATAGCATAACAGTTCAAGTACATTAGATAATCAAGTAAGCTCAATCAACATGTAAATATCCAATTAAACACATACACACATGCATACAGTTATTGAATATCCTTAGGCAAACTCCCCTTACCTTTGAAGACAAGTAAAGGATCCTCGTCTTAATACTCACATTAGCTCCAAGAGTGTAACTATCTACTCCATCAAGCAAGCATAGCCGTGTCAAACGTCTCAGAGAGGGAATCCAACAACGCGCAACAACCAAAAATCAAGAAATCAATTTCACATGATCAAACACACATTCTAACTTTATCTAAACACTTAATCCAATTACCAAACAAGGTTATTTTTAAAGAAAATCATGTTTGAAGCTCACGCTTCCCAATACCCTTTAAGGAAACTTTGTTTTGATTAAAAGATCATGAAAAGAACTTTGGAAATCATCCATTTAGAGTCCTAATTGCACTAAATCATAATTAATTTCACAAAAACATACCCAAATTCAAATAAAATCAAATTGGGGTTTTAGGGCTCCTTATTAAAATTTAGGGAAAACTCAGAATAATGAAATTGGTTTAGGAAAACACAAATTCACAGTCCTAATTTCATAAAACAAGCTTAAATCTTAAGATTAAAATCTGAAATCAGAAGGTTAGGGTTAGGGTTTCAAAATCAATTTGGGGATTTACAAAAGAGAAGAGGTTAGAGGTAAAACTCTTACCCACGGAAGAAAAAGAGATGACATGGTGGTTGTTTGAAAGTCCGGCGCGGTGGCTAACCGTGATGACGCGGCAAGAAAAGACTCAGATAGCAAAGAACATATTTTTGAAGAATCCAGGAATCAAACAATGGATGTGAGCTTCATAGTAGGGAGGAAGGCGGTCGAACCACCATGACGGCGACCGAGGAACCTGCCGTGACGGCTAGCGGTGTCGAACGGAGGACCAACACGCACCAGAACGTGTCATCGTCGTCCTCACTCCAAGCGGGCCAAACGTGCGAGCTGATAGTCGAGATGTGCGGTCGTCTTCCTCGCTTCTAGCGGTGTCCTGATGATGGATAAAGGAGGCGGAATAGTGGCTTGAAGAAAGAGAGAAGGAGAAGAAAGATGGAGAGAGGAGGAGGAAGAAGAAAAACAGAAAGAAAGAGAAATAGAAACACAGAGAGAGGTATCGAGTATAAGAGAGAGAAGATAGAAACCTGATTTTAACTTTGTATTAGTAATAGTAAGTACAAAATGAGTGGTAAATATTAGGCCTAAAATAAACATGTTTTTACTTTTTGGATTCTAAAAATAAAGATTGATAAAGATATAATTTCGAAATTCAAATTAGAGTTAAGATTAATAATTGAACTGATCCACTAAGAAAATACTCAGTCCAAAATTTAATCTCCGATAAATGTCAAACCAAAATATTTTTAACTCTAAAATTAAATAGAATGAGAATATGAAAATGCTTTTCTCTTAATCATATTATGAAAAATATTTTTCTAGACTTGGTATATTAGTGACAATAACGTAATTATTGTCTAGTAAGCGTGCATTCACTGAATTGAGTCAGTGCTAACGCACCCAATAAAATAATTTGAAGAGAGTAATTTAATTACTCAAACTAAACCACATAACATAATAAATTTAAACATCCAAATAAAATAATTAATCATAGGTGTAAAAACTAGGGTGTTACACCAATTGTTTGCTATGAGTGCAAGAAGCTTGGTCACATCAAGGCTGAATGTCCTCAACTCAAGAAGGCCCCTTTTAAGAAATTCTTCAAGAAGAAGAAGAAAGGAATGATGGCTACTTGGGAGGATCTGGAGTCAACATCTTCTGATGAAGAAACAGAGGAAGAAGCCAATCTCCGTTTGATGGCCAACACTGACTCAGACTCGGACGATGAGGTACATCCTGACTATGAGGAATTACTTGATGCCTATGAGGAGTTGCTGGAGGAATCCAACTGCTTATCTAAGGCCTTCAAATCCCTCAAGGGAGAGTATGTAAGGTGGGCATAAACAAAAATCTCAAGAGTGTGAGAAGCTGGCTAAAGAGAACAGTGAGTTGAAGACTGAAAAGTCTAATGAAGCTAAGATCTCAAGTGAAACATCACCATCTGAAGAAGTTGAAAAACTTCAACAGAAAGTGGAAGAGCTCACTTCTGATCTTGCCAAATTTGTTAATGGTAGAGATAATCTGACTAAGCTACTTGGTTGTCAGAGGCACTCTCTTAACAAAGAAGGTATTGGATATGTCCATCAGACACATAATAAAGTATCAACTAAAGCTTCTACAGTATCTGTTAAGTCAACTGTAACCAAGTCTACACCTGTCTGTAACTTGTGGAAAAACTGGACATGTTATGTCTAAGCGTATCCATAAGAAGAGAAGGAAGTCTTCACAGACTCCTATAACTAACAGAAAAGGACCCAGAAAAATATGGGTACCTAAAGATCAAATAATTTTTATTGCAGATGTCCTCAACAGAACAAAGAAAACACCACTGCTGGTACTTGGACAGTGGCTGCTCGTGTCATATGACAGGAGAAAGGTCTATGTTCCTAGACCTCCAACTTAAGAAAGGAGGACACGTTGTCTTCCAAGGGAATCAAAAAGGGAAAGTTATAGGAATTGATACTATTGGTGGTAAACCCCCTCTTCCCTCTATATCTAATATTTTTATGGTTAAAGTATTAAGACACAATTTGTTTAGCATAAGTCAATTATGTGATAGTGGTTTTGATGTTTCCTTTACTAAGGATGTATGCATAGTTAACGACTATTGTGGCAAAACCCTCTTTTCAGCTAAAAGGCAACAAAACCTTTATAAGATTGAATTGACCGATCTCTCAGATCAAAATGTAACCTGTCTGATGTCTAAAGAGGATGAGAGATGGTTTTGGCATAAGAAACTAGGACATGCTCGTATGAAACTAATTTCTGAATTAAAAAGGAATAATCTCGTGAGAGGATTACCTGATATTAGTTTTAAGAAAGATGTCTTGTGTGATGCACGTCAGAGAGGTAAACAGATAAAATCAAGTTTCAAATCTAAAAACCAAGTATCAACCTCTAGACCTCATCAGTTGTTACACATGGATCTATTTGGACCAATTAATGTTGCCATCCTGGCTGGAAGAAAATATGGATTTGTCATAGTTGATGACTATTCTAGATACACACGGGTACTCTTCCTAACACATAAGGATGAGTCTTTTAAGGCTTTCTCAGTATTCTGCAAAAGAGTACAAAATGAGCAGGGTTTCTGTATTTCTACCCTTAGAAGTGATCATGTGGGAGAATTTGAAAATGAGCAGTTTAGACAGTTCTGTGAAGAGAATGGAATCTCTCACAATTTCTCTACACCTAGAACTCCACAGCAAAATGGAGTGGTTGAGAGAAAGAACAGATATCTGCAAGAGATGGCTAGATCTATGCTCAATGAAAATAATCTCCCTAAGTACCTCTGGGTAGAAGCTGTAAACACTGCTTATTATGTACAAAATATAATACTTATTAGGCCTTTTCTAAAAAGGACTCCTTATGAATTGTGAAAGGAAAAATCCCTAACATATCTTATTTGCATGCTTTTGGATGTGAATGTTTTATGCTAAATACACCAGAGATAATCTTGGAAAGTTTGATTCTAAGGTAGATAAAGGTATTTTCGTAGGTTATTCTGAAATGTCCAATGCCTTTAGAGTTTACAATTTAAGAACTTGTATTATTGAAGAATCTGTTCATGTTAAATTCAATGATAAATTAAAGACTGATAAAGAACTATCGGATCTAGAAGATGATCTTGCAGGTCTTGATATAAACAAGCCAGAAAGTCAACAACCCTATCTAACCAAAGCAAAACCTGTGCCTAAGGTTGACAGACAAGTGGAACAGACCAGTCAGTAGACAAGTCAAGATCTTCATGATGATCTCAAAAGGGATTGGAAGTTCAACACTCATCACCCTAAGGATCTTATTATGGAAATCCTTCTGAAGGAGTAAGAACCAAATCCACATTTAGAGAATCAAGCAATGTGGCCTTTATTTCAGATTTGGAGCCTAAACGCATTGAAGAAGCTCTTGAGGATGAAAGCTGGATTCTTGCTATGCAAGAAGAACTTAACCAGTTCACCAGAAATGATGTCCGGACTCTTGTCTATAGGCCTAAAAGCAAGTTGGTTATTGGAACAAGATGGGTCTTCAGAAACAAATTGGATGAAGATGGTAAAGTTGTCAGAAATAAGGCAAGGCTAGTAGCTCAAGGCTATAACCAACAAGAAGGTAATGATTATACTGAAACCTTTGTACCTGTAGCTAGAATAGAAGCCATACGCATTTTAATGTCATATGCTGCACAACACCAATTTACCCTGTTTCAAATGGATGTAAAAAGTACTTTTCTAAATGGTATAATTGAAGAAGAAGTGTATGTTAAACAACCCCCTGGTTTTGAGGATACTGATAAACCAGATCATGTTTTCAAACTTAAAAAGGCATTATATGGTTTCAAACAAGAACCTAGAGCATGGTATGATAGACTCAGTTCTTTTCTCATGCATAATGGTTTTACTAGAGGACAAGTAGACACTACTATGTTCAAGAAATGATCTAAAAAGGACTTTATTATAGTTCAAATATATGTTGATGATATTATTTTTGGAGTAACTAATGAAAAGCTGTGCAAGGAATTTTCAAATCTAATGCAAGCTGAATTTGAGATGGGCATGATGGGACAATTGAAGTTCTTCTTTGGATTACAAATCAAGCAGACAAGTGATGGAATTTACATTCATCAACAAAAATATACCAATGAGATACTCAAGAAATACAAAATGGAAAATGTAAAACTCATGAAAACCCCTATGCAACCCAATGCAAAACTAAGCAAAGATGATGAAGGTAAAAAGGTAGGTCAAACTATCTACAGAGGTATGATTGACTCTCTACTGTCCTTAACTTCAAGTAGATCTGACATTCAATTTAGTGTCTGTATGTGTGCTAGATTCCAATCTGATCCTAGATAATCTCATCTTAAGGCTGTTAAAAGAATATTTAGATATTTGCTTGGAACTACTAATCTTGGTTTGCTGTATTTAAGATCAAAAGAATACAGATTAGTGGGATATTGTGATGTTGATTTTGCTGGAGACAGAATAGAAAGAAAAAGCACCAGTGGAGGATGTCACTTCATTGGAGCAAGTTTAGTCTCATGGTCAAGCAAGAGCCAGACAACCATTGCCCTATCTACTGCTGAAGCAGAATACATCTCTGCTGCTAGTTGCTGCTCTTAACTCTTATGGGTAAAACATCAACTTGAGGATTACTCTATTTATTAACATAACATATCTGTATGGTGTGATAATTCCAGTGTTATATGCTTAACTAAAAATCCAATTCAGCATTCTAAGGCTAAGCATATTGAAATCAAACATCATTTTATTAGGGATTATGTTCAGAAAGGCATCTTTGATATTAAGTTTGTTAAAACTGAAATCAGTGGGCTGATATTTTCACTAAACCCCTCGCAGAAGAAAGGTTTTTATTTATTAGAGATAATCTAAACATGCATTGCATTGTTGAATGACATGTCTGAATGTTAACCCGTCTGTGCCTTATCACCTGTCTATGCTAAATCTGTCTTTACTCCTATATACATGTTCTTTTAACTAAGCATTAGTTCAGGGGGAGTGATGATACAATAGTTTAAGTCGAGTATGTCTCATATGCTTGCTGCATTACTATGATCTTCTTAAATATAACCGTTTTTGATGTTGACAAAAGGGGGAGAAATGAGAAATAGGAGAAATGTGATATGAAAGGTGATATAGGAGAATGAGAGAATGAATATGATATGAATCTTAAATAATACATGGATGGACATGAGTATATTATGATAGTTGCTATAATTGCTCAGATAAATCTTAAGTAAGATTGCTCTGATAATAATTTCAAATTAAAACAAGTCAAACTTATGTGTGACTAAGTTAAACGAATTATATGATTAATCTTAATGTCTGATCAAGCATCTGTATGACCTGTCCGCTTAAGAAAATTTCAACCTGTCTAATATATGTTATTTTCCTTGTTGATATTTTCTGAGGTTCATTAAATCATCTTAAATGTTTGTCATCATAAAAAGTGGGAGATTGTTAAGTCTCTAAAATGTCCGATGTGTATTTTCCTAAGTTTTGATGAGAACTAAACATTGGTTAATGATTTAATTAACCTTCATATTAGTTGCTAACCTGTCTATCTAGTGTGCAGATTAAAACTGTAAGAATCATCCGTCCAATACTAAAGTAACAGAAGTGCTCGTCTACTAAAGTGACAGAAGCGTACGCCCAACACTGAAGTAATTGAAGCGCACGTCCAACACAAGTGATTGAAGCGCACGTCCAACACAAGTAATTGAAGCGCACGTCCAACACTGAAGTAATTGAAGTGCACGTCCAACACAAGTGATAGAAACACACGTCCAACACAAGTAACAGAAGCGCTCGTCCACACAAGTCTTTGGACTTGCTAAGATCTTAATGAGAAGCTTCGTCCAATGACGTGGCATATGGAGCTCGTCTACTAGCCCGTCCGAATGTAAAATCTTAAATGGCTAGATGGACACGGTTATTTTCAAGATGGACGCACTTACTTTATGGACGTGAATTCTATAAGATTTATCAGAATCTTATTTTAAGAACCAGAATCAAGAAAAGTCAGAAGTCTCTCTCTCAAGCAACCTCCGTTATCAGAACCAAAGACCAGTTAAAGAATACTTCAAACATGCTTTATTCCCTAGTACCTCTGGTCCTTACACGAAAAGGGAATTGTACTCAGCAAAGTACAAAAATCTCTCTGCACAACTCTGATATGGCTGTATCATGATGCATAAAGCCATGATCCTTCATGTTAGAGTACAACCAACGTTCCTATTGCATTAATGGCTGCCCAGAAAGACTCTATTGCATTTAATGAAGTTCTTCTTGAAGCCAACATCTGAGGGAATGTCTCTAATGGATCCTAAATGCTTAAAGAGAAGTCATTGAAGATGAAGTATAGAGAATACACATAACATCAAAGAGCCATTACTCCGCGCATTAATATCTTCATTCTTTCATTATGTATTCTTCAATCATTTAAAGTTATTTCGCAGACTTTCCTAAGCTTTAAATTTAAACCACTCTCCGAGTGTTAGTGGAAGTTCCGTCTGTCTGAAGTTATATTTATTACAAACCAAATCTCTCAAACAAACCTGAGTGAGCCTGAAGAGGTTAAGTGTGCAAAGAATAATTGTCTTGAGCCTGAAGAGGCTAGGTGTGCAAACAATACTCGAGTCTGTAACCTGATCATTTATAGTGGATAAATCTTGGTGCTTCTAAGGACTGGACGTAGCTCTTTGCTTTGAAGAGTGAACCAGGATAAATAACTGTGTCAATCTCTCTTTCCTTAAGCTCTTTAGTTGCTTTAGTTTTCTTATACGTCTATCAAGTGGTGTGCTTGCCAAAGTCACTGTTAAAATTTCTTCAGACGAGCCACCCGTCTGTCCTGTATCTTTCCACTCGTCTGAACCAAGCTTCTGTATGCGAAAAGATTTCAACTTTGTTTAAATTCTGATAAACACAATTCAACCCCCCTTCTCGTGTTTATAGTTGTCCATTTCAATAACAAAATCTTCCATACCATCTATTATGCTAGCAAGACTCCCATTGATGCTCAGATCAATTACACCACTACAGAAAAAGAATTGTTGGCTGTGGTGTTTGCTTTTGACAAGTTCAGACCCTATCCGGTGGGAACCAAAGTAGTGGTATATACAGATCATGCAGCCATTAAGTATCTCATTGACAAGAAGGATGAAAAGCCAAGGCTTATTAGATGAGTACTTTTCCTTCAAGAATTTGATTTGGAAATCAAAGATAAGAAGGGTATTGAAAATCGGGTAGCTGATCATCTCTCCAGAATTGTTGAAGGAGGGGAACCCGAGTCTCAAGGAGAAATCAAAGAAAATTTTCCCGATGAACACCTGCTAATGCTTGAAGATGCTGCAGCACCCTGGTACGCATGCATTGTGAATTTTCTGGTCAGTGGGGTAATTCCAGTGGAGATGAATTCTCAACAGAAAATGAGGTTTCTGCATCCAGTTAAACACTTTTACTGGGATGAACCCTTTCTGTACAAAAGATGCCAAGACCAGATCATGAGGAGATGTGCTGCCGAGGAAGAAATACAAGATATCCTTGGTGATTGCCACACTGCTCCTTATGGTGGTCACTTTGGAGGAAAAAGAACAGCTGCTAATGTCTTACAATCAGGGTATTTCTGTCCCACTTTGTTCAAAGATGCTCAAGAATATGCCAAGAATTGTGACATATGTCAGAGGGTGGGGAATATTTCCAGCAGACAAGAGCTGCCACTCAACACCGTTTTGGAGATTGAATTGTTTGATGTATGAGGAATATATTTTATGAGGCCATTTCCTGTCTCTTACGGGAATGCCTACATCTTAGTTGCAGTGGACTATGTCTCCAAATGGGTAGAAGCAGTAGCATTGTCTTCCAATGATGCCAGAGAAGTCACAAAGTTCTTGCACAAGAATATATTCACCAGATTTGGCACTCCAAGAGCTATAATCAGTAATGAAGGCTCTAATTTTTGTAACAAGCTGTTTGCTAACTTGCTTGAAAAATATGGAGTGACACAAAGTGGCTACCGCATATCACCCTCAGACCAGTGGGCAAGCTGAAGTGTCCAACAGAGAGATCAAAAGAATTCTTGAAAAGATGGTGAACCCTTCTAGGAAGGACTGATCCTTACACTTAGATGATGCTCTCTAGGCTTACAGAACTGCATTTAAAACACCCATTGACATGTCCCCTTATAGATTGGTTTATGGTAAGGCTTGCCATTTAACAATTGAGCTTAAACATAAGGCATTCTGAGCCATAAAGAAGTTGAATTTTGATGCACAAGCAGCTGGAGAAGCAAGAATGTTGCAGCTGAATGAACCTGAAGAGTTTAGGCTCTTTGCCTATGAAAATGTTGAAGCATACAAGAGCAAGGTCAAGGCCTGGCATGATCAGAAAATTCAACTCAGAGAACTAGTTGAAGGCATGCAAATACTCTTGTTTAATTCCTGACTGAAATTGTTCCATGGGAAGTTGAAGTCTAGGTGGTCTGGACCTTTCAAATTCGTCAAAGTGTACCCTCATGGAGCTGTGGATTTGTTAGATGAAAGTTCTGGAAGGGAATTCAAAGTCAATGGCCAAAGGGTGAAGCAATATTGGGGTGAGCCTCGAGCAAGGATGAAGGCCACCATTCAATTCATAGACCCTTAACCATAAACGTGGAGTCAGACTGAAGGACGGTAAACCAAGCACTCCTGGGAGGCAACCCAGCTTTATATCCTTTAATTAGTTAGTTTATTTTAGTTTTAGTTTAATTTAAAATAAATATGTGCTGTTAACCCCTGTAACTGCAGGCTGTAGCAATATAGTCGTTGGGTTGTGCTGGGAGTTGGGTCAAGTTAGTTCAAGCCCATTGTTCAGGTGCTGGGGGTTGTGTCAGTTTGGATGGCTCCAAAGCCCAAGTTCCACTGCAAGAATTTTGAACTCTAGGAATTTAAAAGCTGAAGAGTTTTGGGAGGGAAGAAGTTACAAAAAAAAAAATCATGGGGAATGTAACTGGTTTGCAACCACTCACTTAATGCCACCCTTCTTTCTACCATTCACATCCATCCCTAACCTCTCACCTCAACCTCCGTACTCTCTATAAAGCCACTGTACCATCTGCCCTAACCCCACACGTAACCCTACTCTCAGTTTGTCTCACCCATATCTGTCTAACACTATTAACCAAACTCTTTCTATCATTTCAAAGACTATGGGTAAAACAAGGGGCCAGTCTTCCAAAAAGCCCGTTTCCACTCTCTCCTCTTCTTCTTGTGAGGAAACTAACAAGCAATTTGTGGATGAAGAGGCGCGGAAGAAATTTGATAAGGAAGTCAAGAAGCGAAGTTTCCATCTGGAGAAGGGCTTCTTCATCCTGAACGCTCCTCACTATGGGCTCACAGAGGAAGTGGCTGCGCTCATTGACCACCACATCTGGAAGAAATTCTCTGCCCATCATAGAGACCCCATCATCCCCTTCGTCAGAGAGTTCTATGCAAACCTCATTTCACCTGAGCAAAAATATGTGATGGTGAGGGATTACAAAGTGTCTTTCTCTGCTGCAGCTTTGAATAGATGGTGGGGCTTAAAGGATGTTCAAGATGAATACCAAGAGATGAAGGGTGTTGAAGAGACCGTGTTGAATGATATGATGCGGGAAGTTACAGTGGAAGGGGCGGATTGGATTCAAAAGGGTGATAACTGGAAAGTAGTCAGACCTGATCTCACCCCCTTGGCCAATGTATGGTACCATATAATCAGAACCAAAAATTTGCCCATTGTGCATCTGGAAACAGTGAAGAAGGAAAGACTGATCCTCTTGTGGTGCATTCTGAAAAAGAAAAAGGTTGATGTGGGCCAGTTGATTGAAAAAGAGATCATTTCCTGTGCATTTAAGCCCAAGGGTCTGCTATTTTTCTCCTCCTTAATCACAAGTCTGTGTCTGAAGTGTGGAGTGAAGCAAAAGCCTGAAGATGAGGTTAGGGACAACAAAGGGGCCATAGATTGGCAAGCCATCAAGTGCTTTGGGACTTCAGTGTCAAAGGTGCAAGGTTTAGTTCCTCCATCTGGGCAGCAGGGTCACCCAAATGAGTTGAATTCAAAAGTTGACCTGTGCTGCCAAATGCTGCAGCATAGTTTGAAACACCAGTAGCATTTCTGGGAGTTTTCTAAAGAGCAGGACCTCTAGGTACAAAGGACCCTTGGAGTCAATAAGCTGAGGCAAGGCAACTCTCCTCCCTAGTTCCCTGAAGCCTTGTTTGAGCATTTCAAATACAAGCTCCTGAACCTAAGAAGCAAGATGCTCCTGCAAACCACAATGTGCCAGACCCTGTACCAGCACCACAACCAGAACCTGTTCCTGAAAATCCTCCTGTACTAGAACAAGACCCTGAAATCCCCCCTGTGAATCCCACTGCTAGTGAGCACTCGGTGAATAACAAAGAAATTAGCTTTGACTGGACACCACCACCACCAAGGGATCCTACTCCACCTCCAATACAACCCGGCAGCAAAGACAAAGGCAAGAAGAAAGTGGCTGAAGCTGAGCCTGAAGGCCCTCCTCCACCCAAGAAAGGCAGATTCAAGTACACAGCTCCCCCCAGGACAAGAAAACAAAGGTAGAGTTGGAGGCTGAAATATATTCTGACTCTAGTAAAGAATCGGAGGATAACATACCTCTAAGTCAAAAATTTGCAAAAGGGGTAAAAGCTAAGGCAAAGACTGGTGGAGGAGTGACTGAAGATGTTGAAAAAAAGCCTATTGTTGAGGTGGTGATCACAAAAGAAAATCCAACAACCAGCAGGCCCACCATGAAGCAGCTGACCAGAGGAGGAAGCACTAGGAGCAGTGCAAGATTGGCTCAGCCTTGAGCAAGAAAAACACCCACGGTGCTGCATCATCAGATGACCAGGACCCCCTTTTTAATCTCTCTTCAGTTTTAATGTTTTTAGTTTATGTTGTTAGAAGTAGTTGCTAGTTTTTGTTTGTGTAGTTAGTTTGAGGTATGTCTGCCCCCACTTTTTCAAAAAGAATGGTGATTAATGGAAAAATGGGGGCCTTTTTGAAAGAAAAAGTTTTAATGAGTGAATGGTGTTTGCTGTCCATGTGCATCTGATGAAGACAAGTTGTTTGCCTTAATGCATGTAAAATACATTAATACCCTGAATTAATCCTTTCCCACCACAAAATCCCTAGCTCAAAATGGACTTAAAAGAAGGACTTCATTCAAAGTCACCAATCAATTGGGGGAATTGGGTTGCAAAGACCCTTTATCCAAGGAAGAGAAGGTGGTGTCTGAATTAGATTTCAACCTAAGTTTGGGGGTGTATGAGACTACACAAGATGTTGTAGCACTCTACAACATAAATCCTATGAGCTCTTGGGCTTCAACAGATTCTTTCATCATGTATTCCATTCATATGTGTTCTCTGCAGAACTTGTCTTATTTCTGTGATCAATTGCATATTTCACTATTGCACACAAAATAGCTTGAGGCATTTTTGTTGTTTTTACCTACTGTGACTTAGAAGGCCAACCCTCAAGTATTACCCTTTGTGAATCCCTTTGAGCATGAGACTTTCTTGTTTATGTTAAGCCACATTACCAGTTCAAATTCCCTGAAAAACAATGTACTAACCTGTTTAGGTGGAGTTTGAGATTGTTTCAAAGTTGTCATCTACATATGGGTCCTGACCACAATGGTTGAGGACAACCATTAGTATGCTTTTGTGTGTGTGTGTGTGTGTGTGTGTGGGGGCTATGCAATAAAAAGGAGGAAACAACATATCATCAAAGGAACAATGTAAAAATTGAAAAGCTGCAGAAAAAACTACAGAATATGTTTTTTTTATTTTGTGGGTGGGGGGGGGGTGGGGGGGGGGGGGGTGCCTATCCAATAAAAAGAAGGAAAGAGCATATCATCAAAGGAACAATGTAAAAATTGAAAAGTTGCAGAAAAAACTGTAGAATATGTTTGTACTGAAGTTGCTGTCTTTCCTCCTAAGTTATTTTCAAAAAAAAAAGAAAAAGAAAATAGAATTAAAAATAATAAAGTTTCCCCCCTGTAACTAGAAATGTGGGCAAGAATACAGAAATGTCTAAGTTTGGAGGTGGGTGATTTTGACAAGAGATCTTGAACTCCACCTAATCTAGCTACTTTCCAAAAATTCCACACTTGAACCTTAGCCCCATTACAACCCATTAAAGTCCTCTTGTTGTGTGCAGTTTGTGTTTGTGCTTTTGACTGTTAGAAATTTATCAAGCCTATGATAGAGTGGCATATGAGTGAAGATTGAATGAAACACCAACACGAAACATAAAGTAGAGTGAATTTAGTGATATGACAAATCCAATAATTTATTAAGCCCCTGTTCTTAGGAAGATAATATGGTGAGTCTTCACCCTTGCATCTAAAGGATATTTGGAAAATGCACCTAAGACTCTGTTGAAAGGTAGTTTGGTTGGAGTTCCTTGCTAAAACTGAGTTGAAAGCTAGGGAAATCACACACACACTATGAAAAAGTGATTAAGAAAAGGGTATTTGTGTTGAGCATGTTTCTGAAAAATGCATCTGAGGATTGCCATGGATTTTGCTTATGTTGTTCTGATTTTGTTTTGATAATGCTTGTTGAATGTTATTACTTGAGGACAAGCAATGGTTCAAGTTTGAGGGTGTGATAACTCTTAGAAATAAGAGTTATTACTATCCTTTTAGCTTAATCGTTGTTCTTGTTTTGATCAATTTTGGAAAAGAACTTCAAGTTTTGTTTGATTGAGTAAATATTTGTGTTAATCTGGGTAATTGCGAAAAGCTGTAAATTCTGATCTGTTATTGCTGAAGGTTTGATTTAGTTTTGAGCAGGTTTTAAATGTGTAATTGAAGGAATTGCTCTAGGATGTTTTGGAATGCTATAGCTTCGGGGAAGCAAGTCACTACAAGATAAAATCATTTCCAGCTCAGCTATTGCCCACTAGAAGACAAAATACCTGCTGCACTGTGTAAAAAGGAAGAGAGAGAATACAATACAATAGCTGTGTGTACTTGAGAATTGGGCCAAGGAATATTTTAGTATTTGAATTTTGCAAAAGCCCAAAAAGTGTGGCATGAAAGAGAGTGTAACCCTATTTTGGGAGCTAGTACAAATTGTGAGTGTGACCTTGCTTTTAGGGCAGCCCGTACTGTAGCAGCCGTCAGCTCCTTGTCCCCTCTATAATTCGTTTTATGCTTTATTTTACCATTTCCTTGTTTTGTCATTAAGCTCGTTATGAGCTAATTCCCTTTAGTTATGATTCTATGAATTTGTAATTGTACTAAAGGGTTAATCAATGTTATGGATGTTATTCATTTTCTTCTCTTTTGATTTAACGTTTAAATTCTGTTTAGCCTGATCAACTGATCTGAATTATTAGCTAACTAGTTTGAAAAAATCAAGTTAGTGGACTTGAATTGAAGATAAAGATAGAGCAATTAACTGAAAAATTAATTGTATTAAATGAGTTAGGAACAACCTTCAAGTCTTTAAGTAGCTGGACGCAATTATCTTACAGCTGGGGAAAATTAATATGAACCTAGGAATAAAAAGCTTTTAATAAACTCAGTTTTACTGCTGGAAAGCAAACTTCATTTCCTGGACTAAATGCTGTAGCATTCTAAAGCATCGATTACCCTGAAACTGTTTCCATCTTTGTTCCAAAACACCTATTTATTGCTTTTATTAATTTCTTGCATTTATTACTAACTATTATGACACCCAATTACTCCATTTACTTTACATGCTTAAATTTATTCTCTATTTTATTGAGCTAACTAGAAAAATTTAAAACTATAATTTGTATTCAATTCATTTAAATTCTCGTAGAAACGATATTACTCGTACTCTATTACTTACTGGACGGTGTACACTTGCACATCACGTTGACGATCAACAGAGCTCTAGGAATGCAACGTTATGGGAGAATGAAAATCACTCCTCCATGCAAACCTGCAACAAAGCGTCAACTTTTCTGGTTGATTGGAGGGAAGCCCGAGGGTTTAGTCCAGATTCTTCCCCTATTCCAACGTTGAATACTCAAGACAAGTGGTGTTCTCTGCCTATGGGTTAGCTTAAGTGCAGTGTTGATGCATCCTTCTCAAAGGTGAATAATACAACAGGTTGGGGAATGTGTGTTAGAAATGAAGCTGGGGAATTTGTAGCTGCCAAACCTTGCCTTCATGTTCCTGGTGGTGAAGCCTTGGGTGTTTTATTTGCTCTTCATTGAATCAATAGTCTTGGGTTTAGTGATGTTATTCTCGAATCTGATTGTCTTAGAGTTGTTGAGAATATTAATAAGCCTAGAGCATACTTTACTGAGTTTGGTTCCATCAGTGATTTTATTAGGTGACAAGTCAATAGAGCTACTCACTGTCTAACAAAGGTAACTCCTTCAATGGCTAGCCCCTACAGTTACCAGATGTATTTACACTATTATTATTGTTACTGAAATGAATTGATTTGGCTTCCCTAAAATAATAATAATAATTATTATTATTATCCAGAGGACATTTTTTAGCAATTTTTTTTTTCATAATAAACATATGGAGGCAGGCTGAGGGTTTTCGTTGGGTTTTGGGGTCCCCCTTCTTCAATTTGCGCATTCTGATTCATCTCTTCGAAATCCAACCATTCCTTCTTCACCCCAATGCCCTGACAAACATGCATCGACGCCTCACCCTCTTCTCCCACCAACTCCTCTCCTCTAACCACCCTCTTCGCCCACTCACCACCGCCACCTCCCTCCACCACCACCACCACCACCACCGACCATGTCCCACCCACCACCGCCGCCCCCTCTCCTTCACACCCCTCCACCGCCGCCCTCCTCCTCCCGACCCAAACGACCCCTCCACCCTCCTCAAGGAAGACGGCGTCTCCATCTGCTCCCGCATGTGGGTCGACAACTTCCGCCACCCCGACAGGGTCGTCACCAACCTCGCCACCTTCCTCCGCCGCTTCGAACTCTGGCTCCTCGCCTACCAGAAAGTCTCCACCGACGAAACCGGCGCGTACACCCCACGCTCCGCCATCCAAAGGTCCCAGCTTGAAGACCTCCTCGCTCTCCGAAACGCCGTCCTCGACGGTAAGTTCAAATGGGGTGCTAGATTGAAGTTCTTCATCAAATCCCCTAAGGATAAAATCGATTATGATTCATTGTCTAAGAGGAAGATCAAAGCGATTTTGACTACAACACAGCCTGCACCTTTTCAGGATAAGATTGTTCAGGAGGTTCTGTTGTTGATCCTTGAGCCTGTTTATGAGGCTCGGTTTTCTAACAAGTCTTATGCCTTTAGGCCTGGTAGGAATGCGCATACGGTTTTGAGAGTGATTCGGAGGAGTTTCGCAGGGTATTTGTGGTATATCAAGGGTGATTTGAGTACCCTTTTGGATGGAATGAAGGTTGGTTTGGTGATCAATGCTGTCATGAGGGATGTGAGGGATAAGGCGATCGTTGACCTGTTGAAGGCCGCGTTGGTGACACCCGTGGTCACGAGTAAGGTTGATGATGGGGAGAGGAAGAAGAAGAAGCAAAGGAAGTATCAGAAGAAGAGGGTGTTGGCTGAGGATGAGCCTAAGCCGGATCCTTATTGGTTAGATACGTTTTTCGGGTTTGCACCGGAGGAGGCTGAGAAAGTTCCCAATTTCGGGCATTGTGGTGTTCTTAGTCCCCTTTTGGCAAATATTTGTTTGGATGAGTTGGACCGTTGGATGGAAGGGAAGATTAAGGAGTTTTATGTTCCGTCGAAGAGTGATGTTATATGGAATAGTGTAGATGGAGAAGCAGAGCAGGGGAACACATCGTGGCCGGAATTTGTGCCCACGAGTGGACCTGATAAAACTAGGAAAATGGATTATATAAGATATGGAGGTCATATCTTGATTGGTGTTAGAGGTCCTAGGGCTGATGCAGCAATGCTGAGAAAGCAATTGATTGAGTTTTGTGATCAGAGGTTTATGCTCAAGCTTGATAATGAGAGCCTTCCTATAGAACATATAACTAAAGGTATAATGTTTCTTGATCATGTGCTATGCAGGAGGGTTGTCTATCCAACTCTCAGGTACACTGCAACCGGTGGTAAGATCATAAGCGAGAAGGGTGTTGGGACCCTTTTGTCGGTCACGGCAAGCTTAAAGCAATGCATTAAGCAATTTAGAAAGTTGAGCTTTCTCAAGGGAGATAGGGATCCGGATCCCCAGCCTTGCTTCAGAATGTTTCATGCCACCCAAGCTCACACCAATGCTCAAATGAACAAGTTCTTGTCAACCATGGTTGAGTGGTACAGATATGCAGACAATAGGAAAAAGATAGTGAACTTTTGCTCTTACATCATAAGAGGCTCACTTGCAAAGCTATATGCCGCGAAATACAAGCTTCGTTCACGTGCAAAAGTGTACAAAATTGGTTCTCGTAATCTGAGCCGTCCGCTGAAGGAGAAAAAAGGACAGTCTCCTGAGTACCAGAATTTGTTGAGGATGGGTCTTGCCGAATCAATCGATGGACTCCATTATACAAGGATGTCTCTTGTACCTGAGGCAGATTACACCCCATTCCCTAGCAATTGGAGACCTGACCATGAAAAGGCTTTGCTAGAATATATAAAACTAGAAGATCCAAAGACATTGGAGGAGCAACAGAATTGCATCAGGGAACAGGGTCTTGTTTCACCTCAAGATTATATTTCAATGCTTGTTTGGAATTACAAAAGGAATACTCTTCCTATGGACCAACTTTCCTTATTAAAGAGCAGCGATAGTATTACAGGAAATCAGCATTTGCTAGTTGGCTCCAACCAGGACGACCATGACCAAATAAGCAAGGAGGAAGAAAACGACGAAAGGGTGAATGCAGCACAACTGTAACAAAAGGTTTTGTAATATGCAGTCAGTTTTTTCATTTAGATTTTTGGTAGTTGCAAGCTCTTTTGGTACTGTGGTGCTTATCTTTACAAGGTAGTTCTTGGGGAATCAACAAAACTAAAGGAACAAAATTCTCTATTTCTTGCCTCAGGACTGCTATAGATATATGTATGAATATTGAATCATATACTTAATGGCAATGTTTTAGCTACTGCAGTTCCACAGGGTTATCATTTGATTGTTTCACACTATATTTAGATGATGCCACAACTTTCTTATATAGTTAGCAGGGTGCAGCAATCATTAGATCATTTAGAGGGATGATGTACTCCTTAGTTGAGCACATCCTAAATATGATACTCCTGGCATATATTATCTTGTTAAGTTTGTCATTCTGATAAACAGTAATTACTACTTACTACCATCCATGACCACCAACATCAACAACCAGGCCTTAATTCCATAAAGGTTGGTTACATGGATTCTAGTACACCGTTGTGCTCGATCAGTTGATCCTATATCATAGATTCATGATGCCCCATGTAGCGGAAATCCTTCATAAACCCTCCTCCTCTGCTGCATTGGCTTCTGAACTGTAACTGATATACTCTTTTTGTCTCTATCAATATTGGTTTTCTACTTTCCCTGTTAACAGTTTACCTACCTGCCAGTGACTTTGACATTTGATTTTGTGTCGTTAGTTATAATTAATTGTGTTCTCATGTTTAAATATACGTTTCACTCAATTCCTTTTTACAGTCCTGTAACTCCTGTTGTCTTTCATTACTTAAATCTCAATTTTGGAATTAATTAATGCCAAATGTTACACTTGGCATCTTCTTTGAATCTGTTTGATTTCCAATAAACCCTTTTTCCTCTTTTAGGTTGATAGATCGATATGATCTTTTACCTGCCCGCCATGGATGCTTGCCAGAGAAGGGTAGAACTGAAGAGTGAAGAGTTCTTTCGCGCAGGCAACTGACTCAGGCAAAATGTTGGCATCGCTACACTGCTTGTGAACATCGGGCTAAGGTGGAGATAAAAATCTGAGCCCTTAAAAACATGAAGAACAATTCCACTTGCTGTTTGGGACTGCTTTATTAGTGAGGCCACAGGAAGGAGTATGCAGCTTTCTATGCAAGACAAGTAAAGCATGCTCCTAGGGGATGCATACGATAAGGCAAGATGGGAATTGGACTCCAACAGGATCATTTCAAATGACATGATAAAATGTTCTAAATTGGTTATTTGTTCATATGTACTTGTCCCTTTAAAAAAAGTAGTCAAGTATATCGTCAACCCTTAGTTCTTGATCATACATATATATATGTCTTCACTTACTTTTCTGTTCGGAGGTACTCCGAAGCTATAAAAATTAAGTTAATTATTTCCACCGAAAGGGGGACAGAAAACGAGTACACGAATTTCTGCTTTCAATTTCCTTCTTTTTCTGGTTTATAATGACTTGATCCTAGTCTTTTAATCTCTCATGCTTCTCACATATTACTAAATTATTACTAAGTTCATTACATTTGACTTGGTACAAAAAAATATGAAGAGGGATGAATTATAATTAGATGATGAAAATTGTGTAGATGTGAGTTTATATATGTTTTAAGTGCGTACATATAACATTATTAAAGAAATGTTACTAGGCATCACCTGACTTGGCAACTAAGGATTGCACGAAAATAATTCATTATTCCAGCATTTTATAAACCTGTGGAGTTATTTCGGCACGTCTATAATAATCTCTATCAAATGTTGGACAAAAATATTAAGGGATATTTTCTAAAATCTGCTCATGCCTATAATTACTATAATTTTATTTTATTTTATTTTTGATAAAGTAGCACTGTAATAGCTACTCTTGTTTCATACAATTTCACCTGGCCCCAAGAAATTTTTATGTAAACAAATGCCTTGTGTATATGAAAGATATGATGAAGGGGTAAAAAGACAGACACCTATTTGAGACTACGAGTGACAGCTTGATCTTCACATTTATAATTCCTATTCTTCCTTATGTCCAATAAGACCTGCCAGCACCCCTAACTGAGATCAAACTCGAGAAAATACAGATGGTTGGATAAAAAAGATTATGCGTAGACAATTGAACCATGGCTAGCAGCACTTAGCACAAATTTAGATAAAGTGAAACATCCCAGAAAAATTGGTACCAACCCAACTTAATGAATTTTTATTTTATTTTATTTTATTTTAAAAAATTTTGGGCTATACAAAGACACCATGGAGGTTGGAAATTTAATGCCAATGGCATGAGTAAAGGAGTTCAAGGCTTCAAGTCCTTCCCCTCTTCCCCCAAGACATATTAATCAAAATTTGTAAGCCCTAATAGATTACTTAAATCCCTCACTACTTAACTGCTACTAGTTTTCATGTCCCTAACTGTCTGATTTTCCTTTGAACAAAGTCTGAATAAGAAAGAAAAAAAAAATCAGCTCAATTTACTAGTCCATGAACAATAATAATGTCCTAATACAATGAATCAGACTAATAAATAGGACTAAGCTGGGAAGTATCCCAAGTTAGTTTTCTAGCCACCAGCTTCAATGAGCTCCCATAAGTTGTGCTTAACCTATCAAAGTAAACAAACACTCGATTATTTGTATTTCCACATAGATATTATGTTCCTGTCACTTGAATAAAATAATCAAGTTCATTTTGCCTAATGTCAAAATCACAAGCATACCTGTTAAATATAAGCTGCAGATTACTGTCATCATAAGGGTAAATATGCAAGCCCTTACACTAACAGCAGCTGAGATTGACCTGCATATAACATTGATAGCTTCATCAGTATAATAGGAGCAAGTCTTATTTGGAATGAAAAGTTGTTAGTGATCTTTGAAAAAGAAAGCTAATTAGTAATTACTAAAACATGTGTAGGTATAATATGGTGCTCTGATTGCAATAACACAATCCAAGTGGAAGGCATATCTAGACTAAAGTTCATGACATCAACCACTGACTAAAAACTGCAGCATGTATCAGTTACCACGAAGGACCGGAACAGAGAATGCTCTTAATAAAATGGAATTCTAAGTACTGAAACGAGGAGAACCAAAGCACCATAGAGACAGCTTAGGTAGATACTTTTTGTTGGCCCAGAGCATAGATCATTAACATAACAAAGCTTTAATAATTTAAGTGGAAATTACCTTGCTACTAGATCCTTGACAGATTCAGTTGTCAATCCTAAACCAAAAGGAAAAAGTGGATCATAGTGAGGATCCCCAACATTCATTGGGAGTTGATCTACAGATTTGAACCATGTCCTTGCAAGCTTACCACTGAAACCATAGTCACCAAAAAGGACATCTGTCACACCTTGGCCCTCGGTGCCCGGTAACCATGCTGCCACCAATGCATCTATAGAGGAAACATATGGTTCAATCACAATAGGCCTGCCAGAAATGATGACAACCACACACTTAATAGTCCCACAAACGTTGTTGATGACACTCGGGCCAGGATCCACCATTGTAAGTGTCGTGCTGTCTCCAGCAGACTCAGCATAAGGAGGCTCACCAACAACAACAATGGCATATTCAAAGTTATTGGACTTAACAAATTCACTATCAGGGTTCTCACGAAAGACAACTTCTGTGCTTGGACCAACTGCTGATTTTATGGCACTGAGAATGGTCGTTCCTGCCCACGGAAAAGAAGGCCTGTCAATTCATTTCCATTATAGCTTATTCCTTTTCTTGATAAAAAAAGAGGTGCGTGGAGGGGGTTAAACCAACAACTGAATCAGATTCTTACTTTAGATGGAATGCAAATGCCTATGATGCAGTTTATATTACCAAAACCTTATCTTTCTTTTTCAATTTTGTCCACTTAAAAGGTGGAGAAAAGTTACAAAAACTTGAATACGAACAGCAGATATGTTCAAAAAAGGTTATGCGATTCAAGTAACTGAGAAATAACCAAAGCAATTAAAGGATTTAAGAACAGCTGCTGCTGCTCACTTGAAAATATGCATCAAAAGCTTAGTGCATATTTATACAAATGATTAGTATCCCTGTATTGCTGCTCATCGAAATATAATTTGGATAACTTCAAATAAACAATGCTTGTCGACTGCTTCTCTCACATATCAAAATAAATACCTATTTTAGTACATCTAGAGCCCATATTTCATATGTTGCCACAGACCAATACCTCAGTTTTCTTTGAATGTCTAAAACTCACTTACCACTTGTGTCACTGTTGCCACTGAATCCTTGCCATTTGATTGTCCACCCACCACATTGGTAACCCAAATTATCGGCATGAGTACCAGCAACTAGGAGTTTTGGGATTTGCTTTGGAAGAGGCAGAAGTGGAGCACTTCCATTTTTCCCATTCTTAAGCAGCACTAGAGATTTCCTCACAGCTTCCCTTGCTAGGTCCCTGTGTTCCTAGTTAACAACATAATCTTATATCTCATGACTCTCAATGTCTTAATTATGCTAGGATATATTAAAAATTACAGGCAAGAAGGAATGACATTAAAGTTGCATACGATTTTTGTCCTTAAAACAATTGCAGTTGCAAGCATCATTACATAAGGTCAATGCAAAAAGGTATATTAACAATGAACGTCGTTATATTCTGTTAGTTTGTTAGTAAAAGGGTGTTTTTTAGTGTTTTTTCTTTTTTTTGTTCAAAACTGTTGTCAACTGAAAATATCAGGCAGAAGCTGATCATATGAGATGGGTTGAACATCCAAAATCAATCCCAAATTGGAGGTCTTCAGTTCACACCAATTGGACATGAGATGATTGCCCGTGATACAATTTAGCTCAAGAATCAAATGTAGCAGATCCCCAGTTGTCTTTTGAAATTTGAGAAGCACAACAACCACAAGGATTGCAACCCAACCTGAATATTAATATAGCCCATTTGCTAACTGACTTAAATTTACAAGATTGTTACCTTCTGAGAAATTGTCAAGAAGACATTTTCATCTAATATTCCATTTTCTATCTAATGAAATAGAATGTGATATTATATTATTCTGATTGAACTAAATAGTAAATCAAGTTCATGACTCAAGATATCAATTTAAGGTTGGGATGGTTTGAATGACTAACCTGGCTTCCGAGCTCATTGACTAAGCTGGAATCAGCTAGAGGATTCTCAAAAAGACCCATGGTAAACTTAACAAACAAAATTCTCTCCACGGCATCATCAATACGGTCCATCGGGACGATATTTTTCTTGACCAAGAGTGTGAGATCCTGAATGAAATCATTGTACATGAATGGGACCATGACCTGTAATAATAGTCAACAGAAAAAAAAAAAATTGAGTTCTAAAACCTTATATTTTAGTAAGCATTTTGTTGTTCCATGAGCTAAACTTGAGCAGAAACTTTATTTACTCCAGTCCTGCTAGCAATTTCAGCATAAAGAACAGACTAACCATATCAACACCAGCTTCAATGGAAGCCTGGACAGAGTATGAGTAGTTTGAACCGGGTGGTGTTGTGAGTCTGTCAATACCTTGCCAATCTGAGATAACAAATCCCTGAAAAATAAGTGAACAAATTTGTTGTTAGCATGCAAAATGCAAACCACGCTGCTTAAAATTGGGAGCTGACAATGGCATAAATACAGGCCTTACAACAATTGAACGTCAGACTGATTTATTCTCAAACAATGCTTAATAATATGGTTAAAATGGCACTATTATAAGAGCAACACTGACTGCAGACAAAGACACGACAGAAATTTTAAAATAGATCCAATAAGGGAAAATACTAAACTTAATAGGCGATTGATGGCCAATGATATTTAAAGTTAATTCCTTTTGAGAAAACATTGATTTTAGAAAGCTCTTTAGAAACCTCTCCTCAAACTATAACCCTATTTGCCTGTACACAATTATCAAGTAAAAGAGCAGTCAGCAAGTGACAGAAATATCAACCGCTGGTCAAATGTTACATGAAAAAATGAAACAAAAAATTTCAATATTTGAATTAAATATCAAATGGAATCCATTGACTAAATAAAAAAAAAACTCAACCGAGGCTGATCGACAATTAAGACCTTAACCAGATAAGTAGAAGATATATAGCTGAGAGATATATTAAAACAAATACAAAGAGGACTTATGAAAATATATAGGAAATATACTTTGAATTGTAAACATGGCAAGCAGTTAAATGAAGTATGCTAGCCATGTCCTTAGATCCTGAATCCTGATCTTTGGCAGTAAATATTTTTTTAAGCAAAAAGGCATGCAAAGGCTTTGACATAACATTGATTAAATTAAACCACGGATAAATACCTTCCTCCTTTTTAATTTTTGAGAAAGGGGAGGTTGGTGGTTTGGAGACTCTGGATAATATGAGATCTTTAAACTCCTTTTAGTCATTTTTTTTTAAATTTTAACACAATTGAGATACACCCTAGATGACTTTCATACATTGGCTGTTTTTTCATGCTTCTATTCGCATTTGTGTATTATATAATTTAATATCTATGTCGATGCCATGACATGTGACTCATGTCACACTATCTTTGAATGTTCTTGCGTTACCATGTTAAAATCATATGGTGTATCCCTGGGTCTGTTTTTCATAATAGATATGCAAGATAACATGGCAATAAAATAGGTGAGAAAGAATAATGTTAAAAAGCATTTGATAGCAGCTTTCCATTGCATAAAACACCTGTACCTCAACACGATTATGTAGTTATGTATGAGAAAGAACACAAAGTACACAATCACCTTAAACTTAAGGGTATTCTTGAGGAAGCCAGTGACTAGATCATGATTTGCATGCATCTTTACCCCATTCCAGCTGGAGTATGAAACCATGACTGTAGATACCCCTTTAATGATGGCATCAGAATAAGCGGGCATGTGAATGCTCAGCAATCCATGCCAGTCAATCACTGTATTGTTTTCATTAATTCCCCTGGTTGTACCGCCATCTCCAACAAAGTGCTTGGCACAAGCTGCTACCTTTGTCCTACAACAAATTTATAAACCTAATGAAAGATAGAGGGACAAAATGAACCTTCTATATACATCAGTCACTACATAAAAATACAAGTCAATTTTTTTCCTTCATTCGTTTTTTGTTACGACTTAATAATTGTGATTGATGTTAATAAGAATTAATTGACAAGTTTCCCTTGGTGGACTGTTGTTGATATGAAATGTTTTCCCACAACTCAAAGTATGATTAAGAGAAACATATTTAAAAGACCTTATTACCCAAATAAATTTTGGATTAAGAATCAGTTCCCATCAAATCCAAACCATATAGTCACCAGAATGACAGATCATATGCAACATCATATCAACAAGTTGCAGATACAGAGGAACAGTGCTACCCTTTTCAACACTAGTCAAAATGTATATAAGAATCTTTCAAATATGGACTACATTAAAGTTTAAATTTCTTAGTTGCTTAATTACATTAGTGATGTAAAATCACTAAAGATCCATGAACTGCACGTGCCAGACTATATCATCTTTCTATCAGGTAGAAAACCGGCAGATTATGCATCACAACCCATACATCATGGCCCACAGAGTAAATTTTATAAAATGTGTTCATAAAGTACCTCAAAATAATAATAATAATAATAATAATGAAACACAATCTTTTTTAAAATGCTTTACTATCATTAATTTCATACTTGCCACCAACATATGGAAACCCCTTCCTGGAATTGACAGGGATATTTCCTTGTAGACCAGGTATGATCTCTGTCATTTCTTGAACAATTTTAGGATCCTCGCTATAGCTTTCATAACATCGACCCCATCTTGGATCTCTACAAACCTATAAATAATGTTTCAGAAGTAATCCGTAAAATTATGAAGAAAAAAACAGTACGCATTTGACAACCTCAAATCTGTCTAACAAGAAGTTTTCTACAAGTTTATCATTAGACTCTTTGTCCTATTTATTTACCGCAATGCATGGAGCAAAAACATAAGGAATCCCAGTAGCTCTGACTTCAAGAGCAGTTGCAGCACCAATCCTTTGTGCCAGGTCAGGATCCCTGTTCATCAAAGATTATTAGAAAGAACAAATGATGGATGTGTCCAATAAAGCATACATGCAACCAAAGGTACCAATAAAACATCATTAAGAACATCTGAGTTTTAAACCTATATAATTGACAGAACAGTTCATACAATAACTCCCTTCTCACCCAATTATATTGCAGGCAAAATATAATAACTGCCAACAGCAAATTTGTTTTAGGTCTATCATTCATACATAATACATTCATACTTATCTAGCAACGGCTGCACAAGTATGATGAAGTCTTGTTCAATAAAGCAAAATTTTGAAATGGTTCAGGTGACAAAACCATCAAGTGAGGTAAATTACCAAATATCGATACTTATGAAAATTGTGGTACCAAAAATTTTGTCCCTGTGCTGACAAATAAATGATCAGAAATCTCAACTTGCCTGGTACATCCAAGCCCGACGTTATGGGGAAATATAGTAGCATTATAGACATTATTGTGTCCATGAACAGCATCAATTCCATACATCATTGGGATGCCCAATCGACTTGCCAGAGACCCTTTCTGAAATTCATTAATCATATTAATCCAATCTTCAGCAGTAGCCTTTGGAAGTGGTTCACTACCACCACCACTCAAAACGCTACCTGCACGCAATTAAAAGAACCAGTTAGTTGATGGTGTCTCTTTATAATGTCATATTCTTCTTTGATTTTCTATTCTTAATTCAAGTACTTGCCATTTATTAATTCTGGATTCCTTCAGTTTCCTACTTTGCTTATAAAGATATTATGAAATTTGTAAAAATTAAAATAGATATGCTAAATGACACGAAAAACTCTCACTGAGTGAGTTCACAAAACAGACATGTCATACCACCCATGTATTTTGCTTGTAAAACTGACTTTTCTATTTTGTCATGTTTATTTTTTTAATCAAACATGATAGGTCCACCCAATCCGTCGTTCATTTCGTGAAAACTCATTTCTAGGAAATACCATCTCCAAAACCAAAAAGATCCAAATATCTGAGTCATCAAAAAGCTAAAACATATTTAAAAGTGAACAATGAGGAACGCATGTGGGCAACAGAGTATGAGAGAGAAGCTCAAATGGATGTACAAGGCAAATAAAATAGCACGAGAGTGGCAACTTTCCCACTTTCTCAGGGTTCCCTTTCCTGCCACTGCAAACAGTATGTCATTTTACTTTTGATTCTAGCTTTAGTATTCATATTTACAATATGTATTATGTAAATACAGTAAGTACAAATTAAATGTAGATTACATTAAATTACCATTAAGAAAGAGTAAAATGTGTGAAGAAATATCCTATTTAATGAATTAAATCGTGAGGATGAATGTATTAATGAATGTATTAAAGAGAACACTCACAAGGTAACCTGCACCTGAATTGGGGTAATCAAAATGATACCCAGAGATGATATAATGAATGAAAATGAGTTATATTTGCAAGGTAAAATTACACAGAAGAAATTCCCTCAATGCAAGTAAACATAAACACGGCAAGGAAATAATGTATTGAAAGACAGAAGACCCCTCACCACCAAAACATATAGTTTATAAGATTCATCAAACAAGCAAACATTGAAATGCGATGTAGGTCCAAAAAAAAAACAGATAACTACAAGATTGGTTATAATTTGGTTATATCCCAGACAACAAAAGTGCATCATCTTTAGTTCAAACACTATGAACTGAAAACAAAAGAGAAGCTTATACATTTATACATGGGGTTCTTAGTTCTTACCAATGAAGTTGGTTTTCATAACCTCAGCATTGGCAACACTCCTATCAATTTGAACCATTTGACCAATCTTCTCCTCGAGGGTCATTCGACTCAACAGGTCCTTAACCCGAGTTACAATAGGTTGCTTTGGATCTTTGTATCTCAGGTACTCTACTTGAGCTTCCACAGTTGAAGCTAACCACCAACATAAGCACAAAATACCCAACAAACGAACCAATGCCCTAGACATGTTGAATTTCCCACCTCTTGCTTCACCTGCAGGATTAGACACAAGAGAACAACATACTTAATAAAGGTTTAGTTTTTGGATTTTGGATTTATACCCCACTTGGATTCTAAGGAAAATGAAAGAACAGCAAAAGGAAAAAGCATATCAATGAAATGGGGTTCAAGAAAGCTCAACCCCATTACTTGAATTAGCAATATTTTATTTTAAAAAATGGAAATGTGAAAAAGGGTACAAAGTATCTAACCAACAAATATCAAGCACTTTTTTTATTCAGCAGACAACAAATTTTAACAGGAACCAAACAGAAACTGATGTTACGGAAACAAAACAAGCAATAACAGCATGCTTCAAGTAAAGTAGTTTGTCTAGAGAGAGAGAGGGAGAGGGCTCACGAGGAAACAAAAAATGGAGACTTTATGAGTTGTTGATTGAAAAGGTTGGAACTTTGGATCCAATGAAGAAATGGGGTGATAGAAATAGTGCAGATGGTTGGAGTGAGTTGCGAATGCAGTGGATACTGGATAGTAGTGGGAGACACTAACCACTGTTTGCGTGGGACAGTTTTTTGTTTCTCTTCGTGAAATGGGAAATGTGAAATGTGGTAGTTGCTTAAAAACGAGGTGAAGGCAAATTAGGCACGATTCAAGTGTACATTTGGCAAAAAAAGGAAAAAGTTTTTTTTTTTTTTTACTTTTGGGTCCTCCAAAGACAGAAAATCAAACACGCATTTATCCAACTTATAAGATATTTTAATCATGATCAACTTATAATTTGATAAGTTGATTCCTCCATATATTTGTAATTTGTAATAATAATAATATAATTTGTCCCCATTTGCTCTAGCAACCTGAGTAACTCATTAACACTTTATACAATGTTAGTAGGGACAAAATTGAAAAAAAAACTCAGTTTAAGACTAAATTGAAACAAAATAAAAAACTTTTGAGACTAAATCAAAACTTTGTGCACACTTTAAAAACCAAAATAGAATTTATGGCTAAAGAAAAATAATATCCTATGTGGATAGAGTTAGTTAGTATATGTATATGATTATAAATAAGTGATGAAAGCATGAATAAAGTGATTTGTGAATAGTATAATTTTGTCTTTCTTCCTTCTCTATTTTCGTTCTACGTTTGATGTGCTTACAAGTGTGTGCTTGTGTTCCAACGGGTCAAGGTGGTAAACAATCTTGACTCGCCTGAGATAAGAATACAGATTCAACTCTCAAAGCAAAACAACTCTTATATGATGATGAGATAAAAAGAACTCTCGTGCCACACCCAAACAATAAACCTATACACAATTCAAATAAGCAAACTTGAGGAAATACCTTGTCATCTACAAAAATTATAAGTGTCCTTGAATTTTATTTTATTTTTGGAGGGGCTTGATAGTCCTAAAAAGTCGATTTGTTGTGTAGCACCTAAAGCTTCATTTCATCACTTCATGTGGACAAACAAATTGAGAAAGGCGGATTCCTTAACACAAAAGTCATAATTTGCCAAAAGTTGTCTTCTTTTTTCTCAAAATAGAGATAAGGATATGGATCCTGTGGTAGAGATGTGAATGGCTACTGTGGTGTGTTATCATGTTCCTAAAAGTATATAACATGCAAAGAGACTTGATAAATGAAAAATCATTTGACACCAAATCCTAACCATCCATTTTGTTTAATCTAAAGGCTTACATTTATTTAATTAAGTGCTCACTTGAGATTTTCCCCCGATTTCCTGCACACTTTCATGATTTCCTGTGCACCCATCCTTTTTCGTGCTCTCTCTCTCCCCTTTCGGCTAAAGTTTGATCCTTGCATAGCCCATCAGTGGTAGTATTGTAGATGACAACGTTTGGCAGAACACCTCTTTGTGAAAGTGTGGGAAGAACGTCTCACCTTCATCAGTCACCGCTTTCTCAATCTATTCGTTGGTAATGAGAACATAATAGAGTGTGTCCTCTTCAACCATTCCTAAAAGGTTGGTAGAGTGATCACTTATGATACTTTGGCTAGATACCTTGAATAAAATGATAACTATCGAGAGAAAAAAAGTTCCTTTAGCTTACGACACATTTAGTTTTGATTTGTGGTTATGTTGTTATTTAATTATGTAATAACATTAATTTCTTGCTGGCTACGTTACCTATTTGTCCGAGGGTTCTTTTTTCTCAAAGGTAAAGGAAGGATTTGGTTGTTCTAAGTGTGTGTTTGATTTCACATTGAAAACCTTCATATGTGATTCTACCCTCTGTCAAACGTGATTTTAGTAAAAATGAGGTGCTTGGTTATTGTCAACTATAATTGATTTTGTCTTCAGAAGTGATGTTGACTAGAAGCTATAAAAAGTAGCTTTTTGGTTGGGTTGAAAACTTTACACTAAATTTTATATCAAACTTGCTTTCGAAATGAAAACATCCAAATATAAGGTTGCTTCCAGGGTGATCGTGAGAGGCCATAAAATGCCCTTATTTGCAAGATGCAAAATTATTTTTTACTTCTTCCCTCCTCCTCCCTCTATCCTCTCCCACCCTTCCTCCCACGCGAGTTTTTGAAAGCCTCTATACCCAAACCTTAACCCTCGCATCATCATCACCAGCGACCCCAATGGTATAGGCAAAGACAGCCTTATCAATTGCCTCCGCCACTCCATCCACTTCGTCATCACCACCACCATCCGCCCTATGCGATGGGTGGACGTCGGTGGCGCTGGTTCGAGAGGGACGATGATTCGCGGTGTGAGTCGTGCGACGATTCTTGCAAAGGCACGAATGGAGGAGCAGACGTGGACCAGGGTACTGGTTCGACGACGGTGCTCGGGGGCTTGGCTTCTTGTCCATTAGTGACTGGTAGTGGTGGCACAGTTAGTTAGTTTTGCAAGGGAGAACCGCGACTGATGTGGAGGTGGCCCGGGGAGGTTCTGCGTGGGTAAGGTGGATCTGGTACGACGGTGGTTTGGCGTCACGAAGGAGAAGGTGATGCTAGTACCCGTATCTTCATCTTCTTCTGGTTTCCCTCATTGTTTCCAATATGGACAGAGACTAAGTGCATGTTTTGTTTCCCTTTTGCCTCCCACCAAACTAGCGTCCAACAAGCAAACGTGCTTCTCAGGCAGAAACTCGGGTGTTTGGCAAGAATGTAGAAACACAATTTTAGGGCTCCAGAAACGCGTTAACTTGAAGCAAGAAATCCTAGCTTATGATTAACATCAAACACGATTTCACTGTTGATTTTGAGGTGAGTTCTCATGTTCTCCTATTTACCCTTCCTTTTGTTTGTCACCAAATCTCCAGATTTTATTCCAGATGAGAGAGAGTAACCGTAGCTTCCGACCCTCATCTTGCTCACAATATTTCTATCCTCAATGCATGAAAGGATTGAATAAGAAGAAAAATAAACATTGAAGATTGGAGACCAGAACTTCACCTACACCTTCTGTTACGCACCACCAACATTACTAGAGAAACTTCTCCCTTAGTAGGTAGGGTTTTCTTTATACAATGTGGCCAAGGCTTAGTTTAGTTCATTGGATGGGCTTCTAATTGGGCTTATAGTTGTTTCCTTAAAACTATTTTTTCTCTTTTCCATGTATAAGAATAAACAAGCCATCGACATATCACGTATATTTCTATTAGGACCATGTATTGTTGTGTTATTAGGATTTTCATTCAAATTTTTTTAGAGAGAATATTCATTCAATTATAGTGTGTGTCTATATATATATATAAACCCATTTTAGTAATTACACATGCAAAAGCAATTTTGATTCAAACTATCCAAATAACAATATTTGATAAAAATCACTTTTTCATGAAGGCATCCAAACATAAATCACTTCACTGTTAACTCTATTTTAACCCAAATCAATTTTAGAAAATCAATTTCATCCAGAATCACGTTTGTCAAACGCTCATCCAAACACACACTAAGGAGTTTCCCACATAATGAGTTCCCCAAAAATGAATCTGGAGAAAAGAAGGAAGGAAGAGGAGGTTGTTGAAGCGAAGACGACATGAAGCGAGATCTTAAGGGAGGTGACCAGTTAGGGTGTTGAAGCGGTGGTTGGTTAAGTTGCTGAATATTCCGGTGGGTAATTGACAGGAAAGTACGACGCCGAGAAGGTTGGTGAGGAGGAGGAGGGAGAAATGGAGGACGGAGAAGATGTGATGAAATCATAAATTTAAAAATTTAAGGATTTTAAATAATAATAAAAAATCGCAAAAGTGGACATGCTCATGATGGGAGACATGATATGGTCTCCTACCTTAGTAAAAGCCCCAAATATAAAGCATTTCACTTCAAACTCAATTATCAATTTTATAAAATCAATTTCATTCAAAATCATTTTTATAAAAAAAAAATTATTTATCAAACACTTATTTAAATACACACTAAGACCACTACGTAGATTAGTCCTTCGAATCTCTTTTCCTTCTCACACTAAGAAAATAGTTCCTTTGGTGGGACTAAATTATCAAACTTACCTTCCCTTTCTTACAACTCCAAGTTGATACTAAAAGTACTTTGTCGACCTAAAGTCACGAAAGCATAATTCAACATTTACAACATCATTATCAGCACATGAATTTATAATGGTAAACAATAAAAAGATGGTAAACGTTTGTGATAGATTTCCATATTTAGACTAGAGCATATTGTTGTCTACCAAAAAAAAAAAAAAAAAGAATAGAGCATATTGTTGAAATGGTATTATTATATACTGCCAATAATGTTATGTAATGCTTAACGTATTGAAAACTAACATTTTCACCGGTAAGAAAATGAGAGATAAAGTTCATTTAAAGAGATTTTATTTTCTAAAACGAGTAAAATAAAAATGTATAAATTCAGTAAATTAAGATCGTGAATCGCAATAAACTTCATAAATTGGACACATTTTATTTATTAATTTCAAAGAATACTCCCTCCGGTCCAATATATAAGTAAAAAAGTCCCAAGATTTTTGGTCCAATATATAAACAATTTTTGTTTTTCAATGACTCATTTAATAACATTATTCCCAAAATATCATTCATTTAATACAAATTCCAATGACTCATTTAATGAAGATTGAAGTTTTAGATGAAGGATAATTTAGGTAACAAACCTAATTTTTTACAAGTTTCAATGAGATTAATTAACCTCCTTAATATATATGTTCCATTAATTTTTTGCTTATAATATGGATCGGAGGGAGTATCAATTTAGGATATCCAGACCCAAAAGCGGGACAAGCAAGTCAAGGCTCATAGGAATATTCCCAAAATATCCTTCATTTAATACAAATTCCAATTACTCATTTAATGAAGATTGAAGTTTTAGATGAATGATAATTTAGGTAACAAACCTAATTTTTTACAAGTTTCAATGAGATTAATTAACCTCCTTAATATATATGTTCAATTAATTTTTTGCTTATAATATGAATCGGAGGGAGTATCAATTTAGGATATCCAGACTCAAAAGGGGGACAAGCAAGTCAAGGCTCATAGGAAAGTTAGAAAGCAATATTAAATAACTCGGACTCTCACTTTAATATATATTTTATTTTAATCAACGTAAAATAGGATTAAACTTCTCTAAAGTGAGTAAAGATGTAAAGTGATAAAGTAAAAATGTATCCATTATTTATTAGTTAAAATATATTGAGATCTCAACACACTTTAACTGATTAAGGATAAATACTTTCATACTTTCTTATTTTAGAGTTTTACTCACTTTAAAGAAATTTTATTTCATAAAATATGTTTCATCGTGAACGTAGTGTTTAAAAGCAATTGAAAAGGGGATAAGTTCGAGAAATCATCACTAAATTGGCCGACAATGCAAAATTTACTTCTTAACTCTTAAGCAACCCAGTAAAAATCATCAAGAAGGAAAGCATAGTTTATTTATTTTGTTACGTGACAAGGAAAGCATAATTTCATATCGTTTAACATTTAAAAGATTCATGCAACATATAAAAGAAAAGAACCAATTCCAATACCTCCATGCAACACAGTAAGTCATCGTTTGTTTATGTACAAAATAGGAAGAGAACCCACGAAAATAAAGTCCCTTTCCCATTCGAGAGAATTCACGCCCCAATACTATCTTTTCCATTTTCTTTTTTCTTTCTTTTTTTTGTTGACAAAATCTACACACTTTTAGTTATTAGTTATTCTTGTCAAAAAATTAGTTATTAGTTATTATTTGTTACCAATGGAAAACCACAACACATGCAAAATAGGCCAATCCAGCCCACGAAAGTTAGCTCGGGGCCGATGAAAGTCCTGCATAATTAACCCAAATTTGTATTTAGGTTGGTTCAGGCCATTTGGAACCTCTTTCTCCAAACTTTTAACTCAACAGCTTCAATCTTTCATGGATTAGATCATCTCCTTTAATTCTCTCATATTATAAGAGAGAAAGACACCAAAGAAGGCTTTAATAGATCTTATACACAAAAATAAATTTGATTTTATATTTTTTTCCTCTAACATAAGAGGTAAAATGAGAAAATAAAAGGAGAGAATCCAAATTCATTTTTCACAAATAGTCGCCCATACACAGATTATCATGCTTTTAGACAATATGAAACTTATTAGATATGATTTTTGTTATCACATCTATATACTTTAAGTTGCCGGTGATGAATGATCAACTTCGAAGAGTTAAATACTTGTCTCTCTAAAATATAAATTCGTCCTCTCGCACTAATTTCATGTTAGGTATACAGTTCTATAAGGTAATCTATAGGAGTTAGATATGATAAATTCGATAAAAGAAGCAATTTATGCTAATTAAACATGTTGGAATTTGGAACCAGGGATGAAAGAGATTGATATTAGTGCAACAAGTAGACCCTGTTGACAGAATATAACTGGGAATATTTCTATATGTACGGTACGGTGAGATTAATGCACCAAATAAAATGTCAATAAGAACTATGTATATTTAAATGAGTATTTCTTTCTTTCCCCAACTCTGGTAATACGGAATTAGTAAGCTAAACCAAAACTGATGGGGTGACAAAACGAGCTAGAGAAATAAAATAAAAAAAGTAATTAAAAACCCTTTCCCTTCTTTGTTCTTTATCTTAATTTGGAAAATGGAGATGGTTTGAGAGTTGACTAGTAGTTAAAAGTGGGGTAGAGGCAGAGGCCCCACCAGTTGGGTGTTAATGTGATTAGACATATTGGCAGCTGCTTCTTCCAAACGTAATGCCTCACAAGTCATAGCAGGATCCATTGTTGGTATTGCATTTGCAACTGAAATGGGTTGATCATAGCAGAACAACGAAGAAGACCCACCACCAAGTTCAGGCAACGACGTCGTCGTCGACCATTTTCCTCCCTCGCTTCCTATCTTAGCATTAATAGCAGCACCACATAGAGGACACCTATTCAACACCTTTGAACCCCCGAAACAAAATAACAGCAACACGTTAATTAATATCAATGAAAAGACATTATAGAAAAAATGCAATGATTTTTATATGTAAATATATGAACCTTGGAGGAGCGATAAGTGGTGCCATCGGGTTCGACGACCCAGCCAGCTTCCTTGGCGAGTTCGCCAAGTACCTCGTTGATGTCGGCACGAGGAGAGAGACGGTAACCTCCGTGCTTCCTTAATCCATGGAAGATGTTGGAGGTGATAGCCCTTCTCTGTCTTTCCCTCATCTTCGTCTTCTCCCTCTCGCTCTCTCTCCTCTTTCCTCCTCCTCCTATTTCCTTCATCATTCTCTCACTCCCACAGAGACCTTTGTGTTTGTGAAAGTGAGAGTGAGAGTGAAACACTACGCCAGACACACACACAACGTACGGTGTCTGTTTTGAGGTGAGAGAATTTTGGATCCAACGGAAACAGAAGGGCCACGTGGAGATCGTAGGCAATGAACGGCCGTGATTGGAGATGGTGATGGTGTGGGTTTCCGCGTGAGTGAGAGGAGAAGGTGCAGGAGTAAGGGATGCGTGTTGCAGTCACGCGAGTGTCACGTGTCGGTTGATGAATGATGATTGGTTGGTTAATACTTGGTTTGGTTGACGAGGGACAGGAAGGAGAATCAGAATCGGGTCTGCTGTTGTTGGCGGGCACCGTAGAGAGGCATCATGAAATGAGATGTGGACTACTGCTAAAACTGGTTTGTCTAGTTTTTAGGGTGAATAAAAACTTGAAAATTAAGTATTTTATTTTTTTAAATATTAAATATATAATTTTTTAAATATTAAGTATTTCACTTTTATTATTATTTATTATTAACATGAATGAATAATTATATGAATGATAATGATAATTGGTTAACCATCATTTTCAGTCGCATATATACTTGTGATTTTTTTTTTCCATTCACGAGTATTTTAATCAAGGTAGTTAAAACAGAGACATTATGTTGTGCGCCGATGTTTTATTAGCTTAAAACATTATTAATTAATTTCTTAATCATGTGCTTAGTATGAAGAGTATGTAAAAATTAAAACTTTATTTAAATAATCATATAACTTCTGCAAATTAAACACACTAAGATTATAATATATAAATACACACATGTTTATTTATTACATTACTAAAACACTGTTGAGGGTATCCTCTCAGTAGGATCCCTCACAGGCATAAACTTAAAATAAAAGCCATGTTTAGCGGAAAAATAAAAATACTCCTTCTTAGACACACTGGTCATACTATCTATACTCTAATCGCTATCGATCACAGCTCGACCTCCAGTGTCTGGTTCGTAAGGAGTTCCATCCAACTCCTCAGCAACCTCCGTTTCATACAGAGCTTCGTCCAGCTCCTCAGTAACATAATCCTCCATCGGGTCTTCTAATGTAAGTAAAGTAACCCACAAGAATACAGAAACATAAGGGATAAGAAGCAGTTCTATCATCAAAAAGCGGAAAAGAGTAATAACATATTATACAGTAATTGTCACAGACAAATCTGTTAAGTCCAATGACGTGGCAGATGGAGCTCGTCCATAAAGGTATCAGAATAGCTCGTCCATTAAAGTATCAGAATGGCTCGTCCAATAACGCGGCATCTGGATCTTGTCCATTAAAGTATCAGAAGCGCTCGACCAATGACGTGGCAGATGGAGCTCGTCCATTAAGGAATCAAAATGGCTCGTCCAATGACGTGGCATATGGAGCTCGTCTACTAAAATAACAGAGGCTCTCCTATACTAAAGTAACAGAGGCTCTCGTCCACTAAAGTAACAGACGTGCTCGTCCACTAAAGGTGACAGAAGTGCTCGTCCACACTAGTCTTTGGACTTGCTGAGTCCTTAATATGGAACTCGTCTACTAGCCCGAATGAAAACTCAAATGGCTAGATAGACGCGGCTATTTTCAATATGGAAGCACTTATCTTATAGACGTGAATTCTATAAGGATTATCAGAATCATATTTCAAGAACTAGAAAGAGACTTGAAGCCTTCTCTCCTACTCAGTTTCACGATTATCAAGAAAAGTCAGAAGTTACTCTCTCAAGCAACCTTGGATAATCAGAACCAAAGACCAGTTAAAGAATGCTTCCAACATGCTTTATTCCCTAGTACCTCTGGTCCTTACACTAAAAGGGAAGTGTGCTCAGAAAAATACAAAAAGCTCTCTACACAACTCTGATATGGCTGTATCACGATGCATAAAGCCATGATCCTTCATGTTAGAGTACAACCAACGACTCTATTGCATTAATGGCTGCCCAGAACGACTCTATTGCATTTAATGAAGTTCTGCTTGAAGCCAACATCTGAGGGAATGTCTCTAACGGATCCTAAATGCTTGAAGACCATAAATACAGAAGTCATTGAAGATGAAGAAACAGAGAATACGCATTGCATTAAAAAGTCATTACTCTGTGCATTAATTTCTTCATTTCTTTCATTCTTTATTCTTCAATCATTTGAAGTTATTACGCAGATTTTCCTAAGCTTTACATTTAAATCACTCTCTGAGCGTTAGTGAAAGTTCTATATGTCTAAGTTGTATTCATTACAAATCAAATCTTTCAAACAAACCTGAGTGAGCCTGAAGAGGCTGAGTGTGCAAAGAATACTTGTCTTTGAGTCTGAAGAGGCTAGGTGTGCAAAGAATACTTGTCTTTGAGCCTGAAGAGGCTAGGTGTGCAAATAATACTTGAGTCTGTAACCTGATCAGTTATAGTGGATAAATCCTGGTGCTGCCAAGGACTGGACGTAGCTATTTGCTTTGAAGAGTGAACCAGGATAAATAACTGTGTCAATCTCTCTTTCCTTAAACTCTTTAATTACTTTAGTTTTCTTACGTCTATCAAGTGGTGTGTTTGCAAAAGTCACCCGTCCATCCTGTATTCTTCCACTCGTCCAAATTTAGCTTCTGTTTACGAAAAGATTTCAACTTTGCTTAAATTCTGATAAACACAATTCAACCCCCCTTCTCGTATTTATACTTGTCTATTTCAAAATCATCATTCAACACCTAACTAACAAAACATCCTCAAATTCAAGTATCATCCTTTACCCCAATCTTGTACAATTAGACTTTTATACTGACGTGGCCACTAATGATTTCTTTCACACATTCCTCTCGGGGAATGTCAGTCAGATGTTCAAGCGACAGGTTCCAAATTTCCGGTGCACATTCTTTTCCATGGTGAGAATGCTCACGCAAAGCGATGACACTATAGCTACACGATGCTCCCGGTGCACACCCCGTCCACTCTCGGGGGTGCTCAATGAAATTCAATGACACTATAGCTGCATAACCTATTTCTAAGGTAGAACGGTCTAGCGAGAACACTTGACCTCGTGTATTATATTACTAATACACAGTTGTGAACAACAACACCGACCTTGTGTATTATGTTACCAATACACGTGAATCTCACCAACCCATTTTAACAACATCCCTAGTGCCTTAACCTTCCACTAGAACTCAACACATAATTACAGTACATCATCTAGGTTAGGCACCTTTATTACAACACATCACCGCACCTCATTACAATATATCATCTAAGTTAGGCACATTTAAGTCACCATTATTCTCACACCCAAAGCACACAACTATCTTTTGAACACATATATATCTTTACTTAAAATCAACTAAGCACAATATTAACAATCAGGCAGATCATGCAAAACACATCATTAGAAAATATTCACATCTAGTAAACCATAAAGTCAGACTCTGTCACGGCCTGGTCGGGATAGCCATCACGACCATGACAGGCATCAAAGGCAAGCATTTCTACAATACAAAACATTCTCCATCTCAATATCACAAAATTAACCTATGCCGATAAACCTACAATCCCCGAACCACCATTGGTTTTACAGAAAAGGTTTCTAATGTGATTTTGGTCTTGTCGATTACTCGACTTCTAGTAGGGTTTAGGTCGCCCTACACAATTATCATATAATCTACTACTTATCAATTCCGACGATAGGTTGATTCTTTCCCCCACCTGAGCTTATCTACGAACTTTCACCAATAATAAACATAAAATAAAAAAAATCAAAAAAATTATCTTAAAAAAAGGTCAGACAACCCAAAATAAGGCTAGGATTTCAAAATCCAAACTCTTAGACAATGATCCTTACATTTATAATTATTAAACCAATATCATAACTAAAAGTTAAAAAATCTCAACACCAAAGGTGGTTTAACATATTAAATAGTGGAAATTTAATTGATTCAACTTTGATATAAGTACTAGGAAAATATTTAAAAAAAAATCATCAAACCCTCCTTTGGTGAGATAAAAAAAAAAGAAATTATAATTAATAAAGGTTTTTAAATTTTTAGAATATTTGAAGTTCTAGTCTAGGAATGGAATTTATGAATTGATGTCATGGTTGTCTTACAAAATAAGAAGGAGAAGACTTAGATGATTAAGGAGAAGAGGTTTTACCTCTTGTTGAAGAATGGAAAATGATGAAGTTTTCACAAATTCAATATGGTGTTCTCGGAAATGAAGGTGAGTGTGTGTGGGGGGGGGGGGGGGGTGTTTTGTTGTGTGATTTAATCTGGTGTTAGTTTATAGTTTGTAACATGGTTGTTATATAATATTGATATTTTATAAATATTAGATATTTCTCCGTTTTGCTTCGTTGTTTTAGTTCTTGTTGGACATGATAAAAAATTTATTTGTTAAGTCAATGGTTTTTTCTTGTTTTCACCCATTTTTGTGTTTCTAAGATGGATGATGTGTTTTTATTTATAAAATCTCCATGATCATATAAATATAATAAATTCTTTTTGTTTAAAAGGTGGGTTGTTGCGGTTTTGATAATTGTATCAAAATTATATATATTTTTTAATTGATTGTTGTTATAGTTAGTAGAAATATGTATAATTTATTGAATTATTTATATTTTTAATAATACATTTGATTAGAGAAGAAAAGCTACCATCCAATTTTATTTCTGTATAGGAAGTGTTTGTGTGAAAAAATTAGGGTTTTAAAGAGAATTTTTTGGGTTAAAAAGAATGAAAGAAAAAAATTATATAGAATGTATGTTAAGGTGAAGGGGGTGGTTGTTGCTTTCATTCCCTAATAATGGGTGTCTAACAATATTAAAGGTAGGAAAAAGAAAGAAAGAAAAGAAACCTAATGCTATGAGGAAACCTAGTTGCTATTCACACGGCTATATAAGTTTATAACTCCTCTTTCTCTCACTCACGTAATGAAACGGCACGGCCAGACAAGGGAAATAAAAGAAAGAGAAGTGCTAATTGTTGAATTTAGTATCAAATGGGGAGCCACACACAGACCAAAATTTATTAACGAAAAGAAGGAAGATTTTTTTGTCGTGAAGGACTTGCTATTCCCTTAGATTAATTTTGAAGCTTTTGAAGGTCTTCAAGAGGTGAGTAAAAATATCTTTGTTCACCCTTCCATGGTATAATTAATTTTATGTTTCTTGATTCTTGATTTGAGATTCTTAAAATATTATTAGAATGATCATATATTGTTCCTTGTTTTGTGTTCATAGCTGGCAAAATTGTCAGAGAAAGTCACGTTTTCTAGCTTCCATTTTTATCAATTCATATTTCATAGAATGGAAAATACTCCTTGTGCGTATGTTAGTTTTTTTTAAAGACAAATTACTTTGAATTGGATCAATATTCAAACTTCTTTCCCCGTAGCATCATTTTACCATTTTGAATTGCGATTATTTTTTTGAATTTTGATCTAATTTATTATTAATTATTGTTAAGAAATATGTTTATTTCGTATGAATAGTATTGTCGTGGCATGTTCTTTTATATTATATATGATGTTATTATAGCATTGAGATTGATGCATGAGGTCATATGTCATGTCATGAGGTCATGGTATATGCCCAAATCATGATTTGGAATTATTATTTGTGATTATTAAGATACTTCCTTCTGGGATGGGGAAGACAAATACCTCCTTCTGGGAAGGGGAAGAGAGACAGATACCTCCTCCTTAGAGGGGAAGACAGATACCTCCTTCTGGGAAGGGGAAGATAGATACCTCCTCATCAGAGGGGAAGACAGATACCTCCTTCTGGGAAGGGGAAGACAGATACATCCTCGTTAGAGGGAAAGATAGATACCTCCTCGTTAAAGGGGAAGATAGATACCTCCTTCTGGGAAGGGGAAGACCCATTATAGATACTTCCTTTTGGGAAGGGAAAGGCGGTGGGACGCCATTCCATTTGTCATGAGCTCATAGACTTAATTTTTTGGCAATTAAATAAAAGAGACTTGGATATACATTGAGATTGATTGGACATGAGAGACGTCCTTTGAATGATTTTACTTATATTACATGGATCAAATTATTTCTTTTGATGAAGTTACGTCTTATACATGAATTTCATAAGATTAAAATTTATTCTTTAATTTATGAAGACATTTTGAGTTATATCATTTTGAAAAATAGCGGATACCATCGATGTTTTTTTTCCCGGTTACCGCGCCGGCTGAGAACTATACTATTTTCGAAAATATTGTTAGAACTTGTTTTTATTCACTGGGATTATATCTCATTAAAAGTGTTGTTTTCAGAGCACGAGGACAACATCTTTGAGACTGAAGCGGCTTTAAGACTTAGTGGATTTTCTTAGTCATTTTTAGTTTGGTTAGTATTTTCTTATATGTGGAGTTGTATGTGGACAGACACGTTTATTTATTTATCGTTGGACTTATTAGTAGACGTCCGGTTTTGAGGCTTTTGGTTTTATTTGGATGTATGGATTTTTATTATATTATTACTTTGGATACTTTATTACTACTTTATAAGGTATATTCGGGCTCAATTAATTTGCGAAGTTTTATGACTTTTATATTTTAATTAAATTTTTTGAAGGATTTTTATTGAAATTAATTTGGGTTACTAATGTAACGAAGAGCGTTACATTTTTGGTATCAGAGCAGTTCGATTCTAAATCGGACTGTGGTAGTGGGACTTTTTTTCAAAAACAAAACTTGGGCGTATAGGATGCTTGTTAGAGTTATAATTCTGTATTATATTCTTTTGGATATTGAACTTGATCAACCCACTGTTTGATTGGTGGTATGCAGATTATGGCAGCGAACAGGCGAGGGAGAAATGATGAACTTGCAGCGACTTTGGCTCGAATGACCAGAGTTATGCAGGAGCAAACGGAGACACTCCGTCAGATAAGGGATAATAGGGACGTGCTTAACGTGGTATCGGTTGCAGCACCAGATCCAGAGTACAAGGGTCTGTCAGAGTTCAGGAACAATAATCCGCCAGCTTTTCGAGGGACCACCGATCCTATTGAGGCAGAGGAATGATTGCTGAAATTAGAGAAAATCTTTCGGGTCATGAGGTGCGCCGATGCTCGGAAGGTGGATTTTGCCACCTATATGCTAGAGTCGGATGCAGAGCGCTGGTGGAACTGTGCTAGGGGCGGGTTGCTTGCTTCGGGTGCCCCTATCACGTGGGACATATTCAAGGAGGTATTTCTGGAGAAGTACTTTCCGCACAGTGTCCGGATACAGAAGGAGATGGAGTTTTTACAGCTTCGTCAGGGGAGTATGACAGTGGCAGAATATGTGGCCAAGTTCGAGAGGCTTGCAAGGTTCTCTACTCAGGTGAGGGATAATCCTGATGGTCAGTGGAAAGCAATTAAGTTCGAGTAGGGTTTGAAGCCAGAGCTGTAGAGCCTTATTGGGCTCCTGGAGATTCGAGACTACCCCACTTTAGTGAACAAGTGTAGGGTGGCGGAGCGGAATAAGCAAGTTGTGTTGGCTAAGAAACCAAAGGAGAAGAGTTTTAGTTACGACAAGAGTTTTCAGGGTAGAGATGGGAAGTTTTTGAAGCATTTGCAACCCGTCTCCGCCATCAGCAAAGGGGAGCACGTGCATGGAACTCAGAGTGAGAAGGTCACCGGGTGCCATAACTGCGGTTTTGTTCATGGGGATCGATTGTGTCCCGCAGTCCAGACTACTTGCTACAAGTGTGGCAAGACAGGTCACTTTGCCAGAACTTGCCGAAATGGAGGGCAATCCCAACCAAGGCCACAGAACCAATGGAGGGTCTTCACACTCCAAGGAGAGTAAGTGAAGGAGCCAGATGGTTTGATCCAAGGTATGGGTTTTATTAAAGAGATGATAGTCGTTGTATTGTTTGATTCAGGAGAAACACGCTCTTTTATATCTCATGTATGTGTGAAAAATATAGATTTACATGTTTCCAAATTACCATTTGATTTGCGTGTTTCTACTCTCGTGGAGGATAAACTTGTTACCTGCAACATCTCTGGCTGCTTTATGGATTGACAACTGTCCTCACAAACCAACACGGGTCTTTTCAGCGTGCTTTGTCCTCACTCACACGCTTCCAGGGAAAACTTCCCAGGAGGTCACCCATCCCATAATTGCTCCAAGTCAAGCACGCTTAACTGTGGAGTTCTTAAGTGATGGGCTCCCGAAAAGAAGATGCATCTTGTTAGTATAGGTAGTACCAATTAATTCATATAAGCCTTCCTCAACTGTATAGTCCCATACCTACACAGTCTCAGGATCCCTCTCATTCGGGTGTGTAATCAGTTCATTCATGTATCCCTCCGCCTAGAAGCCTGCCAGGAGCCGCTCCTTGTAACGTGCCTTCTTGCACCGGCGACCACTCCCCGCCCTCGTCGGCACCCGGGTGTTACATGCCCGCCAGCTTTTGCTTGGTTCGTCCCCGAACCACATCGTACTGGGAGAGGTGCCGCTCTGATACCATCTGCAACATCCCTGGCTGCTTTATGGAAGCGTGTGAGTAAGGACAAAGCACGCTGAAAAGACCCGTGTTGGTTTGTGGGGACAGTCATCAATCCATAAAGCAGCCAGGGACGTTACATTACCTCCATTGCCTGTTTGAATTGCTCCTTAGTTTATCAATACTTGACTTTTTCTGTTGACCTTATATGCTTGCCTATGTCTGGATTGGATGTCATTCTTGGTATGTATTAGTTGTCTTCAGATCATGTTATAAATTGTTCTGATAAAACTATCTCCGTTACTAAATAGCCAATGTATAACGAATCTTCCCTATCCAATTCTTTTTGCATATGTTGTTTCTTGTCGTAGGTGCTTAGTTGAGGGATCTCAAGGATACATACTATTATTCTCAACTAAAATAGAGGCTGACAGTGATGTGACAACCATACTTGTGGTGTGAGTTCTAGGATGTTTTTCCTAAGAATGTCTTTAGCTTACCTCCGAATAGGGAAGTTGAGTTTAGCATAGATCTAGTTCAAGAGTGGACCAATGTCTGTAGCGCCTTATAGGATGGCACCTCTAGAGTGGAATGAGCTTAAGAAATAGTTAGAGGAGTTTAGGGATATGAATGTAAATGTATCTCTTAGTGCTCTAAGTTTGAAATTGAATAGGTTGGAAATTTGCAGTGACCTTAGGGAAGCGATTAGGCGAGAGTAGCTTTTGGACCAGGAATTACAATTTCTTTCGGGGCAAGAGAATCAAGTGTTGTATACTGATAGTCTAGTGTTGTTTAAGGATGAGAATGTTGTTCCTAAGAAGGGGAGCCTTAGAGAGAAGGTTTTAGAGGAAGCACATAAGGGAAAGTTCACCATACATCCAGGAATATCTAAGATGTATCAAGACCTAAAAGAAGATGTATTGAAGGCCATGAATATATATATATATATATATATAGAGAGAGAGAGAGATGGGGCCAGCTTTATAGCCAAGTGTCTAGTATGTCAGAAAGTTAAGATAAAACATCAGAGGCCTTAAGCTTTGTTGCAGCCTTTAGAAAATTCCTCAATGGAAGTGAGAAAGGATCTCTATGGATTGTGTGATGGGGTTACCTAGGACTCGTTTGCGTTTAGATGTCATGCGGATAATTGTGGATAGGTTGACAACATCATCCAAATCTTTTTAGCACAGACATATACTCAGTGTTGTAGTACCTTTAATCTATTGTTTTGGTAAGACGTGTTAATTTCGGGGACGAAATTCTTTAAGGAAGGGAGAAAATGTAACATCCCAAAATTACAATATAAATTATTTTAATGAAACGATTAAGTTGTTATAAGGCTTAGCATAGAAAACTAATAGTATAATAATTTATTGGAATTATTTAATATTTTTAAATAAATACAAAATTTAGATTTAAAAAAAAAGAGAAGAAAAAGCCATGAACCACCATCCATTTTTGGATTTCTCGTATAGGAAGCGAGCATGTTTAGCTTTGTGTGAAAAACAATTAGGAGATGTAATATTAAAGAGAATTCTTATGGGTTAAAAAAAAAAGAAAAAAAAAGAATGAAAATGGAAACAAAATTATATAGACATGTATGTTAAGGTGAAGGACTCCTCATGTCAAGGCTAGATTGCCTTGCCTTTCATTCACCTAATAATAAGGGTCAATGTGTCTCGCAACAATATTAAAGGTAGGAAAAAAGAAAGAAAGTCAAGAAACCTAATGCTATGAGGAAACCTAGTTGCTATTCACACGGCTATATAAGTTTATAACTCCTCTTTCTCTCACTCATGTAACGAAACGGCACGGCCAGACAAGGGAAATAAAAGAAAGAGCAGTGCTAATTGTTGAATTTAGTAACAAATGGGGAGCCACACACAGACCAAAAATTATTAACGAAAAGAAGGAAGATTTTTTTGTGGTGAAGGACTAGCTCTTCCCTTAGATTAATTTTGAAGCTTTTGAAGGTCTTCAAGAGGTGAATAAAAATATCTTTGTTCACCCTTCCATGGTATAATTAATTTTAGGTTTCTTGATTCATGATTTGAGATTCTTAAAATATTATTATAATGATCATATATTGTTCCTTGTTTTCTATTCATAGCTGGCAAAATTGCCAGAGAAAGTCATGTTTTCAAGCTTCCATTTTTATCAATTCATAATTCATAGAATGGAAAATACTCCCTGTGCGTATGTTAGTTTTTTTTAAAGACAAATTACTTTGAATTTGATCAATATTCAAACTTCTTTCCCTGTAGCATCGTTTTACCATTTTGAATTGCGATTATTTTTTTTTGAATTAGGATCTAATTTATTATTAATTATTGTTAAGAAATATGTTTATTTGGTATGAATAGTATTATCGTGGCATGCTCTTTTATATTATATATGATGTTATTATAGCATTGAGATTGATGCATGAGGTCATATGTCATGTCATGAGGTCGTGATATATGCCCAAAATATGATTTGGAATTATTATTTGTGATTATTAAGATACCTCCTTCTAGGAAGGGGAAGACAGATACCTCCTTCTGGGAAGGGGAAGAGAGACAGATACCTCCTCCTTAGAGGGGAAGACAATACCTCATTCTGGGAAGGGGAAGATAGATACCTCCTCATCAGAGGTGAAGACAGATACCTCCTTCTGGGAAGGGAAAGACAGATACATCCTCGTTAGAGGGAAAAATAGATACCTCCTCGTTAGAGGGGAAGATAGATACCTCATTCTGGGAAGGGGAAAACCCATTATAGATACTTCCTTTTGGGAAGGGAAAGACGGTGGGACGTGATTCCATTTGTCATGAGCTCATAGACTTAAATTTTTGGTAATTAAATAAAAGAGACTTGGATATACATTGAGATTGATTGGACACGAGAGACATCCTTTGAATGATTTTACTTATATCATGTGGATCGAATTATTTCTTTTGATGGTGTTACGTCTTATACATGAATTTCATAAGATTAATATTTATCTTTAATTTATGAAGACATTTTGAGTTATATCATTTTGAAAATTAGCGGGTATCATGGATTTTTTTTTCCGGTTACCGCGTCGGTTGATAACTATACTATTTTCAAAAATATTGTTAGAACTTATTTTTATTCACTGGGATTATATCTCATTAAAAGTGTTATTTTCAGAGCACGAGGATGACACCTTTGAGACTGAAGCGGCTTGAAGACTTAGTGACTTTTCTTAGTCATTTTTAGTTTGGTTAGTATTTTCTTAAATGCGGAGTTGTATGTGGACAGACACATTTATTTATTTATCATTGGGCTTATTAGTAGACGTCCGGTTTTGAGGCTTTTGGTTTTATTTGGATGTATGGATTTTTATTATATTATTACTTTGGATACTTTATTACTACTTTAATTAATATAAGGTATATTCAGACTCAATTAATTTGCGAAGTTTTTATGACTTGTATATTTTAATTAAATGTTTTGAAGGATTTTTATTGAAATTAATTTGGGTTACTAATGTAACGAAGAGCGTTACAATAATCAAAGTCAAACTTCAAAACCAAAACTAGCACTCTAAAGCTTGTCTACAGGGGCATCGAATTAACCCAGCATAGCCTCCTGAGTACCGCTATTGATAACAAACCACATTAACAACACCAAAACATTCCAATAAACCGAAATCATATATCAATAACATATGTCCCAGTATAAGTTTTTTCTCAAAACACACACTCGCACATAAGGAGAAGAAGAGAACTTCTATTTCATTCACTCAATATGACATAAAGGAGGGAAAGAGAATCAAACTTGTATTCTCTTATACTTTTGATTGAATTTTACAAGATACTACTAATGCCTATTTATAGGCAAACTCTTACAATAAAGTAATATGTACTTTTCTTAATCCCTAAGTAAAACACTTCAAATTCAATTCAAACACTACAAGCTTATTTATACAATTCAAACTCTACTTCTTGGTGAGTCAAAGTTCAAGTCAAACTTTGCAACTCAAGTGGTCTTCAAATTGGTTTTGTATTGTGCTTGATTTAATTATCTAACATTGCCTCCATTAAATCCAGCTTGTATCATTCCAAGCATTTTCTTCAATTTGTAAAATAACTCAACCTTCAATGACTTTGTAAAAATATCAGCTACTTGTTCTTCAGTGGGACAATACTTGATCACCACTTCTTTCTCTTCTACCAACTCTCATATTCTTACACAGCAATTGTAGACTTGTTATCACAAAATATTCATGTTGTAGCGCTTTGCTTCTCATGTAATACTTCAAGAATTCTTCTCAACCACACTACTTATGTAGCACAACTAGTTGATGCTATATATTCTGCTTCGGTTGTAGAGAGAGCAACAACCGGTTGTTTCTTCGAAGACCATGATACTGCACCAGTACGCAGATGAAATGCGTACCCTGCCATGCTTTCTCTTGTTTCTATATCTCCTGTCCAATCACTATTTGTGTATCCAACAAGCTTCACATCATTATTATTAGCATAAAATTTCCATCGGTCAGAGTACCTTTGATATAACGAAGAATTCTCTTGGCTCCTTGCAGATGACAAACATGTGGCTCTTCCATAAATCTGCTTAGCAATCATACTCTAAATACAATGTCTGGTCTCGTTGCAATCAAATATCTCAAACTTCCAATCAAGCTCTTGTAGTAGGTTGAATCCACCCTTTTGCCTTCATTTGGTCTAATAAGCTTCAATTTCTCCTCAACTGGTGTTGAAACCGGCTTTGAATTCTCCATCTTGAATTTCTTTAAAATATCACCTGCATATTTCTTCTGAGAAATGAAGATTCCATTATTCAACTGAATGACCCCAATGCCAAGAAAATAAGACATTAGGCCTAAGTATGTCATCTCAAAGCATCTTATCATAGCCTCCTTGAATTATGCAATTATCTTTGGATTATTGCTAGTGAATATTAGATCATCAACATAGAGGCACACAATGAGAATATCTCCAGGATCAACAAATTTAATATTTAAAGTATGCTCAAATGGGCATCTTTCAAAACCATGCTGTAGGAAATAGGAATCAATCTTCTTGTACAACGCTCTTGGTGCCTGCTTCAACCCATACAGCGCTTTCTTCAATTTGCAAACTTTGTCTTCTTTTCCTCTGAAATTTCCTCTTCCTCTGCCTCAATAGTTTCCTCTTCCTCTACTATTGAAATCACGACCTCTACCTTTTGCGCTTTGACTGGATTCCGCAACATTGTTGAAATTCACCTGGCTTTTCAAGCTTCTTCGTTCACTTTTTGTCTTCTCCAAGATTATGCTAACGTGACTTTTAATGCTTCCCTGCAATTCTATATTCGTCATTGTATCTGTGTCATCGGACTCTAGTACTGTGACACCATATACTCCGCATACATATAAAAGATAAAGATAAACATTTAAAAAAAGATACTTCATTAAAAAAAAAAAACGGGCAGAGGTTGCCGCATTGCAACATGTTCAAAACACGGAAATAAAAACATATCATAAGGTTGAACAGAAACATAACATAAAAGCAAACCCAACCCCGATGTCACATACAGAGCTGTTATAACCAAAATCCGGAATAACAAATCCTCGGATACAATCGAAACAACTAACTAATCAACTACTGAAAAACTGGAAATCCTAAACGAAAGTAGTGACTCCTCGGAGTCACTCCTCAACGGAATGATCGTCATCCTCTGCACATAGAAATATACATGCAACACAAAACCTAGCAAAGGGGAGTAAGAAACATTAACATGAATATAATGACAAGGAAGCAGTTAGCAAGACGAGCATACATCAAACAGGCATAAATATCAGACAGCAATATCATAACGGTCATCATCACATAATGTGTAAGCTATGCAATGCAATTCTACTCCACTTCTCTACAATGCACTTGGATCCAATCTACCTCAAAATGTCAACTTCGGAGTTAGATCTCCACATTGGCCACTAGGCACCAACGTCGGGGTAATCCAACTTACCTTGGTTGGACCCTTGGATAGTCGACGTACCTTACTCTCGGATGTGCCACCGCGGGGGTACCGGGTCCCACGGACGGCCGGATCGTCTTACTAACGGACAACCTCTCCTATGTTGTACAATCCCCGTTACTATCTCCAATGCGTGAATACATGTCAAACAACACACCATCACAATCACCACCTCCGCTTGGGCCCATAGGCTACCCAAGTTTCATCGCCATCATCACCTTGACCACTAGGCTATCGAGGATTATCGTTTAACGTTCATCGTTAAGTCTTTTAATCATTCTAGCCGTTCTGCACCAGAGATTACCACCTCGACCACTCGGCTATCGAGGCCCCCTTGACCACTAGGCTACCAAGGTACATCATTGTCATCACTTTAGCCATTATGCACTAGAGATTACCACCTTGACCATCATGCATCAAGGCTCCCTTGGCCACCAGGCTACCAAGGTACAACATCTTTTCACTTGCCTTTTGGTCTTCGTGTTCTGTTGGTGACTTATTAAGTCTTTTAAGCGTTTGGGATAACAACCCCTATATTAAACTGTTTTCTATTTTCTGTTCTGGGCAAGGGAGCACGGGCGTGCTCCTTATCCAGCACGGTCTTTCTGACCCTTGAGTCAAGCACGGTCGTGCTCGACGAGCATGACCTTTTCTGGGTTACGTGATGGAGCACGGGCGTGTTCCTTATTAAGCACGGCCGTGCTCAAGAGCAGGCCGCACTGTTTCTGGGCAGCAAGAGTTGTAAACCATTGTCAAATCCTTTGGGGTAAAACTTATATTAAACCTATTAGCATTACTAAATCCATTAACTCTGATCTTATCACTTAGGCTTAGTCTTTATGGCTTATAGCATTTTGGGGAATTAATCATTTAATTGGCCTCTCTCAAACTATCACAAATCATTCCCTAGGGTCTTTCTAAACCTTTAGGCAAAAGTCCTCGCATTATCCTTAACGTTCATGTCTTATTAGCTAAAGGGAAAAAACCTCCACTAGTGGAAAATATACATTAGACGGTAAAGGTTTACGTTAGTTAACCAAAAACTAGACGTTAAAAAGGGGGCGGTGACAGTTTTGTAAATATCAGACTTCATTAATTCACTATTAACGTCAGTTGTTTTAAGGACTGACGTTAAAAGTGAGGCGGTGGCAGTTTTGTAAATATTAAATCACTATTTACGTCAGTTGTTTAATGAACTGACGTTAAAAGTGTTTTGCAAGAATTATTAACACTTTTAACGTCAGTTGTTTATAAAACTGACGTTAGAAGTGTGATTTTTACTTCAGTTAAATAAATAACTGACGTAAATAATCAAGTCATTCCTATCTTTCTTTCGTTGTCATCTCCCTGTTGTCACTCTTAACGCAGATCATCACTCCATATAGTGCAGTTTATTTCTAATCTTTTTTTTAAAAAAGTTTATTTTTAATCTTAATTAATTAGCTTGAATTAGTAAACAAATTCTTGTGCAAATTAAAATAAATAAACACTTAACATAAAACAAGTTATATATGTATAATCAAATCGTATCTCATTGAAGCGATTCATAAGTTACAATTACATGATTAAAAGATAAAAAATTTCCGCAAGATAGCACTAAAATATAAAAAAATTTCTGCTTCAACATCATTTTCTTCTCAGTCCTGTCCTCAGAAACTCCAATATTGAATGCATCTCCTCCCTTACTTGAAGTCCTTGATGCTCCATCTGAATCCACAGTCAATTTGGAGCCAAAGCAGAGTGAAGGGTGCACTCGATCTGTTTCAGCAATATTCTTGGAACAGCCACTTGGTTCCAAAGCTGAGGTTTTGGAACTGTAGCTGCTGATTCTCCAGAAGGATGATAGTGTGTGCAATTCACTGCGATTTACACACCCTTATCACCCATGTAATGCGATTTACACAACCTCAGAAGTTGTTTGACCATTAAGACAGAGACCTTTAAGTCTAGGTATAGGAAGAAAGAGTGATGAAATTAATCTCCATGGCAGAGCCATATTGTGAAGCAGAAAAATTAAAGGAAGGAAGGAAGCTATTTATAGGAGTAGGGGATGAAGTTACTAGGCATCGTAAGTTGCTAAAAAAAATTAAATTGTCATTAAGAGCATTAGGTTCCAAGGCGCATTGGGAGTTGCCAGTCATATATTATAAACGTGCAGAAAAGAAAACGCCCGAAGGAATAGGAAGAAATAGACCAAGTCTAGGTATAAACTTAGTGCTCATAAAGAGGATTATAGGTTACAATGTGCATGGGTAAGTAGCACAGCAGTAATGGGTAATTAAGTAGCAGAGCAGAGTAGTCAAAGGAATGAATGCTTTTGCAGAAACTTATATAATTTTAACGTCAGTTTTTGAATAAAACTGACGTTAAAAGTGTTTTTAAAATAAAAAATATTTATTTTTAACGTCAGTTGTTTATACAACTGACGTTAAAAGTGTGATTTTTTCTTCAGTTAAATAAACAGCTGACGTAAATAATCCTATATCCCTATCTGAAATGCCCTGTTGTCACTCTTAACACAGGTCAATGGGTAAGTAGCAGAGTAGTTAAAGGAATGAATGTTTTTGCAGAACCTTATACATTGTTAACGTCAGTTGTTGAATAAAACTGAAGTTAAAAGTGTTTTTAAAATAAAAAATATTTATTTTTAACGTCTGTTGTTTATACAATTGATGTTAAAAGTGTGATTTTTACTTCAGTTAAATAAATAGCGAGCGTAAATAATCCTATATCCCTATCTGAAATGCCCTGTTGTCACTCAATTAACACAGGTCTCGGAGCCATTTTGTGAAGGAATAGAAATATAGAGGAAAAGAAGAGGCGTGTGCACAGATCGATACGAGAAGAATGTTACTTTATATAGAGAATGATTTTTACACAACACTTTTAACGTCGATTGTATTCAACAACCGACGTTAAAAGTGTTTTTTTAAAAATATTAATATTTAACGTCGGTTTGTTAATACAACCGACGTTAAAAATTAATTTTAACGTCGATTGTTTAATACAACCGACGTTAAATGTTGTTTTATATAACGTTTACACCCGCGCGCCTTCTCGCACTTCGCTCATGCGTGCGTCTCTTTTCTCTTTTCATCACGCTCATCCCTAAATCACTCTCAACCCTCACTCTCACTCTCACCACCCAAAGACAACCCTAATCGCGAGCTCATCTCCACCGCAACCACCGCGAGGGCTTCTTCGCCACCACCGTGAGGTACACTATTAACCCTAACTCTGTCTTTCCATTCATTCTTTGCAATAACTTGACGTACATCTCTCTTTCCCCTTCCCGCGCACTAACTCTCCTTGTCCCTCTGCTCTCAGTAACCACATCGAACGTTGGCCACCACTCGAGCTCCCCACCACCACGCGAGCACCTATTTCTGGTGAGTATTTAGGGCACATTTTTGTATTTTTGGTTTTGAGTGTATGTTGAAACTGTAGTCTCAGTAGTTGAAACTTGAAACCGTGAGTTTGAGTTGTTTGGAATGTACGTCTCTGTTTTTGGTTTTGAGTGCATGTTGCTCTGTTGGTTGATCTCGTCACGGCCGTGATGCTAATCACGGCTGGCCGTGATCGATCAGTTCTGCCTGTGATGGCATGGTCTGTTCAGTTGGCACGTTACGGCCGTGATGGACATCACTGCCAGGCCGTGACCAGTGCTTGGCAATTAATCTTTAAAAACTATAGTTTTCAATCTCCCGTATTGTCCTTATATTGGATATATGTTTTGTATATCTACAGGACCTATCTAGTTATGGATCGTAGTTGGATGGTTTGTAAGCGTACTAGTGCTGAGTATTTGAAGGGGGTGGGAGAATTTATAGAATTTGCTCAAAGGAATGTTCCTAATAGTAATGGAATGTTCTGTTGTCCTTGTGTCAAGTGTTTGAATACGAGGAAATGTACGGTGAAGGATATACGTACTCATTTGATTTGTGAAGGGATTTGCTTGAGTTATACAAGATGGATATGGCATGGTGATATGTTGTTGAGTAGTAATACGGCGAGTGTCTCCCAAAGTGAGGACGTTGACGTAGATATGGAGGATGATCGAGTAGAGGACATGATCCATGATATTGGACAAGAATATTTTCATCGAGCTCATGTGTATGATAGGTTGTGCGGTGATGCGGATAAGCCTTTATATCCAGGGTGTACTACTCATACACGGTTGTCGACGGTGCTATAATTGGTTTGTGTGAAGGCGAGAAATGGTTGAACCGATAAAAGTTCACGGAATTGCTTGAAGTGTTGAAAGACTTGCTTCCGGAGGACAACACATTGCCTGACCGTAACTATGAGGCCAAGAAGGTATTGTGTCCTATGGGTATGGAGTATAAGAAGATACACGCATGCCCCAATGATTGCATATTGTACATTGATGTTCATGAAGACAATCATGATTGCCCCAAATGTGGGTTATCACGATACAAAGTGAAGGGTGGTGATGATGATGATGATCTTGATGATGTGAGAAAAAAGGGTCCTCCTGCGAAGGTGTTGTGGTATCTTCCAATAATTCCAAGGTTCAAGCGATTGTTTGCCAATGCGAAAGATGCGAAGAATCTTAGATGGCATAATGATGAGAGGAAACGTGATGGAAAGGTTCGTCATCCTGCTGATTCTATTCAATGGAAGAATATCGATACTGTGTTTCCGGATTTCGCCGATGAGCCAAGAAACCTAAGACTTGGACTTGCTACGGATGGAATGAATCCTTATGGTAACATGAGTAGTATTCATAGTTCATAGTCTGTTCTGTTGGTAATTTACAACATGCCCCCTTGGTTGTGCATGAAGCGCAAATACATGATGTTGTCTATGATGATTTCGGGCCCAAAGCAACCGGGAAATGACTTAGATGTTTATCTAGGTCCCTTGATTGAAGACGTGAAAACTTTGTGGGTGGAAAGGTGTTGATGTAGTTGATGGGTATTCTCATGAGACTTTCAAGCTTCGTGCCATGTTATTTTGCACCATCAACGACTTTCCAGCATACGGTAACTTGTCCGGGTACAGTGTCAAGGGGCATAAAGCATGCCCTATATGTGAAGAAGGCACATGCTACACTCAGTTGCATCATGGAAAGAAGACGGTTTACCTTGGACATCGGAGATTTCTTAGACGTGATCACCCATATCGTAAGATGAAAAAAGCTTTTAATGGATGCCAAGAGACAGAAGAAGCGCCGACGACCTTAATTGGAGAGCAGGTTTATCATAGGGTAAAGGACATCGATGTTATATTCAGCAAGTCCAAAAAGAATGGTAAAGCTGCTGAGAAAAACATATGGAAGAAGAGGTCGATATTCTTTGATCTTCCATACTGGCTCAAGCTTGATGTCAGACACTGCATTGATGTGATGCATGTGGAGAAAAATGTGTGTGATAGTGGATCTGTACGCTTCTCAACATTCAGGGCAAGACAAAGGATGGTGTGAATGCTCGTCTCGACCTCGTTGCTATGGGTATACGAGAGCAGTTAGCTCCAGTTGTTGAGGATGGTAAGCGGACTTATTTGCCGCCAGCATGTCATACTTTGTCAAAAAAAAGAGAGACAAAGTTTCTGCGGGTGTCTTCAGGGCATCAAAGTTCCACATGGTTACTCTTCAAATATGAAGAGACTTGTCTCTAGTGATCTTAAATTGGTTGGCTTGAAGTCTCATGATTGTCACATCTTGATGCAACAACTTCTTCCGTTGCTATTATCGTGGTATTGCTACAAAAAATGTGAGACATGCCATTACTCGGTTGTGCTCATTCTTCAATTCTATATGTAGCAAAGTCGTTGACCCCTGTATGTTGGATGACTTGGAAGTTGAGGCTGCTACAATCTTGTGCCAATTGAAGATGTATTTTCCTCCTTCCTTTTTCGACATAATGGTTCACTTAATTGTTCATTTGGTGAGGGAGATTAGATTATGTGGGCCGGTTTTTCTGAGATGGATGTACCCAGTTGAGCGCTACATGAAGATCTTGAAAGGGTACGTGAAGAATCCTCATCGTCTGGAAGCATCTTTGTTCAAAGGTATGTTGCAGAAGAAGCTATTGAGTTTTGTTCGGACTACCTTCATAACACGGATCCTATAGGGGTTCCTAAGCCTCGGCATGATGAGATCAGATGTCAAGGTAAGGGTACACATGGCTTAAGAATTAATAGGACGGATCGGGAGGAAGCGCTTCAAGCACATTTGTATGTATTGAACAACATCGAATGTGTTCAGCCTTTCTTATTTGAACATAAAAGAAAAGTCAATCAAGAAAACCCTCGAATGAGCGAAAGGTGGTTGTTGAACAAGCATAACAAGACTTTCTTACCATGGTTCAAGGAAGAAATGCTTAAGGATGGTAGTCTTTCTTCGATGACGTAATATGGCTAGCACGTGGGCCTAACTTCAACGTCATATGTTGGAGCGGATACGACATAAATAACTTTTCCTTTTATACAAAGGAACAAGATAACAAGAGTACCATGCAAAATAGTGGGGTTATGATCGTGACCGAAGCAATGCACTTCTCTAGTGCAAAGGACACAAAACCCGTTACAAAGACCGAGACCTTACTTTGGATATATTGAAGATATTTGGGTGCTCGATTACACTAAGCTTACGGTGCTGGTATTTAAATGTAAGTGGGTTGATAGTAACGGTGGTGTACAAACCGACGAATTGGGGTTCACATTGGTAGACCTCAACAAGTTAGGTCATATAAATGAGCCTTTCATAATGGCTTCCCAAGCAAAACAAGTGTTCTACATCACTGATCCTTCTAACAAAAGGTTGTCCGTGGTTCTCCAAGGAAAAAGCATGTATAATGGTAGTGATGAAAATGAAGATTCAAATCTTGATATTCCTGAGACTCCTTCTTTTTCAACAAACATGCCTACTATAATCGAGGAGACACAGGTGGACGATGTACATGCCACTCGTGATGATCATCACGAAGGGATATTGATATAGGTAGTTTAAACTTAGTATACATTTATTTTTATTTATATTTATGTATTTATTTTGAGTTATAACCTATGTTAATAAATATATATTGTTTTGAACAGGCATACATATGGATCATTGTTCCATTTTTCCTTTGCAATTCTGTAATGTGTGTGATATTCTGTGTTACTGGGATATTTACTGAATGCAGGGATGGCTGAGGGGAGTGATATTTTAAAACTGAATTTAAAAAAAAAATACTATTAACGTCAGTTTTATCATACAAATGACGTTAATAGTATTTTATAAAATATACAATACACTATTAACGTCAGTTGTTTATTACATCTGACGTTAAAATTAAGACCTTTAACGTCAGTTCTTCATAACAATTGACGTTAGTTTTAACAAAATTAACGTCGGTTTTGTTAAAGAACTGACGTTAATTTTGACAAAATTAACGTCAGTTGTGTTAAAGAACCGACGTTAATAGTGTTATATTTAACGTCAGTTATCAACTGACGTTAAAAGTTTAACTTTTAACGTCAGCTGTATTTATGTCAGTCAGTATTCTGACGTAAAAAATCAATTTTAACTGACGTAAAAAGCACTTATTGCACTAGTGCTCCCTTTTTATAATTAACCTATCATCATAGATTAAACATCTTTTATCATTAATGTTCACAAGAACAACCAACAACCAATTCATGGCAATTCATTTAATCATGGCATCAACACATAACATATTATAATTATAATAACAACATCATCATCAATGATCCAAATAAACATATCATAACACATAAGTCATACTGTCATGCCAAGACATCAATTCACATAATCATATTATCCTCAAACATATACATCTAGTCATGTTATCAAACATAAAGGGTCATGGGAACCCTTCGTCTTACGCTACCCCCAAACCTACATACTCATATTGTCCCTTCTCTCCATACCTGGTATGAAGATTCCTCTCTTGTTCCTCACACACGCAAAATATTTTTGACACTCACTACCAAGCTCTTTAGCTCTGATACCAATTTGATATCAATAACTTATGTCTGAGGATAAGTTTTCTCTCAAAACACACACTTAGCATATAAGGAGAAGAAGATAACTTCTATTTCATTCACTGACTATGACATAAAGGAGGGAAAGAGGACCACTCTTGTATTCTCTTATACTTTGATTGAATTTTACAATATACTACTAATGCCTATTTATAGACAAACTCTTACAATAAAATAATATATATTTTTCTTAATTACTAAGCAAAACACTTCAAATACAATTCAAACACTACAAGCTTATTTATACAATTCAAACTCTACTTCTTGGTGAGTCAAAGTTCAAGTCAAACTTTGGAACTCAAGTGATCGTCAAATTGGTTTTGTATTGTGCTTGATTTAATTATGTAAGAAAACCAGCTTGAGAAGCGTAGGAAAGAAACAAGTGGGAAATTGCTTGTAGATAGTACTACCCATTTCCATAGTCAGTAAATAAAAGAGAAGAGGCCGAAAATTGCACCTCCACCATTAACCAAAAATTGCTGAACCATTTCATGTAAGTGTGCCCTATAGTAGTAACCTCGTCCATCAGAAAACAGGGTGAACCTATAATCAATCCAACCGGCCTTAGTGGAAACAGCGCCTGAGGAGAGAAACAAAACAAACAGTGTAGTCCATCCAAAGAATATCCATAGTGAGTTGTTCGTGTCAAAAAACTTGAGAGGAATCATAGCACTAGCGAAGCAAGAGATAGCATCCATAACTGATGTTAGGAATACACATTTCAATAGCACATTAAAGCTTAGGACAAAATTCCCTGAATCACAAAAAACACACTTGACATTTTGGGGATCTAGTAACACACCTCTTTGTAACAGATTCAGCATAGAAGGTAGCCGATTTAGGATAAGTCGCCGAGAGAAAGTGATGACTTTCCCAGGTGCACTACACTTCCAAAAACTCCTGAACACATAGGTCAAATGGCTATTAAATGGTAAATAAAACACAACAATGGTAATGATTCGTACCTCGTTTTATGAATGATTCATAAAAAGAGCATTTTTCAATCATAAATGCATAACAAACACGTTTTTTGAAAGATGATATTAGAATTAGAGTCTTTTAAAGGAATAAAAAAAAAAGTAAAGCCAGAAAGTAAAGACTGAATTCATTATTGAGTAATTAATTTTTTTATAGATCTCAATTCACTTATACATCTTTACATTATACTTTATTCAAATGAATTTAAAATTCATGCTTACTCATAAACTGAGCAGGTGAAGATTTACATACAGTCAATAAAAATGTGTCAACATAAAAATGGGCCCACTCAAACTGATTTGGTTGTTAGAAAATGGGAGAGAAGAAAAATAGTGCCTAAAAATGTTTTTTAATACTATATAATATAAGTTGAATGTAATTGTAATTTTTTTTTTGACAAAATGCAATTGTAAATTTGTAATTCACTATACATGTAAAAGTTTATATACTATTAGCAAATCATGCATCACACGTCACTGAAATTTTTTAATTTTCATAATAAATATATGTATGATTAATTAACTATGTAAAGAGTTTTACATTAATGCATGAAAATTAATTTCAAGTTTATGATGCAAACAAATTCTAAAAGGGTGTTGTTACCTACATCCCTACAAGCTACAATTGCTTTATCCACCCCATGCATCTTTAAAAAAATATTACCAAAATATTCTTGAGAGTAATTTTTTTTATTACCAAAATACCTCCACACATCTAATTTCTTTTTTACTTACCGACAATTAGTTGCCGGTTGTCAGAATATATAATTGTTTCCTCCGACAACTAATTGTCAGTAACTCAATAAAGTTGAAAAAAATAATAATTCAACAATTAGTTGTCATAGGTTAATTGTTTCTTATTCCGATAACTAATTGTCATAGTTCAAAATTTCTGAATTTTTTTATGGCAATTAATTGCCATTAACTCAAAAAAAGATGAAAAAAGATATAATAAGACAATTAGTTGTTAGAGACCAATTATTTCTTATTTCGACAACTAATTGTCAGTAGGGCAAAATCATTGAATTTTTTCCCGGCAAGTAATTGCTAGTAACTGGAAAAAAGTTGAAAAATAACAATTGGTTACCGAATGCTTAATATTGCATATTTTGGTAACTAGTTGCTGACAGGCAAAAAATTCTTAAAAAATAATGTTCCGGTATTTAATTGCTAACGTCAACCATGATGATATCAGAAAAACACTGCCTAGGAAAACTTGAATAAACACCCAACTCACGCAGTGCACACAATTGTATTTAACATAATACATGATTGCTAGAAACACTGACTGCAGAAGATTGTATTTAAGTGTGCTATTTAATTTTCAACACTTGCTTGAGATTTGCTCCAAAGCATGACAATGAGAATTGGCTTGAGTGAAATCCACACACTTCTTTCATGATCATGTTAAGCGCTACTATAATCTAATCAGATTGTTTGCCTATACCGATATTAGCAATCACGTCATACAGAAGAGGGGGGCGGGAAGTAGCAAATGAGAGGAGGAAGAAAGGGGCGCGGGGTGGGGTGCATACTGAAGGGAGAAGAAAGAGAGGATTGGGTTTTGAAATTCACAGTGATAAAATATCATTTCATGGACAAAAATTAAATGTAGGGGGTGGATGGTATGTTAGATTTAAGCTTAATAGATCACATACAAGCATCCTATCATAAAAGATTATCAAGAAGATATAAGCATGCATCTCATTTATAAGAAAAACCAAAACTTGATAACCTCGGGAATTATAACATGTTGACTTGTCTCATCAAAGATTATAGGAATATTTGAATTCATTGCTAATAATCAACCTGAGGTTACCTGAAACAACACGAAGAGAGACGAAGAGAGACGGGTAATTAATACTATGCGTTTATCCGGTGTATTGGGAATCATACCTTATATGTAGGAGGATGGCCAATTAGGGTTTCCGTTATTTCGAAATTAGCCATTAGTGACATTCACTCATATTTTATCCATATCAGATGATTAATGATAATCAATTATCAAATCAGAAATCTAATAAGCTTTATCTCTAAATTAATCACATATCGAATAAGATCCTTAAATGATAAATAGCTAATATAATTAACTACCGATATTTATCCATATTATGACATTGGAATAAAATATTCCAACACGGTACATATACAAGGGTGTAGGTAGCGGCTCCCATTCTAAAACGGTGATGATATATTTATGGGCCTCAACCACAAGCCCGTTCCTCTTGTTTTCGTGGCCACTTTCAGTTGATGTCCTGTACTTGGTTTTTTAGGTGAGTTATCTTGTTGTCCTTTAGAGAGAGCGCATCATAACAAGGGTGCAACTAAAGCCCACTGTCACAATGTTGCCTTGGTCTTATTCCAACGAATTGAATAAGGACTAAGTAGTCATTCTCAATTCGAGTTCAATCAAACTCAAAGCTTTTCTTATATGATTTGAGGTCGTAAAATTGGCTACCCAACTTGCCATGGGTTAGCCCGATACGAGTTTAGGATCGGATCAAAAAGATCCGGAATTAATATAGATTATAAAATAGGTGTCCAAACCCAACCCTATATGAGTTACGAGCTAAGTCGGATCGGTCCGGTTGTATGTTAAAAATTATGTTCTTGCTTCTAATTTCTTCTTTTAATGCCTTATTTTCTTCCCTAAGCAACTCAAAAAAAACATATAATTTACATGCATAGAACTAGCTATTTGCTTTCAGTCATATACTCATTGTTTTAATCAATTAGATGCACATAATATTATTAACTTATTGTTGGCATAAATCTGAAATTCCAAAATTCAATACTATAGGCATAAATTCATAATTCAATAGGCATATACTTTTATTCTTTTAATTATGACTGAAAGTGTGAACTATGATTTTGGAGTGTGCCTCTGATCATATGCTACATGACGTTATGGAATTACGTTGTGGCCTTTTTTTTATTTTAATTTTCATGTTTTATATTTTTAGTAAATGAAAATAAATAAAATTAAAAATATATACAAGTAATTGGGTAGCCCGAGCCCGATGCGGACTAGTCCGGTGCGGGTTCGGGTTTCTTCGAGCAAGGCCAAAAAAAGGCCTGGGACTAAAATGGACTCAAAAATTGTTAGGCAAATTCTACAATACACCCGGTGACGGACCCATAATTTTTTTATAGTGGGGACAAAAATTAGTTAATAAATAATTTAATTAAATAGAAATATAATAAATATATACAAGCAATAAAAAATAATAAAAAATATACAAGATATAATATGACTCGATTTTAATGTGAAAACCTACATTCGGAAATAAGAAATAGGAAGCAATTTACTAAGTAAAAAAAATGAGAGATTATAAAAATAATTTTCACTCTCTTTAAAAAATTGATGATAATTTGATACGTGGAAGCAACATTTAAATTTTTATGAGGGCAAAATAAAATTTCCTAAATATATTAATGTAAAAAACATTTGCTTAGTGGGGGGCAAATGCCCCCATCCAATCTTTTCTGGGTCCGTCCTTGAATACACCGAACTTATTCGGATAGGCTCGATCGGACCAGTCCGTTTTGCCAGTCTAATGAAGATCGATCAAAATCAAACTCCAATTACTTTCACTGTTTTTAAGTTCGCCTGATTCAACCCAAATTTTTTATATGTTTGCATTTCATGCGATGTGATGATCATTTTACGAGCATCTTTAATAAGTTTGAGTGTTCAGCAACTTCTAGAATATGAAACTATATATTGGAAGATCGAGTTTGTAATTTTTTTTATATTAGATGATTACGTAAATTTTGAAATCTTGATTCTGAATTTTATGTGCCTGATTAAATATATAACCAACACGAAGTTAATTATAAATTAATTATTTTCTATTTGAACTAAAAATTCTTATGTTTGTTTTTAATTCGCACTTTTTTGAATAACAAATTAGACTAATTTAGTCAATATAATTTATTTATATTAAACTAATTAAGAGTTTTTTATTTTTAAGAACTAATAATTATATTTAAAAAATACATATAAATTCTGAAATCTATGTACCCAAAATTTTAAAAAAGACACGACAACATGTATTAGATTATGAGAGTTCACATCACACTCACTTGTTCAATTAGGCACATAAGTTGTTATGCCGGAAATGTTGGTGACTGGGTGGTGGTGGCATCTATCTACATGGATTGGGAGACATTTGTGCTGTTGTTATTGACAAGGCAATGTCAAGGGGAGTCACTAGCTTGCAACATAAATTGACTACCACTGTTGGTTATTACTCTCTTATGGACACTCAAACTGAATCTTGACCAAGATATGTTAGAAAGATTAATGCTTTTAATTACTTTTTTTTTTAAAAAAATACGAGGTATTTTCGTACTCTTTTAATGTTGTAAGTAATAATTTCCGTTAATTTGAATGTACTCATTTGTCATGACAAATGACAATAGTGTTTTTAGTAAGATTAATGTTTTTTTAAATCCACCAAAAAAAAAAGATTAATGTTTTTTAACTGGAACAAGAAAAGTTTATTATAAAGGACTAAAAATATGAAAAGTAACCAAACTACAAATAAATTCACAAGCCTCTTAGATTCGGACATAGTTTAAGTTTGAGAGAGTAGTTGAGTATGTTTATGACTACTATATTGCTTGTGGGATATATGGTAGAGATAATTTTGATATATTTGATATTGGGCATTTAGCATTTTAGTTATAGACTCTCCTCAAAAAAAAAAAAAAAAAAGGAAAGCATTTTAGTTATAGACATAAATATTTCATGATAAAATCTGATTGGTACAGTGTTAATATTGAAATTTAATGGTACTTAATTTTTTTCCTACTTAACGTTAACTCCATTTCAAACTTTTTTTAATGAATTATATTATGTAGTCTCAATTCTAATTCAAATGAGGCTACAAACAATAGTTAGGGTGAGCTAGCCGTAGTTAGGAGAAGATCAAGGTTTAAATTTAGATAAATAATTGTTGACAAACCTCCCTCTAGCTAGTTGAACACCTAATTTTATCCGGATGTCCTTTTAATTAATGTTTTGAAGAAAAAAAACAAATAAAATAACTAAAAAAATCAATCAAAAATTGTGCTTAATCTAGCCGACTTCATTTTGGCCTAACAGTTAAGCTTTTAGTAATAAGCCCAATAGTTGACGAAAAAAAATGTCTGTTTTCTTTATTATTTTTAAGAAAGTCAAATTAAAAACTAAAAAAAAGTAAAAAGAAGAAAACATAAAAGAAATGCCTGAGTCCTCTCTCTCTCTTTCTCCTGCAACGTCTACATCAGAGTGTCATCCTTTTGCCTCAACCTTGGTCATTCCCCTTCAACTCTTCTCATTAACCATCATACATCCAATCAATTTTGAAAGTAACAAGAAAGATGTTGAGATAGGGGCTGCTCAAGGAGGCCTCGACCGTCAAAACTCCCTTCCCCCAAAGCTCTCAGGTTATTAGAATCCATTTGTAGTTAAATTTCAGAGTTGGGAAAGGGGTCATGCCTTGATCAGAGGAAGAAAAAACAGAAATGGAAATTGAGAGGGACAAAGAGAGTTGAATCACTGCAACACTCTATTTAAACTTGTCTCAATGTCAAAACTAAGTGGATCTTCACTTCTTCTCCTCTCTTTAAATAACAATCAGAAATCCAAAGTAAAGGGAGGGAACGAAAAAGGAGAGGAGAATTTTCAAAATGGTTTTTTGAAAATCAATACACAGAGTTCTCCAAAATTGCCTTCAAGAAAAAACTCACCTTCCCTGCATTATCTTCATCTTCCACTTGAAATACTCATTTTCATCTTCTCTATCAGTCCAAGCACCACAATTGTAGTTCCTTCCCCAAACCAAATATCGGTAAGAATAAACAGAGCAACCCAAACACATCAAGGAAAAGGGATTCAGATTAGGGATGACAATTTTACCAGCACCAGCGGATACCCGCGGATAAAATCCGCAACGGGCATGGGGCGGGTAGTTAAACGGGTGCCCACGGGTAAAACAAACGGGTAATTTTAATACCCACTTATAAACGGAGCGGGGGCGGGTATCACACTATCCGAGCCCGCGGATACCCGTACCCATTACTTAATTTCTATAATATCCTTTATTATATATATATACTAAGTGCTAAACCTAATTTCCCATTTAGAACACACACCTCTGCGGCTGAGACCCTTCTTTTCTTTTCTTCTTCTTCAGCCACACCACACACCGTCCCAACTCTTCTTTAGTCAAGTGCTGATACCCTCGCTCATTGTCCAAAGTGCAGAGACCCTCGCCGCCGAGAGCCCGCAACCACTGCTCCACGAACACAGGCCGATGCGATTCAGATCCTCCCTCGCGTGCAATCGCTCTGCCGCCACGACTAAGACCCCCGTGCATCGCCGCTCTGCAGCGACTCAGATCCTTGCGCGCCGCCGCTCCGCCATGACTCAGTTCTATGCAACTCTCAACCTCAACCACTTTGTCAGATGGAGCTCACGATTTGCTGGGGATCTTTAGATCTATTGCTGCTCTGTTCCTGCCTGCTGTTTAGATCCATTTTACTCTCTGCTTAATCTTCGTTTAGATCCATATAACTCTCAACCGTATGTTTATACTTGAAAGCCCACACCACCCCAAGTTTAAGTCATTGCCGTGTTGCTTGGATTCACAATGATGCCTCTTGTTCAGTTTTATTGCTTGAGTGTTTGATTATTTTTATATTGGGAAATGTCGTTTGAAATCAATATGATTTGTGCGTGAAGTGGTATTAAGTGACTTTTTAAATCTGATTACTGGAATTTGATTGCACGAATAAGATTTCTTCTTGCTGATCTAAAAAAAGCAACCAGAATATTGTTGTAAATGTTGACATGAAATCTTTTTGTTCACGAAGAAATGTTGCCTTTGTTTAGATGTTTTTGACATAAATATAAAAAAGTAAACAATATCCGTGGGTACCCGTGTACCCGTGGGTATCCGCAAAACCCGTTAAATACCCGTCTGACGGGTACCCGTACGGGGACGGGTAGGATTTTCACCCAACGGGGCAGGGGGCAGGAGAGTGCTACCGGTGCCCGCCCCGCCCCGTTGACATCCCTAATTCGGATTCCTATACCGAGTTCCTCCATACGAGCTCCGCCGCACTGTGCCGTGCCGGCGTCGCCAGTCCTAACAACGGTCAGATTCGCCGTCGTACAACTCAGCACTCGGTCCTTGGCACCACCGCACGCGGATCCGACCGCCGGGTCAGAGGCAGCCGCGTCATCACCCACTCCGCCGTCCAAACACGGAACCGCGCACCACCGCTCACGCCGTTGCGCTGAGTCCAGCCGCGTCCGCCTTGCCATCGCCCACGACCTCCCTCCGCCATCGTCGACCCAGGTATGTTGACGCCACCTACACACCACCTGGAACCTGCCACATCGTAGCTCTACTGCTCCACCACGCATCTGTCAACCTCATAGCACACCTCTGTTCAGTTGGTAACGTTAGAGAAGAATAAGCTTCTCTCTGACTCTTCTTTTATTTGTTTTATTTTTATTTATATTATTGTTATGTCGCTTGTTATTGTCATAAATGTTTGGGCTCATTTTATTGGGCTCTTGATAACGGTTTCAAAATGGTTGAGTTATGTTTGCTGATGGGAGCCATTTTCTGAAACAAGAAAAATTGTCAGCAAAATTATTTTTCAATAAGATTTAGAAAACAAAAATTATATATATATATATATATATATATATAAAGAAAGAAAGAATCTTTTGAGTTCACACAACAATCTACGACGTTGATGTATGATTTTCATCCTCAAGTGTCGTACGGAATGTAAGGATTCATTGTATAGTTTACCTATCTTTAATCCTATGCAAGAGAGGATTCCTTTTAAAAAATAATTAAACATTTTCAATTTACTCACAATTTTTTTTAAAGTGACAAATCTTTTCAAATTCACGCAACAATTAACGACGTTGATGTATGAATCTTTATCCTCAAGTGGCGTATGAATTGTAGGAGTTTATCGTATAACACTGCTATCTTGGACCCTGTGCAAAAGTGAATTTATTCTGATTTTTAAAAAAATAGAAAATAAAAAAAATCAAATCTTTTATCCAAAAAAATAAAATCAACAAATCAATCAAACATTTTCTACAAAAACTATGTGGCTTTGAGTTTTCCATCACACCCGGGAATACGTAGGAGCGGAATCAATCATTCTGTCAAGCCAAAATTTAAAATTCCCTTTGGTTGTGTTTATCATTTTTTTAAAAAGTGGTATAAATAAATATTTTCAAAGACTATTAAAATATTTTGCACAATTAACTTGAGGTATCGTTTTTTTAACGGATTTTAGAGAGTCAGGCCTAACATAGTTGGTTGTGCATTTTTGTAATACTTTTGAAAATATTATTTTTACCCTTTTTTGTTTTATTTTTTTAAAATAGTTTTATATACTCTCATAAATGCCTCTTTATATTCTTGCAACCCTAGGATAAAGAATTCTTTTAAATGTTGGCTATTCTTTTGCAGGTTTGGGGTTAGTTTTTTAGGTTTTTGTGCAGGTTTGTTTGCTCCTGGCACACATATCTCCATCACATATTCACACACTTTTGGGCTCTATACCCGAGTCTTGGAATGCCATAAGATTAGAAGGGGCTTCAATGATGTTATTGTAATGCTTTTGCATCCCTGACAATCATTGATTCTCCCACTTGGATTGCTACCGGAACATGGAATGCCATATTGTGACTTATTGGTCCCTGTGGTGAGGTTCATGGATTCGGGTCCTTATCTTTTTAGACGAGGGTAATCCGGGGACCATATGTTTAGGGGTCTAGATCTGTCCCGAATGTCATGCACATAAAATGCCATTACCAGCCTACCAAACTAGGGTCTTGACCTCAGAAGTCCAAACTTTAGGATTTGACCTATATAGGACAAAAAGGTGCGCATTCCGCCTTTTTCTGCAACATGAATAGTCACATTTATATCTCATGCATCCTAATGATATTCTGCATGCATCCCACATACACCTTAACATGCCTTTCATTCATGCATCATGTTACATTCAGTATTATTCATTGTATACTCGTGTATGTAGTGCTTTAGGTCATGCATTGTTAATATTTCATTCATTCATGCATCTTATTACACTCTCATGCATAAGTAAATTTGTCTTCCAAATGTTATTAATAAAATAAAATTTCCTTGCAGATAATTCGGTGAAAGATAACACCTTTGATAACAAGAGATGGAAAAAGTCAGACACACTAGCAATGCTCCCACCACCAAGGGCTCCAAGGAGATATTGAACTCATTAGAGAATCTGAAAGAGTTGAGTCAATCTTTGCCTCAAGAACATCGAAGAAGCTTCGTCAAGAAGTATGGAGGGATCTTGGACCTAATTTTCATACCGGTTGAAACTGCTGCTTTGAGTGCTCTAAGTCAGTATTGGAGCCCACATCTCAGATGTTTCGAGTTGCCAAGCATGGACATTACACCCACCATTGAAGAATATGCTTGCCTGTTAAGGTTGCCAATGCAAAAAAATCCCGTCGTGTACTTACACCTGGGGCAATACTTGACCACCGCAAGCATAGCAGTGTTACTGGGGCTTCTTGAAAATGATGTGAACTTGACCGTACACTCAAACTCGCGAGGGTTGACCCGAACTTTTCTCGAAAATCATTTGAGAGGGTATTGGCACTAGTAATCTATGGGTTGGTTCTATTTCCATCAGCGCTAGACATGATAGATCAAGCGGCAATGGACGTACTCTTCACAGTAGAAAGAAAGAGAAACCTAGTGTCGACAATATTAGTCGAAACGTTTTTGACTCTAGAATTTTGCCAGCGGCATCCAAAGGGGAAGCTCCTGTGTTGTGCACAGTTGCTCTCTGTATGGGTCATGACTCACATGTATGCGAAAGGCCATATCAACCACCATTCAGATCCGCTAAGAGGCTTCTGTAATATCTCTATAAGACAGCAAAATGAAGGGGAATGGAAGAGTGAGTTTGACAAGGTGGAAATGGACTCTTTTAAGTGGGTATGCCCATGGTACGAAGGTCAGCAAGGGCAAGATATCATTTATAGTTGTGGTGACTATCCTAATGTTCCTTTGATGGGTCCAAGAGGGTGTGTATCCTACACACCCGCCATAGCCTTACGACAACTTTGTTGGATGCAAACCATGCCACGAGAAGAACAACTTGGCGGATGCTGTTTCTGGTACGAGGATGGAGAGAATACCAAATTGTTGGCAAAAGAAGTTAGAAATGCATAGAAAAATGTGAGGATGGCAGGAAGAGCACAATTGGGCCGACCAATCCTAATCATTGTCTATAATATGAAGCATGGAGAACATCAAGGAAAGGTCTCGTCAACATTCCTGCAGAAAGCACGAAAGATGAAGATTACTCCCCTTTGGTAACTCAAATGGCATAACAACTGAAAGTTCTGGAAGCATAAATGGAGGAAATGGAACAACAAAAGCAAGATGCCGAGTTGAAAATGGTCATTGGTCAGAATCGTTGTGAGAAGTTAACAAATGAAAACGAATACTTAAAATATTTGTGTGCAGATATCTCCAAATCCTCAAGAGTCTAGAAGAATACAAACAATGTATCACCGAGCATTATGACTAGGATCCAGAATCTTGAAAGTAAAGTATTGTCCTTGACTGCAGAGAGGCATCAACTAAGAAAAGAAAACCGTCAGTTAGAAGAAGAAGTCATCCAGCAAGGAGGCATGAGAAAGTCATTGGAGGCGGAAGTTAATCGACAAAGGGGAGTCAATGGCAACTTACAGAAGCAAATTTGTGCACAAGGTAGGATAACAGATGAATTGGTACAAAAGGTCAAAGAGATGAATATCCTACTAGTCGAAATCAAGAAGCAGTGCGATTTAGGGTGGACCTCAGCAAAACACTATCATGATCAAGTGGTTCAAGCAATGAATGTTGTGAAGTGGTGAACAGAAGAGGCGCGAGAGCGGGGGATAGATATTGACATTTGGAAAAAGAGATATATGAGCATGAATTTGGAGTTAAGCCATTCCATTCCGAATTTTGTCCAACACTTTGAGAAGGCAGAGAAACAGATTCGTGCGGACCCTATGCTTCGTCTCCCGTCTGAGCTGGACGATTTTATGCAAATGTGTGGAGGGTTCGCTCGAGGGCTAAAAAGAAAGAGACCTAAGCTGTTGACTTTAGGATGAAAATGTGGTAAGAATGTTGAAAATTGTGATTTGACAATGATGTAATCCCAATCTATGTATTGCTTTGAGGAGTTTTTAATGAAATCTGTTCTTGTCTCTATGAATCATTCGCACTCCAACTATTACACTTGACTTGCGACGACACCTATCGTGGAGCATGGTCTCCCTTTAGTATGTTGTCAACTACATCTTTGCCTTATAGGATTCTTCCTTCAGCGCAAAGGGTAGGTCGGGCTGTCTCGATTCAGAATTCGCATTGCTAGTGTGTTTGAGACAACATCTATTGTGAAGAGATGTTCCTCCCCTAGATTTGTTGTCAACTCCATTTCATATTATGAGCACAATGCTCTGTGTGTAGGATGGAGGGACCATCTCTTATCGGTTACAAGGTGTTAACTGAAAATTAAAAATAAAAAATAAACAATAAAAGGTGGTTTTCACTAAAGCTTTTCTCATTTTCTATCATTTACGTTCTTACTCTGTTGTTTTGATTAAAACAGTGGGGCTTTTCTAAACAATTGCTCCAAGACACCCTTATCGCACCCGATCACAGACCAGAGCCATGGCTGATGAACTAGAAGAAGTCCAAGATATCAGGGATGAAGTCAGTCAAATCAAGGATCGGATGACTAAGATGATGGAGATCCTACCAGCAATGAAGAAGAAAAAGAACACCGAGGAGAACCCTCCAGTCTCAAACGAAAGACATCCAGCCACACCTCCTATCTCGCCTGGTTTTGCTCAGATTCCTATTTAAGGCTTTAGCCAACCAGGGGCCATGATGCCTCTCACTATTTATCCAAGCAACCAAACTCATCTTTCATTTGACCCGAACAATTACCCATATGGTTTGCCTCGTGGATTTGTGCCACCAATGGCCCCCGTCCCACAAGAGGGCATTCAAAAATCCAAACATACCACCCAGACACAAACCCACACCAATGCTATCGAAATGCCACAAACACAAACTGTTGATCCTACAGATGGTAACACCCCGACAGTGACACCTTCTGCCAATCCAAAACCCCTGCAATACACCCTACATTATGGACCCCATGAGGCTCAAACGATGCAAAATTTTGGATCCCCCTACACGCCATGCTATTTCCCCCGGAATATGTACCTTGAAACTCCAGTGAATCAGTCAGGAAGGAATTCCCAATCTAAAGAAAAGTTGGAAGTACTACAGGTAAGACTACAGGCCATTGAATGGGTAAATAGTTATGGTCTTCTATGATAGGATGATTGGGAGTGTGTCATCGAACTTTTCTGACATGGTCATCATCGGTGAGAGAATTGAGAGTGGAATGATGAATGGTAAGATCACTGATACTTCAGTAGTGAACGGCCCAAAATTTTCAAATCCCCAACTACATCCATATCACCAAGCCAACCAGCTATACATCGCTGCTACCTCACAATTTTCAAATCCCCAACCACAACATTCGATGACGCCCTACCGACCGTCACACCCTTCTCAGCCTCAAACACACCTTACCATGCCACCTCAAATTGTTTAACCCCTAAACCCAAACCAAAACACAAGCCAAACAAGACCACCATATAACTCGAAAAGAAAGCTAGTACGTTTCGACCCGATACCCATGACCTACACTGAACTATTCTGCCAACTTGTGAGCAAATCCGTGCTAACTCCTATCCTGACAAGACCAATGGACCATCCTTATCCGAAGTGGTATGACCCAAACGCTCAATATGAGTATCACGATGGGGCCACAGGTCATTCCACAGAGAATTGTAAGGCTTTGAAGTTTAAGGTGCAAGATCTGATTAATGGCAAATGGTTGAGCTTTCAGAAAGATGCTCCAAATTTGGCACAAGGTCCCATGCCAAATCATGAGGGTTCGGGAGTCAATGCCATTGAAAGCTTCTTGGAACATACTCTCAAGAGTCAAGTGGCCGATGTTAGAACTCCTATGAGAGTTATTTTCAGATAGATGTGCATATGCGGATTGATCCAAATCCCGATTATTGAAGAAATGGCTCACGATGGAGTAATACAATGTGACTTCGATGGGGATATGGGGCATTCAATTGAAGACTGTGCAGAATTTCGGCAGTTTGTGCAACAATTAATAGACATGAAGATTATCCTCACTACTACAGAAAAGGGTTTTAGTAGCGCACCTTCAATAGTACTTTAATGAGAAACGCTGCTTAAAAAGAGACGGAAGACATTTAACAGCGCTTCCTATAGTAAGCGCTATCCATTCCTTATCCTAAGACAGCGCTTTTCTAAAGAAGCGCTATTGAATGTCGACAGGTAGGAATAGATAGCACTTCCTTGAGGAAGTGCTATCTTTGGTCAGGGAATAGACGGCGCTTCTTTAAGCAAGCGCTATCTATTCATTATCTAAGACAACGCTCCCTCGAGAAAACGCTACTTATTCATTTTCTTGAGAATAAAATTTGTTCCCCCTCTCTCAACTCTTAACCTAGCACCCTCACTCATTCTTCTTCTACCAGACCGTTGAATCACCAACCTTGCACGGCCACCACACACCACCATCGCACGGTCACTATTCAAGCCCTTATACACAGCCGCACACCTCACTGCTCACAAACAGCGATTTGAAGAGCTCATGGCCGCGGTCTCCAATGTTTCCCTTCTCGCAAAAAACACATTGCCGCCGTCTCCACACTCGCTGCCGTTTCTGCTCCTCCGGCACCATTGTTTCTGCTTCGCAAGTCCCTCGCCACCGTCCCGCTGCCATCATCCCTTGGTCCTCTTCATGCAGTCACGCAAGCCCTAACGTTCTCTCAGGTAAGCCTCCACCCATTCTGCTCTCTCTCTTTCGCTCACCTGCGCACCTTCTTCTGCGCACACAGTTCCGTTCCTTATTGAATCCTCTTTCCTTATATGTGGGTAACACGAAGGGGAACGACCAAAAATTAATAAGAACCAGAGCAAAAAGGAAAACCTAAGGAACGAGAGGGAGGGAGTGTCCTTGATATAGTCTGTCTCGATTATCTCTTCTATTAACATTTTGTCAAAGTGTTTCTTCACACCAATAATATCTGGGTATTTGATATCTGCACTTGTTCATGGACTCAACTTGACAGACATACGAGGTCTACAGCCACAGGGGCGGTTTTCTCATACAGCTGTTGTTGTAGACAACCAAATATGGTCTTAAATTTTGGAAGGGTTCATTTATGGGCCTCTAGATTGTCGAGTTTATTTTCATGTTTTTGCATCTTGTTTTTCTTTTCCCTGTGAAAAATTCAATTAACATATTCATAGCACTTAGTTTGACATTGAAGTTTTCTGTTGCCCATGGATCTCATTTTTCACAAGAGTGAGTTATTGTTTTTTGTTTTTCCTTGTTTTGAACTCCAGAGGCAGATTTTGAGAGTATTATCAGAATATCTATTTTTTTGTCACTATTACAATTCTTGTACAGTATTGAAGTCTTTGAAATATATTAAGTTGATAGGTTGGTCTGCTTTGTTGATAGCATGATGAGTGTTTATTGGGATTTTCATGTGTTTTCTGTCACTCAACTTGTTGAAATTTTCTTTAGTGGCTAGGAAAAAAGTAAAAGATGGCTCTGCTTGAAGCACTTGAAAAGGTCAAAGCTAGTAAGTATTTAATCAATTAAGGGATAACTACCTTGAGTTAATTTAGTGTCTTTGCTTCTTCTTCAACTTTAACTTTATATATCATATGTTTGTATATAATTTCACTTTTTTTTGCAGAGCTGATGATTTTAGGTTTCATTTCACTGCTTTTGACTTTCGGGCGGAATTACATTGTCAAAATATGTGTTCATGTAAAGGTTGTGAGCAAAATGTTGCCATGTCCATATAGATATAAAGACACTAGTAGTGCATCAAATGGTGGAGAGGAACACCGTAGGAAACTTGTGTCTTATGAACGTAGATATTTAGCTGCTGACACTACCTCGTACAAATGCAGCAAGGAGGGACATGTGCCACTTCTATCTGTCAATGGATTGCACCAATTACACATCCTCATATTTTTCTTAGCAGTCATTCATGTGCTTTATAGTGCTGTCACAATGCTTCTCGGGAGATTGAAGGTTTGCTTTTTCTTCTATTTTTTTAGAAGGGTTCCCTTAATTAGTGCTCTTAGGGTGCTGGTTAGCATTCTCCTTTTTAGAATCTGTTAACACTAAGGATATTGAATGGAACTACATATTCTTGTTTTGGAACTTTGGAAGTATGACTCTGGAAGGTTTATGTATCTGTAAGGTCATGTGGTTATATCTTAAGGTGATGAGCCTTAAATTGGTTTAAGTTCAGACATGCAGTTGATGGAACTAAATGTGGCTATAGTGTTGTTAAAGTATCTAATCGCAGGGAAATCTAAGCCTTGAATATTGCCAGTCTCATTTATTGGTTTTAGCTTATTGTATTTGTTGTTTCATAATTTTGTTTTCTTTTATTCTTCTAACGGAGAAAAAGAAAAATAGAAACCTTTAGATTCTGTTCAAACTTGATAGGTACCAGAAATTTACTAAAGGAAAATGGAGCTTTGCTCCTTACAATAGAGATACTCCTCTGATAACGCGGAAAAAACAGCAACATGGTGGATGCTATTGTAAGTAGGGTGAAGGCACTGTATGAATGAAACAATGTAACAACCTTAACCCAAGACCAAACCACGGTACATTAAATTCACCATGGAGAAGTTGAAAGAAAACTTGACGATTAATGAACAATGAGAAACAACCATATCAAGGAAAAAAGGATTTAAATGGCAAGTAAACTGCATTAAAACAGCCTGAGTAACTAATCCATAATGTGTGGATTTGAGTTTGAAAGTGGCACTTTCTATAAAGATGGCCAAGGATAGGGAATGTAACCATTAACCAGATTAATTATTTGCTCCCAGGAGCTAACTTTGTTGATTGGAAAGTCAAAGTACATGAACCTGTTGAAAACTAGTTTCTTGATAATCTGTAGTTAGTATGATGGTTGAAGAGTCTTTTTATTTTATTTTATTCTTCCTGCAGATACGTGGATGGAAGGCATGGGAGGAGGAGGCTTCAGCTCATGGTTATGAGTTTGCCACTGGTATGAGTTCCAATAATGTACATGTTTTTCTTCTTCTAGTGTAAAATGATGGTATGCAGTTTAAAGCTTTAAGAATGCACTGACCTTGGAGCCAAATGATGGCAAGTTATGATTTTGGTTCAGGCCTTTTACCACAGACTCTACTGTTCTATAATCACAGGCATATACATTTATTCAACTTCATCTATCTAGTCAGGTTTTTCTTGTATTATTGAGAATCAGTTTTCAACTTTTTTTTTTTTTTGAATTTAAAATATGGGATAACCTTTTTAATGATACAAGATGAAAATTAAAGTATGAAACTTGAATGATGTAATCAACTTGAATGTATAATGTATAGAGTAATTTGATTTGTTAGGAAATCCAAGTAAAGTGTTACCTTGTAAAGAGTTAAAACTTAAAAATAATGTGCTTTTATTTGTCCATTTTCACTGAACCTTATATTACAGTTTTGCAAGTAGTGTAATCTAAAGTTGCCCGTAGCTTACTCAATGTCTTGTTATTGCAGTTGGAATAAAAAAGGAACTTGCAGCTGCCATGAAGAAGGTTAGTTTATCTATCTAAATTGAGCAAGCATTGAAACATTATATTCTTATTTGGGAATCTAACTGAAAATGTTTGTTACAGATAGCTGATAGGCGTGATCAAGAGAAAAAAAGCATATAGCAAAATGTTCCAATAACATTCTGGTATGTCTCATCTAATTACTGCCTGAATACCAGTGAGCAGTTGGTGATATTTACATGAACTGGCTTGTGTGTTGAAATTGATATTCTCCATATGATGCATCGTGTGTACCTTGGACATCTTTCTTTGCCATCCTTGCTATCCAGAAAATTTATGTGTTCGGTAAACAAAAAGTTTGACACATCCTCTGTTTAACCTGGCAATATTCTTGAGGGCATGATATGTAACATTTTAGGCAAGAGCTTCCCTATTTTCAAAGAAATTCAGTTCATTTAGTTTGTTGTAGCACATGGAGTAGCTTTTCTTGAATAGTGCAAGATCTACTTCTCTTATGGATTTAGGAACCATTACCTCCAATTTCTTTGGCAATCACATCAAGTACAATTTTAATTAAAAGAATTGTTTATCTCTTTGTTTTCTGTAGTTAATAGAGGTAATACTTATTCCATGTTGGGATCTTTCCAAATATGAAGAAAAGATGGTAGGAAACTTGGGTGTGGTGGGGGGAAGTTCTCAAAGTAGAACTTCATCTCATTCTTGTTTTGTTATTTTGCAGTCAACCTTTTTAACCTTATTTGATAGAATTGTTTGACTACTTTTGAGGGTATTGCAATCCTTACACCAAGGTAATGTATTTAAATCCATCGATTGATTTACCCATGAATGTTACATTCAAGTAATTTCGGTTTCTTATTGTTGTCTTGTATGCTGCTGCTTGCATTTGTTTCATTTCCAGATTTAGATTAATATGTATTAATATAAGTTGTACTTTTATGCAGGGGACGATACAGTGTCGAGCTACATCTGTCATTCTTGCGCCTTCAAGGATAGGCTAATGATTTCAAAATCCAGTACAGTAGTGTGGTTCGGTTGTTTTTACTCCCTAAGGTTTATTTATTGATCCTTTGCCTTCATTTCACTGATATTTGTTTTTGTATTAAGTAATTTAAGTTATATGTGAGAGTAATAGTTTAGTGCAACCAGCCAATGATCTCTTCTTTCTAGACCTATTTAGTATACTGATTGTTTCTCATGTCAACTGACTGTGTATTTGTAGTCTAATCAGCCACATACCTTTGTCGTCGTTAGTCTTGATCCCTCTATCCGGAAAGGACAAACTTTGTATCCTCATATTGTGATGCAGGTACGATTGCTTACTGGTGTCATGGTTGACCAATTTAGGTGATCCTTGCCTCTGAACCTAACATTTCTTTGCTCATTTCTTTATAGTTTGAAACTGATTATGTCGTGCAAAGTGAATTGTCAATGGGTGAAGATCTCTATAACACCAAGTACAAGGACAAGTTGGAGATGTCTTATCCATGCAGTGTTCACCACAATATTGCGTGGCTTATCTGGTGCCAAAGTTACCAAACCCGGAAAGTTTAGGAGTTGTCAAGATGGTTATGCAGTGAAATCATCTTTGAAAGCTGAAGATGGAATTCTATATCCCCTTGAAAAGAGCTTCTTCTTTCTTCCAAAACCTCCCACTCTTATTCTTCACGAAGAGGTAAAATCCAGTTGTGCTTACAGAATGCAGATTAACTGATGTCAATTACGCTTTGCATACATATGAGATTACGTATAGGAGGTTTTGATTGTTTTTCCTTTCCTACTAGATTGACTATGTGGAATTTGAGCGGCATGCTGCTGGTGGTTCAAATAAGCATTATTTTGACCTGCTGATCAGACTAAAATCTGAGCAAGAACATCTCTTCCGTAATATTTAGAGAAATGAATACCACAATTTGTATGGTTTTATCAGGTAAATGTTAGCTTGTTGCCATTTTTTTCATGTCCGCAAAGCTAATTATTCATTATATGAATTTCATTTTTTGGCCTGCACATGCAGTTCAAAGGGCTTGAAAATTATGAACTTAGGAGATGCCAAGGCCCCTGTTGGTATGGCTAAAGTTCTTGAGAATGATGATGATGTTGCCAGTTCGTGTGCATTTGTTCTATACATGTATCTTCAGTCTGTCCAAGTTTCCCCACTTTGGCTTTTTTTTTTCAGTGGGCTCCCTGTGGTAGGATTCTAGTCTTGCTTTTGCTTCTCTTTATCTTAATCAGTGATAAATGTCTACAGGACGAAGATTTTGTTGCTGACAAGGATGATGGAGGTTCTCCAACTGATAATTCCGGAGTAGACGATTCTGATGCTAGTGATAGTGATGATGAGAAAGAGGCAAGTTTATTTTTGTATTTATTGTCTTGTAATACCTCCTCTCTATCATTTAAGTTTTTGTTGTGTCTGACACCTTAATGATGACCAATTTTCAGAAGCCTGCCAAAAAGGAACCAAAGAAGGATCTGTCTTCTAAGGCATCTACTTCTAAGAAGAAATCAAAAGATGCTGATGAAGATGGAAAAAAGAAAAAACAGAAGAAGAAAAAGGACCCAAATGCACCCAAAAGGGCAATGTCTGGTTTCATGTTCTTTTCTCAAATACTCTGATATTAGGATAGCTAGTGTCTCTCCTATATTATTAGACTTGTGTGTATGTGCAAGTGATCTGTATGTGTATCTTATGCAGGCCGACAACAAAGACTTTGTGTGATCAAGCAGAAGATGGAAGCAGCATGCACAAATTGTTTATAATTACTAGTGTGTTGATTAGCTTGTACACATTGTTAGTATGCATGGTTATTATCTAGTGTAGGTTAGCGACCTTTTAGTTTATGGACTTAAATAGTAGAATTGGTTATGTGTAAGCGTTACTGTGAATTGTGTTAAAGTATATTACTTAATTAATTGGTTATATATGCATGATTTTGATATTTGGTTTGGTTTATATATATATATATATGCTTACCAATATTGTATGTAAGCTTTGTACATTATATATGTGTATGTGTGTGATGTACCTAAATGCAGTGTTACTGTGAATTGATGAGGGATGGTTGTGCAGGTGGGAAATGTAGAAAAACAATGAATAATGAGGAAAAAAAAACGGGGGGATAGGTAGCGCTTTCTTGAAAAAACGCTGTCTAAAGTGACAAATAGACAGCGCTTTCTTGAAAAAACGCCGTCTAAAGTATGTAATAGGTTGTCTTATTACCAACTTTAGACAGCACTTTCTCAAGGAAACGCTGCCTAAAGTGACAAATAGATAGCGCTTCCTTGAGAAAGCGCTGTCTAAAGTATGTAATAGATTGTCTTATTACCAACTTTAGACAGCGTTTTCTCAAGGAAGCGCTACGTATTCCTACTTTCAGTAGCGCTTTCTTGAAAAAACGCTGTCTAAAGTGACAAATAGATAGCGCTTCCTTGAGAAAGCACTATCTAAAGTATATAATAGATTGTCTTATTACCAACTTTAGACAGCGCTTTCTCAAGGAAGCGCTACCTATTCCTACTTTCAGTAGAGCTTTTTTAAGCGCTATTGAATCTCTCCCACCTTCAGTAGCGGGTGAATAGATAGCGCTTTGAAGCGCTACTAAAGGCCAAAAAAAAGCGCTACTGAAGCCCTTTTCTGTAGTAGTGCCTAATTGGTTGTGAATTGAATGAGTGTGGCATTAACATGGTTGCCGAATCTACAATTTCCCCAACTCCAGTTAAGATAACTCCTTTTATTGTTGTGGTTAATCCTCAACCGGTTCCTGAGCAAGTTGCTCCGAAACAAGTGGTGATATACTATACTGAGAAAGAACCTTCACAGGTTGCGAATGGGCCAACACCAATTGTCATCCGAGTCCCAGATCATTTCCCCTACAAGGACACCAAAGAGGTACCATGGAAATATGATATGCAAGTTTAATCGAATCCTTCCAATGGGACCACCGTGGTTACCAACATTTTGGGAATTGGTTGATTGACTAGGAGTGGCCGCATTTATACTCCGGAGGTACTGTAAAGGGAGGAAATATAAAAGGAAGAAAAAGATCGCAAGGGGAAATGGAAGGTGGACGGAACTCCAGCAGAAAAGGAAGCAAAAGGGGGTGATAATAAAAAGGAGGTATCTGATGAAGAGGTCGGTGAATTCTTGAAGTTCATCAAGCAAAGTGAATACAGGGTTGTGGATCAGCTGAATCGAACTCCGGCTCAGATATCTCTTTTTTGTCTCTGTTGATGAACTCTGAGCCACATAGGTGAGTACTGATGAAGGTGTTGTATCAAGCTCATGTCTACCATGACGTCACAGTTGATAAGCTCGATAACATTGTAGGTAACATAGTCGCTGATAATCATGTCACTTTCACTGATGATGAAATACCAGCTGAAGGTGTGGGGCACAACAAGGCGTTGCATATTTCTGTGAAGTGTCGAGATCATGTCATGGCTAGGGTTCTCATTGATAACAGCTCTTCTTTGAATGTAATGCTGAAGTCAACACTGGCAAAGTTCCCTTTCGATGGAACTCATATGAAGCCAAGCACAATGATTGTAAGAGCTTTCGATGGCACCTGAAGGGAATTCATGGGAGACATTGAAATGCCCATTCAGATTGGCCCTTGCACCTTTGAAGTACTCTTCCAAGTAATGGACATCACACCAACTTATAGTTGCCTCCTAGGACGACCATGGATCCATTCTTCGGAGCTGTACCTTCCACATTGCACCAGAAGGTGAAGTTCATTGTTGATAGTAAATTGATAATTATTTATGGAGAGGAGGATATGTTAGTGAGTAAGCCATCAACAACCCCTTACATTGAAGCTGCTAAAGAAGCTCTCGGGACTGCCTTCCAGTCACTTGAAATTGCCAATGCCACTTATGTTGGGGATGGTGCTCCATTCTTGAAACCTCAGTCATCTAAAGTGTCCATTATGATGGCCAAGGTTATGTTCGAAGGAGGATACCGACCTGGAAGCGGTTTGGGGAAGAATAGCCAAGGTGTCCCTGACATCCTCATGCTCAGTGAGAACAAGGGCAGGTTTGGACTGGGATACAAACCCACCAAGGCCGACAAGATGAGGATTATAGAAGAGAAGAAAAGAAAGAGGTTGAATCGGAGGGAAAATCTTGAATACGTGGCTGAAAGGGTTCCCGTCTGTGACATTCTACAGAGCTTCCGAAGCATAGGGTTCGCATTCCTGGACCAAGCAACAGCTGTTGAAGATGATTATCCCACCGATCATGGTATCAATCTGGTGTTTCCATGCTCTCCAGATACAGAGCTTAATAATTGGGATATCATTGAGTTCCCCAAGACCATAAAGTCTTTTTCAAAGTAATTTTGTAATGCTTATCCTTTAGCTCCGCCCAAGGCTTTAGGAATTTTGTTGTAATGGGCTTACTTGTTTCTGTTTCAGTAAATGCATGCATTCAGTATCTTTGTGTTGTTATCTCTCATATTTTTACTTTCGCCTTTGTTCACAATTCCTCACCAATAAATGCAGTTTCTCGTCTTTAACCTTCATTCATTCATCTTTCCCTAATAACTACCAAAATCCAGATCTAAAAGTGACTCTCTTGAAAATGATAGTGTTAGTAATTCAGTATACAATTTTGACTATCCCATTGATCATGCTGATGAGGTTGTTGTTGAGACCTCGTAAGTCTGAAACACATTAAATGTGTAAATTCTCTAAATTTTGATGATTCCAAAAAGATTAAGTATGGTAATATTGAACCTTATGAAATTACTGGCAAATCTGATAAGTGTGCAGAAAATCAGATTGTTGAGCCTGTTGCTGAATCTTCTGATCAAGTTGCTGCTTCTGCTCCTACTGCACCTAGTATAAAAAAGTCTTCAAAAGGAAAAGAGCAGTGCAAGCTGGGGGGGGTCTTAACCAGGAAAGACAGTGATCCCTAAGAAAAATAGGACCACTGTGACAAGAAGGAAATTGGTATTACCTTCTACTCCATCACCATCACCCTCACCTCAAAGAGAATCCTCATTTCAACCTCAACCAACAACCACAACAACCTCCATTCCACAACCAACATCACCATTGCCACTATCTCCACAAAGAGCACCAACACCACCACTACAAAGAACACCATCACCTCAACCACAACAAGACACCCCTACTCTACCTTCTTCACCAAAAATTCCAACTCCTTTACACACATCACCCATCCATCACTCTTCTGAACCCAATCCTACCATATCAGAAACTCACATGTCTGATACTTCCACACCACAAAAATCTCATCATTTTGACATTCTTCTCACTAAGGATGTCATTGACTTTGATTATTTTGGCAATCACACCCCTCCACCTTCACCCAAAATACAAACCCCTGATTACATCAGAAACCAAAACCAAGTCCCTCTGAGAATAATCTTTCCAGATTTATTCTCTGAAACCAGACACAACCCTCTGCCTTCAGCCTCTATACCTCCATATCACCTATCTTCTAGAACCACTCCCTTCCCTGTCACAGTTGAGTCTTGCTCAAATTTTGTCAGCAGCAAAGACTTGGATGTCATTGCTTCACTTGAAGCTGAAAGGCAGCTTGTTAAGCTCGCCAGAAAACAAAAACCAGTAAATAAATGGCTCTTTAATCCTCACAACCTCATGAGACCCTCTACCGAGCTCAAAGTAATGCCTGGCTCCATGACCTTGAAAGGGAAGCAAAAGGTCATTGACTTGCCTGGAGATCAACAATTCTGTCTGATCAAGCTCAATGACAACAAATGCAAATCCAGACTGAGGCTGTTCACTACAAAGACCTATCATGTAACATCCTAAAATTCTAATATAGTTAATTTAAAAAAAATTAATTAAGTTATAATATATATATATATATATATATAATGATATAATAAAAATACAATATAATTAAGAGGTTTAGTGTATGGGATATGTTAGTATAAAACTTATTAGAATTGGTAAATAATTACAAAAGAAATATTAAATTAAAATAAATATTAAAAAAAAGAGAATTAAAAATAAATAAATATATAATTATAGTGTACTAGTCGTATCACCTACATGTAAATAAAAAAAAAAGAGGACAAACCTATGCGCCGACACTTGGTATATAAAGGTTAGTAACCAAAAGAAAAAGAAGGTGGATCAGGAGCGTCTCGCAGGAGGTTAGCGTTTTCGTCGGTTACTTCCTTTCCTTGCCAGTGTAATTGTAACAACACAGATCCAAGAACGCCACCAAACGGGAGAAGAATTTTTAGGGAAGCACAATTCCTAATCATAAATAATTGTTAGAGCACATTGGAGGTCTTCGAGAGGTGAGTAACAATACTTTTTACGAACCCTTTCCATGGTATATGTGATTGTTTGTGTTGACAATGATTTACCATATGAAATTGGGAGTGTTAATTGATTTGATGCATATTGCCAGTAACCTAATTTCTAAAATTGGGGGTTTTTGTTAAAAGGGGAATAAGTTGATTAATTGATGTCGTAAGATGCTTATTCATGTGTGATATATTGTGATATTCGTGATTGCTTGTTGTTGGGGGAAATTTATTTGTTTAATTCGTGGAAAATAGTTTGTTACATGCATGAGACATGACATATTTGAGTTATAGTATGTTGGATGATGTTTGCCGTAATATCACCTATGATAGGGGTATCGAAAAGTAATACCACCGTAATGGGGTATCGAAAGTAACATCCCCATATAATTGGGATGTCGAAAATGAGTAATACTACCTAAAAAGGAGTATCGAAAGTAACACCGCCACAGGTTGGGGTGTCGAAAAAGGAGAAATACCACCATGTGCACATGGGAGGTATCGAAATGGAAATGTCCCCGACATGAGGGTGACATCGAAACACTCCTCGTGAGTAGGGGTGGGCAATGGGACGCCATTGTCGTGTGATGTGTGAATATATGGCATGCCGGCAAGAGGCCAGTTTAATTAGGAGGTCTTCGGACCGCTTGGATTAAACTAGAATTTATCTGGTATATGGAATGTGATGTATTGAGATGAGATTATTGTTGATATTAAAAGTATTTTCTTTTATATATATTATTTTGGAAAATTAGCGGGTGCCATGGACAGTTTTTCCGGTTACCGCGCCGGTTGAGAACAGTGCCATTTTCGAAAATATTTTATAAAACTGTATTGTTGATCACTGGGATTTTATATCTCATTATAAGTATTGTTTTCAGAGACCGAGGACACCGCCGTTGAGGACCTAGAGACCTGAGGAGACATCTTCTCATCACTTAGTTGGTTAGTAATGCAGCATGGTTGAGGGTGCTGACGACGTTCCTTTTTTGTTTATGTATTGTTTTTCTCGGATTGTAATTAGACGCCCGGTTTTGAGGCTTGTGGATTTTCATCTATATTTATATCCATTACATGGATATTTTATTACTATATCATTTAATACGAGGTATTTTCAGACTTTAAATATTTCTTTTAATTTTTCCTTATGAGATATATGTGTTAATTAAATGTTTTAAAGGATTTTTATTGATTTTATCTTGGGATTACTAATGTAACAAAGGGCGTTACACATCACAAGTTTCTGAAAGTCAGAGACATCTACTGGAGATGTGGCTCTAGCACTGGAGTGTCTGAAGAAGAGAAGAAAACCATTTCAACCAGAGGTAGCCAAGCCTATGCTCTTTATCCTTTTTCACCTTCCATTTACTCAATCCCTCCCTTCTTCATGGTTTTCCCCTTCTTTTTGTTACACTTCCCTGAATCTACTCCTCTTACTCACATAAATCTCATTAGGAGATCTTATGAATTTCTTCTTTCTGTAGAAGACTCTCCTCTTCCTCATGAACAAATTCATACTTTTCTAGAGGAATTCTATCCAAATAATGATTGTGTCACAACTCTCTCAATCAATGTTTCTCTAGACCATCGGCCTGAGGACCATATTATTGTTGAAGAGTTACCTCCTCCTCCTCCTCCTAATCCACCTCCTTCATCCGTATCTGCAACTACAACAACAGATTCTACTGTCGCAGTTGCTTATGATCCCGCTGCCCATCAGAGACTAGATGAAATGTCTTCAAGTTTGCAGACTGTCACCCAAAGACGGGATGAAGCAATTGCTCAGCAAGCTGCATTTCAAGCTCATATGTTAGCTCAGCAGCAAGTAATGCAGAAGATGATGCAAGCTTTCTTCAAAAGCCAAGTAGGCCCTAGTTCTTAGATCATAGGACTTAGTCTTTTTCATTTCCTCTTGAGACATGCAATGTACTAGTCAGTAATGTCTATCACTTGTAACACTTCTGACTCTGGTTATATGAAATGAATTGGTTTTTTTGGTATTGCTATTGGCTATATGTCTTAATATATCTGTTTTAATTACTTTTTGATTGATCCCAAAAGGGGGAGGAAATATAATAGAAAAATAAGAAAAGTATTTCTGATTTTGTGATTTTTTGTTCCAAAAAGTTATGGTCGCTCTGACACAATTGGTTTTAAAATATTTATCTGTTATGATACCCTATTCTTTTTTGCTCTAAATATTCGTTTATCTGATGTATAAACTAAGGGGGAGCATTCAAAATTATATCTTCTGAAATTTCTCTTATTGCCTTTTGATGTTCAATAAAATCAGAAAAATTATTTGTCATCATCAAAAAGGGGGAGAATGTTGAGACCTCATAAGTCTGAAACACATTCAATGTGTAAATTCTCTAAGTTTTGATGATTCCAAAAAGATTAAGTATGGTAATATTGAACCTTATGAAATTACTGACAAATCTGATTAGTGTGCAGAAAATCAGATTTAAGGTCACTCGTCTACTTTCTGACTTGTCTGCTTTTTAGTAGAGCTCCATTTATAAGACCTGTATGAAAACCACTCGTCTGCTTTTAAGTCAAAGACCAAGTCAATGCACTATCAAGATCTGAGTTTACTTGATGACGTGGCAAGTAGCATCTATCTGAAACAGACTCAGTTGATCACCCGTCTGACTTATGGAATACACTCTCACCCGTCTAGTTTTGGACTGCATGATCACCCATCTAGTTTTTGGACTGCTTGAGCACTCGTCTGTTTTCTGATTACTTCTCACCCGTCTGATTTTCCAACTCTGGTATAATGCCAGTTTGTCAGAAATGAAGTCCAAGCCATCTTATTCAAATTAAATGCCTTCCTTAAGGATCTCGAAGACCTTTGGACAATAGCTCAAAGGATAAAGAATAAAGAACGTTTGTTTCAAGGTTTTAAGGAATAAACACGCAATCTCCGTACCACAGCAGTAACTTTTTAGTTGTTTTAGTACAAAGTAAAAGTGCTTTATGGAAAGTGAACTGACTGCTGCACTAAAAGGAGAAAGCTCTCTGTTGCAAGTACAAGAAGCCTGCTGCTGCATACTCTGAAATAACAGATGATTCAGATTAAAATGTACTCTTGGACAACCTTGTCAAATCTAAATGTTCCCAAGCATTTAATGTTTATACAGAACGACTATTTAGCATTAATGGTATCTCGGAAGCTCAAATCAAAAGAACACATTTTCTAAAGCTGTGTCTAAACGGATCTCTTGATTGAAGCCTTTAAATAGATCAAACAATAAAGATGAAAAAAAGAAGTTGAATATCATTAAGAACACTACGCAAAATCATTTACTCTCCTCATTAACTTATTCATCCTTTCATTGAATACACTTTCAATCATTTGATATTAATTCGCAGTCTTTCACACTTCATATTTATTCCACTCCTTTAGTGTGATCTGAAAGACTTACAAGTTGTATTAATTACACAAAACCTTTATATTCCTTGTGTGTTGAGCCTGAAGAGGCTAGGTGTGCAAAGAATACTTGTTTGAGCGTTGATCCCGAAGAGGCTAGGTCTGCAAAGAATACTTGTACTGTAATTTACTCAGTTATAGTGGAAACTTGGTGCTGTCAAGAAACTGGACGTAGCCCTGTGGATTTTGGGGTGAACCAGTATAAAACTCTTGGCTGATATTCCTCTTACCTTACCTCTTTATTTTGCTTAAGTATTATTTTGTTTAAACTTTTAACTTGGGGAGTTAATATTGTGAATATCAAACTCTGTTTTACTCTTCTCTGTTTGCTTGCGTGTTCTGTCTGAATATTAGACGTATCACTCGTCTGACTTTCTCTAATCTAAGTTCTGCTTGTTGTGCTGCGAAAATCTTTTTTAACTAACCTAAAAAGTTGGTAAACACAATTCAACCCCCCTTCTTGTGTTAACTTTGGTTATTTCAGTTGTTGATGATGACAAGGAAGTTCCTCCTGAACTATTGAGATTGATAGAACAATAAGCTAGGGAAATTCGACCCCATGAAGAGCTGAGTGAACTAATCAATTTGGGAATCGAAGATGATAAAAAAGAGGTCAAGATTGGCATTTCCCTGAAAGAAAAGGAGCGAAGTAGGTTGATCAAGTTGTTGATGGATTATAAAGATGTTTTCACATGGTCGTACCAAGACATGCCAGGATTAGACCTTAATGTAGCAAATCACAAACTGCCATTAAAGTCGGAGTGTCCTCCAGTAAAGCAAAAGCTACGAATGATGAAAGCGGAAATGTCCTTAAGATCAAGGAGGAGGCCAAGAAGCAACTGGATGCAGGTTTCCTAGAAGTTATAAAGTACCCTCAATCGGTTGCCAATATTTTTCCTATTCCTAAGAAAGATGGAAAGGTTCGAATGTGTGTTGACTATCGAGATCTGAACAGATCTAGCCCAAAAGATGACTTTCCTCTGCCTCACATTGATGTTCTTGTAGATAATACTGCTCAACATGCATTATTCTCTTTCATGGATAGATTCTCGGGATATAATTAGATCAAGATGGCTCCCGAAGATATGGAGAAGACCACATTTGTCACTTTATGGGGAACCTTTTACTACAAGGTTATGCCCTTTGGCTTGAAAAATGCTGGGGCAACATATCAGCGAGCTATGGTGACTTGGTTCCATGACATGATGCACAAGGAGATAGAAGTTTATGTAGATGATATGATCGCCAAGTCCAGATCCGAAGATGACCACGTTGATAATCTGCAGAAACTTTTTGAGCGGTTAAGAAAGTTTAAGCTCCGACTGAATCCATCCAAATGCACTTTTGGAGTGAAACCAGGCAAGCTTCTGGGATTCATAGTTAGTCAAAAAGCAATAGGGCTTCATGGGTTTTAGGAAGATTGAACTACATTTCCAGGTTCATCTCCCAACTTACCGTGACATGTGAACCAATCTTTAAATTGATGCTAAAAAATCAGGCAATAAGATGGAATGAAGATTGTCAAAAAGCCTTTGAGAAGATTAAACAATACCTGCAAGAACCTCCAGTCTTGGTTCCCCCGGTGCCGGGAAGACTGCTCATCATGTATTTGACTGTGTTAGAAGAATCTATAGGTTGTGAAGCCAACTATTCACTGCTAGAACACACTTGTTGTGCTCTGGCATGGGCGGCTCGCCGTTTGAGGCATTACATGTTGTGTTACACTACCTGGTTGGTGTCCAAAATAGATCCAATCAAGTATATCTTTGATAAGCCTGCTTTGACTGGAAGAATTGCTTGTTGGCAAGTCCTGCTATCAGAATACGACATAGTCTATGCCACCCAAAAAGCAGTAAAAGGTAGCGCTCTTGTAGAATACCAAGCCAATCAGCCTGTAGAAGATTATGGATCGATGCAATGTGATTTCCCAGATGAAGATATAATGGCTTTGTTTGATCGCGAACAATCATCCGGAAAAGAAAAGGTGGACTTTGTTATTTGATGGAGCTTCTAATGCATTGGGACATGGAATCAGGGTAATCTTAATCTCACCGGAAAATGATTATTTCCCTGTCACTGCGAGGCTCTGCTTCCATTGTACAAACAATATAGCCGAATACGAAGCTTGTGCACTATGGATCCTGGCAGCAATAGAATCAAAGGTAAGGATATTGGAGGTATATGGAGACTCTGCATTAGTCATCCACCAACTAAAAGGGGAATGGGAAACCCGAGATGCCAAGTTAATCTCGTATCATGATTACATCAAAGGTTTGATCGAGAGGTTTCACGAAGTCACATTTCATCATATTCATCGAGGGGATAACCAATTAGCTGTTGCGTTGTCTACCTTGTCCCCGATGTTTAAAGTGAGTGATGAAAAAAACCCACCACTCATCAAAATGGAAAGTCGTGATCATCCTGCATATTGTCAAGTGGTAGAAGAAGAGCCTGATCAAGAGCCGCGGTACCATGACATCAAACGCTTCATGCAAAGAAGGGAATACCCCCCCCCCCCCCCCAAGGTGCTTCAGAAAATGACAAAAGAACCCTAAGAATACTTGTAATGGGTTTCTATTTAGATAAGGGTATTCTCTACACAAGGAATCATGACATGGTACTGTTAAGATGCGTTGATGCAAAAGAGGCTAAACAGATAATTGAGGATGCACATGAAGGATCGTTTGGGACTCACGCGAATGGTCACGCAATGGCAAGAAAAATCTTGAGGACGGACCATTACCGGTTGACAATGGAGGCTGATTACTTTAATTATGCAAAAAGGTGCCATAAGTGCCAGACATATGCTGATAAGGTTTATGCGTCGCCGCCTCCCCTGAATGTCATGTCGGTACCCTGGCCATTCTCAATGTGAGGGATGGATGTTATCGGACTAATCGAACCGAAAGCTTCAAATGGGAATCGCTTCATTCTTGTTTCCATTGATTGTTTCACAAAGAGGGTTGAAGCTGCATCATATGCCAATGTGACCTGGGATGTCGTGATCAAGTTTGTCAAAAGAGAGTTAATTTGTCGTTATGGGTTGCCGAGTGAAATTATCACTGATAATGCGACCAAATTGAACAACAATATGATGAAGGAGATGTGTGAAACCTTCAAGATAAAGCATCACAATTCCTCCCCGTACCGCCCAAAAATGAAAGAAGTTGTCGAGGCAGCTAATGAGAATATCAAGAAGATTGTTCAAAAGATGGTTATGACATATAAGGACTGGAAGGAGATGTTGCCTTCCTCTTTGCACGGCTATCGCACCTATATTCGCATCTCGACAGGGGCAACTCCGTATTCTTTAGTTTATGGGACAGAGACAGCACTCCCGATTGAAGTAGAGATCCCCTCATTAAGGGTACTGAGAGAAGCAGAATTGGAAGAAGCTGAGTGGGTCCAGGATCGACTTGACCAATTGAATCTCATCGAAGGGAAGAGATTGGTGGTGTTGTGCCATGGTCAATTGTACCAGTGAAGGTTGATAAGAGCTTATGAGAAGAATGTAAGCCCATGACGGTTTTGGGAGGGTGTCCTAGTGCTTAAAAAAAATTCTACCAATCCAAAAGGATCACCGAAGGAAGTGGACTCCGAACTACGAAGGACCTTATGTTGTGAAAAAGGCCTTCTCTGGAGGAGCTTTAATTCTCACTAAGATGGATGGGGAAGATCTACCACTCCCTATAAATTCAGATGCAGTAAACAAGTGCTATGCTTGAACGCACTCCAAACAAAAAAAAACAACAAAAAAAGAGAGAAGAGAAGAAAAAAGAAAAGAAAAGCTCGCTCGGTTGAAAATCTGAAAAGACGGTCTAGGCAGAAGTTAGAGCGACCCGCTAGGCTGGAAACCTGAAAAGGCGGTCTAGGCAAAAGTTAGGGTTAAAATAAAAAACATAACAAAGGAAGTGTCGTCAAGCTGATAAATTGGGGCAATGAGTGTCCAAGATTCATGAAGACTAGGGTAAACAACATTCTCCGAAGCCAATTGATGAACAGTCAAGATTGTATGAGGGATACTAACACTAGTCATGGAAAGAGATGTCACTTGAAGAGATGTGATTCTACTCCACAACATTTTGTAATTCCATATTCCATTGTAATATCTGCCTTGTACACCTTTGCGATCCTGATATAATGACATTGACTCCCAATTTTATTGTTTATCCTTGCCCCTCTATTTTACCTTTTTGTCAATTGAGTGCATTCATCATGATAAGTCTATAATGAAATGTTAAACAAGTAGTGGTGTTTTTTTAAAAGCAGTTAGAATTCCTTGGAAAACCTCAAAAGGTCATGGTGGGACACGATGGTTCCCTGATGAAGGGCACTAAAGAAAAAGAAAAGAATATTAAGAATCGACCATAGGGATAATTATCATCAAGGACACCTACCATCACAAAACAAAAGTGCAAGATATATTTTCCCCCAATAAGAGGGGCCTTGTTTTATTTCATCCTCAAGACTAACTGTGATCGACGCTTTTAAGGGGTCAATGATCCAATAATGAAAAGGAAACAGCCAAGAATAAATAATTTCTCATCAAAAGTATCTCTTGCATCGTGCCAAAAAATATAATAAGGGTTTTCAACATTAGCATTTATCAATGAAAGGCATCTCATACATTGTCATTCCATTAATGAGCAAAACCAATATTCATGCATTGCATTTGTCTATACGGCCTTATAAGCGAGCTTCTAACGGGCAATCCACCCCGTAAGCTCGGTTATCTTTTTGTTCAAGCTTCTGACGGGAAATCCACCCCGTAAGCCCTTTTACCTCTTTTTGTTCGAGCTTCTGACGAGCAATCCACCCCGTAAGCTCTTTTATCTTTCTGTTCGAGCTTTTGACAGGCAATCCACCCCGTAAGCTCTTTTATCTTTTTGTCCAAGCTTCTGACGGGTAATCCACCCCGTAAGCTCTTTATCTTTGTTTTTTAAGCACAGCAGGTAATCCACCCTGCAAGCTTTTTATGCGTAACTCAGTGGGCGATCCAACCCGCAGGTTCTTTACAAGAAATCGTATTGTAGTCATAAGTCCTTTGCTTATCAGTTTAACCCGGACAAAATTGGAGTTCTTGTCTTTACTAATTTCTTATCACGATAGTTGGTTAACTACGGTTACACATATTAGTTACACCTATTATCTAATAAGAAACAAGTAAAGAGGGGAAACCGTGAACACCTAATTTTGTCCGGATGTCATTTTAATTAATGTTTTGAAAAAAATAAAAACAAACAAATAAAAATAACTAAAAAATCAATCAAAAATTGTTTTTATGTTTTTGGCCCATTTTGTTTTGTTACAAGATTGTTTTTTAGTCCATCATCCAGCTCACTTCATTTTGGCCCAACAGTCAACCTTATGGTAATAAGCCCAACAGTTGACTAAAAAAAAATGTCTGATTTCTTTATTATTTTTAATAAAGTCAAATTAAAAACTAAAAAAAATTAAAAAGAAGAAAGCAAAAAAGAAATGCCTGAGTCCTCCCTCTCTCTTTCTCCTGCAACGTCTACATCACAGTGTCATCCTTTTGCCTCAACCTTGGTCATTCCCCTTCAGCTCTTCTCATTAACCATCATACATCCAAGCAATTTTGTAAGTAACAAGAAAGATATTGAGATGGGGGCTTCTCAAGGAGGACTCAACCGTCAAAACTCTCTTCCCCACAAAGCTCGGGTTATCAGAATCCATTTGTAGTTAAATTTCAGAGTTGCGATGGGGGTCATGCCTTGATCAGAGGAAGAAAAAATAGAAATGGAAATTGAGAGGACTAAAGATAGTTGAATCACTGCAACACTCTATTTCAACCTGTCCCAATGTCAAAACTAAGTGGATCTTCACTTTTTCTTCTCTCTTTAAATAGCAATAAAAAATTCACAGTAAAGGGAGGGAACGAAAAAGGAGATGAGAGTTTTCAAAATGGTTTTCAGAAAATCAATACACAGAGTTCTCCAAAATTGCCTTCGAGAAAAAACTCATCTTCCACTTCAAATACTCATTTTCATCTTCTCTACCAGTCCAAGCACCAAAACTGTAGTTCCTTCCCCAAACCAAATATCAATAAGAATAAACAGAGCAACCCAAACACATCAAGGAAAAGGGATTCGAATTCCTATACCGAGTTCCTCCATACAAGCTCCACCGTGCTGTGTCATGCCGGCGTCGCCAGTCCGAACAGCAGCCAGATTCATTGTCGCACAACTCAGCACTCGGTCCTTGGCGCCACCGCAAGTGGATCCGGCCACTGTGCCAAACACAGCCCCGTTGTCACCCATTCCTCCTTCTAGATGCGGATCCGCGCACCACCACTCACGCTGTTACGCTCCGAGTCCAGTCACGTCCGCCTCGCCACCGCCTCGTACCATCACCCACGACCTCCCTCAGCCATCGTCAACCCAGATCCACGTCCTCCCTCCGCCATCGTCGACCCATATATGTTGACGCCACTTACACGCCACCCAGAACCGCTGCATCGTAGCTCTACTACTCCTCCACGCATCTGTCAACCTCATAGCACACCTATGTTCAGTTGGTAAAGTCAGAGAAGAATAAGCTTCTCTCCGACTCTTCTTTTATTTGTTTTATTTTTATTTATATTATTGTTATGTCACTTGTTATTGTCATAAATGTTTAGGCTCATTTGATTGGGCTCTTGATAATGGTTTCAAAATGGTTGAGTTATATTTGCTGATGGGGGCCATTTTCTGAAACAAGAAAAATTATCAGGAAAATTATTTTTCAACAAGATTTAGAAGACAAAAAATTATATATATATATATATATATATAAGAAAGAATCTTTTGAGTTCATGCAATAATCTACGACGTTTATGTATGATTTTCATCCTTAAGTGTCGTACGGATTGTAAGGGTTCATTGTATAGTTTACATATCTTTAACCCTGTGCAAGAGTGGATTCCTTTTAAAAAAATAATAAAACATTATCAATTTACTCATAATTTTTTTAAATGACAAATCTTTTCAAATTCACGCAACAATTTACGACGTCGATGTATGAATCTTCATCCTCAAGTGGCGTATGAATTGTAGGGGTTTATCGTATAGCACTGTTATCATGGACCCTGTGCAAAAGTGAATTTATTCTGAAATAATTTTTTAAAAAAATATAAAATAAAAAAATAAAATCTTTTTTTCCAAAAAAATAAAATCAACCAATCATTCAAACATTTTCTACAAGAACTACGTGGCTTTGAGTTTCCCATCGCACCCGGGAATACGTAGGAGCGGAATCAATCTTTCTGGCAAGCCAAAATTTAAAATTCCCTTTGGTTGTGTTTATCGTTTTTTTTTTTTAAAATGGGGTAAATAAATATTTTCAAAGACTATTAAAATATTTTGCACAATTAACTTGAGGTGCTGTTTTTTTTAACGGGCGATATATGGTGCTAACACCTTTCCTACTCGTAACCGACTCGCGGACCCAAATATCTCTCTCTTTTTTAAGATCGATTTCTTTCAAATAAATGATTTTTCCAATGTTTTTCCTAAATAAAATATTGATGACGACTCCTCTGTTTTTACCTTATTTTTACGGCTTCCGAACGGGACGATCGCGACTATAACAGTACCCAAAGAGTTAATCTTCTTACAATGCATATAAGATACTTTGACAACTATTTCAAAACCAAATTTGTTTTGTTTACTGGTTTAAATTGAATCAATAAAAAATTTATAAAAATAAAGTGAAATAATCATTTTATATAACATTCAAATTTTTAAATACTTAATTGGTATGTGTTTACGGTGTAAATATTTTCTACACTGTTAACCAATAAAAAATTGACACCTCATTAAAAATTTTTAACTCTTATTCTAACTACCTTAAAAATCGTACATGCCATGATTTCCGATTGATTAACAATTTAAAAAACTTTACACTATCAGTGTATACTAATTGAACTAATTTTTGTGTACGTAGCATGTTTCAGTTTATTTATATAATTCAGTAAAAAAAAGTTTATTTATATAATTATAACATTTAATCTGATTGATGATTTGGTCATGGTAGCTTAAATTTCCATATTTATATTTTTTTTTATTTAATTAGCACCTTATTATATATATTTGGTAATGAAATTCCACATTAATTTAAATAACAATCTGCCCTTATTTATTAAATTATAATACATATGTTATAATATGTGCTACTCTGAGTGTAAGTGACTCTGTTTATTTATTTATTTTTTACCGAAGACTCTTGTTATATATATATATATATATATATATATATATATATATATATGTGTGTGTGTGTGTGTGTGTGTGTGTGTGTGGTTTTGAATTCGATAGCATAATTCATGTATATGAAAAGAAATTTGTTTGGAGGTGTCTTACACTAATATGTGTTTGGTTCTGCGGCTAAATGATATAAACCAGCGTCCGAGCGGATGTAGCTTCTGTGTTCCTACCGTGCTTTTGGAGTTTGTAACGCAGCTCTAAACATATTATAAGTAACATGCGGGGAGGGCATCTGAGAAAACTTGGTTTAAAAAACTTTGCCATTTTGTTTGTTTGTGTTTGTGTTTTTTTTTTTTATATACTTTTGACTAGGTATTTTTATAAATACAACACTAAGATTAACCTTTAAATATGTACGATTGAGTCGTTTTAAATTCTTATTTTTACACTATAAAAAAATCCATTTCCATGCCTTTAAAAATGTGAATTTAGTGGTTCTCAAGTGAAACTTTAAAGATAAAATTTAAAAACTTTAATTATTAATAAAAAAATTAAGAATATAAATTTTAAAAAATTCATAGTTTAATGTGCATATATACGTGATATCAATAATTAATTTTATTTTCAAATATTATTTTCTCTAATTAAAGTGAAGTGTTAGATGTGTCAAAAAAAAGTGAAGTGTTAGAGGAGACAAATGCCAAAGGCGCATAACGAAATATCCACTCCTAATAGTCCCACCTTATCATTTATGCAGGAGGGCATATTTATCATCTTTATCTCAACTTGCACTTGATATCTATAAATAAATAAATAAAATATATCCAGTTTCCACAGTACTTGTTTTGGCTGTGATCTGTTTTTAATTTGACAGCTTTTGTCGCCACTTGTTCATTATTAACTACTCTTTTCAATATATATTATAAGAGACAAAATTTTAAATTATAAAAATTAAAGAACTTTTTTGAAATCAACTAATTGTAATTAATATTTATATAGATTTTAAAAAGTATCCCTTCTAATTTTATCAATTCCAATATTTAATATTGATGAACCACTCAGTTGCATGAAATATTGATATATCTCGTAAATATAAATCTTATTATTACAAATAAGGACAATATTGAAAATTAAAATTTAATATAGGTAAAAAATGATACATGATTATAATATTTTGGAATAAAAAATAGACTCAGTTGTTTCTTATAATATGGATCGGTGGGAGTATTAACTATTGTTTGGCACTTTAAAGACAAATGTTATCAACCAATGCTATAAGTATGAGTGAGAATAAGTCAGGTCGCTCGTCAGGGGTCACCCAGCCTATTTAAGGTCTAGTCTTGTCTAATCCATTTAAGACCTAGCTTTGCCTAGCTTATTTAACAAAAGGGCCAGACCAATGTTTTTTAAAAAGCTTATATAGCTAAATTACATGGCCGCCCTAAGGGTGAAGCCACTAAAACCCTAGTCTTAGGCCCACCAGAAAAAAAAATTTATTTAGCCTTAACTTTTATAAAGCAAAAAAGTTACACATGCTAACAAAAAAGGCACAACCTAAAATATAACTTGATCCTGATACACTTTCTCTCTTAAAATAAAAAAGTCTAACTCAAAATTTACTTTCGCTCTTACTCGCTCTTGGACCAACCCTGAGCTAAAGAGACTGGGTTAAGGCTAAAAAAAAACTAATAGGCCTATTAGGCCCTCTTATTTAACATAAACTCCCCCACCCACCCACCCACCCACCCAGATGTAATATTTGAAAGTAAATGCGTATCAGTCTATTTAAATGTAAAGACTTACTTACCCATTTATTTGTGAATGCCTACCAACATCTTTATCATTAGAGGCATACAAGCCTATTTACAAGTGAATGCATATGACCTATTTATAGGTGGAGACATATATGTTTAAAGGTCTTGTTGAAAAGTATGTCTTTAAATAGGCTTTCAAGACAGGTTAGGCTTTGACGTAGGTCGAGCTCAAGTCTTAAAATAGGCCTATATCAAGCTAATAGGTCAGGATCAAGCCTTAAAATAGGCTTATATCAGGCTAATAGGTCAGATTCGGACATAAAAATTGAAATACTGGTCATGCATACTTATGTGAAGGCATATCTCGACTTAACATATTCTCACCCCTAGTTGTAAGCCAGGGATTGCTTAAATCATTTATTTTTTATAAAAGGGAATGCATTCAATATATTAAAAAAAAATTAGAATGCTAATGAGTGTCTTTAGGACACTGGTTAAAGAATTTAAAAAGGTAAGTCTATACAGGAGAATGATGTATTTATTACATTGGAAAGTGTTAAGCTTGTATTCTCAATACAACTTTATTCCTTAACCAATGTCCTAAGGGCACTCGTAAGCAAGACCCTTAAAAAAATGAGTTTAATCTGTATACACTGTCAGTGTAAAGATTTTTACACTGACAACCAATCAGAAATCATGGAATTGATGACTTTTAAGGTGGTTAGGATAAGAATCTAGCATTTATAATGATATATCAATTTCTGATTGGTTGACAGTGTAAAAAAAACTTTACACTGTCAGTGTATATCAATTAAATTCAAAATATATACTTAATTTGTCAATGAATTATTATTATTATTATTATTATTATTATTATTATTATTATTATTATTATTATTATTATTATTATTATTTTATTACTTTTTTTTTTACAAAATTATTATTTTATTACTTAAACAGTGTTTAGCCAGGCTCATTTTATAATAATTGAAACACGAATGTTTAAAATCAAATTTACCCCATTTTATCAACTTGAGCTCAAGTAAGCCGTCCTTTGACACTATTATTAATTTTTCGCACGACATGAAACCTGCAATTTGCATTGTAAGCAAATCTTAAAACTGCAATTTGCAATAACATTCATTCATTACAACTTCGGACAAAAACTTTTAATTTAAATAATGGCAGAAGTTTTTAAACTTCAAATTGCTATATGTTATCTTATCAGTCTGTCACCACCAACTTACTTTTATCAGTTTTTGTTTGTTCATGTAACACCAATTTTTATTGACGACCATGAAATGTTCTGATCACGCCTTTTAAGTGCAGGATCAATTTTAACTAGGACGTTATTCTAGGCAACAAAAATAAAGAGTTTTTTTTAATTGTCTAAAACTTGAAAATTAATTATAGTACAACTAATTATATATATATATATATAAGGCAATTATTTTCAACATTATTGCTATTTAATTGATTTTAAATTACAATTATTTAATAGTCTTAATTTATTTTCTTAAAATCAGTACTTTTTGAAACATTGACTCATTTATTTTTTGTCTTTAATTTGATATCCCAAAATTATCCCTCGTGTCCAGACTTTCCCAAAAATATGCAAAAGGCAATCTACTTCCAATGTGACGATCATTTTTAGGTAGCGTTTGATATAAGTTCTAAAAAAGTATTATCGAGAATGTTGATATGAAAATAAAGTTTCTCATGTTTGTTTCAAGTTTTAAAATTTTATTCCCAGGAATAAAAGATTCTCGGGAATAAAATTAGTAAATGATAATTATAAACTTGGAAAACTCTATCTATTCTCATGTGTGAAGACGAGAAAACTTTATTCCTGAAAATCACATTCCCAGAAATATAGTTTCCCTAATAATAAAACATTCTAGATACGGTGCATTGACCTGCTTGTTCATCTCTATGTAGTTTTTTATGTGTGTGTATTTTTTTTGTAAACTCATTTTTAATGTTTAAAAATAAATAAAACAGGTGAAGGAGAAAGGAAATGGCATGAAGAGCACTAAACTGAGCACTCATGGAAGCAACGTTTCAACAGAAACATATTATTCTACGTAATTATCTAATGACCATAAAAAAAAAAACAGAACAAACACCCTATTATTGTTATTATTCAAAACACCTCATCACATTCCCTCTACATAGATTGCTATTTAACATAGTTTTATGAATCCAAGCCTTGGAGGAGAATCATTTCATAATCATCACACACTCACCACAAGAAGTCCTTCTTCCAATTCACTTCATCGTTGCTGAAATAAAACCCATCTTGTGTAACCTTCCAAGAACACATCCTATGAGGCCCACATCGGTTAGTGTCCCTAGAAGCCTCGAATGCATCAAAACTCCTCCTTGTGTTGTCCCATTTCATGGTGCATTTCATGTGGTTGTTGCTCCAGAAGTTGGGTCTCATGATCCAGCTGAAATCATCGTGCTCTTGCAAGGCACGCCCACCAAGGTCCATCTCCTCTGATGAACACCAAATCACCAAAGGCACAGAAGAATTGTCTGTGAAGCCATTGGTCACTCGGACATAGTATTCATGAGTGTCAAACAAATACTGTATTCTTTGTATTGTGGCCATTGACATTCCTATGATAATAGAGGAGGCAAAGCACAATATAATGAAAAAGGACACTGAAAATTTCATGGTTTTTTATTATTACAATACAACCATACAAGTGATCTCTCTTCTGCTTCCGAGGCTTTATTATATGGGTATTATTATCGGTATTCTATAGATATTGATTAAAAAATTTAAATATATAATTTTTTTTTATTAAAAATGTAATTTTTAAATTTTTGAGATGTTTTTAAAAAAAAAATTAAAATATTAAATATATCACTTTTAATATAAATTTTTTACTTCTAATTTCTTAATAAATATCCTAAACTTGTTATATTGATATAATCAGATATGGCAATAAATAGAACAGTTGTGGGTTTGTCGTTGGTGAATTGGTCAACTTAATTTGAATGAATCATATTTGAAATATGAATGTTTTTTTTAAAAAAAAAATTTGAGGACACTATATAATGTTTGTTTCTTTTATTTTATTTTTATTTTTATATTTTCAAGATATATATATAAGAAGAGGATAAAAAATAAATAAGAAAAATACATATAATACCATAAATAGTATCTATTTGAAACGTATGCCTCAACGGTGCTTCCTCGATCTTTTTATTCCTTTTTTTTATCGATATGCCCTCGATCTTATCATTCTGTGTGATCTTTTTCTTTATTGGAACTTTATGCCTATGTTGAGTAGATATCATATTTAAAGCACATCTATGGGACAGGTCACGGGATGCCTTTTTATAAGGTAGGACATTTTTTTTTTGGTACATGAGCAAAAGAAACAGGTTTTTTATTTTTTTTATCAAATTGAATTTCTTTTAGAAACTATTTATCAATTTAGGATTATTCTGAAACTATTTAATAATAAAAGATTCTTTTAAATACGTAACATTTTAATTTTTTTCATTACGAGGGATCCCAAAAAAAAAAAAAAAGACGCCTGCCCCTCCTAAAGTGTCTTTGAAGCAGAGGCCCCCCTCCCTCACATAACCCCTCTCCTCGTGAAAGTTCCTGTCTATAAATAGATAAAAGTAAAAAATTTTATTTACTATTTATCATATTATTTATTATTTGTTATTAAAATATTTTTTTATTGTCTCTTGTTGTTTTAAATAGATACTTTATTATTAATGTCATCGTTACTCCCTATACTTATAGTATAATTTTTTTTGTAGCGGTATTCATTTAAAATTGCTGGTGACTTTATTTTAATTCTTATAAGGTAAATTTTTTCTTTACTACTGTAATAATTGATGAATATTTATTGGTATAAATTGTTATTTCTATTATTTTTTTATGCCTCCAGTGATATTATTTGTTACTCGTTATTACGAGATTTTTTTTTATTGCCTCTTATTGTTTTAAATAGATACTTTATTATTAATGTCATCGTTACTCCCTATACTTGTAGTATAATTTTTTTTTAGCGTTGTTCCTTTAAAATTGCAGGTGACTTTCTTTTAATTCTTAGAAGGTAATTTTTTTTACTATTATAATAATTGATGAATATTTATTGGTACAAATTGTTATTGTTATTATTTTTTTTATGCCTCCTGTGATATTATTTGCTACTTGTTATTACATATTTTTTTGATTGCCTCTTGTTGTTTTAAATAGATACTTTATCATTAATGTCATCGTTACTCCCTATATTTATAGTATAATTTTTTTGTGGCGGTGTTCCTTTAAAGGCGCTATCCGCAGTGGCGCCTCCTCTGGAATGCGCCACGTGGCACTGCAAGACAGGTTTTGTCTTTTTTAAAAAAAAACTGGTAGGCGCCAGTCTGACTGGCACCTTTAACCCGTCAGAGTGAAAAAAATAAAATATGTCACGTGTTCAAAAGGACCCCATTAATAAATGGTTTCATAATAACCCTAAACTACTCAATATTTTTTAAAAAGAATCAAGTTTGGTGAAAAAGCTAAAGAAACACAAACTAAACTCTAGGAAAGGAAACCCCCGTAGCATCCGCTGAAATCATGTGATTCAACTCATGGGGAGGAGAGGACCACGTCTTGAGCATCAGAATTCCTTGCACCCCACTGAGCCAAAAAATATGTGCAAGCATTGCCCTCACGAAGGGTATGAGTGATAGAAACCTCCCAATGAAGCGAAAGTAGTTTCTTGATATCAGCTATCACATTAGCATATTGGTGGAAGCCAGGCATCTGATTTTGGACAAGATTAATGGCATCTAAAGAGTTAGATTCACACACCAAATTTCTATAACCATTGTCCCAAAGCAAATGGAGATCCTGTTGAATGCCCTTCAGCTCAGCAAAGAGGTTGGTTCTAATGCCAATGGAACCAGAAAAACCCATTATCCATTGCCCACTACCTGAACGCACCACACCCCCAAAGCCGACCCTACCAGGAATACCCAACGCACTCCCATCCACGTTAAGCTTCACAAAACCTTCTAGAGGTTTGACCCATTGCACCAGGCGAGGAGCTAAGCTGGAGATCTTGTTAGCCGTAAGGAGACTAAGATGGGTAGCAGTCTTCCACATTCGAGTCTGTCCCTAGGTGCAAGGTCTCAATTTTCTGCTTAATCTCGTAGGTAGATGAGTATAAAGCTTTTCCAGGTTCCACGAATTATCAATCCAAACATCCCTGATGCGCATGTCCGTGTCTGTGATGTGGACATAATCAACAACATTACAAAGTCTCCCACAATCAAGCCAATCACTATACCACAAGGATGAATCTCCATTGCCAAGCCGAAAGCAGAACCCCTCATTCAGCTCATTCACCGCCCTCATGATGGAACGCCAAATTACGGAACTATTCTGCTTCTTAGGACTATGGAGGATATTAGAGTTACCCAGGTATTTGTGAGATAAAACCTCAACCCACAACTTCTTCTTATTATGCAATAAATCCCAAATAAGTTTGCCAAGGAGGGCAGTATTAGTCATTCTTGATTCACGAATCCCCAACCCACCAAGATTCCTAGGGCAAGAGATTTTATCCCATCCAACCAGATTGAGACCACGGCGCTTGGTAGAATTACGCCAAATGAAGTTTCTAACTAAAGAATCAAGAGCCGAGCAGATTCCAGTAGGGATCCAAACATTTTGCATCGTATGAACTGGAATAGAATCAAGGACAGATTTGGCAAGGGTAGCTCTTCCCGCTTTATTTAAGAGTCTATTCTACCAAGCAGATAGCCGAGAGTTTACTTTTTCCAAGAGGAAATTAAAATCAGATTTTTTTTGTTCTCCCTTGGATTAAAGGAAACCCCATATAGCGCCCAAGATTTCCAGTAAACTGGATAAACTAAGCGGAGCCAATTGATCCTTCATAGCCCTAGGGATACGCGAAGAATACATAGCTCTAGATTTATCAAGATTAACTTTTAGTCCAGAAGCTTCACAAAAATTATCCAGAGTGCTTATAATAAGATTAACCAGTGAAGGTTTAGCTCGAGTAAATAGCAGAACATCATCCGCAAAGAACAAATGAGATATGTCTGGATCTCCCTTAGAAAAATGCATCGGTTGCCAGGTACCATTTCTCACATGATCATTGATAAGCAAGGCCAACTTCTCCATACAAATAACAAACAAATAAGGAGAGAGTGGGTCTCCTTGACGAAGCCCTCTAGAAGGAGTAAAAGGAGGGAGTTTACTTCCATTCCAAAGAACTGTCATTTCCGAAGAGGAGACACAATACATAATCAGGATGATAATGATTTGAGGAAACCCGAATTCCTGAGGTAGTTTTGAGGAAATTCCAGTTAACTCTATCGTAAGTTTTCTCTCAATCAATCTTAAAGATTAAAATACCTTGCTTACTTTGGGATCTATGCATGTGATGAATAACCTCTTTAGCTAGGATAGCATTATCAGAGGTACCGTCCAGGAATGAAACTGCTTTGCAAGGGGCTTATCAGCTCATCCAAAAAAGGTCTAATACGGTTGACTAGCACCTTAGTGATCAGCTTAGAAGTCACATTGCACAGACTAATTTGGGCGAAAATTCTTAATACTATTCGGAGAATGGATCATAGGAATAAGAGCAAGAAGAGTGCCACAAATTTTTTGATCAAACTGCCCCGTAAGGAAAGCCTCTCTAATAAGTCGATAAACATCTTCAACCACATCCACCCAATACAATTTGAAGAAGAAAGGCCCGTCCGACCCTGGTGCTTTAAGAGGTTTCATGGGCATGAGAGCCATCTTGACTTCCTCAAGGGAAACAAGAAACGTCAAATTGCTCACTGCTACACTATCTACATGAGACATGTGGTGTGTTTCTAAATGATGAAGATTTATATCAGTCATGCAGAAAAGCCCCTGGAAAAAATCAAGAGCTTCTTTTTTCAAACTCTCATCATTAGTGCACCACGGATTATCTGATAGAAGATTGAGACCAGTTATGCGGTTGCGCCTTCTACGAATAATGGTTTGAGTATGGAAGAAGGACATATTCCGATCCCCAAATCTCACCCATTTTTCACGAGATTTCTGGAACCAAAGGCATTCTTCTTCATGCAAAACCGTTTCATACTCTTTCTGTAACTCTTGCTCACAACGAATAAGAGCAGCCGAGTGAACAGAGTCTAGACAACTTTGAACCCCTCTCAATCTGGATGATTTGTCCAAGCTGGCTCAAAGCGGAAAGGCCTATCAATAGAACTAACAGGGACTCCCCTGATATTCCAGGAGAGAATATTGCATTGTTGATACTTTATCATAAAAACTAATAAGATAGGGAGAAGTGTTACCAACATGTCAAGCATGATATCAATCCAACTTCAATCCAACAAGATCTTATTCTAGCTCCTCCTCCACCAAGGCAGTCCAACAGACTAAGAAGACCACCTGCATACTTGCAGGAATATCATTGTTCCCTCCTGAACACAGCTGCTACACCATCATCATCTCAGTCACAGGTCAGGTATCCTCTATCTACTTTCATTCCTTACCATAACCTGTCCAACACACACAAACATTTTTCATTAGCCATCTCATCCTGTTCTGAGCCCAACAGCTATGCAGAAGCTGTGACAAATGAGAATTGGAACAATGTTGTCAAAGCTGAGTTGTCAGCTCTAGAAAAGAACAAGACTTGGGTCCTCACCACTCTTCCACCAGGGAAACACACTATAGGTTGTAAATGGGTTTTTAAACTCAAACATAAAGCAGATGGCACAATAGAGAGGTATAAGGCACGATTGGTAGCTAAAGGCTACACACAAACTTGTGGTATTGACTATCTAGAAACATTCAGTCCTGTTGTAAAAATGACTACAATCCGGGTTCTCCTTTCACTTGCTTCTTCTCAGTAGTGGCACTTGCATCAATTAGATGTAAACACAACATTCCTCCATGGAGATTTACATGAGGAAGTCTACATGATTCCTCCTCCAGGTCTACACATGACTGATTCATCAATGGTCTGCAAGTTACAAAAGTCCCTTTATGGACTAAAGCAGGCCAGCAGGCAGTGGAATGCTAAAATTTCTCAAGTCTTAATAGAATCTGGATATTCACAGTCTATGGCCGACTATTCTCTCTATGTTAAAGTTAATGGTGCTTCATTTACAACAATACTTGTTTATGTTGATGATTTGATATTGGCAGGCAATGATTTAACTGAAATCAGCAATATGAAACACCTTCTTGATGACAGGTTCAGCATCAAGGATCTAGGACAGCTGAAATTCTTTCTTGGTTTTGAGATTGCTAGGACTAAAAAGGGAATTAGTTTATACCAAAGAAAATATGCACTTGATCTACTTCAAGATGCAGGGCTGTTAGCAGCAAAGCCATCATCTACTCCCATGGATTGCAAAGCAACACTACATAGCAATTGTGGTGAACTTATTTCTGATCCTAGCACTTATCGAAGACTAGTGGGAAGACTGATATACCTGACACACTCTCGGCCAGACATAGCATTTGCTGTGAGTAATCTAAGTCAGTTCCTACAAAGCCCCACCACAATACATTACCAAGCAGCTTTGCGAGTACTTAGATACATTAAGGGAGCACCTGGCAAAGGGTTGTTCTTTCCTGCAGATTCTACTATGCAGTTGAAAGGATTCAGTGATTCGGATTGGGCCACATGTCAAGACACTCGCAGATCAGTTTCTAGATTTTGCTTCTTCTTAGGCTCCTCACTCATTTCTTGGAAGAGCAAAAAGCAAACTACAGTATCTAGATCATCCTCCGAGGCCGAATATAGAGCATTAGCCCAAGCCACTTGTGAAGCTCAATGGTTGTTGTATCTTCTGCATGATTTTCATATTCCAAAACAACAAGCCACTATTTTTTGTGACAACCAATCGACACTACATATAGCAGCCAATCCCATGTTCCATGAAAGGACCAAACACATCGAGATTGATTGCCATATTGTTAGGGAGAAAGTTCAGTCAAGTATTTTACATCTCTTGCCTATTTCCACTCATGCTCAATTAGCTGACATACTCACTAAACCTCTTGCACCAGGACCCTTCAATCTCCTATCATCCAAGCTTGGCATGTTGGATATCCACCTTCCAGCTTGCCGGGGGGGGTCAAAGTAGTCAGTTAGTTACCAAAACTGTTAGTTAGTTAGATGACAGTTAAATTAGTTATGTTAGTTTTCTTTTTCTTCATAGCTTTAGCTTGCTTGTAAGTTAATTAGCTTATGTATATATTCACTTGTATTAGCTCATTTTTACAATCATCAATGAGATTTTACTCATTCATCAAACTCTCTATTCTCTCTGTTTTTCAATTCCGTTCGAGTATGGAAATGCATCTGTGAGCTTTCATGAAGCTTCACACTGTTCCAGCTCTTGTTTTCAACATGGTATCATTCGCAATTCTTGCTTCCGCACGATCAGATTCTTACATCACTCTTTGATTCTTCTTCCTTCTATCAATTTCTGAATCATCTTGATTCTTTCATTCTTCATTTCTTTCACAATCATGGCAAATAACACTGTTCTTGCTGATCCCTTCAATCTTTTTTACTTGCACCCTAACGAAAATCCTAGTGTTGTTCTTGTTTCTGCTCCCCTTGTTGGACAAAACTATCACACATAGGCGAAATCGATGACTCTGGCCTTGAAGGCTAAAAACAAATTGTGGTTTATCAATGGTTCTCTTCCGAAACCTGCTGAAGACGGTCAAGAATTTGATGCTTGGGACCGATGCAACACTTTTGTCCTCTCTTGGATTCAACAGGCTTTAGATCCTGAAGTTTTACAAAGTGTATCTGGCTTGGAAACTGCTCAAGAAGTTTGGAATGACTTGAAGTTTCGTTTCAGTCAAGGTGATGCATTTCGCATTTCTGATTTACAAGAAGAAATTTTCCTATTCAAACAAGGTGATCTTTCAATTTCTGCTTACTATACTCATCTCAAAGGCCTATGGCAAGAGTTTGACATTCTTAGACCAATTCCTTCTTGTTTATGTCAAGTTGTTTGCACTTGCACATCAGTTCCCATTATCAAGAATTATAGAGCTGATGATCAGGTTATTCGTTTCCTCAAAGGCTTGAATGAGCAATATTCCAATGTTAAATCACAGATTATGATGATGCGACCTTTACCTGATATCAATCAGGTTTTCTCTCTTTTGATTCAGCAAGAAAGGGAATTTGGTGGTCCCTCTGATGAATCTAAAGTCTTTCTTACTGCTACTGAGAATCATAGAGGCCACAACCGAAGCAAATGGGGCAAGTCTGCAGGCAGAGGTAATGGAGGCAGGAAGATGTGCACATATTGTAATCGCAGTGGCCATACTGTTGACACATGTTACAAGAAACATGGTTTTCCTCGTAATTATAAGAGGAACAGTGCCATCAATAATTGCACAGCCCCTGATGCCTACACTTCTGATGATGACCATAGTGTTGCTTCACAAAAAGAAAGTGTTGATGGTTCGAATCTTGGCTTTACTCCCGAGCAACACAACGCTTTGCTAGCACTGTTACAAAGTTCTCATAGTCACAGTACAAATCAGTTCAGTTCCTCTCCAATAATTCCTAAAGTTTCAGGTATTATTTGTAATGTCTCAATTTTTCCCAAACTCAAATCTTGGATCTTGGACATTGGAGCCACAGATCATGTCTGTTATTCCTTAGATCTTTTCCATAGTTTCAGGAAGATCAATCCAATTTCAGTCAAGTTGCCTAATGGTAACCATATCTTAGCTAACATTTCAGGAACCATTTTTTTCTGAGATAATTTCTACCTTACCAATGTGTTATACATTCCTGGCTTTAACTTTAATCTTGTTTCTGTTTCTAAACTTACTGCCACACTTCATTGTCAACTAACATTCTCTGATTCTCAATGTGTCATACAGGACCTGAACACTATGAAGATGATTGGTGTAGCTAAGTTGCAATCATGCCTATATGCAATCAATCCTCCAAGTATGATGGTCTTCAAATCTCATTCTGTAAATGTCTTGGACTCAACCAATTGTAATATGTGGCATAGGAGATTAGGACATCCTTCCTTTAATAAACTTGCTATTATGCACAGATCTTACCCTTTCATTCATTGTAATAAAGACAGAATTCCTTGTGATGCTTGCCATCTAGCAAAACAAAAGAGACTACCCTTTTATAATAGTGTTAGCCAAACATCTTTTCCCTTTGATATAATACATGTTGACATTTGGGGCCCTTTGTCTATTCCATCTATGTTTGGCCATCGCTATTTTCTGACCATAGTTGATGATTAAAGTAGAGTTACTTGGTTGTTTCTAATGAAACAAAAATCTGAAGTTTCTTCTCTAATAAAACAGTTTGTTCAAATGGTTTATACACAATTTGACAGAAAAATAAAATGCATAAGATCTGATAATGGCAGAGAGTTTTCTCTTCATGACTTTTATCAAGCAAAAGGGATTCTACACCAAACATCCTGTGTGGAAACTCCACAATAGAATGGAATTGTTGAAAGAAAACACCAACACCTTCTTGGCATTACTCGAGCTATCTTATTCCAAGCCAAACTACCTAAGTTTTTTTGGAATTTTGCAGTAGCTCATGCTGCTCACTTGATCAATAGACAACCATCACCATACCTTAGCAACAAATCCCCATATGAAATTTTGCATAACAAACTTCCTGACATCTCTAATCTAAAAATATTTGGTTGTTTGTCTTATGCGAGTACTCTCTCAGCTAACAGAAAGAAACTGGATCCTGGAGCTAGAAAATGCATATTTCTTGGCTTCAAGTTTGGAACCAAGGGATTTCTTCTGTTTGATCTCAAAAATAGAGAAACTTTCCTTTCTAGACATGTGCAGTTCTATGAAGATAGGTTTCCCTACATTGAAACTGAGCCAACAACAACACCACAATGTACTCCTAATGCCAATCCTCTTGTCCCATATGACCCTTTTTATGACATTTCACACACAAATCCTCAACAGCAACCTCATCCAAATCCTTCACCACCTGATATCAATCCAACTTCAATCCAACAAGATCTTATTCTAGCTCCTCCTCCACCAAGGCAGTCCAACAGACTAAGAAGACCACCTGCATACTTGCAGGAATATCATTGTTCCCTCCTGAACACAGCTGCTACACCATCATCATCTCGGTCACAGGTCAGGTATCCTCTATCTACTTTCATTCCTTACCATAACCTGTCCAACACACACAAACATTTTTCATTAGCCATCTCATCCTCGTTACGAGCCCAACATGACTATGCGGCAGTGTGACAAATGAGAATTGGAACAATGTTGTCAAAGCTGAGTTGTCAGCTCTAGAAAAGAACAAGACTTGGGTCCTCACCACTCTTCCACCAGGGAAACACAATATAGGTTGTAAATGGGTTTTTAAACTCAAACATAAAGCAGATGGCACAATAGAGAGGTATAAGGCACGATTGGTAGCTAAAGGCTACACACAAACTTGTGGTATTGACTATCTAGAAACATTCAGTCCTGTTGTAAAAATGACTACAATCCGGGTTCTCCTTTCACTTGCTTCTTCTCAGTAGTGGCACTTGCATCAATTAGATGTAAACACAGCATTCCTCCATGGAGATTTACATGAGGAAGTCTACATGATTCCTCCTCCAGGTCTACACATGACTGATTCATCAATGGTCTGCAAGTTACAAAAGTCCCTTTATGGACTAAAGCAGGCCAACAGGCAGTGGAATGCTAAAATTTCTCAAGTCTTAATAGAATCTGGATATTCACAGTCTATGGCCGACTATTCTCTCTATGTTAAAGCTAATGGTGCTTCATTTACAACAATACTTGTTTATGTTGATGATTTGATATTGGCAGGCAATGATTTAACTGAAATCAGCAATATGAAACAGCTTCTTGATGACAGGTTCAGCATCAAGGATCTAGGACAGCTGAAATTCTTTCTTGGTTTTGAGATTGCTAGGACTAAAAAGGGAATTAGTTTATACCAAAGAAAATATGCACTTGATCTACTTCAAGATGCAGGGCTGTTAGCAGCAAAGCCATCATCTACTCCCAGGGATTGCAAAGCAACACTACATAGCAATTGTGGTGAACTTATTTCTGATCCTAGCACTTATCGAAGACTAGTGGGAAGACTGATATACCTGACACACTCTCGGCCAGACATAGCATTTGCTGTGAGTAATCTAAGTCAGTTCCTACAAAGCCCCACCACAATACATTACCAAGCAGCTTTGCGAGTACTTAGATACATTAAGGGAGCACCTGGCAAAGGGTTGTTCTTTCCTGCAGATTCTACTATGCAGTTGAAAGGATTCAGTGATTCGGATTGGGCCACATGTCAAGACACTCGCAGATCAATTTATGGATTTTGCTTCTTCTTAGGCTCCTCACTCATTTCTTGGAAGAGCAAAAAGCAAACTACAGTATCTAGATATATCCTCTGAGGCCGAATATAGAGCATTAGCCCAAGCCACTTGTGAAGCTCAATGGTTGTTGTATCTTCTGCATGATTTTCATATTCCAAAACAACAAGCCACTATTTTTTGTGACAACCAATCGGCATTACGTACATATAGCAGCCAATCCCGTGTTCTATGAAAGGACCAAACACATCGAGATTGATTGCCATATTGTTAGGGAGAAAGTTCAGTCTGGTATTTTACATCTCTTGCCTATTTCCACTCATGCTCAACTAGCTGACATACTCACTAAACCTCTTGCACCAGGACCCTTCAATCTCCTATCATCCAAGCTTGGCATGTTGGATATCCACCTTCCAGCTTGGGGGGGGGGGGGGGGGGTCAAAATAGTCAGTTAGTTACCAAAACTGTTAGTTAGTTAGATGACAGTTAAATTAGTTATGTTAGTTTTCTTTTTCTTCATAGCTTTAGCTTGCTTGTAAGTTAATTAGCTGATGTATATATTCACTTGTATTAGCTCATTTTTACAATCATCAATGAGATTTTACTCATTCATCAAACTCTCTATTCTCTCTGTTTTTCAATTCCATTCGAGTATGGAAATGTACCTGTGAGCTTTAATGAAGCTTCACACTGTTCCAGCTCTTGTTTTCATGCATACCCTCTCCTCACCGCGCCTTGTTTAAGAAGAGTATTCGTGTGGTTAACATCCTCTTGCATGGCATTCCCCGGGTCTGGAGGTTTTTCTTCAATATCATCCAAGAAAATGAATCTGTTGACTGGGAGAGCTTTGATAGGCATGACAGACTTAAAATTAAGACTGGACTCATCCTTTTTCCCCATATGAGACAAAGAAACCTCAGAGCTAAAGACAAAAGGGTTTGTCTTATTTTCTTGGCAGACTCTCCTTCAAAACCAGATAGGCAACATTCTTCCTCATTAGGTGCACTATCAAGGCCTCTGTCCATGGGGTGCAGAGTTCCTTGATAACCTTTTCATCAAAATAGACTTTAGGAAATAACCTGTTCCCACCATGCAGTTCCACTTTAGCCAGATTCTGTTGCAACAAGTCCACCTGTGAAAGGCGTGGGGGAGGTTTACGGTCTCCCAACACCTTATCCCGGAAAGACACCCCACTACTCACCATATTATTTCTAGTTCATCCCCTATCCGGCGGCTTGTCAGACGGGGAAGGAACCCTCTCGCTCTCGTTTCTCTCAGTTTCTACTTCCATTGTTGGTGAAATTAATATTTTAAATAAAAAATTGTTTCTATTTAAATATCCTTTCTTTGGTCAAAATATTATAATATCATAAATATTAAAGTGCCTATTCTACACACAAAAAAAAAGGTGCCTAATTAATTTGGCACATAGTTTGCAAATCTAAATTGGTTTTAAATTCTGTATCAAAAAAATTAAATTGGTTTTAAATTCATCATTCACAAACCCCATAAACATTGGGTTAAGGTGGTAGGCACCTCAGGAGTTATAAGGTGTTCAAGGTGATTTGGGGAGGGACATAGGGTTAGAGTGATAAAAAGATCATGAGTTCAACTCCCTCACTAACATAATATACTAATTATTAATATTTACCTATAAAAAATAAAAAAAAAAGGTAATAGACACCTTTTTTTTAATCAGTATACGATAGCAAGAAGTATCAAGTGAGATGACCTTTTTCATGTGAGAGTGAGATGATTATATAATAATTATTGGATCAAATTTTAAACGGTCAAGATTAAACCACAAAGTCATGCTACTTTTTTAAGTGATCATGTGATATTTTAAGATCATTAATTAATTCTTTGAAGAAAAAATGTATTTTTTTTATTTGTATAACTCAAATTTAAATTAGTTTAATATTTTTTAAGATGAAAATTAAGGTCCAGGTCCTTTGTAGTTTGTAGGGAAATCGAAAAGTAGAAATCCATTTTTCCCCCAGATAAATGTTTCTATTTAATTTTTACATATTTGTGTACCTTTTGTGTGAAAATAAAAAATGAAATCAGAAAGTTTATTGGAATCTGTATTTCTCTTTCTGTTATGGAAAAGTGATAAAAGATTAATATAACGAAAACATGATTATATTTCCTTCTAATGAATTATCCTATATAGAGAAAATTTTATTAAAGTTTTTTGACTTTTGAAAACACTGAATGCTTTTATTTTTCTAATAAAGGGTCTTCTTTTCTAATTAAACTCAAATAACTAATGTTGTTAAGGTTGTGAATAGAGAATCGAAAAAGGTTTTGGTTTATATTTGATCGGATAAGCTTGTTCGGATGGTCTTTAAGAAAAGAATTTTAACGCAGCAGCAGAAACAAAAAACTATTAAACAAAAGCACACTATTTGCATCAAATATCGCATAATAGAATGGGATACGAAGAAATAGAATGGGACTTCTATGATATTTATTGTTGGGACATTGTTATCCAACAATTTCCAAAGAAACATAACTAATTCTCACTCTATCTTTTCTATCGTGTCTCTTTCTTTTCTTTTCTTTTTTTACAAGGTGTCTCTTTCTACTAGAAGTTAGTAATTATAGCCTCTTAAAAAAAAAGCATCAAAATATGTTTTTACCTTGTTGGGTCTAATTTTTTAAATTGTCATCCAAATACTGATATTTTTTTTAAAAAAAACTTTAATTTGAAAGTAAGTTTTTTTCCCTAGTATAAAAACTCATCTAAGTGGACTCTTAATCAGCGAATATAGCCTATATATAAAAGATTTTTGCATATCATTAATTTATCGTCAAAATTAATTTTTCACTATTATAAATCTTATGATTACTTGCGGATTTTTCTTCAGATTTTGCTCAAAATTTCGTAAGAAATAGGTTTTATGTGGATTTTCCTACGAATTCCTACCTATAGGTAATACCTTCGTGAGTAATTTTTCCTGCGAATTTTAAAATCCGTATAAAAATTCCTGTAGATTTTCTTGCGAAAAATTTAAACCCATAGGAAATGTCAAAATTTCCTACGAATTTAAATCTATAGGAAAAAAAAAATTTGGAAAAATTACAGTAAAATTCACAGGAAATTCCAGCGAAAAAAATCTACAAGCAATCCATGAATTTCTAGTAATGTTTGATCCATTAAATTAACATTATAAAATAAAAATTGTCTAATTTAACCAAATTGTCCAACTCGAATTTTGATCGGTTCACAGGCTTGCTGGCGATAGACTATAGCCATTTAATTTCATACCCTACAATTAAACTTCCCACCTCCCTTATTTTTTTAATTTTTTTATGTTTTACCCATCTATTAATTTATTAAACCTCATCTACCATTTTACTGTAGATAAACAGTAAAAGAGCGGTGGACATATTGCTATGGTGTTTTTTTTATTATAATAAATATGTAATAATATAATTATTTCATATATTTTGTTTGCATTTTATTTGTATACAGTGTTTATCTTTCAATATGTAAAATATTTATTAAGTATTTTTTACAACTTTTATTAATTATGTAGTTCTAAAAATTATTGGTCTTGGTTTTTAGGGGATTATTTATTTAAGTTTTATTATTTATTTTCTACTTCAATATTTAATTGTGTCTTTGAAAGGGTAATGTGAATGTATTAACTTTGTCTTCAAATATTTTTTTTATATTTAATTTGTTTGCTTTCTATTTTTAAAAAAACAAATAGATTTGGATTTTTTATAAGTCAAACTAGTGTAATACCGGCAACATAGTCCCAAGTGAGTTACGAGGATATACTACGTAGAAGAAAAATGTTAATTTCACAATTTGTCAGGTAATAAAAATTGTTATTTTGTTTGTATTATTGTATAACCTTTTCCCACTTGCATTTCAGGTTCTTTTTATTTAATTGGTTAATTGTTATCGATATTATAGAAATGCATTTTCAAGTTAATGATGGAGAGAATCCTTTATTTGCTGAAGATGAACTTGAAGGTAATTATTTAGAAATCAATGTTTATTTGCATATATTAATTTAATTTATTTTTGCCACTTTTTTATTTTTTACATGTCGGCTGATTTGTTAAACTTTTTCTAGATTGTCTAGACTTTTGACGAATGAACCGGTGTGGTAAACATTGTGGCGCAATTGTTGGTTTGAGGAGCGGTTAGGAAAAAATAAAAAATGATTCCAGAGTAGAATTGTTTTGTTTTAATAAATAGATATGTATATAATTATTTAATATTTTTTTTTTGAACTTTATTTGTATATAATGTTTAATTTTTAATATGTAAAATATTTATTAAGTATCTTTTACAACATTTATTAATTGTGTAGTTCTAAAAATTATTGGCCTTGCTTTTTAGGGGATCATTTATTTAAGTTTTATTATTTACTTTTTAATTCAATATTTAATTATATTTTTGAAAGAGTAATATAAATGTACTAACTTTGTCTTTAAATACTTTGTTTATATTTAATTTTTTTGCTTTATTTTTTTTAAAAAACAAATAGATTTAGAATTTTTTAAGTCGAGTGGAGTGCCGGCAATATAGTCTACCAACCCATAGGGGTGTAAGTGGATTTAATCTGACCCGCGAACCCGGTTCGGATCGAACCGATCCGATCCGTTTTTGTGGTTCGGTTCGGGCCAAAATCAATGGACCCGACCATAGTTTGGTTCGATTCTCGGTTCCAGGAAAAGTGAACCCGCTAGAACTGAACCCCTAATTTATTTATTTTTTATTATATATTAATATATTAGACACTGTGACAGATCACTATCTCGGTCCAATTCTCCATCTCGCAGACTCGCACTCCTCGTCTTCTCCAGTTCAAACCCTACTTCACCTCTCACCATCCAGGTCAGCGGCGGCGGCGTACCTTCCAGCATTGCTCGCCACCGCGACCAGCACCCTCCATCACCGCGACATCTCTCCACCTCTTCACCTCGCTCCATCACCGCGACCTCTTCACCTCGCTGACTCGCTCAGTCGCTCCATCACCTCAACCTCTTCACCTCGCTCAGTAGCTCCATCACCGGCACCGTGACACCTCCATCCGGCCTCCACCACTCCATCATCGCGAGTCCGCGACGCCTCTCCACCTCTTCACCTCGCTCTATCACTACGATACTTCTCCACCTCTTCGGCTTCGCCTCGCTCAGTTGCTCCATCACCGGCTTCGTGACATCTCCCTCCGCCCTCCACCACACTCCATCACCGCGAGTCTGCGACATTCTCTGAGATTGGTACCCAATTTGTGCATTTAGGGATTTTTGATTTTAGGGTTTTTAAATTTTTGATTTTGGGATTTTTTATTTTATTGTTATTTGAATCATTGATTCTTTCTTTCTGATCTATGCTTCCTATGTGCATTCCTTAATTCCTTAGGTTTGGTGCAAAATGACTGAGAATCAAGATACAACTGGGACTCAAATTTCTAGTGCACCTACTCCTCCAACAGAAACAACTTTCAGTGTCAGTGAGATACCTCAGGTTGAAGGTCAATCTGCACAGCCTGCACTAGAGGTACGTGTCAAACAAAAACCCAGTAGACCTCCATCTATGGCTTGGAATCATTTTAAGAAAGAGGGTGATAAGGCTATCTGTATCTATTGTGGCAAACATTATGCTTGCAATAGTAGTAATCATGGGACTTCCAACCTCAACAAACATATGAATAAGTGTACTAAAAACCCAAGTAACACCGATAAGAAGCAAAAAACGATTGCCGTAGGAAAACAAAGTGAGAATGATAACACTGTATCTATGAGGCTTGTTGAGTTTAAGCAAGATGAATGCAGAGAGGCTTTGGCTAAGTTGCTAATAATGGATGAGCTCCCTTTTAAGTTTGTCGATAACCCCGGGTTTAGAGCTTTCATGAGTGTGGCTCAACCTCGATTTAAAATCTCTAGTCGTGTGACCATGGCAAAGGATTGCATGCAACTCTTTATGGGCGAGAAAGTACTTTTGAAATCTTTCTTGGAACAAAACTATCAAATGGTTTCCCTTACAACCGATACTTGGACTTCCATTCAAAACATGAATTATATGTGTGTGACTGCCCATTTTATTGATGAGGGGTGGGAATTGCAAAATAAGATAGTGAGTTTTGGTTTGATTGCAGACCATAGGGGGGAAACCATAGGAAAAACTTTAGAGTAATGCATAAAAGATTGGGGTATTACCAAGATTTGCACTATAACCGTAGATAATGCTAGTGCTAACACCACAGCCATGTCATATTTGGTTAGAGGCATGGATGATTGGAAAGGTACTACCATATTGAAAGGGGAGTATTTGCATATGAGATGTAGTGCTCACATCTTAAACTTAATTGTAAGTGATGGGTTGAAGGAACTAGATAGTTCTATTTCAAAGATAAGGGCTTCTTGCAAGTATGTGAGGTCATCTCCACAAAGATTGGCCTCTTTTAAGAGGTGTGTCGATGAGGCAAACATAACCATGGGTCAAATGCTTGTGCTTGATGTGCCAACTAGGTGGAATTCCACTTATTTGATGTTGGACATAGCTGAAAAGTATGAAAAGGCGTTTGTTCGCTTACAATTTGATGACCACTCTTATGTAGCATTTGTTGATAGTGAAGGGGGTGCTCCTCTTATTGATGATTGGAATCGTGCTCGTGTTTTCACTAAATTTTTAAAGATTTTCTATGATGCTACCCTTACTTTTTCTGCATCATTGCATGTCACTTCTAATGGCTTCTTTGATAAGTGGTGTGAAATCCAAGCTACATTGAATAAGTGGATGCAAAGTGATGATGAGGTGCTGTATAGGATGACATCAAATATGAAAATAAAATTTGACAAATATTGGGACATTGAGCATTTGAATTATTTGTTGTTGGTGGCTATTTTCCTTGACCCTAGATATAAATTGGAGTATTTTGAGTGTTGTTTGGATCAGATATTCAGTTCGGATATCGCTATTGTGTTGGAAGTATTAAAAAAATTGAAAGATCTTATAAAAAAAATATTTTCTCAGTATGTTGTTTGGTATCCTATTCCCAGTGATGCTTGTGATTCTAATGCCCAACCCTCGAATAGTACTCTTCAAGCACAAGGTGGTCAAAACGACGAGAGTGAAATATCATGTAAAGGTGCATTCATACGAAAGGTAAGGAGGAAGCAAGGTGAGCTGAAGAGAAATGAGTTGGAAAGATATATTGAAGATGATGTGGAAGACTATTGTGATGATTTTGATATTCTCAAATGGTGGAGAGGTAAGACGGTGAAGTATCATGTTCTTTCTCGAATGGCTAGGGACATATTAGCTATCCCGGTGTCTACTGTGTCATCTGAGTCCGCATTTAGTACCGGGGGTCGTGTTCTTGACCCATACCGTAGTTCATTGCATCCCTCCACAATAGAGGCTTTGATTTGTACTCAAAATTGGTTGAGGAGTAAACCTGAAAAAGTTGATAATCTACAAAGTCATATGGCTGAAGATGATTCAGGTAAAAAGTTTATTAATTATTTTATCATTGAATTTGATATCTTTCAGACTTTCTAATATATTTTTGGTATTATTATATTATTAGAGCTTCCAGAGATAAATGTATTGCATCAGGATATTGGGAACACTAGTAGTCATTTTATGGCCTTGGATTAAGGTAACTTATTATTTTGTTGTTTTACACTTCATTCATTATAAACATGTATTTAGTGTTTCCCTTTTTTTTTGTTCAGGTACAACTTGTTTCAAAGCAACCGTTTTTTGAAGGGACAACTTGAGTTTTTGTTCAGAGGTACAACTTGAGTTTCATTGCAAAATTTAGTTTAACAAGTTGTTGATACTTAATGAGTATTTCGATTTGAAATTAGATGAGCTCATGGTACTCTTTCCTCTTGACCAGGACACATTACTGTTTGGATCTTGATGTGTTCATATATTGCAGGAGTTAGGTTACTTCTTGAAAGGTTGTTTTAAATGTAGCCTTTTGGGTTTGAAGTTCTTAAAGCCAAGTTAAATCTTTTTCTGCTACTTTGTTGCACTCCTTACACGCCTTATAGTTGAAAAAGACAACTCCAACTTTGGCAGCCATGTGATTAAGAATAGCTTGTTGAGCTTCAATGCTATTGGTCACCTTGGCTGAATTTTATGTATTTTGGTTTGGTGAACACTTTGATTTTAGTATTGCATTTCCCTGCTTTTATGTTTGGACTATTTGTGCAATGTGATGCCACAACTATAACAAGATATGGTCTTTGTGCCACGATTCTGCACTGCGGAATCATATGGTGCCGTGTTGATTTTTGTTTTGGAATTCTATCATTCTGGAATCATATGGTGTTGTAGATTTTTTGTGTTATATGTTGTGTTGATTTTTGGGGAGTAAACTAGATTTGATGTGGGATATGTAATTTGCATTCAGGAGAAATGGAAATCGAAATAGGTGAAACAGGAATAATAGGAGAAAACTTTTCTTTTCTTTTTTAAATGCGGGAACCCGACGACCCGATCCGATCCGAACATGATCGGTTCGGGTATGCTAACAGAAAATGTCAAAAACCGAACCGAACAATTTTGATTGGTTCGGACACTGTTTTCCCTCGAATCCGAACCAAACCGATCCGATTACACCCCTACCAACCCAAGTGAATTATGGGATATACTACGTAGAAAAAAGAACGTTTATTTCACAACGTCAAGGTAATAGAAATTGTTATTCTGTTTGTATTATTGTATAACTTTTTCCCACTTGTATTTCAATATTTTTTAATTGGTTCATTGTTATAGGTATTATATAAATGAATTTTTAAGTTCATGATGAAGATAATCCTTTATTTGTTAAAGATGAATGTGAATGTATTTATTTAGTAATCAATGTCTATTTACAAATATTAATTTAATTTATTTTTGCCACTTTTTTTTTTTATTTTTTACATGTGATCTGATTTGTTAAATTTTTTTCTAGATTGTGTAGACTATGAACGAATGAACCGGTGTTGTGAACATTGTGGCGCAATGGTTTGGTTTTAGGAGCAATCGGGAAAACATAAAAATAGTTCCAGAATAGAAATTTTTTGTCTTAATAAATAGATATGAATATAATTATTTAATATATTTTTTTGGACATTATTTGTATACAATGTTTAATTTTTAATATGTATTATATTTATTAAGTATTTTTACAACCTTTATTTATTTAGCCAGGCCACCTACTTTGTTTTGGAGTTTGATACATGGAGATGGAGTAATAATGAAAATAATTTTATTTGTGATAGTAATAATAATTATTATGATAATGAAAATAATGTACAGTAAATTAAAGTAATAAGTATAATATCGATATTGTTATAATAAAGTTTTAAGTTTATATGTATTAATAAAAAATTAAATTGTACATGCTATTAGTGTAACGATTTTTATATTGCCTGGTAATTATATAGTGATGCATTGTTAAAAAATATTCATTCTATAGATTTTTCTACACTATCGTAAAATATATATATATATATATATATTCATAATATTGTCTATATATATTTTTTATATTAATGTAATTTTTTTAATTATCAAATTTGAAAAAAAAATTAGAAATTTTACCCCAACATTTGCACAGATGTTTAAAAACTAGTAATGCTTAGTTGCTTACAGCCCCCGCCCACCTTCCTTATCCCTCTCACCATAAACCACTCACCGCCCCTTTCTTCTAATTTTAAACTCCCAAGTCCCACCCCTCCTCTTCCCTTTCTTCTTTCGTTTTTTTGAAAAATCCACCCGCGTGAGCCACAATGGAAGAGAGGAGGCGAAACCAGTGAAGATGCCGAGAAATGTTGGCCATATCAGCACGAGCACGGTAGGGCGACACGACAGAGGTAACCATTTTTTTTTGTTACTCACAAAAACTATAGTTTTCATAAGTATTAAAAGTTTGATACCAACTAAAACTATAGTTTTCCCAAGTGTTTAAAATTTTGAATACTTCTAGAAATTATAGTTTTCATAATGATAATTATTTTTTAAAATTATAATATTCAATCATAATTAATAAGTTAATTATATTTAATGATTATTTTATTTATGTGATTAATTAATTAATTATTGACTTATCATTAGTTATTGTTTGACTTATATAATCAATTATTGTCTTGCTTATATAATTAACTGTATATTTATATTCCTCTAAGTTTGATCGTTAATTTTATCAAACATTTCAAATCTATTCCGCTACCTTATCAGCTAGCTTATTCGTTGTTCGATATAAGCTCATATGCTATCAGTTAGCTTATCCATTATCCGTTAGTTTTTATCAAACAAAGCCTAAAAAAGATTAAAAAAAATATGGTTATATTGAGACAGGTTCCCCGACGGAGATTTAATTATTGCTAACGATAGTGGATACTTTATACCTATGTCATGGTTATCAAAATAAAAATTAAAAATTATGGTTAAATTTTAATGTGTTACAATGGCAGTGCAGTGCATTGAATATTTTTCCAGATTGTGCGAAATCTCGGTGATATGACAATCAATCTTTGCCTAAGTTATGTGATGAGAGATGATATTTATTCAAAGTTAAATATTACAATTATTCTATCAGACTCGAAGAGAAAGCATCGTGTTTTCTAGCCAAATATAGGATTATTATTTCAAATTGTAAGAGTCTTTTATTGTATTATCAACTCTTTGATAGAGTTTGATACGAGAGAAGTTTATGTAGCTGCTCATACTTTGTTAGGGATGGCTCCATATTTATGATAAAGTTAGCAAATGTATTGAATTCTTAATTGTTAATGATATGACTTAACTTTGTTTTTGTCAAAAAAATAAATAAACGAGTGTTTACGTTTTCAAATATTATATAATTTTATTCTTTTTTGTTGAGTTGCATTATTGTATAATAGTAGTTATTGATTACAAACAGAAGTATTTAAAATATATATGTCCATTAAATACGATAAGAAGTTCCTTCCATGAAATAAATTTTAATAATGTATTGAGATATAAATGTTTTTTTTAAAATCAATAATTAACTATATATAAAAAAAAACAACTTTATATAATTTTCTAGAAACGTAATTTATATTTAGATATTAAAAAGTATAAGATTAAAGAAACATTATAAACTGTTTATTAGTATATTTTCCAATATTATCTTATTTTTTATTTTAATAAGTATAGTCAAAAGTTAAATTCTCTCATTCTCCTACTGGGCTCGGACCCTTTAAGCAAGATCTCGAGTTCGAACATTGTGGATGGAAACAAAAGGTGGTCAGTCAAATTCTCTGACAGAGATTAGTCATCAATGAAGTTGATGGATATTTCGTACCAATGTCATGATAACAAAAAAAAATATCTCCTTCTCCTATCTATTTTTCTTTTAATGTATGGCCAACATTGTTAGCTTTCATTATTCTCTCTTTAATTATTAAATTGAATGACGGTAAACTATTTGATTAACACTTGACTATTACGAGTAAACTAGTTAAGTCCAACACGATTGATAGAACACTGAGTTCTTTATGCATGATGTCGAGAGTACGATTTTTGTTGCATATATGGGAAATTTTTTGTTGGAAGAGACAAAAGTGATATCTACACATCAAAAGAGATTAACTTTCGGCTATCAACCGCGAATACTTTTGATGCACAAAAAAAAAATGAGACTATTGATTAATAATAACATGCATCATTATTTGACTATTGACTAAATGAACTCTCATGTATAAGGATAGAGAAATATGGAATATGAGATTAAAGAGATTTTGATTATGGACTCTAATTGCTAATTTTAAAATTAATAATGGTTAAGTATATTTTAGAATGTTCTTTTAATTATTTGTGCAACTTATCAAAGAAACTAAATTGGCAGCAACCCAATGTTGTATTGAATCCCATACGCCAAACCTCGTAATTACTTTTCATACCATTTTAGTTTTAATTGTGTCAAGCTACACAATTAAAATAAGATTCATTTTTAATTTATCAGTTTCTAATCTTATTAAAAGATATATTTTAAAAAAAAATCTTATTAAAAGATATTACATTTTTTCACCAAACATAGCATGATATCCAATCTAGATTCAATTCAATCCGTATTTTGTAAGTTGGTTTAATTTTAAATCTGTAAGTTTGCAGGTTGACCCTCTCCACCAGACCCCCTTACAAGTTACATACTTACATGCCATGATATTAATTAAGGTCTTGCTATCTACACTTCCCATATTTGACATCCACCCTCACTTTGGAATCCGGCATTTAAATGTCGAATTAAGAAACTATGTTTCCGGCATCTAATTATCGGACACCTTCCGACATTTAATTATCGGACACCTTCCGGCATTTAAATGGCGGATTCAGAAATTATGTTTCCGGCATCTAATTACCGGAAACATTTTTTTTCAAATTTTAAGAATTTCCCTACAATTAAATGCCGGAAACATTGTTTCTAAATCCGACATTTAAATACCAGGAGGCGTGTGGGGGATGGATGCCAAATATGGGGTGTAGGTAGCAAGGCCCTATTAATTAATACACATGTTGGGCTTTATGGTGGTTAAATTATCATGGGCTGCTTATATTTCCTTAAGCTCACATGACAACCATTTGGCATTCATTATCATAATGCTAAATTGGTTCAGCTCATTTTAGTAATTAATAGTCTGGATTTGTACTGTTACAATCTAGCCCATTATCTTATTGAGACCCATAGCCCAACCCAACAATGGCTTGGTTTCCACCTATACAATTTGGCTAAGGGCTCTTCTATGGGTATGCTTAATAATGCTTGCTCCTCATTTGATGGGTGCTGTTGATTTATGCATTTATTAATATTTCAGTAATATTATAGACTGTAGGAAAACATAATGTAATTGAGAACTTGGGATGTACTTTTTTCTGTTTTTTCTATCTCTCTCTATTCTCTGAATAATATCAGTTATGTACAATATGCTGCAAGCCTACAACTATCAAATTTAGCAACAAAAAAAAAAAAACCTACAACTATCAAAATATTTATGTGATTGATATATCTTCCATATTTTTTTAGGACTGGTCATTGCATTTTTTTAAGTACAGGCATAAATATACTTTTATTGGCCTCAGTTAAGACCAGAATCAATGCTTATTGTGCATGTAAGTAACAAAATGGGTGTTACAATTATACAATATTACAATTAATTTGCCACTTTTGAAACTAGCTTCTATCTGCTTTCTATCTTCTTCAAACAACTCTTTCTTTCTTCTTCTATCATCCCTCTCACACCCAAGCCTCTACCCTCCATTCTACCACCACCAGGTATTTCGTTTTCAAAATGTGGATCGTGAATCATTTTGGTATCTTGCCATTGCTGTGTATAAGGTAACTAAGGGTGAGAGTGAAGCATTCAAATCTACCATCTCAGGTAACTAAGGGTTAGACACGATGAGATACTTGAAAAGTACTTGGACTGCTGGAGATTTTAAATTGTCTTGTGTTGTAACATTCAGGTCCATGGTAGTGTCTATGCTTCTTAATAATAATCCATGGATATTTCCAATATTAAGTTCTTAATGACCCACCACGTACCATTAAATTTTACATTATAAATAGTGAAACACTTAAGTTGTACGAGTGTACCATTTGAGTTGTACAGAAGACGCACAACTGCATTTGTTCAGAGATAAACTTTTCTAGATATTGTTTGTGATGCTCTGGCTGAGTACAATACAAGTATGTGGATCCCAACCAAAGAGCAGACTTGGTGCTAGCCTGCAGGTATGGAAGGAATCATTTATACCATCATGGGGACTATATTTTGATCTACAGTAACTTGAATAGAAGACATATAGATTATTCTATGGTTCCAACAATTGCTCTTAAGCAATTGAATATTAATTTACATGGTTAGAGATGGTTTTTTGCTTGGTCAAGAATTTTAATGTCTGTAGCCACAATAGTATGATATATTCATATGCATTTTCAAATTCACGACTTGTTGGGTCAAAGTATAAAATTGCTTTTATGTGACAGAGGAAGTAGAAAATCTGCTCTTGACGACAAGTAAGAAATTGGCACTTCTGCTAGATACTACAATGTGTGTCAAAGGTAACCAATGCTAGATATTTATGTCATTCATAGATACCTACACTAGAGGCATTCATATATATTTATGCTAGATATAACAGTAGCACTTTACCCTTAATTGTATGGAAAGTACTTAACATGAACATCTTTCAATGCCACAGTTGTTATAGAAGGCATTGGCTTCCGACATGATGTTGCATATTATATGGTCAACATATTCATGTTGGGGACATTTTATCTTCAAATTTGAATGAAAAGGATCTAATGAGCTGTCAGGATTTGGAACTGAACAAAGCCTCATCTCTACTTAGAGTCATGTAAATTCAGTTGTTCTAATTTTGCTTTCTAAAAAAGGTTGAGTTTGTGTCAAATTTACTTGAAGAGTATTTAATATAGTCCATTGTGGGAGCTGTCAAGTTCCATGGCATATAGAAGGTATTTCAATGACCCAACTCTTATGTATCATTTTTGTACTTCATCTGCTTTGTTTGAGCATTTGGATTGTATCTTCCAAGACAACTTCATTATATAGATATAAATGATGTAAAGGAGAAGGAAACCATCACTCTTCTCTCCCTGCTTTTCTTCTACAAGTATTTTTTATTTTTGATGAAACTTCTAATTAATTGTCTTCCTTTTTAAATAACTAAATATTTGAGTTTAGCCTTCCTTGCAAGGTCTAAAGGCTGCAACCAAGAAACAGACATGATATAATATGGTACTATGGTGCTGAGTGCTGACTTAATTTTGTAATAACTTGACATTCCTTTCTCCACAACTTTTATCAACATGGAGATGATTGAGTTTTATGGCCTATTTTAGTTTTTTGGGATGTAAACTTCCTGATATGATATTTGCAACAATGTGTGGCTTAGGCAATCAGCTGAGCAAGCTTAATGAATCAGTTGAGGTAATCTTTTATATTGTATCATTTTGGTTTTAGCATCATACCTACCTTGGCAAACCCATGATATTATGATGCTAGAAGACTAATAGTAGAATTACTAAATTGCTATAATTACTCTCAAATATGAAAACTCTTATCTTTAAACTCTGTTATGTGATTAGGTACACAAATTCAGGTAAGTAATTGTTGCTAAATTTGATGACAAACTTGAAACACTGTCAATTTATGTACAAAGTGCTCATGTATTATAGTGAGTTGTTTACATGTAACATTTTTAAACAACCAAGTAAGGCAGTAACTGACTAGACAATCACTATGTAAAATTGTGATAGCTAACTACTAAACTGTTTACATGTGAAGTTTAGTGGACCTTGATTATGCTTTCTAAGAGGATTTAATATTTTTATTTTTATTAGAGATACTATAAGATTTTGTCTTCTTTGTTTGCCATTTTCGTATATCAGTTCCACATTCTTTTTAGGTTAAAGTAATCTTTTGGTCCTTATACATGACACTGATTTTCACTTTGGTCCCTATACGTAAAAAGTTATCAATTTGGTCCCTATACGTGACACTGGTTTTCAATTTGGTCATCACCGCTAATTAGTCCCTATATAAAAGGGACCAAATTACAAATTATTATCACATATAGGGACCAAATTGAAAATAATTATCACATGTAGGGACTGATTTCAAATTTTTTTTGTTGAATTGGTCCCTACATGTGACAATAATTTGCAATTTGATCCTCTTATATAGGGACCAATTAGCAGTGAGGACCAAATTGAAAACTAATGTCACGTATAGGGACCAAATTGATAACTTTTTTCGTATATGGACCAAATTGAAAATCAGTGTCACGTATAGGAACCAAAAGATTACTTTAACCTTCTTTTTATTTTTAATTTTTTTTGCTCACCATGTTTTCTTTCTCTACTATCAAGTGAGATAACACATAATACATAGGAAATCTCAGGAAAAATTGATACTTTGTGAGTAGTACGTGGTTGAGTTTAATATTGTTACAGGGAGCTACAGTTTCCCCAACCTTTTTAAATGCTCTTAAATAACTATATTAATACAGATTAAAGACTGGATTCCTTCAATTATATGAGGCTAACGGCCTATTACCTTTTAATTACTTTACCTTCCCAATCCTATGCCCATCTCAAATTTTTCTTCATTGTTTGGATATAGTTTACGACTCCTATTCTTTCCTTCTGTTAAAATCTTCAACTTGCACAGATATATGCCTCGGAAGCTACATTGGGTCCGATGCACGAATCATGTGAACTTTTCTCTTTCTCGTTACCTACTAATGTGGTTTTCTTATTTTAACTGAATTTGTCTTTTCATATTAGTATCTATTATTCTTTAGCTATAGAAATGAAGTAGTGAGTTTCTATTATGTGTTAGACACTTACTTTGGCTCTCCTAAATTTTAGGTTCATGCTCCATCACTGTTTGTGAGGCATGGTGGTTGCTAAATATGTATTATATAGATTGAAATATTCAATTTTATGTCATTCAAATATTTGAACATTATATTTGAAACAATTGTAGAGCTTTTAAGGTGTAATATCGTTGGCTTCACATACCTAAACCTGTTTTAAGAGCATAATTATTAATTGTCATTGTCAATGTTTAACAAATTTGGTCAAATACAGCCTGATAACTGATGTGCAGTGATATCGTTTTCTTTTTTGCTTTCTTCTTTATACTATTAGATTTGTAAACAAAAAAATGGCTTAAGTTCAGTTATATCTACATGTTAGGATTGCACATAACATATTGAGAGTAAGAGATATCATCACATGCACATCCTCAGGTCGTTGCTTGGTCAAGGCGTTGTTCCAAGGGGCAACAGATTTTGTTAAAACTCACAGCTCAACAAGAGGTCAATTTAATTTTTAAGTGGCGCTTAATTTTTAATTCCAATTGGATGAATCAAAAGATGTTCTTCTTGAGGTTGAAATCCAGATAGGAAAATAATTTAGTTCATATGGTTGGATTTAGTACTTTTGGAGTTTAGACAATGAGGATTAGACAATTGTTTGGTTTTTTAGATTCCTAGCTTTACCTGTGGGCATATACAGTAGCTTTTAGGTATGAGACCCAACGAATGGACAAAGATATTAAATAAAGCTCTTATTGGTTCTTAATTTTATTATTTTGTACATTAATATTAATTTAACAGATACATATATTGATATTCATGTTTTGATATATGTTTTGATACATCTTATTTATATTGAGATAATTTTAAAACATTAAACATTATTTACGATAAGCACTTGTGCCGAGGGAGTTATAAGGTGGCTTGATGGTTTGGGGGAGGGAGATAGGGTTTGGAGTGATAAGGTGGAGGTTATGGGTTCAACTTCTCCTACTAACATAATAAATACTAACAATCTAATATTTGTCTATAAAAAAAAGCATTTGCGTATGTCGCATGGGCTCCTACACTAGCGGAATTAGAAAATATTGGCAGCTACATTATTCGTAATTTGAAATAAGCTTTTTTCTACTATTGGCTTTACTATTTATGACTCAGATTTCTGGTCATTTAAATTTTGTCACTTAACTATTATTGACTTTATTAAATTCGGTATTCAATTGATTAATATTTAAAAGTTTTGCCATTATTGGATCTACTAATCGTAAATTGACTATCAGTTGCAGTTAATTTAAAATGACCTTTAACATTGTAACTTCAAATTTATAGTTTGACATGTCTTATCGTGTTTCGTAAGAGAGAATGAGTAGAGCATCTATTTATGTCATTATTTAAATGAAAATTACACTAAAATTGATCCATTAAATGCAATTAGAGCAAAGTGGATACCATAGCGACTTTTATGTGGATCAATATATCTTTAAAATTATTAACGTAAGTTGCTAATAAATTAGTCAAATAATTATTCAACTAACTTTTTCGTTGACAAGTCTTGAAGTCCAATTTTGTGAAATATTTTTTTAACATATCCGGTTTAAGAAAATTATCAATCTCATACTTTTCACAACTTTCATATCATTTGTATCAGTTTTTGTGCTTTATAATTATGTCAATATTATTCTAAAAAAATTGTGTCAATATTGATATATAATTTACTTTATTTAGTTATTTCCTAGATAAAAAAACTGATTAATTTTCAATTATACTTTTAGAAAAATTTATATTAACCAATTCAGCGAGACCAGTGCAAATACACTAGTATATCGCTATAGTATATTAAAAGTAAACCATGTGTATATTATTTATTTGAAGTTATTCTTTAATATAATAAAGTGGGAAAATTCGTACACCACTGCAATGCACCGGATAAAGGTATATCATTATACCGCTAATTATAGACAATTTTTTCCATAGCACTTGCACGAGTGAATTACGTATATTGTCAGTGAACGAGGAATTTGATATGAAGGAATCAAGATCAAATATATTGTATTGGTTGAGTTGTAAAATTCGGTCATCGAGTTTGGATATCCGATCTAACTAAGGTAGGAATGATAAGATATTGATATTATCCTTAAATAAATCCTGATATTATCTGAAACAACCTTATCCGGTTAAAAGAGATAATGTCCCTTAAATTAAGAGATAAAATATTGATATTATCCTTAAATAAATATTGATATTATCTGAAACAATTTTATCTGGTTAAAAGAGATAATATCCCTTAAATTAAGGAAATCACATCTCAAAGAAGATTTAAGAGATAAAAGGAGATAAATCCAGATCTCTTAAAGATATGGGGATCCTATTATAAAAGGAGGAGAACCCAAGAGAGAAACTCATTTTTCACTAACCCCGGTGACTCTCCTTTAAGAGTATTAGAGAAACTAGCTCGACCAAGAGACTATTGAAAAGTCCTTGCTCGCTGGTATTAATCGGATACAAGATTCAGAGATTGAGATCACCGTACAACCAAGGGTTGAACCTAGAACTACGTCTGACTTTGATTCCCATTAGGATACATAGGACCGGAATACAATATTCTGTCAAGTCATAATCTAAAACAACCCCTATTGTTCACTCTTGGTTTGACGTTCTACGACGAGATTCCGGCAAGTCGGATCTCGGCAGGAACATTTGGCACCCACCGTGGGGCTGAGGTGAACTTTCCCCGGACGCGTATTTGTTAGTATCCGACGAGTAAATGATCAGATTATCTATCAACGCTCTTGCAACAAATGCCCCTTCAAATTTGATATTCTCATCACGGAAGAAACTTAGGGAAGAAATCTGGTTCCTTTCGTATTGTTCATTCGTTATTAAAATAGTTGCAAAATGGAAAAATGAAATTCTTTCTATTACGAAGTGCTTTAGGAAAATCATGAACTCAGAAGAGATCGAAGGATGAGAACAACCAGCAATATTAAATTTTCAACCAGCACATGTGCTGATCCACCCCCGCATAGTAGCTAATGCTCAAAGGCCCACTTGGAGGAATGGGCCCCCTGGTCCATCTACATATGTCGCTGCAAGGAGAACAAGCGTTTTGGCTTTTCCTTGTGAAGAATCAATAAAGATCATCTTCAATAGCAATGGTACCTTGTTTAGCAATTGGTGTAGAAGCATATACTGTAGTAGAAGAGAGTCGAACATCATATCCTCTCACCCAAAGGGCTCTTTTCCGAAATGGTAGCCAAAAAGTGATGCAACGTCAACCTCGGTTACAACTTGGTCCTAGCCGACTTGGAAGAAGAAAAACAGAGCTTACGTATTGATCGGTTCAAGTTGTTCAAAGATAAGATATTATCTCTATCATTGTCATCATCTTTATTGCATGTTAATTTGAAATTTGAATCTGTTGAGAACAGAGGGAAGAAGGTTTCTTAGAGAGCTCGGCCTCGGAGAGCTGAAGAAGATGTCTTAGAGAGCTCGGCCACCACAGCTCGGCCTCAGAGAGCTAAAGACTTAGAGAGCTCGGCAACCACAGCTCGGCCAGCACATCTCGGTCTAGGAGAGCTCGACCATATGGGCTTGAGGGAATGCCTAAATTAGAGGCCGTGAAATGCTCAGGTGATATTGTTCTTTAAATCTAGTTTAAATCTAATATGATTTGATATGTTTTACTCCACGCCTTTAATGTTGTGTTATGTAGCATCATATCATATTATTTATATATTTGAGCAAAGTGATGTTCGGATGATACCACTCCCAAAGTCACAAAATTTGCAACTACAAAGTGGTTGAGCTCCGGCTCCCTTGAAAATAACAGGTCGAAGCTCCGTGCTTCCCTTTCCACAAGGTCGAGCTTCGTCTTCCTCAAAACTCGCAGGTCGATATTTGCTCCCTTAAAAACTCACAGTTCAGCTCCGGCTCCCGAAAGGTCGAGCCGAAACTCCCTCTCGAAATTTGACTAAGAGGAAGACGAGTCGGAGCTCCTCAAATTAAAACCATAGAGGCCGAGTTACACTCCCTCTATAAAAATCATAGAGATCGAGCTCAAGCTCCACTTAAATGGAAGAGTGTGGGGGAGAACATCTCCCTTAGAAAATAAAGTTCCATCAGCTCGAGCATGCAAACACCATACTAACTCACAAAAAACAAGAGCCTAAAAAGGTGACCGAGCAAAAATCGACCGAGCTGTTGTCGAAACACCAAACCTAAAGAGGCAAAAGTCCTAAAAAGGTGACCGAGCTAAAATTGATCGAGCTATTGTCGAAACGCCGAACCTAAAGAGGCAAGAGCCTAAAAAGTTGACCGAGCTAAAATCGACCGAGCTGTTGTCGAAACGCCGAACCTAAAGAGGCAAGAACCTAAAGAGGTGACCGAGCTAAAATCGACCGAGCTGTTGTCGAAGCGCCGAACCTAAAGAGGCAAAAGTCCTAAAAAGGTGACCGAGCTAAAATCGACCGAGCTGTTGTCGAAACGCCGAACCTAAAGAGGCAAGAGCCTAAAAAAGTGACCGAGCTAAAATCGACCGGGATGTTGTCGAGACGCCGAACCTAAAGAGGCAAGAGCCTAAAAAGGTGACCGAGCTAAAATCGACCGGGCTGTTGTCGAAACGCCGAACCTAAAGAGGCAAAAGCCTAAAAAGGTGACCGAGCTGAAATCGACTGAGCTGTTGTCGAAACGCCGAACCTAAAAAGGCAATAGCCTAAAAAGGTGCCAGAGCTGAAACTGAAATGCCAAACCTAAAAAGGAGAAAGTCCTAAAGAGGTTGACCGCGCTAAAATCGACCGAGCTAAAGTCGAAATGCCGGGCCTAAAAAGGGAAACAAAGAACCTAAAAAGGTTGATCGAGCTAAAATCGACCGAGCTAAAGTCAAAATGCCGGATCAAGCTAAAATCGAAAGACCGAACCTAAAAAGGTATGCAAGAAAAACATGAAATAGTTAACTATGATAGGGTCGAGCTCAAAAAGCTCACGAGGCCAAATTAAAATGCCAAGCACAAAAGGTGAGTAAGAACTTAGGAAAGTTAACCGAGTAAATCCAAATGCTGGGTTAAATACCATAAGTATGAAGTCTTTATCATTCATAAAACAAAAAGTACATAGGGTATAGCCAAGAGTACAAAATATCTTAAAAATTTGCTGAGTTACTCATGGGCATTCCTATAAGCAAAGACCCCATCAAGGTTGGAACCAATAGTGTCTTCAGCTTGCAAAAGAGCAACCGAGGATGGCTCGAGCACGACCACTTCAATTCCTTTGTTCTCCTCCTCTCCCACAACCTGCTCTTCATTATTCTCATCTTCCTTATCATCGAGCTCGGACAAAGGAACCATTATGCCATCTTTATTAAAAGCCTTGTCCACGCCGGCTCTCGAAAGATCAGAATCAGGAACAAAGCGCTGGATTTGTTTTATAGCATGCGAGAACCCAGAAGCGCGTTCCCTTATAATCTGGGCTTCAGCTTCTTTCAACTCGAACTGAAGCTTGCAATTAGCCTTTTTCTTAGTAGCAAGAAACTGCTGAAGATTGTCAACGGAAAGCTTTAAAGCCTTGGCAGCCCTCTGAAAGTCAATCCCTTCATCGTAGAGAGCTCGGATTGAGGAGAGGAGTTGGACTTCTCAAGCTCGACATTTCAAGTTTTCAATTGCCCAATTAGCCGAGCTTGCTCTTCACACTTTGCCACGGCTTTTTCAAGCTCATCCTCAGTGCGCAAAGTTCGGGCAGCTTCTGCCTTCATGCTTTTCATTATTCGAAAGCTCGTGTCTTGAAACACGGGTAATGGAGGAGACTCGGAGAGCATAAGTGGCCGCGACTTTCATGCTCATGTCAGGGCCATATTCTAGTAAAAGTCGAGCATATGCTGGCTTAATAACTTGAGAATCCACTAAAGGGCCCGAGCTAAAATTGTCTAGCCAAGAACAAAGGGCAGAAACCCAAAAAGCCGAGGCGAAGTATTACTCCCTCACACCAAAAAGCCGAGGTCGAGCTATGCTCCCTCGCACTACACACTGAAAAAAGTCGAGGTCGAGCAATGCTTTCTCCCTTGCACTAAAAATCCTAGATCGAGCAAAACACCTTCGCACCAAGGTAATGTCCACAGCAGATCATGCATATTAGAGACCAAGATTTGAAGGAAATTATGGTAGTGTTCGACCCAATAAGCTAGAATCCCAAGTAAGACTTGGCTCCGGACGAAAATCCGAGCAGTGCTCGACCAAGTAAGTCGACAACCCAAGAAAGAGTTGGTTCTAAAAAAAACAAATTTTAGAGCAATGCTCCCGAATCATAATCCAAAATCCTCGGCACCAAAAAGCATGTTAAGATATGCGGGTTGACATTTAAGCTCTTTAACTTATTTCAAGCTTGGAGCTTGGGGGACTTATGGGGATAAAGGAAGGATATTCTCGGAAATCACAGAGAAAGGATATCTCTTAGCCTATAGCTCGATTGTTATTATGAAGAACTTGTAGAAAACTATTTTCTCATACAAATTGGAAAAGATATTAGGAAATTTATTCTGAGATACACCTTCAAGATCGGTAAAAATAATGACATTCGAGGTCAAGTGTCAAGTTAGCGGGTATTTCAAAATCCACCAGATGAAAGGGTTAAGAGCTACTCGAAGAAAATGTTAAGAGCTCTCAAAAGCTTCAAAGACCGAGCTACATTCGGAAAAAGGTGAGTCAAGTTCAAACTCTCAAGATAAGCATCTTGAAAGCATAAAAAATTTCAGCTGAAATACAAGCCTGAGGTAAATTCCTAATGATCGAGTTTGAGCTTGACTTTCCAAAAGATCGGTTCGAGCCCGAATCATTGATAAGTTGAATCTCAGCTACCAGTTTCTAAACTTGTCTTAACAAAGGTAAGATTGAAGTATCTTCTGTTCAGAACATGTTATTGGCCGAGATGTGAACCTCAACCACTAAACTCGAGTACTACCCGAGATGTGAAACTCGGCCACTGAGCTTGATTAGTCGAAGTAAGAGGATCTATGCAAATCCAGTACTTTATCGACCCCAAGGACAAGCTCAGCTTCTTTCATAAAGCTTAATTTTGTGCTATTCTGAGCTCAAAGCTTGGGGAGCTTATATACTGGTCGAGATGTTAAACTCGCCCACCGAGCCTACCAAACTAAAATATTGGACGAGAAATAAACTAGATCACCAAACCCAAACAATCAAAGGGAAATGATTACTAGACTCACCCACCGTGCCCGCTGAACTTAAGAATTGACCGAAATGTAAAGTTCGGTAACTCGCCATAAGCTCCGGCTTCCTACTCGGTTCAAACCGAGAGGCGGGTCACAACCCCTCTCGCTTGGAAGTCGAGGAGCGACTCCTTCCAAACAAACAACTCGGAAGTCGAAGAGCGATTCCTCCCGAGGTTCAAATCGAGAGGCGAGCTATGGCCCTCTCGCTTGTAAGTCGAGGAACGACTCCTTCCAAACAAACAACTCGGTTGAGCTCCGGCTCCCTACTTGGTTGAGCTCTAGCTCCCTACTCGGTTGAGCTCCAGCTCCCGACTACTGGTTCGAGCTCCGGCTCCCTACTTGGTTGAGCTCCGGCTCCCTACTCGGTTGAGCTCATGCTCCCAACTACTTGGTGGAGCTTCGGCTCCCGACCACTCGGTTGAGCTTCGGCTCCCGACTACTAGGCTGAGCTCCAGCTCCCTACTCGGTTGAGCTCCGGCTCCCGACTACTCGGTTGAGCTCCGACTCTAGACTTATCATTTGAGCTCCGGCTACTCGCGGGACTTGTATATGGGCTGAGGTGTAAAGCTCGGTCACTTACCTCGTCGACTTGAAAGGCTAAAGAGACCAAGTTTCTAACCTCGTAAGGCCGAGGTATCAAGCATAGCTCGACCACTAGGAAATCAAAAGAAATGATTGTTAGGCCCACTTTCCAAAGCCGCTAAACTCGAATGTTAGCCGATGTATGAAGATTGGCCATCGAACTGTGGCAAAAAGGGAAGAAGCCTTACTCAATAAATCTTGAACTCAGATAATTTTAAAGCCAAGCTCGACTCATGTCATGAAAACTTCTACGCTCCGTTGAGCTCGAAGCTTGGGGGGCTTGTGTACTGGCCGAGGTGTAAAACCCGGTCACCGAGCTTGGATACCCGACCCAACCAAGGCGGGAATGATAAGATATTGATATTATCCTTAAATAAATCCTGATATTATCTGAAACAACCTTATCCGGTTAAAAGAGATAATGTCCCTTAAAATAAGAGATAAGATATTGATATTATCCTTAAATAAATATTGATACTATCTGAAACAACCTTATCTGGTTAAAAGAGATAATATCCCTTAAATTAAGGAAATCACATCTCAAAGAAGATTTAAGAGATAAAAGGAGATAAATCCAGATCTCTTAAAGATATGGGGATCCTATTATAAAAGGAGGAGAACCCAAGAGAGAAACTCACTTTTCACTAACCCCGGTGACTCTCCTTTAAGCGTATTAGTGAAACTAGCTTGACCAAGAGACTATTGAAGAGTCCTTGCTCGTCGGTATTCATCAGATACAAGATTAAGGGATTGAGATCACCGTATGGCCAAGGGTTGAACCTAGAACTACGTCTGGCTTTGATTCCCATTGGGATACGTAGGTCCGGAATATAATATTCTGTCAAGCCATAATCTAAAACAACCCCCATTGTTCACTCTTGGTTTGACGTTCTACAGCGAGATTCCGGCAAGTCGGATCTCGGCAGGAACATATATATAACATCAAATAATGATAGAAAAAATTAACTAACATGTAAAGGTAAATCATATGAAATAAAATTGATATATAATTATCAACTTAATATAACATGAAGTTTAAATTACACTGAACTATTTGTAAATTTATTAAATCATCGAATCCCAATTTTGACTATAAATTACACTCACCTTTTTTTTATATAGTTATGAGCAGGTATTAACTCAACATGGTTAAGTTATTAAAAAGAAAAATTTATTTATAAAAAATTATTTGATAAAGAAACACTCATTATGAATTTGAATAGCTTGAATGTTATATATAAAAGAACTTTCTCAAATAGAGTTTTCTGATTACAATCTCTTAACTTTTGAACCAATGATTTTGTATTAGATACCAAATACATGAATGTGAACACCTAATTTTGTCCGGATGTTTTTAATTGATGTTTTGAAAAAAATGATAAATAAAAAAAACTTTGCAAAAGAAAAAAGTTTTTTGTTCTTGATACAATATAGAATTGAACATAACCCAATTTTGTTTGTTGTTGCAAGCCTATTATCTAAATTATCCAAATTTAGAAACAAAAACAAACAAACAAACAAACAAACAAAAGCTTCATACTTTTTTTTATTATTTATTTATTCTTTGTCCTTTTTTTTCCTTGCTTTGTCCTCTTCCATTAGAGGGAAATCAACTTTATATTTTATTTCATTTTTTTGTTTTCTTTCACTTTTTTTCCAAAAAAAGGGGGAACACTACCCCTGCCTTTGCACCAGCCAGCAGAGTGGTGGAGGCAGAGCTAATTTGCTCCATACCCAATGTACCACCCTCTGCATTTTTTTGTCTTCACCCTCAGCAAGGCCAACGTCTTTTTCCCCTTTGGTCTACTATATATTGCATTGAACAGTGACAATGAAAGGGGGGAACGAAAAGACCCAGAGACCACAATCTTCTTGTTCCTTTCAGCTACGATGACAAATCAAAAAAAAAAACAGCAACATAAAATGTGAGAAAATTCCATTAACCTCCAACAACACACAAATAAAACACCAGACAGAATGACCTTTATCTCCCATCTTCATCTTCTTCATTTTGCAAGCCCAAAATCTTCCTCCCTCTCATGTTTGAATCACCCATAACCCATAAAACAACACTCACAGACAAGGGAAAGAGAAGAAAAAATAAAACATTTGTCCCTGTTCTTGTTACTCTGCTGCCTCCGCCATCTCCTCCGTCTCCACGTTGTTGTGCTCCTCTGCCATATCCGTACTCCTCCGCCTCTCCTCTGCCAAGCCGCAGTCGTTCCTCCGCCGTGTCGAACTCGGAACCCAGCAGACCTCGAACCGTACTCCTCCGTCGCACTCCACAACATCGCCGTCTCGCCCAGACCGCACCACCACACCACAGCCGCGAGATCTGTCACGGACCGCCATCCTCCACCAGATCCGCACGAACCGCCACTGGAGTTGCAGATCTGCTCTCGTCACTGTCGTGCCTCGATCCGACAACCACCGCGTGAGCCATCGTGGGCCAGACGTCCTCCCTCCGCCGTCGTCGTGTCCGTTCATGCATCCACTCCCCCTCCTTGGTTCTTCTCGTTTCTGTAGGTAACGAAGGCTAAGCCTCTGATGCTTTGCTTTTACCTTCATTTTATTCTTTTTAATTTTTGTTTTCATGTTACATACTTGAATACTTATTAGGTTCTAATGGTGGGCTTGTGCAACATGTTTTTTATATGTTTTTTTTTTTGTTTCGGTGTGATATGGGCCAAGCAGAAGACAAAAAGAGAAATTTGACCCTTTTTTTTTAAAAAAAAAACTCTTTGGGCAATGTCTGTTAGGTCCAAAATGTTGTTTTTTTTTATGTTTGTAACTGGGCCAAGGATGTAGTGAGGCCCATCAGAAAGAAACATAAGTTGTGGGCTAATCACTAGGCCTCTCTCTTTTTTCTTTCATAAGTCTCGGTCTAGTTAAAGAAAAAAAAAAGGGGGGGGGGGGGGTGGGGGGGTGGGCCTCTAAAAAAGATTTTCAGTATTTTTGAAAAAAATGAAAAAATAATTTCTTTCTTTAAAAAGAGGAGTTTGTTGTTTCTTTATTCCTCAATTGAAAAATACTTTTTAAATTACAAATTTACTTTTCAAAAAGGAGTAAAATAATAAATCATCTTTTAAGTTTTTTTTTGTTGACTCTTTGTACATAATGAAAATTCTTCCCAAAAGAAACCTTTTTTAAAGAAATTCTTTTTTTTAAAAATATTTTAAGTTCACGCAACAATCTACAATATTGATGTATGATTTTTTCATCCTCAAGTATTGTATGAATTGTAAAGGTTCATCGTATAGCTCCGCTATCTTTAACCCTGTGCAAGAGTGAATTCCCTTTTGTATAAAATAATAAATGTTTTCAATTTACTCCTTTGATTCAATTTTATAAAATAAATTCTTTTTTAATTCACGCAACAATCTACACGTTGATGTATGATATTTCATCCTCAAGTGTCATATGAATTGTAAGGGTTTGTCGTATAGCGCTGCTATCTTGGACTCTGTACAAAGGTGAATTTATTTAAAATAAAATTCTTTTCTAAAACAAAAGAATCAAAAAAATCAAATCTTTATCAAAATTAAAATCAACCAACCAATCAAATATTTTCAAAAGAACTACGTGACTTTGAGTTTTCCATCGCACCCGGGAATACGTAGGAGCAAGATAAATCATCTTGTCAAGCCAAAACTAAATTTTCCTTTTTTTTGTGTCTCTTTTTATGTTAAAATAATTAATCAAAATAATTAAAATTTTCTATTTTTAGGGATGCTCTATGGAAACGGTGTCATATCCAGTCCCTTAGATTTGAGGTTACCATGTGGACTCATGTGTCATGTTCAACCTCATTTAGTTTTTATAAACAATAAATTTAAAAATTTAAAATATTAACAATTAAAAATAATTCTTTCTTGTAAATAATTTTTGGGGTAAAATAAATATTTAAAAGGTTATTAAAATGTTTTTGCACAATTAACTTGAGGTACCGTTTTTTAAACGGGCGATGTAGGGTGCTAACACCTTCCCTACTCGTAACCTACTCCCGGACTCATCTCTTTTTTTTTAGACCAGTTTACCTTTAAATAATTGGGTTTTCTAAGATTTTCCCAATAAAAATTTTAGTGGCAACTCCTCTCTTTTTTCCCTGTGCCCGAACGAGACGGTCGCGACAGCTGGCGACTCCACTGGGGACTTTTGTGAGTCAAACCTATCATAGTTGGTGGTGCATTTTTTAAAAAACAGCTTTGAAAATATTTGTTTTACCTTTTTTGTTTTATTTCTTTTTTTAATGCTTTCATAACTGCTTTTGTATATTCTTGCAACCTTACAGTAAAAAACTTTTGTATTGGTGTTGTTTGTTCCTTTTTTTGCAGGTTTGGGGTAGTTTTGTTTTAATAAGTTTTTGTGAAGGTTTGTATGCTCCCATCACACACATCATCATCACATATTCACGCACTTTTGGGCTCTATACCCGAGTCTTGGAATGCCATAAGATTAGAAGGGGGTTCAGTGATGTTATTGTGATGCTTTTGCGTCCCTGACAGTCACTGATTCTCCCACTCGGATTGCTACTGGTACATGGACTACCATATTGTGACTTATTTGTCCCTGTGGTGAGGTTCATGGATTCAGATCCTTATCTTTTAGATGAGGGTAATCCGGGGACCATATGTTTAGGGGTCTAGATCTGTCCCGAAAGTCATGCACATAAAATGTCATTAGCAGCCTACCAAAATAGGGTCCTGACTTCATAAGTCCCAACTTTAGGATACGATCTATGTAGGACAAAAGGGAGCGCATTCCATCTTTTTCTGCAACATGAATAATCACATTTATATCTCATGCATCATAACGATTTTCTGCATGCATCCCACATGCACCTTAACATGCCACTCATTCGTGCATCCTATTACACTCATTATTATATTGTAAGCTCGTGCATGTAGTATTTTAGGCCATGCATCGTCAATATGTCATTCATTCATGCATCTTGGTACACTCTCATGCATAAGTAATTTTGCTTTCCAAATGTTATTTATAAAATACAATTTCCCTTGCACATATAATTTGGTGAGAGATAACACCTTTGGTAACAAGAGATGGAAAAAGTCAAACACACTAGCAATGCTCCCACCACCAAGAACTCCAGGGTGATCTTGAACTCATTAGAGAATCTGAAAGAGTTGAGCCAATCTTTGCCTCAAGAATATCGAAAAAGCTTCGTCAAGAAGTATGGAGGGATCTTGGATCTAATTTTCATACCGGTTCAAGCTACTGCTTTGAGTGCTCTAAGTCAGTATTGGAACCCACATCTCAGATGTTTCGAGTTGCCAAACATGGACATTACACCCACAATTGAAGAATATGCTTGCTTGTTAAGGTTGCCAATCCAGAAAAATCCCGTCGTGTACTTTCACCTAGGGCAATACTTGACCATTACAAGCATAGCAGGATTACCGGGGCTTCCTGAAATTGAAGTGAACTTGACCGGGCACTCAAACTCGCGAGGGTTAACCCGAAAGTTTCTTGAAAATTATTTGAGGAAACTAATGGATCGACAAGATTGGGAAACCTTTGAGAGGGTATTGGCACTAGCAATATATGGGTTGGTTCTATTTCCATCGATGCTAGACATGATAGATCAAGCAGCAATGGACGTGTTCTTCACAGTTGAAAGAAAGAAAAACCCCGTGCCGGTAGTATTGGCTGAAAAGCTTTTGACTCTAGAATTTTGTCAGCGGCATCCATAGGGGAAGCTCGGATGTTGTGCACAGTTGCTCTACGTATGGGTCATGACTCACATGTAAGCAAAAGGCTATATAAACCACCATTCAGATCCACTAAGAGGCTTCCATAACATCCCTACAAGACAGCTTAATGAAGAGGAATGGAAGAGTGAGTTTGACAAGGTGGAAAGAGACTCGTTTAAGTGGGTATGCCCATGGTATGAAAGTCAACAAGGGCAAGATATCATTTATAGCTGTGGTGACTATCCAAATGTTCCTTTGATGGGCCCAAGAGGGTGCATATCCTACACACCCGCCATAACCTTACAACAACTTTGTTGGACGCAAACCGTGCCACGAGAAGAACAACTCGGTGGATGCTGTTTTCGATACGAGGATGGTGAGAATACCATGTTGTTGGCAAAAGAAGTTAGAAATGCATGGAAAAATGTGAGGATGGCGGGGAGATCACAATTGGGCCGACCAATCCTAATAATTGTCTCAGAGTATGAAGCATGGAGAAAATCAAGGAAAGGTCCTGTCAACATTCTTGCAGAAAACGCGAAAGCTGAAGATTACTCCCATTCGGTAACTCAAATGGCAGAACAACTGAAAGTCCTGGAAGAACAAATGAAGGAAATGGAACAACAAAAGCAAGATGTCGAGTTGAAAATAGCCATTGGTCAGAAGCGTTGTGAGAGGTTGACAAAGGAAAATGAACATTTAAAAGATTTGTGTGCAGATATCTCCGTAATCTCAAGAGTCCAGAAGAATACGGACAAGGTCCCGCCGGGCGTCATGACTAGGATCCAGAATCTTGAAAGCAAAGTATTGTCCTTGACAACAGAGAGGCATCAACTAAGAAAAGAAAAACGTCAGTTAGAAGAAGAAATCATTCAGCAAGGAGATGTGAGAAAGTCATTGGAAGTGGAAGTCAATCGACAAAGGGGAGTCAATGCCAACTTACAAAAGCAAATTTGTGCACAAAATAGGATGACTGATGAGTTGGTACAAAAGGTCCAAGAGCTGAATATCCTACTAGTCGAAATCAAGAAGCAGTGCGATTTAGGGTGGACCTCAGCAAAATACTATCATGATCGAGTGGTTCAAGCAATGAATGTCGTGAAGTGGTGGAGAGAAGAGGCGCGAGAGCGAGGGATAGATATTGACATATGGGAAAAAAGATATATGAGAATGAATTTGGAGCTAAGCAATTGTATTCCGAATTTTGTCAACTACTTTGAAAAGGCAGAGAAACAAATTCGTGCAGACCCTATGTTTCGTCTCCCGACTGAGTTGGATGATTTCATGCAAATGTGTGGATGGATTGCTCGAGGGCTAAAAAGAAAGAGACCTAAGCTATTGACTTTAGGACGAAAATGTTGTAACAATGTCGATAATTATGATGTAATCCCAATCTATGTATTGTTTTTAGGAGATTTAATGAAATATGGCCTTGCCTCCATAATTTCATGTTTTGCTTTGAGGAGTTTTTAATGAAATCAGTTCCTGCCTCTATGATTCCTTCGCACTCCAACTCTTGCACTTGACTTGCGACGACACCAATCGTGGAGCATGGCCTTCCTTTAGTATGTTGTCAACTACATCTTTGCCTTATAGGATTCTTCCTTCTGCGCAAAGGGTAGGACGAGATGTCTCAATTCAGAATTGCTAGTGTGTTTGAGATAACATCTATTGTGGAGAGTTGTTTCTCCCCTAGATTTGTTGTCAACTCCATTTCATCTTATGAGCACAATGCTCTCTGTGTGGGATGGAGGGACCATCTTTTGTCTGTTATAATGTGTTAACTCAAAAAATATATATAATAATAATAAACTCCAAAGGTGATTTTCGGAGAAGCCTTTTGCTTTTTTTCCAACATTTTTTTCTCACTTTTGTTTCGATTAAAATAGTGTGTGGCTTTTCTGAACAATTGCTCGAAGACACCCTTATCGCACTCGGTCACAGACAAGAGCCATGGCGGATGAACTAGAAGAAGTCCAAGAGATTAGGGATGAAGTCAGTCAAATCAAGGATCAAATGACTCAGATGATGGAGATCCTACAAGCAATGCAGAAGGAAAAGAACTCAAAGGAGAGTCCTCCAGCCTCGAACGAAGGACATCCGGCCATACCTCTCATTCCCCCTAGTTTTGCTCAGATTCCTATTCAAGGATTCAACCAACCGGGGGCCATGATGCCTCTCACTATTTATCCAAGCAACCAAACTCATTTTTCATTTGACCCGAACAATCCCCCATACGGTTTGCCTCGTGGATTTGTGCCACCAACGGCCCCCAGCCCACAAGACGGCATTCAAAACTCTGAACATATCACTCAGACGCAAACCCCCACCGATGCTGTCGAAATGCCACAATCATAAACCGTCAACCCTACAGATGGTAACACCCCAACGGTGACACTCTCTGCCAATCCAAAAAATCCACAATACACCCTACATTATGGACCCCAGGGGACTCAAATGATGCCAAATTTTGGATCCTCCTACATGCCATACTCCTTCCCTCAGAATATGTACGGTGAAACTCCAGTGAATCAGTCAAGAGGGGATTCCCAATCTAAAGAAAAGTTGGAAGTGCTAGAAGAAAGACTACGGGCTATTGAAGGAGAAAATAGTTATGGTCTGCGGGATGCTTCGGAACTTTGTCTGGTGCCAAATGTTATAATTCCACCAAAATTTAAGGTACCTTATTTCGACAAATATCGGGGAACCACTTGTCCAAAAAACCATCTGAACATGTATGTAAGGAAGATGGAATCATACGCTCAAGATTATAAGGTCTTGATTCACTTCTTCCAAGACAGTTTAACTGGGGCAGCTTCAAATTGGTACACGCATCTCGAACGGGCCCATGTCCGATCCTTCAAAGATCTAGCAGTTGCATTCCTGAAGCAATACAAGTACAATATTGACATGGCTCCCGATAGGATGCAACTCCAAAATATGGCAAAGAGAGACACAGACTTTCAAGGAGTATGCACAACGATGGAGGGAACTGACTGCTCAGGTGGAGCCTCCGTTGGCTGAGAAAGAAATTGTGGCAATGTTCATTGATACACTCCAGTTGCCTTTCTATGATAGAATGATTGGAAGTGTGTCATCGAACTTTTCTGACATGGTCATTATCGGTGAAAGAATCGAAAGTGGAATGAGGACTGGCAAAATCACCAAGACTTCATTAGCGAATGGCCCAAAGAAAGCCCCGTTTGTGAAAAAGAAGGAGGGAGAAGCACATGTAGTAACCTTTGAACAAAAGAAACCAAACCAATTTAAACCAAACCAAACACTTACCTTCCAAACCCAATACGCCCCATGTTACCAACCACTTCCATATCACCAGGCCAACCAGCCATACATCGCTGCCACCTCACAATTTCCAAATCCTCAACAGATGGCTCCTTACCGGCCATCACACCCCTCTCAACCTCAAACACACCTCACCATGCCACCTCAAACTTTTCTACCCTCAAGTCCAAGTCCAAACCCAAACACCAGCCAAACAAGACCACCGTATAACTCGGAAAGAATGCCAGTACATTTCGACCCGATACCCATGACCTACACTGAGCTACTGCATCAGCTTATAAGCAAATCCGTGTTGACTCTTATCCCAATGAAACCATTGGGGCCTCCTTATCCGAAGTGGTTTGACCCAAATGCTAAATGTGAGTATAATGCGGGGGCAATAGGTCATTCCACTGAGAACTGTGGGGCTTTCAAATTCAAGGTACAGGATCTTATTGATGCTAAGTGGTTGAGCTTTCAGAAAGATGCTCCGAATAGGGCACAAGGTCCTATGCCAAATCATGGGGTTCGGGAGTCAATGCCATTGATAGCTTTATGGAACCTACTCTTAAGAGCCAAGTGGCTGATATCAGAACTCCCATGAGAGTTATTTTAAGGGAGATGCAGAAACATGGATTGGTGCAAACCTCAATTGTTGAAGAGAAGACTCTTGATTAAGAGATAAGTGTGACTTCGACGGGAATATGGGGCATTCAATTGAAGACTATGCAGAATTTCGATAGGTTGTGCAACAGTTAATAGATATGAAGATTATCCTAATTGGTTATGAACTGAATGAGTGTGGCATTAACATGGTCGCTGAATCTACAATTTCCCCAACTCCAGTTAAGATAACTCATTTTACTGTTGTGATTAATCCTCAACCGGTTCCTGAGCAAGTCGCTCCGAAGCCAGTGGTGATACACTATACTTAGAAGGAGCCTATGCCGGTTTCGAGTGGGCCAACACCAATTGTCATCCGAGTCCCAGGTCCTTTCCCTTACAAGGACACCAAAGCGGTGCCATGGAAATATGATAGGCAGGTTCAACAAAGTCCTCCCAACCGGACCACTATGGTTACCAACATTTCGGGAATGACTAGGAGTGGTCGCATTTATACTCCAGAGGTATTGCGAAGGGAGGGAACGGAAAAGGAAGAAAAAGATCGCAAGGGGAAAGAGAAGGTGGAAGGAACGCCGGCTGAAAAGGATACCAAAGGAGGTGATAATAAAAAGGAGGTATCTGATGACGAATTCGACGAATTCTTGAAGTTCATCAAGCAAAACGAATACAAGGTCGTGGATCAATTGAATCAAACTCCAGCTTAGATATCTCTTTTGTCTTTGTTGATGAATTCTGAGCCACATAGGAGAGTGCTGATGAAGGTGTTGAATCAAGCTCATGTCTCTTATGACATCACAATTGATAAGCTTGATAACATCGTGGGTAACATCGTTGCTGATAATATATCACTTTCACTGATGATGAAATTCCGGCTGAAGGAATAGGGCACAACAAGGAGTTACACATCTCTGTGAAGTGTCGAGATCATGTCATGGCTAGGGTTCTCATTGATAATGGTTCTTCTTTGAATGTAATGCCAAAGTCAACACTGGCAAAGTTTCCTTTCGATGGAACCCATATGAAGCCAAGTACAACGATTGTAAGGGCTTTTGACGGTACACGGAGGGAAGTCATGGGGGAAATTGAATTGCCCATTTAGGTTGGTCCTTGCACCTTTGAGGTACTCTTCCAAGTGATGGACACCACACCAACTTACAGTTGTCTCCTAGGACGACCATGGATCCATTCGTCTGGAGCCGTACCTTCCACATTACACCAGAAAGTGAAGTTCATTGTCGATAGTAAGTTGATAATTATTTCTGGAGAGGAGGATATGTTAGTGAGTAAGCCATCAGCAACCCCTTACATTGAATCTGCCGAAGAAGCTCTTGAAACCGCTTTCCAATCGCTTGAAATTGCCAATGCCACTTATGTCGGGGATGGTGCTCCACTATTGAAACCTCGGTCATCTAAAGAGTCCGTTATGATGGCTAGGGTTATCCTCAAAGGAGGATACCGACCTGGAAACGGTTTGGGGAAGAATAGCCAAGGTGTCACCGACATTCTCATGCTCACCGAGAACAAGGACAGGTTTGGCTTGGGATATAAACCCACCAAGGCCAACAAGATGAGGGTTATAGAAGAGAAGAAAAGAAAGAGGCTAGCTCGGCTGTAAAATCGTGAATACGAGGCTGAAAGGGTTCCCATCTGTGACCTTCGACAGAGCTTCCGAAGTGTAGGGTTCGCATTTATGGACCAAGCAGCAGCTGTTGAAGATTATTATCTCGCCAATCATGGTGTCAATTTGGTGTATCCATGCCCTCCGGATACAGAGCTCAACAATTGGGAGGTCATTGAGTTCCCCAGGACCGTAGAGTTTTTTTCAAAGTAATTTTGTAATGCCTATCCTTTAGCTTTGCCCAAGGCTTTAGGATTTTTGTTGTATTGGGCTTACTTGTTTCCGTTTCAGTATGACTTATCAATAAATGCATGCATTCAATATCTTTATGTTCTTATCACTCTTTTTACTTTCGCTTTTATTCATCGTTCGTCACCGATAAATGCAGTTTCCCATCTTTAACCGTTATTCATTCATCTTTCCCTGATAACTACCAAAATGCGGATCTAAAAGTGACTCTCTTGAAAATGAGAGTGTTAATAACTCAGCATACAATTTTGACTATCCTATTAATCATGCGGATGAGGTTGTTGATGATGATGGAGAAGTCTCTCCTGAACTGTTGAGGTTGGTAGAGCAAGAAGCCTGGGAAATTCGGCCCCATGAAGAGCCGAGCGAACTAATCAATTTGGGAACCGAAGTTGATAAAAAAGAGGTCAAGATTGGCCTTTCCCTGAAAGAAAAGGAGCGAAGTAGGATGATCAAGTTGTTGATGGATTATAAAGAAGTTTTCGTATGGTCATACCAAGACATGCCAGGGTTAGACCCCAGTGTAGCAGAACACAAACTGCCATTAAAGCCGGAGTGTCCTCCAGTAAAGCAAAAGCTACGAAGGATGAAAGCGGAAATGTCTTTAAAGATCAAGGAGGAGGTCAAGAAGAAACTGGATGCGGGTTTCCTAGAAGTGGTAAAGTACCATCAATGGGTCGCTAACATCATTCCTGTCCCCAAGAAAGATGGAAAGGTTCGAATGTGTGTCCACTATCGAGATCTGAACAGAGCTAGCCCCAAATATGATTTTCCTCTGCCTCATATTGATGTTCTTATAGATAATACTGCCCAACATGCATTATTCTCTTTCATGGATGGTTCTCAGGATATAATCAGATCAAGATGGCACCTGAAGAAATGGAGAAAACTACATTTGTCACTTTATGGGGAACCTTTTGCTACAAGGTTATGCCCTTTGGCTTGAAAAATGCTGGGGCAACATATCAGCGGGCTATGGTGGCTTTATTCCATGACATGATACATAAGGAGATAGAAGTTTATGTAGATGACATGATTGCCAAGTCCAGATCCGAAGATGATCATGTTGATAATCTGCAGAAACTTTTTGAGCGGTTAAGAAAGTTTAAGATCTGACTGAATCCAGTCAAATGCACTTTTGGAGTGAAATCAGGCAAGCTTCTGGGGTTCATTGTTAGTCAAAGAGGAATAGAGATTGATCCTGAAAAAGTTCGAGCAATCATCGATATGCCAGTACCTCGAACATAGAAAGAAGTTTGTGGGTTTTTAGGAAGATTGAACTACATTGCCCGGTTCATCTCCCAACTGACCGCGACATGTGAAAAAATCTTTAAATTGCTACGCAAAAATCAGGCAGTAACATGGAATGAGGATTGTCAAAAAGCCTTTGAGAAGATCAAACAATACCTACAGGACCTCCAGTCTTGGTTCCCCCAGTTCCAGGAAGGCCTCTTATCATGTATTTGACTGTTCTAGATGAATCTATGGGTTGCGTGCTGGGGCAACACGATGAGTCAGGAAGAAAAGAACATGCCATCTATTATCTAAGCAAGAAGTTCACCAGCTGTGAAGCTAACTACTCACTGCTAGAACGCATTTGCTGTGCCTTGGCTTTGGCGGCTCGCCGTTTGAGGCATTACATGTTGTGTTACACTACCTGGTTGGTGTCCAAAATGGATCCGATCAAGTATATCTTTGATAAGCCTGCTCTGACTGGAAGAATTTCTCACTGGCAAGTCCTGCTATCATAATACGACATTGTCTATGTCACCCAAAAAGCATTAAAAGGTAGCGCTCTTGCAGAATATCTAGCCAATCAGCCAGTTGAAGATTATGGATCAATGCAATGCGATTTCCCAGATGAAGATATAATGGCTTTGTTTGATCACATACAATCACCAGAAAAAGAAAAATGGACCTTTTTATTTGATGGAGCTTCTAATGCATTAGGGCATGGAATCGGGGCAATACTAATCTCACCGGAAAATGATTATTTCCCTGTCACTGCAACGCTTTGCTTTGATTGTACGAACAATATAGCCGAATATGAAGCTTGTGTGTTTGGCATACTGGCCGTGATAGAGTCAAAGGCAAGGACACTGGAGGTATACGGGGACTCTGCATTAGTCATCCACCAGCTAAGAGGGGAATGGGAAACCCGAGATGCCAAGTTAATCCCGTACCATGATTACATCAAAGGTTTGATTGAGCAGTTTGATGAAGTCACATTTCACCATATTCCCCGAGAAGATAACAAATTAGCCGATGCACTGTCTACCTTGTCCTCGATGTTCAAAGTAAGTGACGAGATGAACTTACCACTCATCAAAATGGAAAGTCGTGATCATCCTGCATATTGTCAAGTGATAGAGGAAGAGTCTGATCAAAAACCATGGTACCATGACATCAAACGCTTCATCCAAAGAAGGGAATACCCTCCGAGCACTTCAGAAAACGACAAAAAAACCCTAAGAAGACTTGTAATGGGTTTCTATTTAGATGGAGGTATTCTCTACAAAAGAAATCATGATATGGTGTTGTTAAGATGCGTTGACGCAAAAGAAGCTAAACGGATAATTGAGGAGGTCCATGAAGGATCTTTCGGAACACATGCGAGCGATCATGCAATGGCAAGAAAAATCTTGAGGGCTGGCCAATACTGGTTGACAATGGAGGCGGATTGTTTTAATTATGCGAAGATGTGACATAAGTGTCAAATATATGCTGATAGGGTTCATGCGCCGCCAGCTCCCTTGAATGTCATGACGGCACCCTGGCCATTCTCAATGTGGGGAATGGATGTGATCGGTCCAATCGAACCAAAAGCCTCGAATGGGCATTGCTTCATTCTTGTTGCCATTGATTATTTCACAAAGTGGGTTGAGGCTGCATCATATGCCAATGTGACCAGGAATGTCGTGATCAAATTTGTAAAAATAGAATTAATTTATCGTTTTGGGTTGCCAAGTGAGATTATCACTGATAATGCGACTAACTTGAACAACAAGACGATGAAAGAGATGTGCAAAAATTTCAAAATAAAGCATCGCAATTCCTCCCCGTACCGCCCAAAGATGAATGGGGCAGTTGAGGCCGCCAATAAAAATATCAAGAAGATTGTCCAGAAGATGGTGGTGACGTATAAGGATTGGCACGAGATGTTACCTTTTGCTTTACACGGCTACCGTACCTCTATTCGCACCTCGACAGGGGCAACGCCATATTCTTTGGTGTATGGGATGAAGTAGAGATCCCCTCATTAAGGGTATTGAGATAGGCGGAATTGGAAGAAGCCGAGTGGGTTCAGGATCGACTCGACCAATTGAACCTCATCGAAGAGAAGATATTAGCGGCATTGTGTCACGGTCAATTGTACCAGAGAAGGTTGATGAGAGCTTATGAGAATAAGGTACGCCCACGGCAGTTTCGGGAGGGTGATTTAGTGCTCAAAAAGATCCTACCAATCCAAAAGGATCATCATGGGAAATGAACCCCGAACTACGAAGGACCTTACATTGTGAAAAAGGCCTTCTCGGGAGGAGCTTTAATTCTCACCGGGATGGATGGGGAAGATCTTTCACTCCCTATAAACTCAGATGCAGTCAAAAAGTATTATGCTTGAACGCACTTTCCAAGAAGAAGAAGAAAAGTAAAAAAGTGAAAAATGAAAAAAGAAAAGCTGGTTAGACTGAAAATCTGAAAAGTCAGTCTAGGCAAAAGTTAGAGCAACCCGCTAGGATGAAAACCTGAAAAGGCGGTCTAGGCAAAAGTTAGGGTTCAAAATAAAATAACCAATGGAAGTGTTGTCAAGCCGATGAACTGGGGCAATCAGTGGGCTAGATGCATGAAGACCAGGGCAGATAGTATTCTCAGATGTTGATTAGTAAGCAGTCAAGATAGTATGAGGGATACTAACACTAGTCATGGAAAGAGGTGTCACTTGAGGAGATGTGATTCCACTCCACAACCCTTTTTGCAATTCCATACTCCTTTGTAATATCTGCTTTGTATTCCTTTTCGGTCCAAATATAATGACATTGACTCCCAATTCTTTTTACCCTTATCCCTTTGCCTTAACTTTTGTCAATTGTGTCTGTGCATTCATCATGATAAGTATATACTGGAATGTGAAACATGTATTGGTGTCTTCGATATGCATTTAGAATTCCCTTGAAAATCTCATAAAGTTCGTAAAGAACGAGATGATCTCTCGACAAAGGGCACCGTGGTCTACCGACAAGAAGCACGGGGACAATCATTGCAAAGGAAGCGTACCATTTCAAAAGTTCTTAGCCTTTGTTCTCCACGAAGACATGACAAGTTTTAGTTCATCACAAAGCTTGCCTGTGATCAACGCTTTAAGGGTCGAGGGTGATAATAAAAACCACCTAAACGATAAAAAAAATTTAAGAATTAAAATAGTAATGTGTTACGAGATTTCCTTGTGTTGCATTGAAATCATTTGAGGTTTTCATCAAGCATATAGGACATTTCCGGCATCATGCATTGTATTTTTTGTCTCTTGTTAGCACAAAACCCAGTAAATTGCACAGACATCTTTTTATTTTCTATCAAGCTTCAGTGGATAACCGACTCCGCAAGCTTTTAATCCTTTTGCTTTCAAGCTTCAGCGGACAACCGACTCCGTAAGCTTTTAACATTTAATTTCAAGCTTCAGCGAACAACCGACTCCGTAAGCTTTTAACATTTCTTGTCAAGCTTCAGCGGATAACCAACTCCGCATGCTTCTTATTTTTTATCAAGCTTCAATGGATAACCGACTCCACAAGCTTTTACCTTTCCTTTCAAGCTTCAGCGGACAACCGACTCCGTAAGCTTTTAACATTCCTTTCCAAGCTTCAGCGGATAACCGACTCTGCAAGCTTTTAATCCTTTTGTTTTCAAGCTTCAGTGGATAACCGACTCCACAAGCTTTTACCTTTCCTTTCAAGCTTCAGCAGACAACCGACTCCGTAAGCTTTTAACATTCCTTTCCAAGCTTCAGCGGATAACTGACTCTACAATCTTTTAATCCTTTTGTTTTCAAGCTTCAGTGGATAACCGACTCCACAAGCTTTTACCTTTCCTTTCAAGCTTCAGCGGACAACCGACTTCGTAAGCTTTTAACATTCCTTTTCAAGCTTCAGCGGATAACCGACTCCGCAAGCTTTTAATCCTTTTGCTTTCAAGCTCCAGCGGACAACCGACTCCATAAGCTTTTAACATTTATTTTCAAGCTTCAGTGGGCACCATACCCCGTAAGCTCTTCCGTATTTCTGTTCAAGCTTCAGCGGGCACCATACCCCGTAAGCTCTTCCGTCTTTCTGTTCAAGCTTCAGCGGGTACCATACCCTGTAGGCACTTTTATCTTTCTATTCGAGCTTCTATGGGTAATCCATCCCATAAGCTCTTTTTAATTATGCATCCTTTTACTTGTCAGCAAACCCCGGCCAAAATTGGAGTTCATGTCTTTACTCGTTTCTTATAATGCTAATAGGTTAACTATGGTTACACCTACTATCTAATAAGAAACAAGTAAAGAGTGGCAGTTGTGAACACCTAATTTTGTCCGGGTGTTTTTAATTGATGTTTTGAAAATAATAGTAATAAATAAAAATGATAAATAAAATAAAAACTTTGCAAAAGAAAAAAAGTTTTTGTTCTTGATACAATATAGAATTGAACATAGCCCAATTTTGTTTGTTGTTGCAAGTCCATTATCTAAATTATCCAAATTCAGAAACAAAAAAAAACAAACAAACAAAAGCTTCAGACTTTTTATTATTATTATTATTTATTTATTCTTTGTCCTTTTTTTTCCTTGCTTTGTCCTCTTCCATTAGAGGAAAATCAACTTTATATTTTATTTCATTTCTTTTGTTTTCTTTCACTTTTTTCCAAAAAAGGGGGAACACTACCCCGCCTTTGCACCGGCCCAGTGAGTGGTGAAGGCAGAGCTGATTTGCTCCATTCCCAATGTACCATGACAAATAAAAAAAAACAACAACAGCAACATAATATGTGAGAAAATTCCATTAACCTCCAATAGCACACAAATAAAACACCAGACAGAATGACCTTCATCTCCCATCTTCATCTTCTTCATTTTACAAGCCCAAAATCTTCCTCCCTCCCATGTTTGAATCACCCATAACCCATAAAACAACACTCACAGACAAGGGAAAAAGAAGAAAAAATAATACCTTTGTCCCTGTTCTTGTTCCTCTGCTGCCTCCGCCATCTCCTCCGTCTCCACGTTGCTATGCTCCTCTGCCATCTCCGTACTCCTCCGCCTCTCCTCCGCCAAGCCACAGCCGTTCCTCCGCCGTGTCGAACTCGGAACCCAGCAGACCTCGAACCGTAGTCCTCCGTCGTACTCCACAGCATCGCCGTCTCGCCCAGACAGCACCACCACACCGCAGCCGTCTCCGCTGCGAGATCTGTCACGGACCGCCATCCTCCACCAGATCCGCACGAACCGCCACTGGAGTTGCAGATCTGCTCTCGTCACTGCCGCGCCTCGACCCGGCAACCACCGCGCGAGCCGCCGTGGGCCAAACGTCCTCCCTCCGCCGTCGTCGTGTCCGTTCATGCATCCACTCCCCCTCCTTGGTTCTTCTCGTTTTTGTAGGTAACAAAGGCTAAGCCTCTGATGCTTTGCTTTTACCTTCATTTTATTCTTTTTAATTTTTGTTTTCATGTTATATACTTGAATACTTATTAGGTTATCACTTATTAGGTTCTAATGGTGGGCTTGTGCAGCATGTTTTTTTTATGTTGTTTTTTTGTTTCAGTGTGATACGGGTCAAGCAGAAGACAAAAACAGTAATTTGCCCCTTTTTTAAAAAAAAAAAAACTCTTCGGACAAAGTCTGTTAGGTCCAAAATTTTGTTTTTTTTATGTTTGTAACTAGGCCAAGGATGTAGTGAGGCCCATCAGAAAGAAACATAAGTTGTGGGCTAATCACTAGGCCTCTCTCTTTTTTCTTTCATAAGTCTGGGTCTAGTTAAAGCAAAAAATTAAATAAAAATATAAAAGGGGCTCTAAAAAAGATTTTCAGCTTTTTTGAAAAAAATGAAAAAAAATTAAAAAATCATTTCTTTCTTAAAAAAGAGGAGTTTGTTGTTTCTTTATTCCTCAATTGAAAAATCATTTTTAAATTACAAATTCCCTTTTCAAAAAGGAGTAAAATAATAAATCCTCTTTTAAGTTTTTTTTTTTTTGACTCTTTGTACATAATGAAAATTCTTCCCAAATGAAACCTTTTTTAAAGAAATTCTTTTTTTAAAAAATCTTTTGAGTTCACGTAACAATCTACAATGTTGATGTATGATTTTTTCATCCTCAAGTATTGTATGAATTGTAAGGGTTCATCGTATAGCTCCGCTATCTTTAACCCTATGCAAGAGTGAATTCCCTTTTGTATAAAATAATAAATGTTTTCAATTTACTCCGTTGATTCAATTTTATAAAATAAATTCTTTTTTAATTCACGCAACAATCTACACGTTGATGTATGATTTTCCATTCTCAAGTGTCGTATGAATTGTAAGGGTTTATCGTATAGCGCTGCTATCTTGGACACTGTGCAAAGGTAAATTTATTTAAAAATAAAGTTCTTTTCTAGAACAAAAAAAAATCAAAAAAATCAAATCTTTATCAAAATTAAAATCAACCAACCAATCAAATATTTTCAAAAGAACTACGTGGCTTTGAGTTTCCCATCGCACCCGGGAATACGTAGGAGAAAGATAAATCATCTTGTCAAGTCAAAACTAAATTTTCCTTTTTTTTTGTATCTCTTTTTATGTTAAAATAATTAATCAAAATAATTAAATTTTTCTATTTTTAGGGATGCTCTATGGAAACGGTGTCATATCCAGTCCCTTAGATTTGAGGTTACCCTGTGGACTCATGTGCCATGTTCAACCTCATTTAGTTTTTATAAACAATAAATTTAAAAAATTATAATATTAAAAATTAAAATTAATTCTTTCTTGTAAATAATTTTTGGGGTAAAATAAATATTTAAAAGGTTATTAAAATGTTTTTGCACAATTAACTTGAGGTACCGTTTTTTAAACGGGCGATGTGGGGTGCTAACACCTTCCCTACTCGTAACCGACTCCCGTACTCATCTCTCTTTTTTTAGACCAGTTTATCTTTAAATAATTGAGTTTTCTAAGATTTTCCCAATAATAATTTTAGTGGCGACTCCTCTGTTTTTTATCTCTTTTTTTTGCTGTGCCCGGACGGGACGATCGCGACAATGACATTAAAATGACACCAATGATTTAAAACTATAAGAAACACCACCTTATTAAGAGTATGTACATGCTTTAATAGCAAATGACACCAATCATATTATTTAATAGTATGTAATTTTTGTTAAAAAAATAGTATGTAATTTATGAAGTTACTAATTAGTATAATATATATAATAACTCATTTATGCTTTGTTTGGTTGTGAGAAGAAAATGAGAAGAGAGAAAGAGGTGAGAAATTGAGTAGATTTGATGTATTGTTTGGTGTAAGAGAAATAAGAGAGAAGTAGAGGAGAAATAAGTGTATTCTCTCTCTCCCCTTTATTTGGTTGGATAGAAAATGAGAAGAGAGAAATATAATTCTTTTAAAAGGACAAAAATACCCTTAACTAAAAAACATATACAAATATTTTAATGTCATTAATTAAGTTAATTTAAAAATCAAATAATTTAAATTAATTTAATTGATTTAAGTTATTTTACTAATAAAATTTAGGTAAAATATGTATTTTAGTCCCATACGTTTATTTAATTTTTCAAATCGGTCCTAGACGTTTTTTTTCTTCAAATTGGTCCCATATGTTTTGAAACGTTTTCAAGTTGGTCATTTCCGTTAAATTTGACCCAACGCCGTCAGTTTTAAGGACACGTGTCAGCCTAGTGTGATAGCCACGTCAACAAAAACTGATGGCGTTAGGTCAAATTTAACGGAAAGGACAAACATGAAAATGTATGGGACCAATTTGAAAAAAAAAACGTATAGGACCGATTTGAAAAAATTAAATAAACGTATGAGACCAAAATATCTATTTTACCTAAAATTTATTAGTTTAATATAATTACTTTATTAATTTCAATTTAATTAAACTATTAATCTAATTTATTTTAATTTAATTATTAATCTAATTCAATTAATCTAATTCAATTTAATTAAATTATTAATCTAATTCAATTAAAAAGGATAGATGAGTAATTTAATTTGTCAATCTCTCTTCTTCTTATTTTTCTCATCTTTGGAGAGAATAAAATAAAATTTTGGGTTCTTCTCTCTTATCTATTTCTCTTGCTTACCAAACAAGAGAAAATCATATTTTCTTCTCCTGTTCTCTCCTATCCTTTTCTCCCTCTTATTTTCATCTATACCAAACAAATCATTAGAGTTGAGGAGGTCATGACATCCGAAGGTCCCTCTCCCTCCGTCACTGAATACGGTGGTTGTAGGAATACGTGTACGTGTGTATGGTATTGGTAGCGTTAGATGCCAAAGGTTGTTGACGATAGCATTGACGGAGTACATTGGCAAGGACATAGAGAATGATGAATGATGTGAGATAAGAATGCTGGTAACAACGATGCCACAACGCCGATGACAATGGTTATTATTAGCGTACGTATATGAATAATAAAATATATTAAAAAAAGTTGTTTATTTTTTATTCAATTTTCAAACCATAAAGGTTAGGGACAATTTAAGATAGTCCTTTGAGTTTTTTTTTTATGAACCTTTGAGTTTACTTTTGGTCTATATAAAGTGTGTGCGATAAAGAAAAAAATTTGTGTTATTTGAACATCTGAATTTGATACCCGATATAGATGTAGTACATTGATGTCAGTGTGGATGAGATGAAGATGTATAGTATTTTAAGATAGAGTATATATGAAATATGTAATTATGAGTGAGGTGTCAACATAAATATTCAAAATAAGTGTTCATCTATCATTTCTCAAAGTAAAAAACACTAACAATGCCAATAACAAATAGGAAATATCAACCTTAATAGATTAAATTTCTATTGGGCCCAAAATCATGTAAAACTATAATTGGCACCTATAATCAAATGACCCGTTTCACTTTTCGTTTCCAATTCTACCTCTTATACTGTATGAAGTTTGAGCTATTTTTTACAACAAAAAAATTTCATTTTCTAAAAATTTTATGAAGTAAATCTGGAATCCTATGGTATTCTAGTTTATGGAATTTTGTTTCTCATGTGAACATTTTTCTTTAAAGCAAGGGGAAAAGGTGTGTACTACCTTTATCATTTGGAAACTTCACATAAATTGCTTGAGCAAATGGTGTGTACTGCTTTGAGGGCAGCAACCAGCACATTAAATTAAACTAGTTATGGAGAGCTGAAACTGTTGGTGACTAAGATATGACCAAATTCAATTGCAATGCAGATGGATTGATGGGTCATGTTTGGAAAGGAGTTAGTGTGTAACTAGGTTCATATTAAAAGAGAAAAAAGAAAAAGAAAAAGAAGAAGGTAATTTGAGGTTTCTATAATATTTTTAACTGATTGAGCAAATTGGGTTTATATGTATGTTTTGAAAAAAATGTGAAAAATAAAGTAATATAGACTGTAAGCAAAAAGTCATAAACTTGTTTGATTCTCAGATTCTGTACATGGCTATCTGCAACACAGGTCCTATATCTGTTGAGTGTTAGTACTATAGCCAAATATTGCGGACAAAAGTGTGCTGCATCCTGCAAGTTGCTACTTAAATTAAAAGCATTGCTCAGACCAATTGATGCATTCAATTGATGCTGTTAATTTTCTTGCCAGTTAGTGCAACAGCCAACAGAGAAAGATAAATGCAGTAAGTAAAGCGTAAATTCAGATCCACCATAAGCATAAAGTTGAGTTCTTCCAACTTTTCACATAGCTAAATTCTCATAAGTAATATAAAAAAAATAAGAAAATGAATTATATAATCTCTTAATTCTATTAAACAATGAACATTATAATTATAAAATCAAATATATAAAAATATATTAATAAATATATTAAAAATATGTTAATATATCAAGATCTTGCTGACTAGTGCCCATGAAATACTGGTTAAGGAATCCAAAAATAACAGTATTTCATGGGAAAGTTAAATATAACATTTCTCAAAATAATAAATACACAACTTTTCATACAAATTTTTTATTTTTTATTCCTGAACAGTACCGAACATTTATTAGTATTCTCCATATATCAATGATATGATAAACAAAAAAATATAACAAACTTAATTTTTTTTAAAAATTCACTATCTTCCAATGACACAGTAGCTGATTGCCACATTTTCATGGCATCTTCTCAGTCACAAACAACAAATTAGAGATCAGCCCAAAGATCATCCACAATGATTTCTCTCAATTTCTCTATGTAGATACTCAACCGAAACGGTATAGGCCTAAGGCCCCCTTACCCGAGACCCAATTCACAAAACCAGAAAAAAAAAAAACAAATCCCAATGTTTTAGTCAACCACTTTTTTCTTAATAAAAACTCTCAAATTCACAGACCATGATAGTCTATTGCCCTATTCCACCACTTTCTTTTCCTCATCCTCTTTAATTTCTTCTGCTAAAATCTTAAGAAACCCTGCAAAGCTGAAACAGAAAGATATGTTCTTTTTTTGAGTCCAGAACCCCCCCTCCCTCCCTCCCCACCCTGTCAATTCATATTCAGATACCCACCAAGGCATCACAAAGCCTAAGCCTAAGCCTATGTGACATAACAACAAAAACCTACCCACATCTAAGGTCCACTTTCCTTGGATTTTGAAAAGCTGAAGATCTTTGACACTTTAACATGTTTGAAGGAACCAAACAGTGCCCAATTGCACGCTTATTCAGAATCTTTTAATTCAAACACAATAAAGAATAAGAAAAAAAAAAAGAAATGAAGTTTGTTCTGTTTCTAAATAGAGTAGACAGAGAGAAAGTGTTTGTGTGTGTACATGTGACGCGTGAGACACACATATGATAACTGCTATAAACAAAAGTAGAAAGCGAGGGGTCTCCACGCGTAACACAGATAAACACACACTTTCATCTCTCTACACTGCAGTACTGCACTCACCATAACACCACATTGACCCACAAATTGAGAAAAAGGGTATCATGGTAATTTAGTTGTTGATTATTATTCATGCATGAACATATTTTGTTGATGAATTTTTTTTTTTTTCATTAAAAAGTTGAAGACAAATGTTAACCAGTATCATGAGAATATTGATTAAGAAAATAAAATATAAAAATTATGTATTGAAAAATGATGTATTTAATTTTTTTCAAAGTCTAAAAGTTATAATTTTCAACATAAAATTTTTATTTTTTATTATTTAATCAATATTTTTAGATCATTGATTAGTAAGAACTAAAGTTTAATATTATCAACCATAAGTATTTGTTTTTAACAGTAACAAACTTTTATTGTACTATAAATTTATATTTATAATAAGGATCAAAATATTTGTTATACGAAAAGAAAGACATTATTAGCAAAGAAATAGGTTGATTTGTGAAGGAGTAGGGAAGGAAAGATAAGTAGAATAGGGCACGAGGCTCGAAAATACTGTGCCTTTCGCACTCAAACTTTTAAACGCCTCGAATTTCAAACGCTGAAAAGGATATCTTAATGGATGTGACTAATAAGTCTCTATATGATATTTTTTAAAAATTTAGAAAAATAAATTTTCATTAAAAAATTAAGTATTTTATTTATTTAAATATTAAATATATTAATTTTTATGTAATCTTTCTTTTTTTTAATTTCTTAAAACATGTTATTAGATTATTCGTTAGTATTTTCCTATATTAAAAAAAACCAAAACAAATAAAGACCTTAATTAATATTATTATAATATATATTAATATTATGCATCATCATCATCAATTTATGCTCATGCATGACCATAATAGGGGCATATGGCATGTGTAGGCTATACGCATGCATACCTTACATATACAAGATTGTTTTTCTTTTCATTTTTTTCATCAAGATATTCTTTACAAATTAATTCTTTTCGAAACTAAATATTATCGGAGTGAGTTTTATTTTTCATAACATTATTAACATAACATTTTATATACACGAAAAGAATGGATCATAACAATATATTTTAAAAATCAAACCATCTATCCCACTGTGTGGGTCTTCTTGGTTACATGGGGTTGTTTTGCTGTTAATTCAGTTGGCTTGCTTGCTGTTACTATCAATGCAGCTGATCAGCTGGTGGAGGGGGCCATTCGAAGCGGTTTTTCTTTGCAAAGGCTAAAAAGAATGTTAAGGGCTTTGAGAATTTTATAAAAAAAGTTTTTTTTGGGGGGTTAAAATTTAAATAATTATTAAAATAAGGATTTAATTGACAAATACCATTAATATAATTGTTTTATATTATTAACTAAGAGTTTAATTGGTATATATTGTCAGTATAAATGTTTTTTACACTATCGATCAATAACAGATCGTCACGTCATTGAAAATTTTTGATTCTTATTTAAATCTCCTTAAAAGTCATTCATAGCATAATTTGTGATTGGTGTAAAAAAACTTTACACTGACAGTATATACCAATTAAACTCATTAACTAATTATAAATTATCACATCATAAAAGTATTTAAACTACCTTAAAAATTAAACATTTGTGATTAAATAAAAAATTACATGATATATCAAAATTAAACTAATTAAATTCTTAAAGCTTTATTTGAGAACGAAGTATCTTTTTATTTTAAAATGTCCCAAACGTAAAACAATGAATATTTTTATACTGTATTGTTTATTTAATTTATTTATATTTATATAATGAGAAGTACAAAAAGTATATTTAAGGTAGCTAATTCAGTAATTGGGGCATGCAACTTAAGAACATGGGAGACATTTGATAGACAGTAACAGCAGGAAAATGAGTAGCTTGAATTGGCAAATGGCAACAATGGAAATGGTGACCATTTTAATAAACAGAAAAGGAAAAAGAGACAAATATAGGCAACACGTGTGGGGCCATGGCCTCATCTAATTGTCTCTACTGCAGTTTACACAAAACGAAGCCGTATTGATGATGATGATGAGTCATGGAATGGGATGTATGTCATTATTGTTAAAAATAAAATGATGAAATTATAGTGGCAGGGCAGCAAAGGGCAGAGGGCAGAGGGAGGGACAGGGTCCAACGGATAAGGTCAGGATTAGACAGACACGGACCTGTGATGGACCAACAGAAACGATGTCGTCATTCCCCTTGACCACATATATGTACTCTAGTTATTTGTAAGCCAGATTCTGTGGGGCCCACAGATCTTTATTCCACAATGGAATTTCCGTTCACATAGTTCGTGGCCTCTTTGGTACCAGACCCTCCAAAGGCTCCATCTTAATGAAGTGATCTTATGCTTCTTTTCCTTTTGTATAGTTTTTTGTATTCCTTTATTAAGTTAAATTATAAATCACTTATATTTTTTAATGTTGCATAAAGCGATCGTTAACCCTTTTATATAAAGACATGGAAAAAAGGGTCACTTTCCTTAAATTCTTTTAGAACATGGTATATATAGTATCCGACTTGTCTCCAACCCTCCGGTCTCTTCAGCAATATTTTGCTTCTTTCTTATACATAAACTATCGCATGCAGTAGTTTTCCTTTGCCTTATTGTAGCTGCTGGACGGTCCAGCACGGGAGACAACCCAAATTCGTATATATATGGGACATCAACTTAATATAATGGAACAAGACACTAGTTGATAGATAAATTGTGATTATGCTAATCTATGGGTCATTAAATTCCAAGTGCTTCATTAATGCCTCCAAAAACCACTGCTCCACCCAAATATAGATTTTATGCATGGCACACTGTAGAGGATAAGTTTGTTTTTCTAGAGTGTGTAATAGCTAGTATTATGCAATAACAACGACATTTTATCCGTGATGTGCTCCTCCTTTAATCCCGTTATCAAAGATTTGCTTTAAAGGAAAAGAGATGTTTAGTAGAGACAATCACAGACCACAGCATCATCACTTGTGACAACTAACACCTTTTTCAGATGAAAAATTTTCTAACCATAATAACAACCTTTATTAGTTTCATAGTTTGTATGTCCTAGTCTTGTATCATGCTGGTTCTGTTCTGGTCAGCATATTCACCAGAATCAAACCAGGCACCACACTGTCAACACATATATAATTTTATTTAATATTTAATTTAATCCACCAGCTGAGCTGGTAAGTGTAGGTGCTGCTATTTTTATGTGTGACACTTGTGCATCATCATCATTATTATTATGCATGAAAAGGCTTAATTTCCTCTGGAGACATCCTTTCTTCCCCACCAAGCATCCTTCACAGTTGACAACCCCATCATCATATTCTCTCTTCTTTCTTCCAAGGTCCACCCACATCTCCATAAAAGCACAGAACAATTAAAATAGATGTTTTTTTTTTAATCATTTCCAGCTATCCATCAAAGATTACATTGTTGCATCTTTTATTTTGTACCTTGTTCCATTGAGTCCAGCTAGCTTTGACAAACCCTATATTCTGCTCTACCTAGCTGCTAGACAATGGCTCTCACGTTGAGTTCAGCATCTTTATCTTTAGCTTCCAATTCCATGGATCCAATAAACCCAACTATCAATTACACACAAAAAATCGCGCTTTTTAATTCATAAATTATTTATTGTCAAATAATTTTACAATTAATTAGACTAAGATTGAATATAATCAAAACTAGTACTACACTGGATATAATAAAAAAGTACTAATTATTATTATAGTACTGAAATAGATAAGCTTTGTATTTACTCCACAATCATATTACTTGTCCGAATAGACAGACTGATTAGCCATGTCACATGGTTCTTGAACCAAAAATAGCTATATGCTTGATAATATAGTTAAAATACAAAACAGTATTTTGAAAAAGACTCGAGTCACACGAAATAGACATCATCAATCATGATACAAATCCGTATCAACAATAAATGGTTTAAAGTTTGGTATCAAATAATATATTCTCCCCTCAGACGTAATATACGTTGAAAGTTGAACCAAGGCGCACACTTGCTTTAGAAGCAAGTAAAACACCATAATGACCCTTCGTGGCCTATGGAGGAAAAAGAATTGACACCCTGCTTCCATTATCAAACAAAATGCCTCAAAAGCACACCAAAATCTAAGAAAAATTACCTACACATAACAAAATATTAAACATGAGCCGACATAAATGAACATGTTTTGGTGTAGGTCAAGGATTCACCAAATTAATTATAGGATTTTTATAAGCCATGAAAAGAAAATACTTCACAAGGGATGGGATAAGTTATAATAGCTGATAAGTTACAATAGGTCAAGGATTCACCAAATTAATTATAGGATTTTTATAAGCCATGAAAAGAACATACTTCACAAGGGATGATAAGTTATAATAGCTAATAGCATATATATAAAAAATACGAGCTTAAGATCCTGACATTAGTACATTGGTCTGTGATGGTATCTGCTGCTAATTAAGTGCTGAATATAACTTAATAGATACAATAATAGTAATACTAATAGTAAGTATCTTGATAGGTTTCCTCCATTAGACAAAAGACCAGTTCATGAACATGAAGGCCAGGCAGTGATTGGAATCATCATCATTGAGAACTTTCCATGCAATGGCCTGCTCATAGGACACCGGACGGTTCATACTGGATACACATATTCCTGGCGGCAGATATGCAAATCCCTGAAAAGAAACAAGGAAAAAATTGAGAATGCAGCTTAAGATAGTCATATATCTCATCAAATAAAACAGAATAGCAAAAAAGACAAAAGTGCAAAATATTCAAGTAACAGTGATACTAGATTCTATGTTTCTATTTGAAACTCCAGTTTAAATCAATTTCCACACATTTACTCTAGTAAATAACTCTCAGGACCATGGCTTAAACCAACTACAAAGCGAATTTTACTGGTTAATCACCTGTTGCATTATCTTGGAGAACTCGGAGCAAAGAATCTTCCTACCAGATTCATCAAGAACTTTATCAAGCATTATATCTTGAAGGGCAACTAGAGTAGTTTCAAGCATATCAAGTCCAGCCTGGTTTGCGAAGGTGAACACCGGAGATGCCTGCAAGAGTTTTGGTAGTCAGTAGAATACTAATTCAGTTTTTTGGGTAAACAAAAGGCAATTTCTGAACATATAACAGGCTATCAAACAATGCCATCATACAACTAATCAATTCTTTAGATTCAGCTATAGAGAGAGAAATTTCAAAAGCAATGCAAGTTATTACATTTGTTTTAACAGAACAGCACATGATTGCATCAGAATGGTGCCAGAGTTGCTTCAAGATTGCATCACCAGATGTTGACTCAACTCTAAAGAGTTCTGCACCAGTATGGATCCTGCAATAAACATTTTACATTGTCAAACTAGAAACAATCAAGACATGAAAGCTTCTCTTCTGGCTCCAGGTCATATGAATTTTCATTTGTGATTGCTCACGCACACAATTATACATGCCTAAACAGCTAGCTAGAAGTTATGATTTCAGGAAAACACCTGATAACATTCTCATTATTATCAACTAATCATGCTAACTATGGATTATGCTCCCAATTAACAACTAATCTACAAATAATCACACTTCTCTAACAGAACTTTAACTAACTTCAAAGACTAGTGTAACACAAGAAAATCACACACTAGAGAAAGCAAGCTAAATCAACCTCAGTAAAATAATAGATTAGCAGTTTGAAGGCAAACCTGTAGCTTCTACAAATCCAGCGGGCTAAAGTTAGAGCCTCTGGTGTGCCAGGAAGAGACTTTGGCCCCATCTGGGTACTGAGCCGCGAGGGAGCAATTGCCATGGCAACCCTCTGAACTGATCCCACAACACTTCGCACATACTGCCGAGCCATAGCTGCCACACTGTCTCGCAAATGGTTCTCGAAGGTGAATTGGAAAGCAATAGTAAGGACCGACCTAAGGCTGTAACCATTCGAATCAGCTTCACCAGCAGAACGGTTATTACCAGATCCCACTTCAAGTGCAGATGCCAAATCCAATGTCCTGGTTGCAGCTGGACCATCCTGAGATGTAAGAAACAAGACATCTTGTAAGTCAAGTCAACATGTGACAGCATCCAAAACTAGACATACTAAAGTAGAAAAATATCCCCAATGAAACAGTAAATGCAATCCAACAATAGATCATAACCAAGAAATTTGAAAGTTAAAACCATGAAAGTTGCAAAGAAAAGTCCTCAACTGTTTTAGGATCCAATGGTATGACACGGAAACCAGAAGGCAGTAAAGGAGCATCATCCGCAAATGATTCATCAATAGGAGCAAAAACTAGTTGAGCACACGCGCCAATTGAATTTTCATCAACACCGCTGCACAGCTGCCACAGTATTTTGCATAGTGGAAAGGTCAGAAAGAAACTCCCACAGATACAGCTATAACTTCCCACAATTTAAATAAGCAGACAGATGGCTGTTTATTAACACACTTTACCTGCAGTAGATACATATCCCGTGCCAATGCCACGTCTTCAGGGGGGTATGCATGACCTTCTATACGAACTACCTCCAAGAACTGCAACATTGCAGTAGTAGCAAATGAGCATATATTGTAGGAAAATACAGAATGATGAGCATCTCATAAGTTAAGAATAGTACCTCCTCATTCTCAATTGTATGAGCAAGAGGTAAAATGATCTGACTGCTGGGGAAATCACCAGGTCTTGCACAAGGAACTGCATATGGACTAGCCTTGTGACATGCTGCAGAGTATGCATCAACCCCATAATCAGCCCACTCTGACCGATGCTCCCTCAAAAAACGAACAAGCAAAGCAGGAGGAACATTCTGCAGACCACCATTGTAAAAGAAGCAAATATAATGAATATCAAGAAGATGCTAGGCAAGTTTGCTCTTAGGAATAGCAGGAGGAACAGTTCATGGAATTTTTGCTTCTGAAGTACCTGCAGCAGCATTGATGCTTTGGCACATAGGACCCCACCTCCAAATGATGGGAACATTGTCGAATTATATTGGGACCCTAAAAATTTGTTGGGAGATGAGTTTATGGCTATAGTCACATCTTCTACCCCATCATTACCCATTAGGGACCAACCATCATCAACAAATCCATTCACAGCATCATTGAACCCCCTAACGAAGTAAAATTATGAAAAGTATTGGTTATTAAAGAAGATGCAGTGATTACGAAGCTTGACATGAATATGAATAACTGATCAATCAACTCATACTTAGTCACAGCAGGTGTAGTAAATAAAGTCAATAATTCAAACGCCTAGCTTTGCAGCCTTGAGCCTTACCTGCAAAGTCTTTGACTTAATGTTCTCAAAACAGCAGGCTGGCGCCCCCCACCATACTGAATTTCTCCACTTGATTCTTGTGCAATCTGTCTTATATGTTGCAAGGCCTATAAATCAAAATTAAAATAGTTAACGAATCTTGACATGATTATGTGAGTGAAATCCATGTAATTAGAAAGTAATCTTACAGCAATAGTCAATTTCTGTGCCAAGATTTTTGATGATTCATAGAGGGGCCTCAAAACTTCTGGGACACTCCAGACCTGCATTGATAAAACAATGTTAAAGAAACTGAGGCCAAATAGGTTCAAAGAAATGGGAAATTGAAGAAAGATTTGAATTGTATTGTAATCCTTATCCTTACATCTAAATCAATATGATCAACAATATGAATAATGGATCCACCACCCTCACAGGGTCTAATTAGACAGCCACTTGGAAGCATTTCAGCTCTCACGAAGGTTGAAGATGGGGGGCCGGTGGGGCCACCAGTTGAAGTAGTCAATGATCTCTCACATATCTGCCAGCATAAAATTGTCAGTATGTTAAAATTGTTTTACAATCTTAACAGGAAACAATTGCCAATATGTTGTTAAACAGTACCACAAGACTTCCATCTTCCAAACTCGTAGTGTATCTTAGAGTCCAAAAGTCACGAGCAGCTGCCAATGTTGTAGGCGCATAAGTCTGACAGAGAAATAAAAAATCAGTCTTTACACATCAACAAAACTATTTAGGAAATGAATAGAAATTAATTAAAACTGCAGTATAACTTCTTTGGTGGATAAAAATAACCACTAACCTGCATGTACATGAGCTCTATTGTGCCCCCATTCCCTGTAGGGACTATACTCAGCACATCAAGGCATCGGCAGTCGCGATACCATGATGATCGATCTTTAAGAATCTCAGCAACCTGAGACGTATAGTCATGCAATGAGCAATGAGGTCAAGTAAAAAAAAAAAGTTTATCATTTTTCAGCAAGGAGTCAAAAAACCAAGTGGTAACATGGAGACAGCATCATACCTTTGTGGGCTCTAGACTCACAAGGCCACAGGCTCGTGCTGCTACCCCACTACAGTTGCGGGAAACAGCAACGATACCAATAAAATCCGGACCAGGCTACACAATGTGGAACATATCATGAGGTGGCAAACAAAAATAACAAAATGAATGAATGTTCACATTCAAATGCATAAATATAAATAAAAGTACATAAATGACATAAAAGCTATAGGTCATACCTTCATCCCAATCATCTGGACCCAGTCGACAGCAGTTCCAGTAGCGTTGGACAGGAACTCTGCCAGGGTCTCCTCAGCAATAGCGAGTAGACTGGCAAGAACAAAGAATCAAGGGCATGTGAAGACATACAAATGAAAACAAGAACAATCAAAAGCTATTTCCTGCTAAGTGAGGTGACGCTTTTAGAATGAAAACATATTGTATAAAGAGTTATCTGGAAAAAAATGGAGTTACTTACCCAGCTGGGTTGTTAGCATCCCTTTGAGGGTGCTGAGGTGTTGGGTTTTGCTGTTGGTTCTGACCAGTCACCACCACAGACTCACAGCTATTGTCTGTAGTGGTAGTAGCAGATGCCTGTTCACACAATACATGACACCCTTCAATACATAAAGATAACAAACATGGTGCTATCCATGAATACTCAGAAACCAGAAAAGTAAAAAGCAATGACAACATGAATGAAGAGATGGGGCTTACAGTATGTATCTGTTGTTTCATAAAACCATTTTCATAAACCAGATGGGAGACCTGCTTCTGCAGACGGTCATTCTCTTCCATTAACAGCTTATTCATTGCAGTCAGCTTTCTATTCACTGTCTGCAGACGAGAAGCTTCCTTCCTTTGCTTCTCACGACATCTAAACAACACAATCAACAATGTCTTGTAAGAAAATAAACAATACTGAAACTGCATTAACAACTTAAGTAGTATGATATAAATTATTCATTCTATTCTTTCAAAACTTTGGAAGGAACAAACACAGTTGTCAAAAAAAAAGTTACAAACGGTTAGATTGGTAAAAAAAAAATTAAAAAGAACACCATTGTTTCCCAACAAAGTTATGAGACCAAAAATTTGTTTTTTCACAGGTAAAGTTTAATACGTAAATTTACAAATAAATAAAATGTTGAAGGTGGTGAGAAGAAGAGAAAGTGACTTTAGAAAAAAAAAAAACTTTCTTTCCGAGAGAATGGAGTGAGAAATATAAAGATGAAGCAGAAACACAGATAAAAGAAAAAAGAAGAGATTTTGAGTGAAGAGTTAACCTTCGATTCTGAAACCAGACTTTGATCTGTTTAGGTTCAATATTAGAGAGGATAGGGCAGTCCCTAATGAGTTGCTGTCTCCTCAAAGAACTGGGCTTTGGGCATTCAGCATACACCCTCTCCAAAGCCTCAACCTGTTCTGGTGTGTACCTCACATACTTGCTTGAATCCATGCTATTGTCCTTGTGCATAGAAAGTGCCATACTTGTTGTCTATTCTGAAAATGGGAGTTGTGTGTGAGGAAGAAAGAAACTAGTGTGTGCTTCTTCTTCTTTTTCTTCTTTGTTGGTGGTGGTGGTGGTGGTGGTGTTGAAGTTGGTTGCAGTTGTTAGTGTCTGGCAGGCTCTCTTCTCCAAGAGAGAGAGCCTCCACTGTCGTTCATTAGATGGTGATGAGTGGTGAGTAATGAGTTACAGAGAGAGAGAGAGCGCTTGAATGGGGGTGTGACAGTGAGGAGAGGAGAAGAGAGGGGTCTACAGTGAACTTTATCAAAGAAACCAATCTCGAGAATGAGAGATCAGACAAGGAGCATCATAGGAAGAGACTATGTATGTGTGTGTGTGTTTTTCCATGTACTATTCATAATAATAATATTTTAAATAAATTAAGTGTGATGTTAATTAAATATTTATTTATTTAATTTATAGCCAATGTAGTGAAAAAGCAAACCCAAAACAATAAAAAAAATAGCCCCATCGGAAATAAAAAGGGTCTTTACTCTTTATTTGATTACTGATGCGAAAATGAAAAGCAACCGAAGGAATTAAAAAAAGATATAAATGAGATTATGAGAGGACAGCACAAGATCAGCGCATATACTCTTTTTCACGTACTGTTATGTTTTGGATTTGGATTTTATGTCGCCTCATTTCATTTTTTTTTTTTTATATTTATTATCATATTATTATATTATATTCTAATTTTGGAGAAATATGTGTGTATAAATATAGGAAGACTCATGCTAAGGAGTGTTTTTATGAGATTTTTTAAAAATCTAAAAAAAAAATAGTTTTTATTAAAAAATTAAACATTTAATTTTTTTTAAGTATTAAATATACAAATTTTTTATATAAATTTTCTTTTTTTGATTATTTAACGTAACATTTTCCATATAATAATAACTAAAAATTCCATTTGTTAAGCCACCTCTCGCTGTGTAGGAAAAAGATGCAGCAGTGTAGCATCTCCATGAGATCATGTTTCAAATTCCATAGTATGATATGGATGTGTTGATGTGTACATTCATCGGATGGATGCTACTTACTGGATGGAATGGGAGATGCATGTAAGTATACATACATACATACATACATACATACATACATATATATATATATATATATATATATATATATATATATATATATACTTTAATATATATTAAAAATTCAATATAATGTATTCACGGATTTATACTTTAATGAATTCAATACTTTTTTTGAAATTCAGAAGGTGTATTTGTCAATCCCAAAGGCATTACATTCCACTCGTAATGACCCAAAGGAACAGTAAAAGCAGTTTTGTATTTATCCTCCTCCTTTAAAGCTATTTGATAATAACCTGATTTCAAATCAAATTTTGAAAAAATAACTGCATTGTGCAGTCTTTTAATCAAATCCTTTTTATTGGGAACGGGGTAGCGAATCCACTGTAACGCTTTATTTAATGGTTTATAATTGATGACCATTCGAGGTTCACCACGCTCAATTTCAGAATTATTGTTTACATAAAAGGCAGTGCAACTCCAAGGGGATTTGCTAGGCCTTATCAATTTCTTATTTAAAAGATCTTGAATATCTTTTTTGCAAAACTCCAAAGTTTCACTATTCATCTGAATAGGTCGAGCTTTGGTTGGAATATTTCTTTCATCAAAGTCTTTTTCATACGGTAAAGAAACAGTATGAATTTTCCTATTCCAAAAAGCATTTGGAATAATGGAACAGATTTCAGTTTCAAATTCTTTTTGTAAAGCAATTACTTTCTCCTTAATCAAAGGATCTTGTAATTGTTTTTCAATTTTTTGATAAAGAATTTCTTTTTGAAGAAAACTGATTTGATTTTGTTTTCCATTAATAATGGATAAAAAATTCGTTTCTTCAAGATTTTCAGAAATTGTATTTAAATCTTTTGATTTTACAGGGTTCAAAAACTCAAAAAGAATTTCTTGATTATTTCTTTTGGTAGACAAACCATTTTCAGAGACTTCAAAAGGATAAAGTTGAGTTATAAAAGGAGTTCCTAAAATAATTTGTTCAGACATATTAAATTAGGAAAAGAGTTTCAAGTAGCAAGATCCACCATAACCATAGTAATGGTATTTAGCTATCCATAAAATAAAAGAGAACCAAATCCAAATAAAGGTACATGAAGAAACAAGGAAAAAGAACCCTTTTTACAGTAGTAATCCCCACTCCGATTCTTCAAGCGCCTTGCCTTGCTCTTGAATCGCTCCAAAGGTTTGGAAGAACTCTCACAATAGCTAAAACCAGCCGTCACCCACTCTCCAAAAAGATCGTCCCTAAAACAAAGGTTCTAACCCTATTTAAAACTAAAATAAAAATGGTAAAACTGATATTTTCTCAACAAACAGAATAGACGCAGCTGTGTCTAATAGGGGACACAGCCGTGTCTCTTGGTAAAACCATGCTCCAGGGACTAGACACAGTCGTGTCTCTCGGAAGAACGGTGCATGCGACGATTAGACACAGCTGTGTCTATATGGAGACACAGCTGTGTCGAATTCCATGAGAGAGAAACGTCCACTTTTTGGAGACACAGCTGTGTCTATCAGGACACACAGCTGTGTCTCATGCCCCAACTCTTAATTCACCTCGTTTTTAAGCTCCAAAAATACCATTTTTATTCCAATTATGCTCCAACCTAGTCCACTCTTAATAATCTGCAAAAGTAATCAAAGCTATGAGAATCCATCTCTTTAGTAGCCAAAAATCAATGAATAATTGCAATGAGGACATGGTTTTAAGCTATATAAAATCATGTTATCAAACCACCTACACTTGAGTTTTGCTTGTCCTCAAGCAGAGAAATAACATTAAACTAGGGATTAACTTGACTTCCAAAGACATAAATCAAAGGGCTTTCATAACAAATGAATTCAGTCAAGCCAAGGATCAAAATCAGTCAAATATGAGCAATCAGTACCTAGTACAATTAGAAGCTTGAGTTTAACTAGCATCACTTCCTAATCAACAAATAAGGTCACTCAACTTTCCATCACTCAACTGATTAAGGACAAAGAGATCACTCCAAACTTCTTCTAGGAAGATGCGTTACCATAGGCTTGATTGTCAATCTCATCTCCACTTTCTTATTCACATGCACAACATGAATCAAAAGGACTTGCAATGGCTGTAACGGGGCTACTGGGGAACAATAATGGGTACGATAAAAAGGATGAAGATAATTAGGATAAGTCACAACATAGTAAAATCAGGTTGAGAAGAAAACAAGTGAAACTCAATGCACAAGCACATAATAATCTTTCACTTCCAACCTTATTTCCATTATACTTCACCAAAAATCTCCCTTTTATCATACTTTTTTATATGAATCCATATGGATTGATTTTTTTTTTCTTCCTTTTTTTTTCTTCTTGTTTTTTTTTTTCGCTTTCTGCTTTTTTATCCATCAACACACAAATAACCTTCAATGACCTTTTATCAACCCATTTGCATGCTTCACCCAATGTCAAGAATAATCAAAATAAACAAATACATTCAACCTGAAATTCTCAAAGAGGGGTAAGCAAGGAAATTTCATATCAAGCTCAAATGGGGCAACTAAGGGAATAATTTTGTCAACACAACTCAGGAGGTCAAGAGAAAATAATTCCTAATTGCCTTAATCACCTTCAAGCATGCATGCGAATTATTGAAGTCTCAACAAGATATCAAAGCAAGTTCAAGAACACATAAACCTAGAGAAGTATAACTCCCAAAAGAAAATTGGATTCAAAATGAAAATCCAATCAATTTGGCTCAAAACTCACTTTCTGGGGCTAAGCTGAGAAAAAAAGCAAATGCAAGCAAACAGACTAATTTTCAACTAGGATCACATCATGTCATATCAAACTGGAAAAAGATCGCTTTACAAAACAATCTCTAATAAGCAATGAGGTGCCCTTCGAAAAATATCTCTATCTGCCTAACATTAATTCAAAAAATTCAAAGTCACATCTTGCCCAATTATTCACAATACTCAAGTGTAGTTCTTCACATTTTCAAAAATAAACGGGGAACCAGAAATAAATTTTCAAAAAAAAAAAACATTGGTACCCTACCACCTACACTTAAACCCAACATTGTCCTCAATGTTACGAATAAAGCATAAAATGTAAGTGTGAAAGAGAGTAAAGAGGACTTCCCTGAGACAGCTTGCATCCTAAGCTCCTTTGCTAAAAGAAAATAAAAATAAAGCAAAAATAAAATAAACCAAAATAAAAACTAAGATGAAAAACACTACAGGTTGCCTCCTGTGAAGCGCTTGTTTAACGTCTTGAGCCTGACGGTACCTCAAAAGTGATCAATCAGGGGGCTCTCCAAGTGCAAATTTTACCTTTAAGGCATTGCCCCTTCTTAATTTTCCAACCATTTGGTTCATGTGGTTTTTCCGTTTCCCATGTGGTGGTTGAGCTTCAAAAGATGATGACATTTTAGTTTTCTCACAACCCACCAATATGCTAGGATCCTGCAAAATAAGAATTTTTTTCATAGGGTCCTGCATCCTTAGATCACAAAAATCGTTAGAAATGACCACATCATTAATAAAATAGGAAGAAACAAAAGGATAAGTGTTTTGGGTAGAATTTAAAACCTTTAAAACATCCTCTTCCTTACCACACCTTAAAGTTACCATTCCCTTTTGAACCTCAATTACAGCGTCACCTATGGCTAAGAGAGTCTGCCCCAAAAAAATTGGGACTTCCTTCTTTTTCTCCGTGTCTGGAAAACAAGGTCAATCTCATTTTCCACGTGAATGCTCCCTTCAGTGAGAGCTTCACCCCTCTCTATGGACGTCCGTCCCTCATGCTTAAGCTCTTCATTCAACTCTTTACCACTCCTAAGAGTGATAACTTGAGCTTCTACATCTAGATTGGGCTCAGCTTTAGTGGGCAGTGATTCTTGAACCTCTTGAGACATCAATATAACAAGGTTGGAGAATTGAGTCTCCAAAGTCTCGAGTCTACTATTAATCATCTCCAGAGATTTAATCATAATCTCCTCAAAGTCTGGTTCTCGCTCCTCTTGTTTTGGCCACTGATTTTGCAAGTAAGGTGGCTCATTGACATTATCCCAGTAAGAATCATACTGGCCCCAGTTGGAATGGTTCTCATAGTTAATCCAAGGATTTCCTGCTAGCTCCATAGTGGATATGAGATAATCTTCAACAGTTCTCCTCTCATCCATGATTCTTATCTGTCTCCTAACTGCAAAATAGGATCAACTGCAAACATGCTCTTGGGAAAGTGTTAGTATAAACAAATAAAAACAAGAATAACTTTTTTTAAAAAAGTCTAAATTAACGATGGACTCTTTCGTTCAATATTGTTGATTAATCCCCGGCAACGGCGCCAAAAACTTGATGCATGCAGAACACACTTAGGACAAGTGCACCCTGTCGCAGTAGTAATAAAAGAATTTGAGTTCCAGATATCGTACCCACAGGGATTAATTAATAATTACCAAACAAGAGAAATTCTTATGTTATTTAGACAAATCAAATTGGTGAAATGATGAATTTTAGAAAGGAACAACAAAGACAAGAGTTCGCAAGCAAGAACACAAATATACAGAAAGGAGGATTCAATTATGAGAAAGCCTAGGGTCAAGGTTTCACTTGCACTTTTAATTCCCAATTCCTAGTTCTTTATGATTTTTGAATTAAGCAACATATATCAATCCCTCAACGAATTCTATTAATACGTTTGGTCATTCGCTATTAACAATCTTTTCCCCGAATTAATTTCCTATTTGGTCATGTAAGAAATTCAAATCCTGAGAATGCATAAAGCACGGAGAGGTTGATAAATCTAATTGATTAACCTGATTGAAATACTGGGATTAAAGTTTGATCATACAATAATCCTAACATCGATTATTCTATATGTCTGTCAATTAATTGCGGTACGGCCGCCGATCAATCAATCAACTCAAACACGCCAAGAGTGATCAAAACATAACATGAATCAAAGCAATAGAATAATCTATATGAAAGCAAAATCATGAAATCATATTAAATTAGGAAAAGAGTTTCAAGTAGCAAGATCCACCATAACCCTAGTAATGGTATTTAGCTATCCATGGAATAAAAGAGAACCAAATCCAAATAAAGGTACATGAAGAAACAAGGAAAAAGAACCCCTTTTACAGTAGTAATCTCCACTCTGATTCTTCAAGCGCCTTGCCTTGCTCTTGAATCGGTCCAAAGTTTGGAAGAACTCTCACAATAGCTAAACCCCAAGAACATTGTTTTAGCCGTCTCCAGCCTCCCCAAAAGATCGTCCACTGAACCAAGGTTCTAACCCTATTTAAAACTAAAACAAAAAGTGTAAAACTGATATTTTTAGAACAAACAGAATAGACACAGTTGTGTCTATTAGGGGACACAACCGTGTCTCTTGGCAAAACCACGCTCCAGGGACTAGACACAGCTGTGTCTATTACGAGACACAGTTGTGTCTCTCGAAAGAATAGCGCATGCGACGATTAGACACAGCTGTGTCTATATGGAGACACAGTTGTGTCGAACTCCATGAGAGAGAAACGTCCACTTTTTGGCGACACAGCTGTGTATATCAGGACACACAGCTGTGTCTCATGCCCCAACTCTTAATTCACCCCGTTTTTAAGCTCCAAAAATACCATTTTTCCTCCAATTACACTCCAACTTAGTCCACTCTTAATAATCTGCATAAGTAATAAAAATTATGAGAATCCATCTCTTTGATAGCCAAAAATCAATGAATAATTGCAATGAGGACATGGTTTTAAGCTATATAAAATCATGTTATTAGTTGCATACTAGGGCAACACGATGAGTCAGGAAGGAAGGAGCTTGCCATTTATTATCTAAGTAAGAAATTCACCAGTTGCGAAGCTAACTACTCACTGCTCGAACGCACTTGCTATGCTTTGGCTTGAGCGGCTCGCCGCTTGAGGCATTACATGTTGTGTTACACTACCTGGTTGGTGTCCAAAATGGATCCAATCAAGTATATCTTTGATAAGACTGCTCTGACTGGAAGAATTGCTCGCTGGCAAGTCTTGCTATCAGAATATGATGTTGTCTATGTCACCCAAAAAGCAATAAAAGGGAGTGCTCTTGCAGAATATCTAGCCAATCAGCCAGTGGAAGATTATGGATCGATGCAATGTGATTTCCTAGACGAAGATATAATGGCTTTGTTTGATCACGTACAATCACCAGAAAAATAAAAATGGACTTTGTTATTTGATGGAGCTTCTAATGCATTAGGGCATGGAATCGGGGCAATACTAATCTCACCGAAAAATGATTATTTCCCCGTCACTACAAGGCTTTGCTTTGATTGTACAAATAATATAGCCGAATATGAAACTTGTGCGCTCGGGATCCTGGCAGCAATAGAATCAAAGGCAAGGATACTGGAGGTATATGGGGACTCTGCATTAGTCATCCACCAGCTAAGAGGGGAATGGGAAACCCGAGATGCCAATTTAATACCGTACCATGATTACATCAAAGGTTTGATTGAGCAGTTTTATGAAGTCACATTTCATCATATTCCCCGAGAAGATAACCAATTAGCTGACGCGCTGTCTACTTTGTCCTCGATGTTCAAAGTAAGTGACAAGAGGAACCTACCACTCATCAAAATGGAAAGTCGTGATCATCCTGCATATTGTCAAGTGAGAGAGGAAGAGTCTGATCAAAAGCCGTGGTACCATGACATCAAATGCTTCATCCAAAGAAGGGAATACCCCCCGGGCACTTCAGAAAACGACAAAAGAACTCTAAGAAGACTTGCAATGGGTTTCTATTTAGATGGAGGTATTCTCTACAAAAGAAACCATGACATGGTGTTGTTGAGGTGCGTTGACGCAAACGAAGCTAAACAGATAATTGAGGAGGTACATGAAGGACCTTTTGGAACACACGCGAGCGGTCATGCAATGTCCAGGAAAATCTTAAGAGTCGGCCAATACTGGTTGACAATGGAAGCAGATTGCTTTAATTATGCGAAGAGGTGCCATAAGTGTCAAATATATGCTGATAGGGTTCATGCGCCGCCAGCTCCCTTGAATGTCATGACGGCACCCTGGTCATTCTCAATGTGGGGAATGGATGTGATCGGTCCAATCGAACCAAAAGCCTCGAATGGGCATCGCTTCATTCTTGTTGCCATTGATTATTTCACAAAGTGGGTTGAGGCTGCATCATATGCCAATGTGACCAGGAATGTCGTGATCAAATTTGTAAAAAGAGAATTAATTTGTCGTTATGGGTTGCCAAGTAAGATTATCACTGATAATGCGACTAACTTGAACAACAAGATGACGAAAGAGATGTGCGAAAACTTCAAGATAAAGCATCACAATTCCTCCCCGTATCGCCCAAAGATGAACGGAGCAGTTGAGGCCGCTAATAAAAATATCAAGAAGATTGTCCAAAAGATGGTGGTGACGTATAAGGATTGGCACGAGATGTTACCTTTTGCTTTGCACGACTACCGAACCTCTATTCGCACCTCGACAGGGGCAACGCCGTATTCTCTGGTATATGGGATGGAGGCAGTGCTCCCGATTGAAGTAGAGATCCCCTCATTAAGGGTACTGAGAGAAGCAAAACTGGAAGAAGCTGAGTGGGTTCAGGATCGACTCGACCAATTGAACCTTATTGAAGAGAAAAGATTCGCAGCATTGTGTCACGGTCAATTGTACCAGAGAAGGTTGATGAGAGCTTATGAGAAGAAGGTACGCCCACGGCAGTTTCGGGAGGGTGATCTAGTGCTCAAAAAGATCCTACCAATCCAAAAGGATCATCGTGGGAAATGGACCCTGAACTACGAAGGACCTTACGTTGTGAAAAAGGCCTTCTCGGGAGGAGCTTTAATTCTCACCAGGATGGATGGGGAAGATCTTCCACTCCCTGTAAATTCAGATGCAGTAAAAAAATATTATGCTTGAACGCACTTCCCAAGAAAAAAAATAAAATTAAAAATAACTGAAAAATGAAAAGAAAAAAAAAAGCTCGCTAGGCTGAAAATATGAAAAGACAGTCTAGAGAAAAGTTAGAGCAACCTGCAAGGCTGAAAATCTGAAAAGGCGGTCTAGGCAAAAGTCAGGGTTAAAAAAATAAAATAAACAATGGAAGTGTCGTCAAGCCGATGAATTGGGGCAATTCGTGGGCTAGATGCATGAAGACTGGGGCAGATAGCATTCTCAGATGTTGATTAGTAAGCAGTTGATATGGTATGAGAGATACTAACACTAGTCATGGAAAGAGATGTCACTTGAGGAGATGTGTTTCCACTCCACAACCTTTTTGCAATTCCATACTCCATTGTAACATCTGCTTTGTATCCCTTTTCAGTCCAAATATAATGACATTGACTCTCAATTCTCTTTCTCTTAACTTTTGTTAATTGTGTGTGTGCATTCATCATGATAAGTATATACTAAAATGTGAAACATGTATTGATGTCTTCAAAAGCATTTAGAATTTCTTTGAAAGTCCCAAAAGTTCGTAAAGAACAAGATGATATCCCGACAAAGGACACCGTGGTCTACTGACAAGAAGCACGGGGACAATCATTGCAAAGGAAGCGTACCCTTTCAAAAGTGCTTAGCCTTTATTCTCCGCGAAGACAGGATTTGTTTTAGTTCATCTCAGAGCTTGTCTGTGATCAATACTTTAAGGGGTCGAGGGTAATAATAAAAACCACCTAAAAGATTAAAAATAAAAATAGTAATATGTTATAGGCTTTCCTTGTGTTGCATTGAAATCATTTGAGGTTTTCATCAAGCATATAGGACATTTCTAGCATCATGCATTGCAATTGTCTATCTCTTGTGAGTACAAAACCCAGTAAATTGAACAAACATCGTAGGTTTTTACCTTTCATGTCAAGCTTCCGCGGATAACCGACTCCGCAAGCTTTTAATCCTTTTGCTTTCAAGATTCAGCGGACAACCAACTCCGTAAGCTTTTAACATTTCTTTTCAAGCTTCAGCGGACAACCGACTCCGTAAGCTTTTAACATTTCTGTCAAGCTTCAGTGGATAACCGACTCCGCATGCTTCTTATTTTCTGTCAAGCTTCAGTGGATAACCGACTCCACAAGCTTTTTTACTTTTCCTTTCAAGCTTCAGCGGATAACCGACTCCGTAAGCTTTTAACCCTTTTGCTTTCAAGCTTCAGCAGACAACCGACTCCATAAGCTTTTAATATTTCTTCTCAAGCTTCAGCGGGTAACCGACTCCGCGTGCTTTTTATTTTCTTTCAAGCTTCGGTGGATAACCGACTCCGCAAGCTTTTAATCCTTTTGCTTTCAAGCTTCAACGGACAATCGACTCCGTAAGCTTTTAACATTTCTTTTCAAGCTTCAGCGGATAACTGACTCCGCGTGCTTTTTATTTTCTTTCAAGCTTCAGTGGATAACCAACTCCGCAAGCTTTTAACCTTTTAATTCCAAGCTTCAGCGGATGATCGACTCTGCATGCCTTTTATTTTTTGCCAAGCTTCAACGGGTATCATACCCCGAAAGTTCTTTTATCTTTCTATTTGAGCTTCTATGGGCGATCCATCCCGTAAGCTCTTTTAATTATGCATCCTTTTACTTGTCAGTGAACTTCGGCCAAAATTGGAGTTCATATCTTTACTCGTTTCTTATAATGATAATTGGTTAACTACGGTTACACCTATTACCTAATAAGAAACAAGTAAAGAGGGGCAGCTGTGAACACCTAATTTTGTCTGGGTATTTTCTCTTTTTAATTAATATTTTTGAAAACAAAAGAGAAATATAAATTGTAATATATATATATATATATATATATATATATATATATATATATATCTTTGTCATGTTCTTGGCCTAATTTTCTTTTGCAAGTGTTGAGCCCATAGCCCAAACTCAAATATAAAAAAAGAAAAGAAAGAAGAATGCTTAAAATAAAAATGAAAATGAAAATTATGTTCTGCTCCCATGCTTGTACCCCTCTTTGCCATCTTCTTCTTTTTCAGAAAAAGAGGGATAATGGTACAGTCCTCCAGGCCCTTGCACCATGGCTGCCCCTGCAAAGTGGTGGGAGTAAAGACTGATTTGCTCCCACTACTTGTACCTACACCAGCTGGTGGCCTAACAAGAACTTTTGTCATCTTCTTCAAAAATTCTTGCTATAAATTGGCACCCATCAGAAGAAGCAGAGGGGGGAGAGGTTCAGATTTCAAGAGCAAAAAAAAAAGCCAAAAGGAAAGTTCTTCACTGTAAAAAAGGCAACAAGGCAAGGGGAGTGGGATGAACTCTGAATCATTTTTGAACTCCCTCATCCTCCCCATCTTCCTCTGATTCGATCACTTTGAAACATTCAACCTCATCTTCATCAAACTCTTTTTTCTTTCTTATTCTGTTTCTTCCTCCTGCAAAATCAAAAAAAACCAAACAACAACAAATGATCACAGAGATGGTGATGGAAGTCTGAGGAAGGAGAAGGTCCGACGGCCAGACACCGCGTCACCACCACACCGCAGCCGCCTCCGCCACTGCTCCCCCACCGTCGATCGAGCCTCACCACTGTCAGACCCAGAAACCGACGCCTCTCCACTTGGTCCAGTCGCGCGATGCCTCACGCCAACCCAGATTCGCGTCCCTACTGCCGCCGCATCTCGACCCAGCAACACCGCAGGAACCACCACACCGCAGCCGCCTCAGTCACTGCTCCGCCCACCGTCGATCGAGCGCCTCCACTGTCAGGCCCAGAAACCGTTCGCCTCCGCCACCGGTTCCAGCTGCATCCACCATCGTCTCTTTGAGCTCCATTGTTGGTAATGAGACCTGGGAGCCTCTGTTACTTCCCTTCTATTTTCCCTTTTCATTCTTTTACGTTTCCTTTTCGTGTCTGTCTGATTTATGTTGCTAGATCATTAGGTTTTGATAGTTTGTTGGGTTTGGGTTTGTAGCATGTGGCCCATTTGTTTGTTTTCTATCTATGCTGTCTTTATTATTCTTAGAATTTGGGCCAAACAGAAAACAAAAAGAGTAATTTGTTTCAAAAATGTTTTGGGCTCTATCTGGTAGGACCGAAATTTTGTCTTCAAAATTTTGTGATTGGGCCAATGATGTAGTTAGACCCATCAACATGAAATATAAGCTATGGGCTAACTACTAGGTCTCTCTTTTTGTTTTTTTCCTTTTTGTGTTGTTTTTTTTATAAAGTTTGGGCCAATACATAAGGTTCCCACTAAAACAAATGTGTTCCCAAATTTTTTGCCGATATGGGCCTTTTCAGATTTGGGTCAGATTCTTTCCCTTTTAGAAAAATGTTTTAGTAAAAAATTTAATTAATATAAAAATTAAAATAATTTTGTTAAAACAAAAAAGGTGATAAAAAATAAAAAATATCTTTTGAGTTCACGCAACAATCTATGACGTTGATGTATGATTTTTCATCCTCAGGTGTTGTACGAATTGTAAGGGTTTATCATATAGCTTCGCTATCTTTAACCCTATGCAAGAGTGAATTCTTTCTTTTGTAAAAATTAAGATATCTTCAATTTAATTACTTTTAACTAGTTTTACCCAATTTAATTTTATACAAATATCTTTTGAATTCACGCAATAATCTACGACGTTAATGTACGATTTTTCATCCTCAAGTATTGTATGAATTGTAAGGGTTTATCGTATATCATTGCTATCTTGGACCCTGTGCAAGAGTGACTTCCTTCTTTTTTTGTAAAAATTAAATTATCTTCAATTTACTATTTTTTTAACAAAATTTTATCCAACTTTTTTGTAAAAAATAAAAAATCTCTTTTTTAGTTCACGCAACAATCTACGACGTGGGTGTATGATTTTTCATCCTCGCAAGTGGCGTATGAATTGTAAGGGTTTATCATATAGCATTGCTATCTTGGACTCTGTGCAAAGGTGAATTTATTTTAAAATAAAATCTTTTTAAAATAAAATAAATAAATCAAATCTTTATCAAAATATAAAATCAATAAACCAATCAAACTTTTTTCTAAAGAACCATGTGGCTTTGAGTTTCCCATCGCACCCAGGAATACGTAGGAGCAAGATAAATCATCTTGTCAAGTCAAAACTAAATTTTCATTTTTTTTGTGTCTCTTTTATGTTGAAATAATTAATCAAAATATTTAAACTTTTCTATTCTTAGGTGTGCTCTATGGACACGGTGCCATGTTCAGTCCCTTAGATTTAAGGTTGCCATGTGGACTCGTGTGCCATGTTCAACCTCATTTAGTTTCTATAAACAATAAATTTAAAAATATAAAAATTAATAAATATTAAAAATTAAAAATATTTTTTTCTTGTAAATAATTTTTGGGGTAAAATAAATATTTAAAAGGTTATTAAAATGTTTTTGCACAATTAACTTGAGGTACCATTTTTTAAACGGACGATGTGGGGTGCTAATACCTTCCCTACTCGTAACCGACTCCCGGACTCATCTCTCTCATTTTTTAGACCAGTTTACCTTTAAATAATTGGGTTTTCTAAGATTTTCCCAATAAAAATTTTAGTGGCGACTCATCTATTTTTACCTTCTTTTTTCTCGCAGCTTCCGGACGGGACGGTCGCGACAAATAGTTTCACCGAAAAGCTATTTTTGTTGCCCATTCCAAATAATATGCCGGTTAGTGTTGCATGATTTTTTTTTCTTCTTGAAAGTAATCACTAAACTATTTACCCATAATAATTTTAAGTGAATATACCAGGCGTATCTTAAACATAATCAAACTGAACATATAACATTGATGAGACTTTTCGAGAAGAGAATAATTGTAGAATCGATTACTATTTTATACCTAATTATTTCGATTAATTTATACCGTTTCCTAGTATATGTAGTAGTGTTATATATATTAATAATAATTATATGTCTACCTTTATTTAGACAACATATTATAATTAATTTGAAGTTTGAATATTTCGTAATCGTGAAGTCACTTATCCATGCCTATCGTCGTCTAGTGCCAAGTGGCATGCAAGACAAATATTTATGTAGGATTTTCATGAGTATATTTAGTGATTAAGAAGAAGTTAATCATGGATAATGGCTTAAAGAACACTAGTGTATCTGAGTGTAGAATCAAAGTGCTTTAATTACGATTAAGTGTTCAATAAGTTTCAGGCCTACAAGCTAGCAATAGCATATCTGAGCCCTGAAACTCAACCTTTGTGGTTGAGATCCACCAAGCACCAATCTCCTACTTCCTTTTGGTGACAATTGAGAGTGTTTCCCAGCTCTTTTCCTTTACTCATAAGGATGCAAGAGAGAGAGGGAGAAAGATAATAATAATAACGTTATTTATATTCATATTATTTCATATTTCTATAAATTTTATCATCTAATTCTGTTTGGATCTATCTTATTGTCCATATACCTACACTTTAATTTTGTTACGTAAGCAAAATGTAAGAGACATATGAAAGTAACATCTCTTTAGCATTTTTTCAAAAGTTAATGCATGACAAAAGCAATTGACTTTTAGATATTTACAAGGTTGACATTTACAGATGGGTTTCACTTTCATGTCTTCAAAGCATCCAATGATCCAAAGCTTGCAAAAAATCACTCATTTAGCTTTCAGTGCTGGTTTTTTCATACGAATTTTGTGGTATTCATTTTCTTCTTCTTCTAAGGTGTGATATTCGTGGAATTATTAAGTATTTTATTGGTTATTGAATTCTTTTCAATATTTTATTGTGAAATTAGTACTACCTCCGCACTCAATTATAAGCAAAATTAACTAACTTCACACTTATTAAGGAAGTTAATTAATTTAGTTTAATTATATTGATTTATGTGGGGGCAAAATGAGTTCCAATTACTAAAATTCCATTTAATTGTTTCGGGAGTGTGCAATATAATGTTCTTGGAAAAGTAAAAGGAGAATTGGTTGGATTGGTTGATTGTCTTGACTTTTGGAACACTGACATTAAATAGAGTTGAATTGGTTAACTTTTGCTTATATTTGGATCCAAAAAATATAGGTACTTTTTTTCTTATAATTGAATCCAGAGGGATTATTTATTTAATATTTGACAACTCATCCTGAATGTCATATGCATTAGGATGCTATAAAAGTATTCCTTACTCTCTCTAAGATATCTATTGTTATATAATGGAGAATGCTAACGAGTGTCTTAGGAGCATTTGTTAGGGAACCAATAAAAGAAAGTTTTTATTGAAAAATGATGCATTCAATATTTTGATAAGTGTTGTCTTTAAATTTTTTTAATAAAAACTTGTTTTTATTGGAATGTTTAATCAATATCCTTAGGAATTTCGTTAGTAGGACTCTTATATAATTAATGGGCACATGATGAGGGCTCTAGGAGGAGTCAATGGCTGGCTAGCTATACACAGACTCACTTGTGTTTTTTTGTCCCCTTTGTTATATATGTGTTATGATCGTGGAGTCCCCGCTATGCTATATACCTTTCCTTATGGAAGAGGGAGAGTTTTGGGACAATGAGACCCCGCCAATGGGTCAGGTCCACTGAGCTTTGTTTTCCATATTACATTGCGTGATTTTGTTAATAAAAAAAAAAAAATACAAAGGTGGAGGTCCCTTTCAATTCCTTCCAGTCCCATGCGGGGACCCAAAAGGGTTTTTATTTTTATCCACTGGTGGAGGGGTGATGAGCCCTTTTCTTTACATGCACCAAAAGAGTGTGATAGACTCCCTCACCAAGACCCCACCACCAACCCTTTCTCACTCTACAATTGTGTGCATGCCTTTGCTTCCATTTTACATCTCTCTCTCTCTTCTTGAGGGTCCATGCATGATAAGAGGTGTAAAGGTGGGTACATAAATGAATAAAAGGAAGCTTGGCATGATAGGATGTTCATGTGAGTGAAAATCTAATGTCTTAGCAGCTAATTATGGCAAGATATCATTTATTAAGCGTTATGATTAGTAGTGGTATTGAAGTATATACTATGAATTGCTAATTATACCTTATAAAAGGAATCAAAGAGAGGAAATTAAGATTGTTTTGATAAAGTCCAATGGATGCATTTATGTGACCATGCATTATTAATAAGTCCCCAGCTTGGCTATGATGTATCACCACCAATTCACCATGCATGCATTGACTCCGCTTTTTTTTTTTTTTTTCAGATTTATTTTGTACTGGCAGTGTACGTATATAGGGCAATATTAGAGCTCCTTAATGTTTGGATATTTTCATGCTTAAGTTGGTAGCATTGATTGTTGACTTTAAGTATTTGGGTAACTGACATTATATTGTAATTAATGTTATTGTTTGCTTTTTTATTTCTTATTAATATGAGTTTAATTTTAATATATATTGTTAGGGTAAAGTTTTTTTTACACTATCTATCAATTACAAACTATCTTATATGTGATTTTTAAAGTTGACGTGATAAGAGTCAAATATTTTTAATAATGTAAAAATTATGATTAATTAATAGCACAAAATATTTTACTCTGACATTATATGTACCAATTAAGTTGGTAGCAACATTGATTGTCATGGGTTTAGGTATTTGGGTAACTGTTATTATTGTAAACATTATTGTTTACTTTTTTGTTTCTTATCAATATATATGATTTAGTTTTGATACATCATTAGTATAAATTTTTTGATACATTATTATACTAGCCACTTTATAAGTTATCAAAAAATAAGTTATACTCTACCATAAGTACCATGCATGTATGCAATGGAAAAATTAGTGTGAAATAGATTCTTCATTCAATTTCTCCATAAGGCAGTGCACTTAATTGATTAGCTGGAGTCATAATATTAAGGGGTTGTTGACCGATATATATTAAGGGATGTTGAGGACTCGCCTCTTCCCGTTAACCTTTCCAACTTGAAGTTAATTTTGATGGTTTTGATTTTTAGAAATTAGATTCAATATGATTTTAGGAAAGTTCGCGCGGGTTATTGTTTAGCTCATCCAAACTCAACATGGTATATAAAAGTGGGTTGGGCTAAGGTACACCACCCATATTTTGCACCATCCACTAAACCACTCACATATGGCAAATTTTGAACCAATCAAATTGCCACATAGGTTGGTCAAAATTTCAAATTTTCTAATTGTATTATACTGTATTCAAACTATATGAATACATTATATTGTAGTATAATATATGTGTTTTTTATATTTACAAATTTAACTCATATTAAAATAATGTTTTTTGATTAAAAAACTGTTTATATTGCAAAATAATATTTTAATATGAATTAAAATAGTATTCGTTGTCAATAATATTTTTCAATATAATCAAAATTTTTTAATCATAAAATGTTATTTTAATATGAGTTAAATTTGTAAATACAAAAAGCACATATATTATACTACAATATCTTTGTATTCATATAGTTTGAATACAGTATAATACAACTAGAAAGTTTGAAATTTTGACCAACCTATGTGACAATTTGATTGACCTAAAATTTACCACATGGGTGGTGTAGTGAGTGATGTAAAATGTGGGTGATGCATCATAGCCAAACCCTATAAAAGTGCCTTTTAGAAAAAATATATATGTATTTGGCTCAACTTTTTTTTTTTTTTAAATCAAAGGCAATGAAATAACACATTTCGATTCTTTTTTAAGAAACTACAATTCTTATCTTCTAAAAAATAGAGAAGTAGTAAAAGAAATTAAGAGAGTGAGGATCGTTCATGTTTTATTGGACAATAATATCCCTATAATAAGTCTCACAAAAGCTCTTATTTATTAAGCTCGTCCAAATGCAAAATATATAGTTTATGCTTCTATTTCTACATCACGTAAATTTAAAAAAAAAACTCATCCAAAACAAGCCCCTATGTACTTATTTATGATGAAAATTAAGTAAAAAGAATTTTTACTTAAATGAATAACCTTTTGCATGACATGATTATATATTTATTATTTATTTCAAAATATGTATTATTTTTATACCTTAATTTTAGTTTCATAATTCAATAATTATATAATTTAGCTATGCAAAACGTTTAAACTTTTACATTACGCTAATATACACTACAACAGATTAGACTTTAGATAGCGTTTCCGTATGTCTTTTATTAGCGTTTGTAATCAGCTATCTATTCTACCGCTATTAAAACTCGTTAGCAAAGATAGCATTTAGGAACTCTATTAATATGTGACTTTAGATAGCGTTTGTACACGGAAACGCTTATCTAAAGTCGACTTTAGATAGCGTTTCCTTATACAAACGCTATCTAAAGTCGACTTTAGATAGCGTTTGTACAAGGAAACGCTATCTAAAGCCCCTTTTTTTTTAATTTTATTTCTTAACTTTTACATCCATTATTCCTGCATATTTACACAAAAAAACCACAATTGTTGCAGTCAACACAATTGTTCAAAATGTGTTCAAAATATAAGTGTTCAATGCAAGACCTTTGCATGTGTTTGTCAGCAAAAACCAAGAACTATACAATCGAAGTGCAACACTCTATACAAAGAACTATATATATATATATAACCGGATATAAGTACACCACTCTGTTTCTAAAGTATTCAAATTCACACGAGTAAGACAAAATCAAAGTGCAGCAACTATACCAGATCTCAATCCTTAAGAAACCAAAATCGAGAAAACCAACATACATCTACAATTAATCTACATTTACAACTTCTGTTTGTTTTTCATGAGACCAAGACAACACCAAAGTAATGTGTCAAAATGTGATCCAAAGACTCTGTAGCATACATACTGCATTTCCACCACAAAGACTAACTTTGTTACATTGGGATACAGCAGACTAATTAGGTAAATACTACTCGTAGCAAGAAACATAATTCAAATCAAGCATTAACAAAGTGTAACAAAAATAATAAGTTTGAACTTATTTTCTCCTAGCAATGACACATCAACTCGAAGGCATGTACCAAGGAAAAACAAATACATAGATAGTTTGGGGTTGATAAATATAAAGCATTATTCACATACCAATGAGTATTGCTGCAACTCATCGTGATCAATTTGACATAATCAAACGAACTTTTCAACAATATAGCGACACCACTCTTCCTTGACTTGAGATAGTTGAGCGGTGGAGTATGTGGAGCATTTGAAGTCGGGGAAATCTTGCGACATAAAAATTAAATAAATTAAGTTACAATTGCTAAAACATTTGAACAATCACGGTTAAAAGCTAAGTAAACAACATACCGCCATTGGTATTTTAACTTGGTTTCGCAAGATAGTCTCCTTCATGAAACGCATGACATAGTACCCACAATCTGTACTGTTGGGTTGTCTTGGGCACTTTAAAAAATAAAATAGTAAATCAATATAGTTTTTTTTATCTAATTGCGCATTAAGTTTTTGCAAATATACCTGTATCTGAATCCATTTAATGTTGGTTGCCTTTAAACGCGGCACCTTAGCTCCGATATTTGCGCGATAAACTTGCAAACCACTAATCACAAAATCAAACAGACTTCATTAAGAAACACATTTTCAATCATCACAAACACACGCATGCTCACGTATCGAAACGAGAATCATAGAAAATCGGAAATATAAAAACATGCTTACGTATCGAAGCATTCTTTAATTCAGGCGATCCCTAGGATCAACATACAAGGGATCCGGATAGTAAATAATCTCTTCAACAATATTTATCGCGCAGACAAGACCCAATGATTCCTACAAAAATGTTGAGATAACAAATCCTAAGCACCTCAACTTTTATGTAATTCATTATTGTGAATTAAGTCCTATAGGATAAGCGACTCACCCAACATTGCACGGCGCTAAAAACAAGGGCTGATATTCTCTTTCTTTAGTTGCAAACCCAGTCAGCTAGATACGTTGTCCGTGAATCCCTCCCGAAGTAGCCGTATGTATTTGTTTGGTGTGGGGACAAGAACAGAAACCTCCTCGTTATTTCCTTTGGAAGCAACAATTCTTCATACAAATACCTTCAATTAAAATATAAAAATGGATTACACCAATGACATCAATATTTAAATGGAAAGACTGAAAAAATATTGTACACTTTAAACCTGATTTATTACCTGATATATGCGGAAATAACGGAGGCAGATACCCATTCATGATTTACAACTTCTCTGATATTTTCAGTATTGAGCATCTCAATGAAATGGTGACCAAAAATATTTTGTTCCATCTCTACGTACAATTGGTCAGCATTTTTCATATTCTTTCGTTCATGTATTTTAAGGAAATTCAAATATTCCAGAGAAGTTGTAGTTGAACCAAATTTGTAGGTGGGTTGGCCTCGAGTTGCCTCCTTTATTTTACGGGGTTGTAATTGACTCCTTTGTATATCCAGACACTCTGCCCTTGCCTTTAGCTTTTGCGGGTGCCTGGAAATTTTGCATTTCAATATGCCAGTTAGTGATCAACTAATGTAATGCATATATGCCGTATATGAAAAGGTGGAAAAATGCAATTACATACCATATTAATTACAACCACGAGATCAATTGGCCATGCCACATAAGTACCTATTGCATCTCCTACTGTCATCACATCTGCATCAACGATAGGTACCGGCAATGGCGCATCCCCCTCGGTTGCAACATCAACTCCAACTTTCACATGGTTAAGGGGTACTGGTCCAGTGTGCAGTGTAACACCCGGCTCATTGTATACTTTACCCATAGCAAACATACGATAGTTTGGGGTCGATAAATATAGCTGACATGAGTTGACGCCCTAATCCAATGATAGATGAATAAGCTGTGAATTAAGGCATCCAATTGAATGTATTTAACTGCGAATGCAATACTAGTAAAAAAAAAAGGCATGCATTACCTCTGGAAGCCTGCTGGCAGATGGTAGAGTGCAACTATCTTTGACGCTTGCTTGGATATTCAAATCGACCTTTTCTTCCACCCTCTTGTGACAATATCTCTCGCAAAAGGTTTACCGAATTGGATATTCAAATCCTTTACCTTTTCAAAAAGTTGATCACCCGTCAAAGGTGAAGGCGCTCTACCTTCTTCCGAGTTCCCATTGAACGTCTTTCTCCACCACCGGTAATGATGACTTGGATGCAAAAATCTACGATGCCCAAGAAAGACATTCTTCTTACAATGTTCTAACCGCATCCAATCCGTACCCTCTTCACATATAGGGCATGCACACTGACCCTTGATGCTATATCCTGACAGATTACCGTAGGCTGGAAAATCATTAATTGTCCCAAACAACATAGCTCTCAAATTGAAACTTTCTTCCTTATACCCATCATACACCTCCAATCCTGTCTCCCACAGTTGTTTCAAGTCTTCAATCAAAGGAGTCAAATAGACGTCTATATCATTTCCTGGTTGTTTGGGCCCAGAAATTAACATAGATAACATCATAAATTTGCGCTTCATGCATAGCCATGGGGATAGGTTGTAAATCACCAAAATCACGAGGCCATGTCTTGTGAGAGCTACTTTGAACACCATGCGGGTTAAATCCAGTCAAGAGCCAATGCAAGTCGTAGGTTTCTTGAATCTTGCCCAAAATCGGGATAATCATGATCAAATTTCTTCCATTGCGGAGAATCTGCCGGGTCATGACTTGCCATCTTTGATCCTTTCATCCTCATGCCATGTCAAGTGCTTTGAATCTTGAAACTACGGTACATGCGCCTAAATCTGGGTATTATGGGAAAATACCACACAGCCTTCTCTGGATCTGATTCTTTCTTCTTATATCGTGAGGCATTACATTTTAGGACACATCCGTAACGATGCATATTCATTCAGAAATAAAATGCAATCGTTAGGACAAGCATGTATCCTCTCGTAGCTCATGCCAATAGAGCGTAACATTTGTTTAGCCTCGTATGTCCGACTAGGAAGCACATTATCATCCGGCAACATGTCTTTCAATAGTGTGAGTAAGTCCGTAAAGCTCTTATCAGTCCATCCGTTGCCCGATTTCAAGTTATACAACTTTAACATCGCCGACAATCTTGTGAATTTAGTACATCCATCATACAATGGTTGCTCTGCATCACTTACCAACCTCCCAAACATTTGTGGACAATCCCGAAGATCCTCTTCAACAACGCATTTGCAATGTCTTCAAAACGATCGCCCTCATAAGTATTTGTGTCGGTATCGTTATGATGAATATCTCACCACGATTCCTCATTTCACTAGACTCGACTCTTGTCTCACCATGTTTTGTCCAACATGTATAACTTTGATCGATTCCATTACACACTAAATGTTCTTCCAAATCGGCTGCACTAACTCGCCTTGCATAACAACAATCTAAACAAGGACATATGATTGTATTAGGGTTTTTCGCATGCCGAACTGCAAAACTAATGAACTCTTTCACCCCATCCTCATACTCCTTCGTTAAACGATTGGCGGACATCCATTTCCGATCCATGCTTTTCCGATCTACAAAAATATTTATTAAACATATTTACTTTGAGTTTAGAGTGGTTGAGGTATACATGCAATGTATCTGATTAAAGGAATGAAAGGCTGCAAACAAAACACATTGTCGTTGAGTATTCTTTGAAGGAACCAAGTGTCGACTTGTTGATGAGTGTGATTCCACATCATCTTTGTCTATCATTTTGCATGCATTTTCATGTAGTTTAGGAATATTTTTATTAGATTTTAGGTTAATTTTCCTTTGGAACGGGTAAGGCGGTTTTCGTGTGTTGTTTTGCAGATATCAAGGGTAAAATGCTCGAGATCAACCATGATGAAGTTTGGATAAAGATAGGGCTTTAAAAGTGCAGAAAATGAGCCAAACAGAGTCCATCACGGCCTAGCCGTGATGCCCATCACGGCCATGATCGAGCAAAACTGAAAAAGAAGAAAGGCTGAAGTCGAGTCATCACGGCCTGGCCGTGATATCCATCACGGCCGTGACCCAAAACCACCACAAGTCGGAGCACATCACGGCCCGGTAGTGAAATTCTTCACGGCCATAACAGAGACCGTCACGGCCTGGCCGTGATATCCATCACGGCCGTGACCCAAAACCACCACAAGTCAGCACATCACGGCCCGGTAGTGAAATTCTTCACGGCCATAACAGACCGTCACGCGGCCTGGCCGTGATGGCCATCACGGCCGTGACGCGCATTACTTGGACCTGAAGAAACCGAAATAGATCGATTTTGAGTTGGTTTGGGACTCTAACTTCCCAATTTCTATAAATAAGGATCAAGGCATCGAGATCGGGGGGATACACAATACACATTGGATGAGATCCATAACAACTAGGACTTAGGCATAGGACTAAGGCAAACTTGCTCACTCTCTAAAAACACCAAAATCTGAGCACGTGAACATTAAATTAAATGATATATAAAGGGAAAGGATCAACAAATGAAGCAACAAAAACAAACATATGAACCCATTCTTCATATTCGAAAAACATTGAAACAAAACAAAACAGGATACCAGCAGACATTAGGTTCAAAATGCATACGGTCAATCCGTCAATCCATATTCATATTTTCAAATAATGATTGACACACAAACAAGTCACATTCCATTCAACACCAATCAAACCGAAAATTAAAGAGCAAGTAAAATAAAACCTTGAACACAGATCGTGAACTTGGATAAAAACACACTCCCACAAATATTAAGAATGTCCGGAAATAAAATTTGTAAATGATAGAAAATCACCCGAACACAGATCGTGAACTTGGAAGTGGGTTCCACTAAAGCCGCAAACTTGGAACCGGGTTCAACAGGAATGCGCCCCTGTGGTCGTGTCACGGACCCGAGCCAGTGTGTGAAGCTCTTAGTATGAGACTTAATCATATTTAAAAAGGGACAGATTGGCAAACAAATTTGTCTTGCATTTCACGATTTAACACTAATAAGAAATGTGATGAATTAATGTTAGCACAATCAAGGACCATTTAAACATATTTCAGTTCTAAAAGTAAGACAATGCTGAAACTGATATTTAGTGGGTAACATCTATCTACTTGTTTCCTCATTAAAAGGTCATACAGAACATTGAGCTATGAAGGGAAAAAAAAAGGATATCCAAGTTGTCCAAAGATACATGGAAAACAAAATTTTCAAACTCTTTCGGAACGCACACACACCAAAGCATTCATACTCAAGTATAATATCAGGATACTTTTGACACAAAATGCACAAAACCCATTCTGACCATACATACTCAAACTTTCCAAAATGAATTTATGAAGTTAAATCATATAAAAATAATCTCATAACAAATATAAAATCAAAATAACTAATTTCGACCATTCATACTCACTTTCACTTTGTCTGTCATCTATCTATCCGAGTTTGTGCGGTGTCAAAGTGTGAAGTGATGGGGGTATGGAGAGAACTCATGGTGGCAAAAGGAGCGGCGCAGGGTATGGAGAGAACTCGCGGTGGCGATAGGAGAGCAGCGGCACGGGGTTTTGGGTTCGAGTGGGTTCTTTCTCTTTCGAGTAGCAATGGCGGAGAGCAATGGCGAAGGTGAGGGAAGAAAAAAGAGATGGCATGCAGAGGGAAGGAAACAGTAGAATGAAAATGAGGAAGAAACAGAGAGGGAAGGCCGAGCGCGCATCTAATTTTACTGGGAAGACCTAAGATAGCGTTTCCGTGTGGAACCGCTATCTTTTCCTAAGTGACACTTTTAATAGCGGTTCCACACGGAAACGCTATTAAAAGTCCCCCATCACTTTTAATAGCATTTCCACACGGAAATGCTATTAAAGGTGCGTTATTAAAAGTCTATTATGTTGTAGTGATACAAGACTGATCTGATCCAACCCGAGTACTATTAGATTATCATCAGGTTGAGTTTGGATCAAAGTAAATGACTTTATATCCAAGAGCGTTTGGATGAGATGACATATGTCTCTTTTAGCTTAATCAATATGGTTTTGAGTTCGAATAATCATGATCTTATGAATACAATAATGTTAAAACTCTTGAGAGAAAGCTTTAATGTCCTTACAGTACTACCCGATTTGAGTGGTCAATCTCTATAGTTGAGCGCTGAAAGAAAAAAAATGTAAATGACCCTATCAAAAGATAACTCCATATCAAGATAACTCCAGACAAATATTGTCCCAACTTGTTCCATCAACAGTCCTATTGCTGAATTTTGAACATGCCTTGCCAATGAAATTCCACTAACTTCTAATAGGCGGGCCTAATGCTCGGGCTAAAAGAAGTTTTAATTTTTAAATATACTTGTTTAACATTATTAATTTAGCTTAGTGTATGTCTAAATCAAATAAATTATTCGTGAATAGGGTTCAAAAGTCAAATAAAATCCTAAGGACGGAAGTCTATTTTTCCAAAGAATATTGCTATCATTATTATCTAGTCAATTCATCACAAAAAAACAAGTCAATCAAAAGTTTTTTTTTAAAAATTTCATGACCGTTTGATTTTTTGGAAGCTCCTTAGTTCAATAGTGAATTAATTGGTTTACGTCAAGTCAAATATAGTGTCCAGGATGAGAAAAGAACCTATCCTTTTCTGCCTCATAATCTTCAGAAATTGGAACTAAATTAATCAGTGGCAAATTATAGAATTTGCTCATTATAGTGAACCATCAGAAACTGATGCTACTTGACGAATTGAAACTTAATCAAGAGATATAAAAATAATGGGTAAGGAAAGGTTCAAAAGTGTCAGAAAATTCAACCCTTTATCAATTCATATATATGTCAAGAAAAGGTTATCAATGTAAACTTTTCAGGATCTTGGTAGTTCAAATTCTGGCCTGCGAATGATTAATAAGTTGTTGAGGTCAAAAGCATTATTACATTTCTGAATAAGATTCCCAAACATGTTTTTGCGTATTCACTTTTGGTAATTGCTTCAAACTTTCTTTCTTGTCATGTTCTAAATTTTATTGTGGGCTAAAATTGCTGCAGAAATGTTGGTTAGTTAATTGATATCATAATAAGATCAATGGCATTTCATGGAGGTATAAATTACTTTTGCATGGAGAAATGTTTGAATAATTAAATAATTAAATAAGCTCTTCCTAAAATAATGACTCAACATTCGAATCACATATAGAAAAGACAAATAACAAGATTGTGTCTCAGAAGTCCTTCTCAATCCCTTGTCCAAACAAAAGGTGAAAAAGAAAAGGGGGAAAATCAAGCAGTTTTTGCAGCAACATAGGCCAATTTCCATCAACGTAATTGAGAGTTTAACACTATTATTTAAATAATTAAAGTTGATATTTAGGTGATTTTTATATTTATTCAAGATGCATTTAATTTATTTAAAATATAAAATGTTTTAATACTTGCCTATACTTCTATACGAGAACTCCTGATTAATAATACAAAAATATATCTTTCATTCAACCAAAACTGGTATGATTGCTAGGTGGACTCACTTATGATCAGAATCAGATAATGTAAAACAAATGAAGCCAACAGTGCCCTTTTGAGTTTTTGAGAGCCCTCCTTTGGTTTTGACTCCTTGGCTGAAAAATCAAATCATTGGACAAAAATACACAATGTTATCATGTTGATCGAATGACTCCTTGACTGAAAAATCAAATCATTGAAAAAGGTCAGTATTAATAGGAAGGTTAAACTAATCTTTTGATCCCATACGTGATACTGATTTTCAATTTGGTCCCTATACGTAAAAAGTTATCAATTTGGTCCCTATACGTGACACTGGTTTTCAATTTAGTCCTCATCGCTATTTGGTCCCTATATAAGAGGACCAAATTACAAATTATTGTCACATGTAGGGACCAATTCAACAAAAAAAAATTGAAATCGATCCCTACATGTGACAATTATTTTCAATTTGATCCCTATATGTGACCATAATTTGTAATTTGGTCCTCTTATATAGGGACCAAATAACGGTACCAAATTGAAAACCGGTGTCACGTATAAGGACCAAATTGATAGCTTTTTATGTATATGGATCAAATTGAAAATCAATATCACATATATGGATCAAAAGATTACTTTAACCTAACATGAAAGAATTACTTCTCTGAGTTCATTTTCTTCATTCTTCCATACCTGGTTACGAGTCCGATACATAAATAATTTAACAATAATTATATAAAACCAAGAAAGTGGTTGGACGTGTTTCAGATTTTTATTTACATTTTTTTTATTTATTATGTCGGGAGATGAAGCACTTAATGTTAATTGATTCTAGTCTAGATGGTTAAGCTTAGATCAAGTAATTAAAAGGTGAGATATTGAGTTCAGTCATACTATTAGGCTGCCTTTGATTCGTAATGTGATATAGGAATATTATATATTTATATAACAATATAATATTATATTATACTATATTATATAATATTATATTAAATAAGTATTACATATATATTATATTATGTTATTTGTAAATTTATATTCTATATAATATATAAACCAAACAGTAAAGTAACGTAGAAACGTAATAATAGGAAAGTAAAATTACTTAAATAAAAAAAAAAGAACGTAAAATTACGTTTTTTCATACGAACGTAATTTGAGGGAGAGAGAGAGAGGAAGGGGAGAGAGAGGAGGGGGAAGGGGAGAGAGATGGAGAGGGAGAGAGTATTTATTTAGGAAGAAATAAAGGTGGATATTTTTATCAGTTTGATAATCTATTGTTGGATAACTTTTTATTCCATGATTTGACAAGAAACAAGATTTTAAGTTTTTTTGTTGTGCATTATCTCATTGTTCATTCTGTTCTTAGACAATTTTCTAGATCAAACATGAAACAATTATACTTATATTGTTGAATCCTTTGATTTTTAGCAAATCAAACGATGGAACTAATGTACTAGAATTATTGTAAAAAAAAATGTACTAAAATAATTTGTTATCAAAATAAACGTGACGATGGAACTATGACTTTGGATAAATTGTACTTATAATAACATCAGAAGTTTAAATTTTTAGATTTTTATTTAAATTTTTAAAATTGCATGAATAATTAGTGAAAGTCATAAAAAGTAATTTTGACCAAATATAAGAAAATATATATGCTCAAATTAGAGTCACTTGTGTGGCTATGTTTGCATGAGGGGTTTGGCATAAGGATATAATTATAGTATATTGTAAGTGTAAAAAAAAATTATACTTTCAATCAATCATATATTGGTACATCATTAAAAAAGTTTGACTTTTACATTAATTATCTTAAAAATTATACATGGAATAAGGTATAATTAGTTGACTCTAATTTTTTTTTACACTAATGTTATCTTAAACTTAAACTCCAAAACATTACCACAAAAAAAAAAAAACTTAAACTCCAAAAGATAATTCCAAGTCACACAATTAATATGAGCTCACAATACAATCATAGATAATTATAAAACTTTATCCTTGGAATGTTGATCCATTAACGAGTAAATTCAAAAGATTTACTTCAAAATTCAAATCCCCACCCTTCAATTTATTCTAATTCAGTGAACTACAACAATTTATTAGAGATGTCATGCAACTTTAATAAATATAGACATAATATTCATTTATTATGAATTTTCAAAATTGAAATGAATGTATAAATTAAAAAATCTAGCTTTCTTAATTTTGTCGTCTTCAAAATTAAGCTTTTTCCTTATTAAAAAGAAAATAAATTGGCAAGCTCATATTTCAAGTGGAAAGAGAGACGCATGCTCTCAAATACACATCATAGGCCAGAATTGTGGTGGAAAATCATTTTCATTTTATCCACTATTTTTTCACTTCTCAGTTCTCACCATATACTTTTCAACTACACATCCTTAGATAGTGGACCTGTAGGTCACAGTAAACCCAAGTATGTCATGGGCCTACATAGCATTTCTGTTTGGTTTATTTGTCTCTAGGCTTGCAGATGGCAGAAAATACAAAGTTTACAGTGTTGTAGTGGTTGCATTACAATTGCAATGATAGAGAATAGTGTAGTTGCAGAAAGAAAGAAAAAAGACAGAAAAATACAAACACCAGCAATCACTGCATACAAAGGACACAATACTTTACAATTGCAATTTGCCACACATGACATATCTTAAATATTAATTGTACTTTGTACTCTCTTAGAAGTGAAAGGGAAAGACAATAGTCTATAAACCTTGGTTATTATACTATATATCACCTAAACATTCTCTCTATATCTCTCTATGTTTCTTAGTACTATCCAGAAGGGGATTGGATACAGTGATAATGCAAACTTTGTTCAATATCATTAGGTACAACTTGCCCTTTCAACAAATACCACAACCATTATATAGCATTTGCAAGTAGCATGGAGAGTGGATTACCCAAACTGAGTGACAAAACTCCCAAGTATCCAAACTAATCTCAGTTGGAACTCCTCCACCTTATCCTCCCAGTGGACAATACATGTTGACAATAGGCTAGTACAATATGGTCACAAACTTACAGTCACAACCTATATCTTCTTGAACTGGATAAACCATGGTCCAAAAAAATGTTTGACATGTATACAATTTTCCAAATTTACTTTATATAGTACTATAGTAAATATAGAGCAGAACATAAGGTGGCTTCTGAATTCTAATAACTGATATACTTATTCAGTTTCAGCAGGGTTCAGCTTTGGTAGGAGAGTGATTTAAGTGTGAATATGCCAATATACTAATTTTGCAGTGACAAACACCAACCAGGCACAACATATATATTGAAATTACCTTTCACCAGCTGCTAAACTAATACATACAAACACTGATATAATAATTATATAATGTACAATCAGATGTACACCATGGGGTTGTTGTGGGCCATTTTAGGGAGCAAGCATGTTACTATAGTCAGGAATTGGACCCGGGGCAGATTGCCAGGACCTTCAATTAGATAAGAGAACATAAAAAAAGTGCATAAAAGATTTAAATTCTAAAATTTGAGGGGGCAGAAAGAAAAAGTCAAAATGTCCAAAATGGGAACAAAAAATGGCCCACCTGGACCCTGAGTCTTCACTAGTAATGCAAATGGCAAGGCAATTCTGATCAACCACTTTTAACTTTTATATCAAATTAAGATGACAAGTCAGACCAGTACATCTCCAGTTGACTGGCAAACAAAAAGAGTCTCAACCGTCAAATTTATGTTTCATACAATACAACAATATAATTAAAATGACTTTAATTTACACAGAAACCTCTGCATCCCAATCCATTATTACTTCGCAGATCTTTGATAAAATGCCAATAGACAAGCATATGCTAATTATCATTAAGAGAATGATAGCATCAAACTTTTACATATTACCAATAGCAGCACTATGTTCGGGCTTAAAATGGGATATTGGGTTCAAATGCTAAAAAAACAAGTGGAGAGATGAGCAATTAAACTAGATGCATTAAAAAGAAACGACGTGATAATGATACTAGTGATGTGCCCCATTAAATTCATCTATTTGAAAGAAATTCTTAAAATGAATAGCCCTTGTATGACTTAGAGAATGACACATATCCTCGAAAGTTAGCAGGAAAATAACCCCTGAGATTGCAGAAGAATAAAAGAGAGCTTCGGAAGATTCGATAAGCATTTGGCACTTGCACACAATATGGCCAGCTGCAAAGTTGCAACTTATTGGGCCTATGATTGCATGGTGGATAACTCGAGCTCCGTCTTATTTTAACCTTGCATTCATTTCATTGGTTTTATTATAAAAAATACAGTTGAAATACGTGATTAACTATGTTCAGTGAATGATTAATGTATGTGATAAGATATCACAACTCATTAATCATCAACTAAACGTAATTAACCACATATTTAAATTGCATTAGAACACCTGAAAAATCATGATTAATAAGTTCGAATATATGGTTAATTACATTCAGTGGATGATTAATAAATGTAACAAGGTGTCAACTTATTAACCATCCACTGAATGTAATTAAACACATATTTGAACTGCATTAACCAAATATCGCAGATGTCGTCCATATATCCAGAATCCAGATGTATAAATAACATTACTCGTTACATTAATCTTGCCCAAGGTTTAGCATAATTCTTTTTGACACTCCTCGTGTTTTTTTAAAAGTGATACTCATCTCTCCTTAGAACGAATCAATGTAATTTCAGTTATAACTATTTTAAGGGAGGCAAATGTAATGAAATTATAAACTTTACGAAAGATTAGTGTAATTTCTAAAACAAAAGTGGTTAGTGTAAATAAATTAGACCTGGAGGTCAGTGTAATTTTCTCTAAGAAAAATTGTAAGAAATCAAAAGCTCCAGTGTGTCAATTCACAGTAGTTTTAAGTGACGAGTTGAAGGTGAGCTGATGGACGAGTTTTATCATGTGATTTATTAACCACCCCTGAAGTTTTATGATATTACACCTAATGTCCCTTCAAACAAAAGGATAAGTGTAATATTAACGGTTAAGTAACATCAAAGATGATAAGTGTAACAACAACTTCACCCCCAATGGAAACTAGTGCAATTTATGAAACAAAAAGGATATCGGGTTTTTTTTTTTTTTTTTGACAAAAATCAAATCACATCATTTCATTATTATGTTCCAAATAAAAATGAGAATCGAATGAAAAATAATGCAAGGAGCATAAGAGACAGGCACCCTACCAAGAGCATGAGCGTTACGTCTGTTACCATTTACTTGTCGTCTAGTAAAAACAACTTGTAATTGTTGTGAAAAGACAAAATGGTTCGGCAAAGGATATCGGGTTAATTAAAAACCTGAATGTCAACCTGTAATTTCCCCATAATCAACTAACCATATATTCAATTTTTTGTGTTCCCATTTTAAAGCCACCGTTTGTGTTCGGTGTCAACAAACTATATACAATTCAACGTTAGGTTTGCCAATAAAAGGGAGACATTTCAGGTAAATAAGAGAATAATCAATGATGCAGACAAGATAATAAGCTAAAAAATGATAGCAGAAAAATATTCAAGTTGTTTATTACTAGTCAACAACTAGAGATATATGTACCTAAAAGTCTAAAACGGATGGGAAAAAATAAAAGAACTGTAGATATGAATCTGAAAGCTAAGACACTGCAATGTTCCTGAAGGTTGAGGCTAACAGCAACGGAAGAACAACACAATAGAAGTTTTATTAGGACAAAACGGTAGGGACTGGATGACTCATGTAGAATCACAAGGGTTAGCAGATACAAGAGTAGGAAGACTTGTTAGGTTCAGATAGTTTCAAATAAATTCTGCAGTACAGATTATGAAGGTAAGGGAAAAAATCATGGTTTTGAAGACCAAAAAATTATAAGCTTTATGGATATCTAGACATGTCTTGCAAGGTTTTAAACTTAAGACTATACATTAGCAGAAAAGTTCCTCAAGAAATTATCCGGCAAGCACAGATTCTACATCCTACACATCACAAATTAATTAGACATAAGCAGAAAGATCTTCCAGACACCCAAAAACAAAATGCTAGCTGTTCACTGACCTAGAGACACGATCCATTAATCATGATTAAAAAGGCGTTAAACAACAATAAATTTTACCAAGGATTTTGCTCATACAGAAAAAGAAACACCAGTGATGTGAGATATGAGCAGAAGTCACGATTGCCTATACTTCACACTTCACAGGCAACCTGTCAATAGAATGCAAGAGCATTGCAGCAAAATGGTGCACTTAAAAATCAGAGAGGAGGGGAAAATAAAATAAAAGAAACACTTTTCCTGAAGCCAATAGGGTGCAGATAGATCTTTTAAAATGGCTATGGCAAGGGCACGGAGATAATTGATCACCTACACTACTTTAACAAATCAATAGAATCAGAAGACAATCCCTTGGCGTAGTGGGTGGAAGGGACAAAAGCAGACCAAAACTTTACAAGACAATATCATTTTTTGTCATCTATGGTGTCAATTTGCCATTGTCCCAGTTGTTCATTGCTCCTGGCATAGTAGAAGAAAGAAAATTAAATCAACTCTACAAAAGGAAGCCATCTTAAGTACAGAACGACTATAACTTCTTCCACAACGAGGGAAAATTGACACGGGAGATAAGGGACATGATGAAATTGAAAACATTTACTGGGCACCACAAAGGATTCAACTAGCATCTATAGTTGATTTTTCAGATCGAAAATGAAAGTAAACCACAGTAAAAAATGCACCTGTCATTTGTGCTTGTACCTCAATTTTGGCACATAATACCAAGCAACAACAGTTAATATGCATTAGGCAAACCATGTTGCATCACTATGACATAGCCCTGAACCACAGGCACTAAGTAAAGCCTGCCACTAACACAATAATGAAAGGAAGAAAAACCATAATAATTGGTGCTAGTTAGGCATCCTGCATTGTGTTGCTGTAATTGAAGAGATGCATCTGTAACAACCTAAAGGTAACAACCGAACCGTTATGCCAAGGCTCAGGAAGTAGAGTTAAATATTCAGCTAAAAAACAGATGTCCCAACAACAAAGCAGCACAAATAAGCACTTAACATTATTCAACTAATTGATGTGAAAAAAATTCCTGTTGGTTCCATCTCAATTTCAATACAATGTTTTGGCACACAGTCACTCCAATATAGCAGGAGATCTAGTCTAGATGGAATAAACAACTCATTATTGAAGAAAATATTGAAAGTAAACAACTGGATATGTTTAACTTATAGTAACCAATGCAAAAGACAAAAATTTAATCGAAAGAATAATGTTCACTAGCCTTAGGCCAGAAGTTTTTGTAGATAGCACTGGCAATTGGAATAATAGCAAGAAGGGCAAGCTGATATTGGTCTGAGCTACTTGTTTTGACTGTGATCTGTCCACTGAGTTTGTTGTTCAATCCAGCATGAACAGCCATTTTATAACTTCGCCCAATAGAAAATTGGGACTGAAAATTGGTCCCTAAAGCCAAGTCACCTCTCCACTTGACCAGAGAAAAAATCAATGAAGACTGGTCCTGACCAATTGGAAAATCTGCCTCTCTGAACCGTACTTCTACATTGGTGCCATAAGCAGAATCATCTTTAGACCGCACAACCCCAGTACTACCCACTAATACCAAGCGTTTCCCCAAAGCTATCTGATCCTCAACTTTCAGCCCAGTGCATATGTTTTCACCCAAAAATGTCACAGACAAACCAGCAGCAGTTTTATTCCTTTTGAAATTTTTGAATTTTGTCTCTCCTCTAAGAATGTATGCTATCTGCTTTCCAACATTTTGTATGTCAAAGCCTGCCATGCTTGATCCATTATCTCCATGCTTCATAGCAATTGACGAATCCAAGTGGACATTAAAGTCTTTTTTGTCCTTCGTCATCTGAACAGCAACAGCTACTGGGAATTTATTGACAATGGCCAGACTGTGTTCAAGGTTTACACCATCATAACCACAATCATGATCCCAACTATGGGTGTCTAACACTGGCCTTGTCATTAACTGGGAAGTTGGCTCTAAGAAACGGTATCTATACGCTGGATTATCACTGTCAAAGGATGGTGGCAGGGTCATATCAGGCAATGGAACTGGCACAGCTGCTGGACTTCCATTTTCTTGATCATCTTCCACATAACCATTATCATTTACATCAGTTTTACCTTTTTTCTTCATCTCTCTCATCCTTCTCAACTCCTCTTTCCACTGCTTCTTCAGTTGAAGTTTGACCCGATAATCATATTCCTCAAAGTATGCATTTCTCTGTTCTCTACTAAGCTTAGCAACCTGAGACTTCTTAAGAGGTCTAAAAGGCAGGATCTGGTCAAATTCATCTTCATCTAGATCAGAATCAGACAAGTCAGCCAACTCAATATCAGAATCACCATTCTCAACACCACCTTGATCAGCAGGGAGTTTTGGATGGGTACGTGACTGCAATAACCAAGATAGCAAGTAAGGAAGTGGTGGGGAGCGGAGACGAAAACCAAACAGACTGCGGTGGTTAAATGATTCTTGAGTATTTGAAAGGTTACTAGCTTCGGAGAGTATCTTTATCGCATAGCATAAGAGCAATAACAGAGGTCTCCAGCTTTGACCATTAGGAAGCACTGTTTGGCCATGTTTATTTTTTCGACAAGAAGGATGGTTTTCAACAAGTGCAACTGGATTCACTAAACCCGGATTCATAATATGCAGTTCGACGGCTTCTCCAATGATTTGTTGAAGTGTATTTGATCTTTGAGCAAGAAATACATCATAACTCAATGGGGAACCTGATGGCCCATCTGGGGGGGCAGAGGCAGCATGGGTCAGAGTGATTACAGCTTTTCTCCAGATTGAAGGACCTAGGACACTAGAAATTGATCTTAACAATGGGACATCATTGAGATCCCTAGTTTGTGTGTCCAGACGATCCAAATAGAGGACAACATCAGGAGGAGATTTTTTTATCAACTTCTTAACCACAGATAAGACTTTCATATTGAAACTCTGTTCCAGTACAGAAGACTTCAGACCTGGTGTGTCAAAAATCTTTAACTTAACTCCATCAACTATCCCTATAATTTCCTTCACAGCAACTGTGGAAGGACCATAAGCACTAATGCTGGTCTTCATCTCACCAAAAATTGAATTTATTGTAGCACTCTTGCCCACACCAGTTTTCCCAAGAATCAGTATATTTAAAGAAAAATCCAAATCATCTCTTCTCTCTGCTTCAAGCTGGAAAGCATTCTCCTTTGCAGCATCTAGGCTAAATATTTGACCAGTTTGCCTCCCAGCATAAGTTGCCAAACGATAAAGAACCTGTGTTGCTATTGACTCTTCCGGAGTACAACCCAGCCTCTGAACCAGTCTTAGGAATTTTATCCCGATTTGTTGCAATTTCTCCAATTTCTTTTTTTCTTCTTCACTCAAATTGATATCAGAATTGGTACTGGCTCTACTAATGGATGAAGTGAAAGGATTAGCATAGTTTAATTCTGTGGCAGGTTTACTAGACCGGAGTGACGGTCCCAAACCAGCTGGACGCTGAACAGAGAAAAGCCTTGATCCATCTCGGGAGGTTATTGTGATACCACCACCATCTTGTCCAGCACCAGCTTTCAAAAGAGCGGCCAAGACATCAGAATCAATCAGCTGGTTGCCTCCTGCATCATCAGCATTCTCTTCTTCTTCTGAATCAGTCACAATCTGACCATCAATTCTCTGAGAAAGATCCTGCGAAGTATCAGCACTAGAGTGAGAAACAACACCTGGTTGCTGATCCAGCTGCTCCAAGTACCGCTTGGCACCTTCAGAGCTTCCAAAGATCGTTTCGTTACCCTCTCCATATGACACTGAATCATCAACCTCTCTGACACCACGATAGAGTTCTCCCTCTTCATCCTCAACCGGCCTTGTAGCTAGGCTCCAGGAAGAATCAAGATTTACATGTTCAGATGTAAGGGAGTCACCAGAGACCTCAACATGGCTCCCAGCTTCCCTCTCATCAGCACGAGTCTCTATGTGTATGTCATCTTGCACAGCCTTTTCAGTGTCACTTGCAATTTCTGACTTTTCATCCTTCTGGATAGTAACAATGTCAACTCTCCTTGGTAATAGAGGCTCATCAGCATGAGCTTCAATGTTTATGCCATCTTGCGCAGCCTTCACAGTGTCATTTGAAAATTCTGAATTTTCATCATTCTGGATAGCAATATTACTCTTCTGTCCCTTCTCTGCATGTCCAGAATCATTGTCATCAGCACTAGTGTTAACATTTTGATCAAATAAAATCAAATATACACTAAATGACCTCTAACATTTCTACAATGATTACTGATATGGTTTATTTTATAGCATTCTGATTTATATTTTACTTGGCTACAATAGTTGTACACTTTATCATGTAATAGATATTTTGCTGTTACTGTCAAATTTATAATTTCAACATGCTAATTAGATTTATACCATAAAATCCCTATATTTTTCTCAAATCTACAACACATAATATATACATTTTGAATATGACTGCAACCAATTCACATGTTTTTACAAGCAATCCAAAATTTATTTAAAATCTTTATCATTACAAATATATATCTGTTTGTGTGTGATGCATAGCACTTGAGGGTGTTGTGTTACGGTGTTACCTCTTGTGTCGACTTCACCATTGCCATTGTTCTCATCCATCAAGTCATTGACTTTCACACCATTCTCCTCGCCACCAACGATTCCATCAGGTTTTCCACTCTCAAACCCTTCATCACCATCATCGCCATCAGCACTAGTGTTAACATTTTGATCACCCTTAGCATCCCCTTTTGCATCCTGCTCAAGTGGGTCAAACTCATTATCCAAGCTCAAGCCACAAGCCCCACCGTCCAACCCTTTAATTTCAGAGCCCTCAACTTCCTCCTCTTCACCAGTAACAGCCACTCCAGGAGCCAACAAATCAACATGTAGAGTCTCAACAAGGGAGTCTCCAGCACCTGTAAATTTGACATCAACATTTTCAACAAACTTATTACATACTGATTCCACAATCAAAGAATCGAAATGATTAGTTTCACCAGCCAGCTACAGATACAGACATAACACGACAAAGATAACATCGATACGATACATCGATATGGAAAAATCTAAAAAAGGACATGACATAACTAAGATAAAACATATAAAATCAATACCATATTAATGAAAACAAACATTTTAATTTTAAATACTAAATACGTAAAATTTTAAAAAATCAGCTTCCGTCACTGTATACACAAATAAAATACTATTATTTATATAGTCATTCTGATAACTCACTTCTACTAGTATAAAAATTTTAAAAAGTAGTTAATACTTAATATACAAGAATTATCTGACACTATACATATGAAATAGCAACGGTAACTGTTATTTCGGTTGGCTGTTCTTTGGAGGTGGAAATAAAATATACACTAAATGACCTCCAACATTTCTACAATGATTACTGATATTGTCTATTTTATAGCATTCTGATTTATATATTACTTGGCTACAATAGTTGTACACATTATCATGTAATAGATATTTTGCTGTTACTGTCGGATTTATAATTTCAACATGCTAATTAGATTTATACCATAAAATCCCTATATTTTTCTCAAATCTACAACACATAATATATACATTTTGAATATGACTGCAACCAATTCACATATTTTTACAAGAAATCCAAAAAAATTTATTTAAAATCTTTATCATTACAAATATATATCTGTTTGTGTGTGATGCATAGCACTTGAAGGTGTTGTGTTACCTCTTGTGTCGACTTCACCATTGCCATTGTTCTCATCCATCAAGTCATTGACTTTCACATCATTCTCCTCGCCACCAACGATTCCATCAAGTTTTCCACTCTCAAACCCTTCACCATCATCACCCAGCTCTAGTTTCGCTGCCCTCAAAACGTCACCGTTTGAGGCTCCATCATCAAAAGGAGTGAAAAACTCGTAAGAATTGAGAAAAGGGTCATCACCTTGGGTGAAATTGTCATCTGGGTATGTCATCGGCGTCTCGAACTCCTCCTCGCCACTGACAAACCCATCATTCTCAGACCAGTCATCGTTGCCGTTGATAACAACAACGTTGTTGTTGTCAACGAACACTGAATTTTGAATTTCAAAAGGTGATTGGTTTGAGGGAGTTTGGGGAGAAGAAGGGTTAGTGTCCATTGAAGGAATGAATGAAGAGAAACGAAAGAGAGGTAAGATTTTGATTGAGAGAAAGGGAGTCTCAGTGTCTGTGATTTTCAGGCGGAATGGGTGGGTTTTTTTTTAAAGCTTATGGAAGACAAGGCACTTCGGGTTTTGTCTCAACTCTCAACTCAACAACAAAATAAACATTACATTTTTTTTTTAACTTTATTTATTTATTTAATGGTGAAGGATCTAGACTTTTGAATCAAATTGTAAAATTTTGTTATTTTAAGTGAGTTTAGTTGCTAACTCAAAAGTATTTTGAGCATGATTGTTCAATTTTTAGGTATAAAGGGAGGCTCGTGATCTATAAATAATACAATTCTATCATCTATTCCATATGCAGGAAATACAACAATGTTTATGGATGTCAAGTGTCAACATTACAATTTCTATGATTTATTATTAAATTTATTTATAAACTTAACAAATCTTATTTAGTTGCCTAAATCTTATCTACAATTATCTAATTTTTGAAATTAAATATGATTGTTTTGTTTCAATCTATATCCTAATCTATACATAGAACATGTTTCTAGTCGATTTCCTCGGTTTGGATAGAACATGTTGCTATTTCAAAATAATATGATTAATATTTTAAATTTAAATATTGATTACTTGCAAATCAAAAAGTTATGACTATTTGCAAACCAAAAATTCATTCACTTCAAGAGAGAGAAAAAATTGAGGGAATTGGCGTACATGTAAAGAGGTAAGTTTTGAACCAATTTTCATTTAAAGAGGAAAATTTTAAGGTCAAAATTCAGACGTACATTGTTGACATGAAAATGAAATTAATGCCCCCTTAGAGGTTTAACACTATTGAGTTTTGAAACTGGATAAGCTTAATTACATTTAAAATTTATATTTTAGAAATAAATGAATGTAAATTGCTATGTGAAAATAAAATGATATGGCTTGATTTAAATTTAAATATTGGTTTTCTTGAAGTAAAATTTAATATTGGTCGAAATTTTGATTCCTTGCAAACCAATAAATTAGGTCTACTTGCAAAGTAAATTTTTTTTTTTTACAATTTATCGTTTGATTTATATCCATTTTTAACATGTTATTTGTCATCATTCATGATAATCGTTACTACTTATATTTCTTATAGAGACAAATAGTAAGGAAAATATTGGTGTTGGAAGAGTAAACTAGAGGAATTTTGGGAGCAATGACTATAGGAATAGAGAACCATTGTCTCCAATACCAACTCCTGATTCAAATGGTGAGGAAAATGATGGTGTTGAACCATTGTCTCATTTTTTTATTAATGATGTTATAAGAAATAAATTACTAAATCATTAGATTCGTATATATTTTCTATGTTTTTTTTTGTAACACTTTCTATATTTTTTACTAACGTAATATGACATATGAAGGTGACCCAAATGAAAGTACAAATGAAGGACAAAGGATTAGTCCTGTCACATACATAAATATTTATATATAATTTGTGAATATTTTGTTAAAAACTATATATAATTGATGGGTTCAAATTCAAAAGTTATCTTATAATACTATATTATCAATATATAACTTTTTTAAAAAAAGTTGATAATGTAAAAGTTATTAATCAAATAATTTAAAATACATCCCTAATTTACCCCGTGCGAGCACGGGATCAAATTCTAGTAGTCTTACATAAGGGAGAAGATATTTCTTTTCAAGAACGGCCGTTAAAACCGTTAGTGTTTGAAAAGGTAGTTGAAACAAATCTATAACCAATACAATTCTATCCCATATTCAATGTATGTTTGTCATGTGTCGCCTTCCATATGCAGGAAATGCAACGATGTCCAGGGATGACAAGTGTCAACATTACAGTTTTTATGATTTATTATTAAATTTATTTATAAACTTAACAAATCTTATTTAGTTGCCTAAATCTTATCTACAATTATCCAATTTTTGAAATTAATCTGATAGTTTTGTTTCAATCTCTATCCTAATCATTATATAAGACATGTTTCTGGTCAATTTCATCGGTGTGAACGTCTAATTTTGTCCGGGTATTTTTTCTCTTAATTAATATTTTTGAAAACAAAAATTAAAAATATAAAAATGAAAAAAAAAATGTTTTTGATAGAATTAGATGCAGCCCGATTTTATTTTGTTGTTGCAATCACATTATCTAAACGATCCAAATCAAAAAAATCAAAAATAAAAATAAAAATACAAATAAAAACAAAACAAAACCAAAGATGCTTTATGTTTTATAAAATAAAAATAAATAATAAAAATAAATTTATTTAAGGTATGAATCAGCTTTGTTTTATTTCCCCATTTTTGTTTTCTTGTGCTTTTTCCTTAAAATGGTGGTGTACCTCCTCTGCCCCTTGTACCAACCCAGCAGAGTAGTGGGAGCACCACACCAGCTGCACAAATCCTCAGTCATTGCCTCTCAACATAGCAACAACAAGTTTTGGCATCATCATCATCCTAATCAAAACCTCATCCAAATACCTGCAATAACATGACAGAACCTTGGTCTTGAATCCCTCCGCCGTCTCAGCCATAAGAGAATCCTCACTCTCCTCCTCCGCCATCTTTCCTCCATTGCTGCTCACCATCTCCACCTTCTCCACCAACCCAAGCCACCATTCCAAATCAAAACTAACCCTAAATCCAAGCGGTCAGGAACAAAAAAGGAAAGAAAAAGCTTCTACTCCTTGTTCTTCGTGATGCCACCGTCGCCGCCATCACTGGTTCGCACCGAAATGTTCCTCCTTGCCCCTGTGCGTTGCTGCCAGTTCCGCCACTGTCACACCGTGCGCTGCCTAGCTCCGTAGCTCCACCGTCGCTGCTCCATTTCTCATCGTCGTACCAGATCTCGCCATCTCCGCCACGCTCCGCCGCGATGACCACCACAATACGCCACTGCTCTGTCCAGGTCGCCGCTATCACACATACGCCGTCCCGCCTCTCCCCTAGTAGCCGTCGTGCGAACGGCCGTCCACCCGAGTCTCCAGTGTGCCCTTGCGCTCAACCTCCCTGCTTTGACCGGTTGGTAACACAGTAAAGCAGAAGCTTCTCTGTTGTTATGTTTTATTTTTATTTATTTCCCTTTTAGTTTTTTTTTTCTTTTTCTATATGTTGGATTTGGGCCTCTAGGTATTTGGGTTTATGATATATGTGTGGTTGTGATTTGGGTTTATGATATAAAAATCAAACCTTTTATAAAAAATAAAAAATCTTTTTTTCAAAAAATCAAACTTTTTTATAAAAATCAAACCTTTTATAAAAAAAGAATAAAGATATTTTTAAAAAAAATCAAACCTTTTATAAAAAAATAAAAATCTTCTTTTATAAATTTTTTTTTTTTAAAAAAAAAAATCAAACCTTTTATAAAAAATAATAATTTTTTTTTCAAAAAAATAGAATTAACCAACAAATCAAGCCTTTTTAAGAAGAACTACGTGATTTTGAGTTTCCCATCGCACCCGACAATACGTAGGAGCAAGATAAATCGTCTTGTCAAGCCAAAACTAAAATTTCCCTTTTTTTGTCTCTTTTTATGTTAAAATAATTAATCAAAATAATTAACTTGTCTATTTTTGGGATGCTCTATGGACACGGTGTCATGTTCGGTCCCTTAGATTTGAGGTTGCTCCGTGGACTCATGTGTCATGTTCAACCTCATTTAGGTTCCATAGACAATAATTTAAAAAAAATGCAAAAAAAAACAATAAAATACAATATATCAAAAATAAAAAAATAATTAAACTTGTCTATTTTTAGAGATGCTCTATGGACACGGTGCCATATCCAGTCCCTTAGATTTGAGGTTGCCCTGTGGACTCATGTGCCATGTTCAACCTTATTTAGTTTTTATAAACAATAAATTTAAAAATGTAAAAATTAATAAAAATTTAAAATATTAAAAATAATTCTTTCTTTAAATATTTTTGGGTAAAATAAATATTTAAAATTCGTTAATTTTTTGCACAATTAATTTGAGGTATCATTTTTTAAACGGTCGACGTGGGGTGTTAACACCTTCCCTACTAGTAACTGACTCCCGGACTCATCTCTCTCTTTCTTTTTAGACCATTTTACCTTTAAATAATTGGGTTTTCTAAGATTTTCCCAATAAAAAATTTTAGTGGCAACTCCTCTGTTTTTATTTCATCTTTTCGCGGCTCCCGGACAAGACGGTCGCGACAATCGGTTTAGATAGAACATGTTGCTATTTCAAAATAATATGATTAATATTTTAAATTTAAATATTGTTTCAAATATTGATTACTTACATATCAAAAAATTATGACTACTTGCAAACCAAAAATTCATTCACTTCAAGAGAGAAAAAAATTGAGGCAATTGGCGTACATGTAAAGTGGGAAGTTTTGAACCAATTTTCATTTAAAGACGAAAATTTTAAGGTCAAAATTCAGACGTACATTGTTGACACAAAAATGAAATTAATGCCCCCTTAGAGGTAGAGAACTATTGTGTTTGTGTTGTTTGTTCCTTTTGCAGGTTTGGGGTAGTTTTATTTTAGTAGGTTTTGGTGAAGGTTTGTGTGCTCCCATCACACACATCACTATCACATATTGCATACACTTTTGGCTCTATACCCGAGCTTGCGTAAAACTCAAGGATTAGGCGGTGTCTCAACATTGTCATTGAAGAGGTCTTGTACCTCCCTGATATTTGTTGATTCACCACTCAGGTTGTACCCGATATCATGGGATGGTCATATTGAGAGGGTTTATCCCTACTTGTGACTAGAGTCATGAATTGGATCCTTATCTTTCGAGATAGGGGCAATCTGGGAACCATGGCTTTTAGAAGTCTAGACCCTATCTGATTTTCACTGATAGAGCAAACTTAGTAGCCAACCTGTTTAGAGTCATTACCTCAGGTTTGTCCAACCCTAAGTTTTACCTAATTTAGGACAAAGGGAGCATACTCTTTCTCTTTCTCCATTTTTTCCTGGCATCATAAACATAAATTGCCATGCACATACATATTTACTTTGAAGTTTTCTAAAAAAGGAAAAAAAAGGGCGACACATCGTCGCTCCAAACCCGAATGACATGTTCGAATATTATTGCACTTCTAATAAGCAACATGTCATAGTGAAGGTAGTGCATTGACAGCATACCCGACATAGGGTTCACAACCCTATTGGGGCTCATGCAACATGAAGTCCTCGGTATTTCTTTTCTAATTTTTTTCTTTATTTGTGTTTCTTGACAGGAAGACCTTAGTATTAATCTTATATCAAAGAATGGAAGGACCTAGCATAGGAGAGAGTACTAGCAATGCAAGCGGTTCTAAGAAGAGCATCAAGATCGACGTGACACTCAATGATGTTCAGAGCTTATGGGAAATTAGTCAACAAATGTCAGAAAAGGCATGTTCAAACTTTAACAACAAGTACGGGAGGATACTAGATCTGTTACGAATTCCAGTGGACGCCTCTGCTCTGAGTGCATTCGCTCAGTATTGGAACTCAACTTTAAGATGTTTTGAATTGCCTGACCTGGATATAACTCCAACCATAGAGGAGTATGCTTACATGCTAAGATTGCCTATCCAAAAGGAATCACGTGTCTATTTGTAATATGGACAATATATGACAGATGGGAAGATAGCGAGTCTGTTGGAACTTAAACTGGAACAATTGGATAAAGTGGAAAAAGGAAACACTACGGGATTGAAGAGGCAATTCTTGTAAGGTTACCTTAGGGAGTTGGCTCAACAACAACGATGAGTTACTTATAATAGGTTGTTGCCTCTCCTTTTCTACGGACTGGTGCTTTTTCCCTTTATTCCGAATGTGATTGATCGATTAGCTATGGACGTATTCTACAGAGTTGAGGAATATGGGGTGAATTTAGTCCCTTCTATCTTAGCTGAAACTTTTCTCTCACTACAAGTTTGTCATCATAATCAACAAGGAAAGTTGCGATGTTGTGCACCAATGTTATATGTTTGGATTATGACTCACTTGTATGCTGGTAACAAAATTGATAGAACAGATGATCCATTAAAAGGATTCATTCGCATGCCGCTAAAGTCATACAAGCTATATGAATGGAAACAAGAGTTTGATCAGGTCGACTCACGTTCATTTAGATGGATGTTCCCATGGTACAATGAAGATTCGGTTATATTCAGTTGTGGAAGTTTCCCGAATGTCCCATTGATGGGACCTAGAGGATGTGTCATATTCACCCACTCTAGTAATGTGCCAACTCAGGTGGACACAAGATGAACCCCCAAAAGAGCTGCTTGGCGGAGCATATTTCCTATATCAAGAATGTGAAAGCATCAAGAGTCAGACAATGGCAATAAGGTCAGCATGGGACATTATTCACATAAAAGGGCGTGATGAGTTAGGAAGGCGGATCATAGCTCAAACAAAAAGATATGAAGCATGGAGAGAGGCAAGAAGGGGTTGTCCTTCAAAACTGGAACCCCCACCCAGTGCTGAAAACAATCTTACAGAAGATCAAATGCTGAAAAAAATTGAAGTTCTAACAGCTCAAATGGGGGTTTTGGATGAAAAGAACCAAGTTACGAAAGTAACTATTGTCAAACTTCGAAGCAAGGTGCAAAAACTGAATTTACAAATCGAGAATTTGAGATATGAATGTGCCCATTCCTACGAAGCCCCGAGTCGCATGAAAAGGGGAAGAAAGGAAAAAGAAGCAGAGATTCAAGAGTTGCAAGCAAAGGTGGAATGTCAAGAAAACACGCTAGTCAGAATTCTGAAGAAGAAAGAAGAGCTTGAGTGGGACGTGGGGATTCATGTCGAAACAATACAGATACTAAAGGAGAGAGTTGAATCTCTACAAGAATCCTTGGCCCAAACCGAACTTTACTCTGATCGAGGATGGAAAGAAGCTGCCAAGTATCACGGATTATTAGCGGAAGCTAATGCGAGGGAAAATTGGCTCAGGACCAAAATACAAGAAACTGAAAGAGGAGAAACTCAACGTCACGCAGAATGAGTAAACAGATGGAAATTGGCTATGAGGCATGTAATCTATGAAAGGGAAGCATGGAGAAGAAAATATGTAGACATGATTGGTAAACTTCAATATCATACTTCCCAGTTGGTGGAGCGATTTGAAGAAGTATCAATTCATGTTTACAAGAACCCTTTCCTCCAGATACGACCAGAGGTGACTGAGTTCTTCAAGTATTTTGGGAAGCTTGCAAAGGGATTCAGGAAAAAGAAGATGAAGCTCTTGACATAGTATTTTGCAGTCCCCTAAGACGGATTTAGAAATATTAAAACTCTCGATGTATTGTTTTTTATTCGACCAAAGACTCATGTTTGTATCGCAATATTCATATAATGAAATGGAAGTTTTCATCAATGTTTGTTGAATGCTCTTTTTCCAGATGATATCTATCGAGGAGTGAATTCTCCCTTTGACACTTCATCAATTATATTTTTACCCTAAAAACGATGTGTTTTCTGCGTAAAATATGGGTGTCATTAAAACAACAACATTGCTTGTACAGATGTGGTCTATCGAGGAGTGGATTCTCCCTTGGACTTGACATCAACTGCAATCAAGCTAGGGGGAATTATACCACTAGATTTGATTACAGGATGAGTATTCTTACAATAAGTGTATGCGACAGTCTTCCTATCAAAGTTGGTGTTTAATTGGTTTTTGCTCATTGCTTTTGATTTTATTCATTTATTATTTAATTTATTAAATACAATAGAGTGTGGGTTTTTGAACAATTGCTCCAAGACACCCTTATCGCACTCGGTCACAGACAAGAGCCATGGCGGATGAACTAGAAGAAGTCCAAGAGATCAAGGATGAAGTCAGTCAAATCAAGGATCAAATGACTAAGATGATGGAGATCCTACAAACAATGCAGAAGGAAAAAAAACAAAGAGGGGAACCCTCCAGCCTCAAACGAAGGACATCTGGCCACACCTCTTATCCCGCTTGGTTTTGCTCAGGTTCCTATTCAAGGCTACAACCAACTAGGGGCCATGATGCCTCTCACCGTTTATCCAAGCAACCAAACTCATCTTTCATTTGACCCGACCAATCCCCCATATGGCTTACCTCGTGGATTTGTTCCACCAACGGCCCCCATCCCACAAGATGGCATCCAAAACTCTGAACATACTACTCAGGCACAATCCCCCACCGATGCTGTCGAGATGCCACAAACACAAACTGTCAACCCTACAGATGGTAACACCCCGACAGTGACACTTTCTACCAATCCAAAAACTCCACAATATACTCTACATTACAGACCCCAGGGGACTCAAATGATGCCAAACTTCGGATCCTCCTACATGTCGTACCCTTTTCCCCAGAATATGTACTGTGAAACTCTAGTGAATCAGTCGGGAGGGAATTCCCAATCTAAAGAAAAGTTGGAAGTGTTAGAGGAGAGACTGCGGGCCATTGAAGGGGCAAATAGTTATGGTCTTTGAGATGCCTCGGAGCTTTGCCTGGTGCCAAATGTTGTAGTTCCACCAAAATTTAACATACTCGATTTCGACAAATATCGAGGAACCACTTGTCTCAAAAACCATTTGACCATGTATGTAAGGAAGATGGCATCATACGCTCAAGATGAAAAGATCTTGATTCACTTCTTCCAAGACAGTTTAACTGGGGCAACTTCAAATTGGTACACGCATCTCGAACGGGCCCACGTCCGATCCTGCAAAGATCTAGCATATGCATTCCTTAAGCAATACAAGTACAATATTGACATGGCTCCCGATAGGGTGCAATTCCAAAATATGGCAAAGAGAGACACAGAGACTTTCAAGGAGTATGCACAACGATGGAGGGAACTGGCTGCTTAGGTAGAGCCTCCATTGACCGAGAAAGAAATTGTGGCAATGTTCATTGATACACTCCAGTCGCCTTTCTATGATAGAATGATTAGAAGCGTGTCAACGAACTTTTCTGACATGGTCATTATCGGTGAAAGAATCGAAAGTGAAATGAGGAATGGCAAAATCACTGAGACTTCATTAGCAAATGGCCCAAAGAAAGCCCCGTTTGTGAAAAAGAAGGAGGGAGAAGCACATGCAGTAACCTTTGAACAAAAGAAACCAAACCAATGGAGACCGAACCCAACACTTACCTTCCAAGCCCAATACGCCCCATATTACCAACCACCTCCATATCACCAAGCCAACCAGCCATACATCACTGTCACCTCACAATTTCCAAATCCTCAATAGATGGCTCCTTATCGACCATCATACCCTTCTCAGCCTGAAACACACCCTACCATGCCACCTCAAATTGTTCAACCCCTAAATCCAAACCCGAACACCAGTCAAACAGGACCACCGTATAACTCGGAAAGAAAGCCAGTACGTTTTGACCCGATACCCGTGACCTATACTGAACTATTCCGCAAACTTGTGAGCAAATCCGTGCTAACTCCTATCCCGACAAGCCCAATATACCCTCCTTATCCAAAGTGGTATGACCCAAACGCTCAATGTGAGTATCACGATGGAGTCACCGGTCATTCCACCGAGAATTGTAAAGCCTTGAAGTTTAAGGTGCAAGACTTGATTAATGCCAAATGTTTGAGCTTTCAGAAGGATGCTCCAAACGTGGCACAGGGTCCTATGCCAAATCATGGGGGTTCGGGAGTCAATGCCATTGAAAGCTTCTTGGAACATACTCTCAAGAGTAAAGTGGCCGATGTTAGGACTCCTATGAGAGTTATTTTCAGAGAGATGTGCAAATGCGGATTGATCCAAATCCCGATCATGGAAGAAAAGGCTCTCGATGGAGAGATAAGGTGTGACTTCGACGGGAATATGGGGCATTCGATTGAAGACTGTGCAGAGTTTCGGCAAGTTGTGCAGTAGTTAATGGATATGAAGATTATCTTAATTGGTTGTGAATCAAATGAGTATGCCATTAATATCGTTGCCGAATCTACAATTTCCCCAACCCCAATTAAGATAACCCCTTTTACTGTTGTGGTTAATCCTCAACCAGTTCTTGAGCAAGTCACTTTGAAACCAGTGGTGATATACTATACTGAGAAGAAACCTTTGTCAGTTCCAAGTGGGCCAACACCAATCGTCATCCGAGTTCCAAGTCCTTTCCCTTACAAGGACACCAAAGCAGTACCATGGAAATATGAGATGCAGGTTCAACCCAATCCTTCCGACGGGACTACTGTTGTTACCAACATTTCAGGAATTAGTGGAATGACTAGGAATGGTTACATTTACATTCCAGAGGTATTGCGAAGGGAGGAAACAAAAAAGGAAGGAAAGGATCGCAAGGGGAAAGAGAAGGTGGAAGGAATTCTAGATGACAAGGAAGCAAACAGGGGTGAGAATAAAAAGGAGGTATCTGATGAAAAAGTCGGTGAATTCTTGAAGTTCATCAAGCAGAGTGAATACAGGGTTGTGGATCAGTTAAATCGAACTCCGGCTCGGATATCTCTTTTGTCTTTATTGATGAACTCTGAGCCACACAGGAGAGTACTGGTGAAGGTGTTGAATCAAGCTCATGTCTCTCATGACATCACAGTTGACAAGCTCGATAACATCGTGGGTAACATAGTTGCTGATAATTATGTCACTTTCACTGATGATGAAATTCCAGCTGAAGGAATAGGGCACAACAAGGCGTTACACATTTCTGTGAAGTGTCGAGATCATGTCATGGCTAGGGTCCTCATTGATAATGGCTCTTCTTTGAATGTAATGCCAAAGTCAACACTGGTAAAATTGCCTTTCAATGGAACTCATATGAAGCCAAGTACAATGATTGTAAGGGCTTTTGATGGTACACGGAGGGAAGTCATGGGGGAAATTGAATTGCCCATTCAGGTTGGTCCTTGCACCTTCGAGGTACTCTTCCAAGTAATGGACATTACACCAACGTACAGTTGTCTCCTAGGACGACCATGGATCCATTCTTCTGGAGCTGTATCTTCCACATTGCACCAGAAAGTGAAGTTAATTGTTGATAGTAAGTTGATAATTGTTTCTGGAGAGGAAGATATATTAGTGAGTAAGCTATCAACAACCCCTTACATTGAAGCTGCAGAAGAAGCTCTCGAGAACGCTTTCCAGTCACTTGAGATTGTCAATGCTACTTATGTTGGGGATGGTGCTCCACTCTTGAAACCTCAGTCATCTAAAGCATCCATTATGATGGCCAAGTTTATGCTCGAGGGAGGGTACCGACCTGGAAACGGTTTGGGGAAGAACAAGCAAGGTGTCTCTGACATCCTCACGCTCACTGAAAACAAGGACATGTTTGGGTTAGGATACAAACCCACTAAGGCCGACAAGATGAGGGTTATAGAAGAGAAGAAAAGAAAGAGGTTGGCTCGGCTGGTAAATCGTGAATATGAGACTGAAAGGGTTCCCATCTGTGACATTCGAAAAAGCTTCCGGAGTGTGGGGTTCGTATTCCTAGACCAAGCAACAACTGTTGAAGATGATTATCCCATCGATCATGGTGTCAATCTGGTGTATCCATGCCCTCCGAATACAGAGCTCAACAATTAGGAGATCATTGAGTTCCGCAAGACCATAGAGTCTTTTTCAAAGTAATTTTGTAATGCTTATCCTTTAGCTCTGCCCAAGGCTTTAGGAATTTGGTTGTAATGGGAATATTTATTTCCATTTCAGTATGACTTATCAATAAATGTATGCATTCAGTATCTGTGTTTGTTATCTCATTTATTTTTTACTTTCGCCTTTATCCATCGTTTTCCCACCAATAAATGAAGTCTTTTGCATTATTTTTGGCTTTAACCTTTATTCATTTATCTTTCCCTGATAACTATCAAAATTCAGATCTAAAAGTGACTCTCTCGAAAATGACAGTGTTAGTAACTCAACGTACAATTTTACCTATCACATTGATCATACTGACGAGGTTGTTGATGATGACGGGGAAGTCCCTCCTGAACTATTGAGGTTGGTAGAACAAGAAGCCAGGGAAATTCGGACCCATGAAGAGCAGAGTGAACTAATCAATTTGAGAACCAAAGATGATAAAAAAGAGGTCAAGATTGGCATTTCCCTAAAAGAAAAAGAGCGAAGCAGGTTGATCAGGTTGTTGATGGATTATAAAGATGTTTTCGTATGGTCGTACCAAAACATGCCAGGGTTAGACCCCAGTGTAGCAGAACACAAATTACCATTAAATTAAAGCCGGAGTGTCCTCCAGTAAAGCAGAAGCTACAAAGGATGAAAGCAGAAATGTCTCTAAAGATCAAGGAGGAGGTCAAGAAACAACTGGATGCAGGTTTCCTAGAAGTTGTAAAGTACCCTCAATGGGTTGCTAACATCGTTCCTGTTCCCAAGAAAGATGGAAAGGTTCAAATGTGTGTTGACTATCGAGATCTGAACAGAGCTAGCCCAAAAGATGACTTTCCTCTGCCTCACATTGATGTTCTTGTAGATAATACTGCTCAACATGCATTATTCTCTTTCATGGATGGATTCTCGGGATATAATCAGATCAAGATGGCACCTGAAGATATGGAGAAAACTACATTTGTCACTTTATGGGGAACCTTTTGCTACAAGGTTATGCCCTTTGGCATGAAAAATGATGGGGCAACACATCAGCGGGCTATGGTGGCTTTATTCCATGACATGATGCATAAGGAGATAGAAGTTTATGTAGATGACATGATCGCCAAGTCCAGATCCGAAGATGACCATGTTGATAATCTGCATAAGCTTTTTGAGCGGTTAAAAAAGTTTAAGCTCCAACTAAATCCAGCCAAATACACTTTTGGAGTGAAATCAGGCAAGCTTCTGGGGTTCATTGTTAGTCAAAGAGGAATAGAGGTTGATCCTGAAAAGGTTCGAGTAATCATCGATATGCCAGTACCTCGAACGGAGAAAGACGTTCGTGGGTTTTTAGGAAGATTGAACTACATTGCCTGGTTCATCTCCCAACTAACAGCGACATGTGAACCAATCTTTAAATTGCTGCACAAAAATCAGACTGTAACATGGAATGAAGATTGTCAAAAAGCCTTTGAGAAATCAGACAATACCTACAGGAGCCTCCTGTCTTGTTTCCCCCAGTTCCGGGAAGACCTCTAATCATGTATTTGACCGTGCTAGATAAATCTATGGGTTGCGTACTGGGGCAACAAGATGAGTCAGGAAGGAAGGAACATGTCATCTATTATCTAAGTAAGAAATTCACCAGTTGCGAAGCCAACTACTCACTGCTAGAATGCACTTGCTGTGCTTTGGCTTGGGCGGCTCGCCGTTTGAGGCATTACATGTTGTGTTACACTACCTGGTTGGTGTCCAAAATGGATCCAATCAAGTATATCTTTAATAAGCCTGCTCTGACTGGAAGAATTGCTCGCTGGCAAGTCCTGCTATCAGAATATGACATTGTCCATGTCACCCAAAAAGCAATAAAAGGGAGTGCTCTTGCAGAATATCTAGCCAATCAGCCGGTAGAAGATTATGGATCGATGCAATGTGATTTCCCAGATGAAGATATAATGGCTTTGTTTGATCGGGAGCAATCACCAGAAAAAGGAAAGTGGACTTTGTTATTTGACGGAGCTTCTAATGCATTGGGACATGGAATTGGGGCAATACTAATCTTACCAGAAAATGATTATTTCCCTGTCACTGCAAGGCTTTGCTTTGATTGTACAAACAATATGGCCGAATATGAAGCTTGTGCGCTCGGGATCTTGGCAGCGATAGAATCAAAGGCAAGGATACTGGAGGTATATGGGGACTCTGCATTAGTCATCCACCAGCTAAGAGGGGAATGGGAAACCCGAGATGCCAAGTTAATCCCGTACCATGATTACATCAAAGGTTTGATTGAGCAGTTTGATGAAGTCACATTTCATCATATTCCCAGAGAAGATAACCAATTAGCTGACGCGCTGTCTACCTTGTCCTCGATGTTCAAAGTAAGTGACGAGAGGAACCTACCACTCATCAAAATGGAAAGTCGTGATCATCCTGCATATTGTCAAGTGATAGAGGAAGAGTCTGATAAAAAATTGTGGTACCATGACATCAAATGCTTCATCCAAAGAAGGGAATACCCTCCGGGCACTTCAGAAAATGACAAAATAACTCTAAGAAGACTTGCAATGGGTTTCTATTTAGATGGAGGTATTCTCTACAAAAGAAATCACTACATGGTGTTGTTGAGGTGCGTTGACACAAAAGAAGCTAAACGGATAATTGAGGAGGTACATGAAGGATCTTTTGGAACACACGCGAGCAGTCATGCAATGACCAGGAAAATCTTGAGGGTTGGCCAATACTGGTTGACAATGGAGGCTGGTTGCTTTAATTATGCGAAGAAGTGCCATAAGTGTTAAATATATGCTGATAAGGTTCATGCGCCGCCAGCTCCCTTGAATGTCATGTCGGTGCCTTGGCCTTTCTCAATGTAGGGAATGGATGTGATCGAGCCAATCAAACCAAAAGCCTCAAATGGGCATCGCTTCATTCTTGTTGCCATCGATTATTTCACAAAGTGGGTTGAGGCTGCATCATATGCCAATGTGACCAGGAATATCGTGATCAAATTTGTAAAAAGAGAATTGATTTGTTGTTATGGGTTGCCGAGTGAGATTATCACTGATAATCCGACCAACTTGAACAACAAGATGATGAAGGAGATGTGCAAAAACTTCAAGATAAAGCATCACAATTCCTCCCCGTACCGCCCAAAGATAAACGGGGCAGTTGAGGCCGCTAATAAAAATATCAAGAAGATTGTCCAAAAGAATGTGGTGACGTATAAGGATTGGCATGAGATGTTACCTTTTGCTTTGCACGGGTACCGTACCTCTATTCGCACCTCGACAGGGGCAACTCCGTATTCTTTAGTTTATGGGATGGAGGCAGTACTCCCGATTGAAGTAGAGATCCCCTCATTAAGGGTATTGAGAGAGACAAAATTGGAAGAAGCTGAGTGGGTCCAAGATCGACTCGACCAATTGAACCTCATCGAAGAGAAGAGATTAGCAGCACTGTGTCACGGTCAATTGTTCCAGAAAAGGTTGATGAGAGCTTACGAGAAGAAAGTACGCCCCGGCAGTTTCGGGAAGGTGACCTAATGCTCAAAAAGATCCTACCAATCCAAAAGGATCATCGAGGGAAGTGGACCCCGAACTACGACGGACCTTACGTAGTGAAAAAGGCATTCTCTGGAGGGGCTTTAATTCTCACCAGGATGGACGGGGAAGATCTTCCACTCCCTGTAAACTCAGATGTAGTCAAAAAGTATTATGCTTGAATGCATTTCCCAAGAAGAAAAGAAAAGAAAAGTGAACAATGAAAAAAGAAAAGCTCGCTAGGCTGAAAATCTGAAAAGACAGTCTAAGCAAAAGTTAGAGTAACCCGCTAGACTGAAAACCTGAAAAGACGGTCTAGGCAAAAGTTAGGGTTCAAAAAATAAATAAATAAAAATAAATCACAAAGTAAGTGTCATCAAGCAGTGAACTGGGGTAGTCAGTAGGTTAGATGTATGAAGACTGGGGCAAACAACATCTCTAAAGCCAATTAATGAGCAGTCAAGATTGTATGAGGGATACTAACATTAGTCATTGAGAGAGACATTACTTGAAGAGATGCGATTCTACTCCGCAATGTTTTACAATTCCATACTCCGTTGTAATATATGCTTTGTACACCTTTTTCAATCCAAATATAATGACATTGACTTCCTTTATTTTATTTCGCTACATTGGTCCCTTTCTCTTAACTTTTGCCATTTGTGTGTGTGCATTCATCCTGATAAGTATATACTGAAATGTGAAACAAGTAATGGTTTTTTAAGCAGTTAGAATTCCTAAGAAAGCCTCAAAAGGTCATGGGGGGACACGATGGTTCCCCGATGAAGTGCACTGAAGAAAGGAATGAATATCAAGAATCAACCATTGGGATGATCATCATCAAGGGTGTTTACCATCAGAAACAAAAGTGCAAGATATCTCTCCCCGAAAAGATGGGCCTTGTTTTAGTTCATCTTCAAGGTTGACTGTGATCGACGCTTTTAAGGGGTCAAGGATCCAATAATAAAAAAGAAACAGCAAAGAAGAAATATTTTCTCATCAAAAGTATCTCTTGCATCGTACAAAAGTATAATAAGGTTCATCATCAGCGCTCATTGTGCGTTGAATTGAAAGATAGTTATTTGAGTTTTCATCAATCATGAAAACCATCTCATACATTGTCATTCCATTAATGAGTAAAACCAACACTCATGCATTGCATTTGTCTATCTGGCCTCATAAGCGAGCTTCTGACGGGTAATCCACCCCTTAAGCTCCTTTATCTTTTTGTTCCGAGCTTCTGATGGGTAATCCACCCCGTAAACTCTTTTATCTTTCTGTTCGAGCTTTTTACTGGCAATCCACCCCGTAAGCTCTTTTTATCTTTATGTTCGAGCTTCTAATGGGAAATCCACCCCGTAAACTCTTTTATGTTTTCTGTTCGAGCTTTTGATGGGCAATCCACCCCGTAAGCTCTTTTATCTTGCATTTCAAGCTTCTAATGGGCAATCCACCCCGTAAGCTTTTTATCTTTCCGTCCGAGCTTCTGACGGGCAATCCACCCCGTGAGCTCACTTTTATCTTTCTGTTCGAGCTTCTGACGGGCAATCCACCCCGTGAGCTCACTTTTATTTTTCTGTAAGAGCTTCTGACGGGTAATCCACCCTGTAAGCTCTTTTATGTTTCGGTTCGAGCTTCTGACGGGAAATCCACCCTGTAAGCTATTTTATCTTTCTGTTCGGGCTTCTAACGGGCAATCCACCTCGTAAGCTCTGTATCATTGTTTTTAAGCTTAGCAGGCAATCCACCCTGCAAGCTTTTCATGTGTAGACCACAGTGGGCAATCCAACCCACTGGTTCTTTATAGGAAATCGCTTTGTAGTCGCTTTGTAGTCACGGGTCCTTGTGCTTGCCTACGTATCCCGGGCAAAATTGTAGTTCATGTCTTTACTTGTTTCTTATAACGATAGTAGGTTAACTATGGTTACACCTACTATCTAATAAGAAACAAGTAAAGGGGGGCAGCTGTGAACGCCTAAATTTGTTCGGGTAACTAACAATAGTAGGTTAACTACGGTTACACCTACTATCTAATAAGAAACAAGTAAAAAGGGGCAGCTGTGAACGCCTAATTTTGTCCGGGTATTTTTTCTCTTAATTAATATTTTTGAAAACAAAAACAAAAAAATATAAAAATGAAAAAAAACTAAAAATGTTTTTGATAGAATTAGATGCAACCCAATTTTATTTTGTTATTGCAAGCCCATTATCCAAATGATCCAAATTAAAAAAAATCAAAAAAAGGAAAAAAAATAGTAAAAACAAAACAAAACCAAAGATGCTTTCTGTTTTATAAAATAAAAATAAATAATAAAAATAATTTTCTTTAAGGTATGAATCAGCTTTGTTTTATTTCCCCTTTTTTATTTTCTTGTGCTTTTTCCTTAAAATGGTGGTGTACCACCTCTACCCCTTGTACCAACCCAGCAGAGTAGTGGGAGAACCACACCAGCTGCACAAATCCTCAGTCCTTGCCTCTCAACAGAGCAACAACAAGTTTTGACATTATCTCACAGTGATCCCAATATATATACACTGCTGCTACTGTAGTAAAGGGGACGTAAAAACAAAGGAAAGGATCGGATGAGAGCTTTCTCATGAAAAACCTATCCTCCTCCATAGATTATTTTCTTCAACCATCCATAAACCATCATCATCATCCTAATCAAAACCACATCCAAATACCTGCAATAACATGACAGAACCTTGGTCCTGAATCCCTCCGCCGTCTCAGCCATAACAGAATCCTCACTCTCCTCCTCCGCCATCTTTCCTCCATTGCTGCTCACCATCTCCACCTTCTCCACCAACCCAAGCCACTATTACAAATCAAAACTAACCCCAAATCCAAGCGGTCAGGAACAAAAAAGGAAAGAAAAAGCTTCTACTCCCTGTTCTTCGTGATGCCACCGTCGTTGCATCACTGGTTCGCGCTGAAACGTTCCTCCTTGCCCCTGTGCGTTGATGCCAGTTCCGCCATGGCCACACCGCGCGCTGCCTAGCTCCGTAGCTCCACCGTTGCTGATTCGTTTCTCATCGCCGTACCGGATCTCGCAATCTCCGCCACGCTCCGCCGCGAAGACCACCACAACACTGCCACTGCTCTGTCCAGGTTGCCGCCATCATGCATACGCCGCCGCGCGAGTCGATCGTCCACCCAAGTCTCCAGTGTGCCCTTGCGCTCAGCCTCCCTGCTTTGCCTGGTTGGTAAGGCACTAAAGCATAAGCTTCTCTGTTGTTATGTTTTATTTTTATTTATTTCCCTTTTAGGTTTTTTTTGCCTCTCTATATGTTGAATTTGGGCCTCTAGGTCTTTGGGTTTATGATATGTGTGTGGTTGTGATTTGGGTTTATGATATAAAAATCAAACCTTTTATAAAAAATAAAAACTCTTTTTTTCAAAAAATCAAACCTTTTTATAAAAATCAAACCTTTTATAAAAAATAATAAAGATCTTTTTTAAAAAATCAAACCTTTTATAAAAAAATAAAAATCTTCTTTTATAAAAAAATAAAAAAAACTTTTTTTCAAAAAAATAAAACCTTTTTATAAAAATAAAACCTTTTATTAAAAAATAATAAAAATCTTTTTTTCAAAAAAAAATAGAATCAACCAACAAATCAAGCCTTTTTAAGAAGAACTACGTGATTTTGAGTTTTCCATCGCACCCGGGAATACATAGGAGCAAGATAAATCATCTTGTCAGGCCAAAACTAAATTTTTCCTTTTTTTTTGTGTCTCTTTTTATGTTAAAATAATTAATCAAAATAATTAAACTTGTCTATTTTTAGGGATGCTCTATGGACACGGTGCCATGTTCAGTCCCTTAGATTTGAGGTTGCTCTGTGGACTCATGTGTCATGATCAACCTCATTTAGGTTCTATAAAAAATAATTTTAAAAAAATGCAAAAAAAAATTCAATAAAATACAATATATCAAAAATAAAAAAATAATTAAACTTGTCTATTTTTAGGGATGCTCTATGGACACGGTGCCAGATCCAGTCCCTTAGATTTGAGTTTGTCATGTGGACTCATGTGCCATGTTCAACCTCATTTAATTTTTATAAACAAAAAATTTAAAAATGAAAAAATTAATAAAAATTTAAAATATTAAAAATTAAAAATAATTCTTTCTTTAAATATTTTTGGGTAAAATAAATATTTAAAAGTCGTTATTTTTTTTGCATAATTAACTTGAGGTACCGTTTTTTAAACTGGTGATGTGGGGTTCTAACACCTTCCCTACTCGTAACCAACTCTCGGACTCATCTCTCTCTTTCTTTTCAGACCAGTTTATCTTTAAATAATTGGGTTTTCTAAGATTTTCCCAATAAAAAATTTTAGTGGCAACTCCTCTGTTTTTATTTCATCTTTTCGCGGCTCCCGGACGGGACGGTTGCGACAATCGGTTTGGGTAGAACATGTTGCTATTTAAAAATAATATGATTAATATTTTAAATTTAAATATTGTTTCAAATATTGATTACTTACATATCAAAAAATTATGACTACTTGCAAACCAAAAATTCATTCACTTCAAGAGAGAAACAAATTGAGGCAATTGGCGTACATGTAAAGTGGTAAGTTTTGAACCAATTTTCATTTAAAGAGGAAAAGTTTAAGGTCAAAATTTAGACGTACATTGTTGACACAAAAATGAAATTAATGCCCCCTTAGAGGTTTAACACTATTGAGCTTTGAAACTGGATAAGCTTAATTATATTTAAATTTTATATTTTTGAAATCAGCGTATGTAAATTGCTATGTGAAAATAAAATGATATGACTTGATTTAAATTTAAATATTGGTTTTCTTGAAGTAAAATTTAATATTGATCGAAATTTTGATTCCTTGTAAACCAAAAAATTAGGACTACTTGCAAAGTATTTTTTTTTATAATTTATCATTTGATTTGTATCCACATTTAATATGTTATTTGTCATCATTCATCCTAATCGTTGCTACTTATATTTCTTATAGAGACAAATAGTAAGAAAATTATTGGTGTTGGAAGAGTAAACAAGATGAATTTTGGGAGCAATGACTATAGGAATAGAGAACCATTATCTCCATTACTAACTCCTGATTCAAATGGTGAGGAAAATGATGGTGTTGAACCATTGTCTCATTTTTTTTATTAATGATGTTATAAGAAATAAATTCCTAAATCATTAGATTCGCATATATTTTTTATGTTTTTTTTTTGTAACACTTTCTATGTTTTTTACTAACGCAATATGACATATGAAGGTGGTCCAAATGAAAGTACAAATGAAGGACAAATGATTAGTCCTCTCACATAGATAAATATTTATATATAATTTGTGAACATTTTGTTAAAAAATATATATAATTGATGGGTTCAAATTCAAAAGTTATCTTATAATACTACATTATCAATATATAACATTTTTAAAAAATTGATAATATAAAATTTATTAATCCAATAATTTAAAATCCACAACTAATTTACCCCGTGCGAGCACGGGATCAAATTCTAGTACTCTTACATAAGGGAGAAGATATTTCTTTTCAAGAACGATCGTTAGAACCATTGGCATTTGAAAAGGTAGTTGAAACAAATACGTTACGATTCACTGACATTTCATAAAAAATATACTCGATTAAAGATATTTATCGGATAAAGTATATTTATAAAATTTTATATCAATTTACACAAAGAAATATTGTATATGAGCCGTCCTTTGAAAATTGTATATATTTAATTTTGATACATGGTAAGTGTAAAAATTGTATATTTCTAATTAATTATAAAACATCTCATATTCAATTTTAAAATTAGTTATTGTTAGGGTCTTATGACGTGCTAATTCATAATTGATTAATTATGTAAAAAAAATAAAATAGACTAACAATGCATAATAATTAATTATTAAACGAATTTAATTGATATGCATTGTTAGTATATGAATGAATTTAATCGGTATGTATTATCAGTGTGAATAATTTTTGCAATGTCAACTTACCATAAGTTATCACATCATTAAAAATATTTGACCCCGAAGTCAATGATTTGTGATTAATTGTTAGTGTAACGAGTTTTTACATTGTCAATCAATCTAAAGTTATCACGTCATTAAAAATGTCCGACTCTTATCATATCTCAAAAGTCACACATATATTGATTTGTGATTGATTATAATGTAAAAAAATTTAGACTAAAGTATATCAAAATTAAACTATATGTAAAATGTATATATTTAGGAAAAATCATGTGCATGAACTTAAACATAATATAATTAAGTCTCCATACATTAACTAAATACATATATTTACATAAATTCATAGATGAACCTAGACAAGGTTTTTACCTCCTCCTCCTCCTCGACTAAATAAATATATTTACATAAATTCACAGATGAAAAGTTTTTATTTATTTATTTATTTATTTATTTATTATTATTATTATTATTATTATTATTATTATTATTATTATTATTATTATTATTATTATTATATCTTTCGAAATATCATTGAATAGGAATTAAGAAAATCATTAAATAGTTTAAATAACATAAAAATATTACCACTTTTGATTAAACTACTTTTCATTCTTTCCAAATAAAATATATATTTTTTGTTAAAATACTCAAAATATTATCACCCATTAATATTTTTCTTACATTTCATTTACAGATAATAGTAGGTGACAGTGATAACGATAGAAATAAAATCGATTCAAACAGTAAGCATTAAATGATAAAAATAAAAATATTTATTGTTTAAAAAACTTTAAAATTATTACATTAACTAATTTCTTATATAAGAAATTAAAAATCGTTATGAGAGAAATCACTATGGCACAATTTGGTTTGTTAAATCTGCTAGCGTTTAGCGGATAGCGTATAGTGGATGGAAAAGTAGTTCCGTTTGGTAGTTGTTTTTAAAATTAACGTATAACGTTTTTTCACTAGCGTATAGCATTTTTCCCAAACGCTACTTCAAGTAGTGTTTGAATTTATTGCGCATAGCTTATATTTTTTCTTCCATTTTTATCCATACTACCTTAATTAAATTCCTCACTTACCCTTAATTATAAAATAAAATATAAATCATTTAACATAGTATATAAATAAGAATTAATTTCACTATTTATATTTATATTTAAGATAAAAAAAGTAGAAAATATATTTTTATCTATAAAAAATAAAATTTATATAAAAATCAAATTAGTATATAATTTTATTTTTAGTATTCCATTTTATTTATTAAAATAAATTAAAACTAAATTAATATTTAAATTTTTTAAATGATAAATAATTTAAAGTAAATTAAATTATTAAGTGACAATTATTTTAAAATAAATAATATATATATATATATATATATATATATATATATAATATACATATAATTTATATAAAAATGCTAACATATCATTTTATGTCATTTTACATTTATCAGTTAGTCCAACCGTTAGTTTTATCAAACACTTCAAATCCAATCTTCTAACTAATCCGCTATTTGCTATCAGGTAGCTTATCCGCTATCAGGTAGCTTATCCGCTATTGAAATAACCAAAGTTAACACAAGAAGGGAGTTGAATTGTATTTACCAACTTTTTGGGTTACTTAAAAAGATTTTCGCAGGCACAACAAGCAGAACTTAGATTAAAGAAAATCAGACGAGCGGTACGTCTAATATTCAGACAGAACACGCAAGCAAACAAAGCAGAGTAAAACGGAGTTTGATATTCACAATAATAACTCCCCAAGTTAAAAGCTTAAACGGAATAATACTTAAGCAAAATAAAGAGATAAGGGATGAGGAATATCACTCAAGAGTTTTATACTGGTTCACCCCAAAATCCACAGGGCTACGTCTAGTTTCTTGGCAGCACCAAGTTTCTACTATAACTGAGTAAGTTATAGTACAAGTATTCTTGGCGCACCTAGCCTCTTCAGGCTCAACACTCAAACAAGTATTCTTTGCTCACCCAGCCTCTTTAGGCTCAACAGAGTAAGGAATAAAAATGTTTTGTGTAATTAATACAACTTGCAAGTCTTTCAGATCACACTCGAAGAGTAGAATAAATATGAAGTACAAAAGATTGCGAATTAATATCAAATGATTGAAAGTGTATTCAATGAAATAATGAAGAAGTTAATGAAGTGAGTAAATGCTTCTGCATAGTGTTCTTAATGATATTCAACTTCTTGTCTTCGTCTTCATTGTTTGATCTATTTAAAGACTTCAGTCAAGAGATTCGTTTAGACACAGCTTCAGAAAGTGTGTTCTTCTTATTTGAGCTTCTGAGACACCATTAATGCCATAGAGTCGTTATGTATAAACATTAAATGCTTGGGAACATTGAGCTTTGACAAAGTTGTCCAAGAGTACACTTTATTATGAGTAGCTGTTGTTTCAGAGTATGCAGCAGCATGCTTCTTGTACTTGTAACAGATAGCTTTCCTCTTTCAGTGCAACAGTCAGTTTAATTTCCAGAAAGCACTTTTTACTTTGTACTAAAACAGCTAAAAAGTTATGTTGTGGTACAAAGATTGCGTGTTTATTCCTCAAATCCTTGAAACAACCGTTCTTTATTTTTTGTCCTTTGATCTATTGTCCAGAGGTCTTCGAAATCCTTAAGGAATGCATCTAATTTGAATAAGGTGACTTGGACTTCATTTCTGACAAACTGACATCATAGCAGTGTTGGAAATTTAGACGGGTGAAAGGCAATCCAAAAAGTAGACAGGTTATCATGCAGTCCAAAACTAGACGGGTGCTAGCGTATTCCAAAAACTAGACGGGTGATCCACTGAGTCTGTTTCAGACAGATGCTTCTTACCACGTCATCAAGTAAATTCAGATCTTGACTGAGCGTTGACTTGGTCTTTGACTGAATTTAAGACGAGTGGTTTTCAGACAAGTCTAAAAACTGAGCTCTACTAAAAAGTAGACGAGTCATAAAAAAAATAGACGAGTGACCTTAAGTCTGTTTTCCTGCACACTTATCAGATATGTCAGTAATTTCACATGGTTCAATATTACTATACTAAATCTATTTGGAATCATCAAAACTTAGAGAATCTACACATGGAATATGTCTCACACTTATGAGATCTCAACATTCTCCCACTTTTTAATGATGACAAATAACTTTTATGATTTTATTGAACATAAAAAAAAAGATAAGACAAAATTTCCAAACAGATATAATTGTTCACAGTATGTTATGCTCCCCCTTAGTTTATGCATCAGGTAAAAGTTTATTTAGTGTAAAAACAAGGTATCATAGCAGATAAAAATATTTAATCAAATTATATCAGAGCAAACATAACTTTTGGAATAGAAAGGCACAAAGTCAGAAATAATTTTCTTATTTTTCTATTATATTTCATCCCCCTTTTAGCATCAATTAAAAAGTAAGTAAAACAGATATATTAAGACAGATAACCAAAAGAAATACCAAAATAACAATTCATTTCATATAACCAGAGTTAGAAGTGTTACAAGTGATAGACATCACTGACTAGTACATTTCATGACTCAAGAAGGAAATGAAAAAGACTAAGTCCTAAGATCTAAGAACTAGGGTCTCCTTGGCTTTTGAAGAAAGCTTCCATCATCTTCAGCATTGCTTGCTGTTGAGCTAACATCTGAGCTTGAAATACAGCTTGCTGAGCAATTGCTACATCCTGTCTTTGGATGACAATCTGCAAACTCGAAGACATTTCATCTAGCCTCTGATGAGCAGCAGGATCATAAGCAACTATGGGAGCAGTAGAATCTGTTGTGACCAGTGTAGTTACAGATGCTGATGAAGGAGGTGGACAAGGAGGAGGGGTAGGAGGTAACTCTTCAACAAGAATGTCATCCTCGGGCTGAGGGTCCAGAAAAAACACAAATTGACAGAGTTGTCACAAAATCATTATTTGATTAGAATTCCTCTAGAAAAGCATGTATTTGTTCACGGTGAACGAGATAATCTACTACAAAAAGAATAAATTCATAAGATCTCCTAATGAGATTTATGTGAGTAAGAGAAGTAGGTTCAGGGAAGTTTAGCAAAAAGAAGGGGAAAACAATGAAGAAGGGGGGGATTGTGTAAATGGAAGGTAAAAAAGGATAAAAAGCATAGGCTTGGCTACCTCTGGTTGGAATGGAGACTTTTTCTTCTTCCTTCGATCTGAGCTAGAGCCACATCTCCAATAAATGTCTCTGACTTTCAGAAACCGATGATGAGTCTCAGTGGTCAAAAGCTTCTTCCTGTACTTGCATTTGTTGTCATTGATCTTGATGAGACATAATTGTTTATCTCCAAGCAAGTCAATGATCTTTTGCTTTCCTTTCAAGGTCATGGAGTCAGGCATTACTTTGATGTCAGTTGAAGGCTTCACGAAGATATGTGGATTGAAAAGCAATTTTCCAACAGGCTTATATTTTTTATCCAGCTTTACAAGATGCCTTTCAGCTTCAAGTGAGGCAATCACATCCAAGTCTTTTCCATTTAAGTAGTTGGAGCAAGATTCATCTGTGACAAAGAATGGAGTGGTTTTGGAAGATAAGTGATAGGGAGATATAGTGGCCAAGGGGATAGGGTTGTGTCTGGTTTCAGAGAATAAGTCTGGAAAGACTACTCTTAGAGGGACTTGGCACTGGTTTTTGATGTGATCAGGGGTTAGTATTTTGGGTGAAGGTGGAGGAGGAGTGGGATTGTCAAAATATGCTAAGTCATTGACATCCTCAGTGAGAAGAGTGTCAGTATGGTGAGATGTTTGTGGTGTGGAAGGTTTTGATGAGTGAGTTTCAGACATGTGAGTTTCTAAGATGGTAGGGTTGGGTTCAGAAGTGTGATGGATAGGGTCATAAACAGAAGTTTGATGGATAGGTGTTGTGTGTAATGGAGTTGGAATTTTTCGTGAGGTAGGTGGAGTGGGGATTTTTTGTTGTGGCTGAGGTGATGGTGTTCTTTGTAGTGGTGGTGTTGGTGCTTTTTGTGGTGACATAGCAGGTAATGGTGATGAAGGTTGTGGAATGAAAGTTGTTGTGGCTGTTTGTTGAGGTTGAGAAGATGATTCTCTTTGAGGTGAGGGTGATGGTGAGGGAGTAGGAAGCAAGACAATCTTCCTCTTTGCCACAATAGTTATCTTTTTCTTAGGGATCACAGTCTCTTCTGGTTGAGACTCCTCTTCAGCTTGCACAACTCTCTTCCTCTTGAATACTTTTGTTATACTAAGTGCAATAGGAACAGACGTAGCAGCTTGCTCAGAAGATTCAGCAACAGGTTCAACAACCTAAGAGGCTTCAGCAGCATCTTGAAACACAGAAGCTTCAACAGTTGACTGAGTAACTTTCCTCTTCTTCCTCTGAAGTGAGACCTTTCTTCTTCAACTGGTTCCTCAAAAGGTTCAGCCTTAACAACTGGAACACTGAGCCTTTCACTAGTAGGTGCAACAGATGATGATGCTTCAGCAGTAGAAGGTTCAACTATAGGTTGAATTTGTACCTTCATCAAAAACAGTGTCATTTAAGTTATCTCTGTGCAGAGATCAACATGGAAGACTCTTGTCATGTTTTTCAAAGAATTAGCCCTGAAGACTCTTGTCATAAGCATGCCATAGGGATATCCACCCTTGAATTTTCCTTTCACAGTCTTCTCCATGTGTCTAAAAATTAAATCTATGATATTTATTTTGATTCTTTGGACTAAGTGATAGATAGCAAATTTTTCTATCTTACTCACATGATCCCTAGAGCCAATTTTAGGTATCACACAGTTAATTAAAAGTACATGAAGAAATCTTGCCACAGGTGTTATGTACTTTGAATCAAAGTCCTTTGGCTTAGGAACTTTATACAATATGAGGTTTACAACCATCTCGCCACCTTGATTTTTCATCCAGCTCTTGTCGTACCCAACTCCTTTCTCTAGGGCACTTGATCACTTCAGCGAGTGACTCATGAGTAATGAAGACGCGGTCCTCATCTACATCTCCAGAAATCATGAAGGTTGTGCTGTCCTTAGTGACTATAGAGTTCTTCCAGAAATCCCTAACCAAGAAAGGAAAGACGTCTTCCATAATTTGGAAGAATGGTAGCCACCCAGCATAAGTAATTTCAGGCTTAACATCCAGTCCTTTGTTCTTCAGCTCAGTGAAGTTAGGGACCCTTCCAGGGTGTACTTTCTTCAGTTATGTTAGAAAAATTCCGGATTTTTGAGCAACTTCTTCAAGAAAGCTTTTGGGTGCCATCTTTTCAGAAGAGAAGATTTTTATGGTTTGGAAAGGAACGGTTTCGAGAGAATGAAGACGAAGAGAATTCAGAGAGAAATTGTGAGCAAGAAATTGTGAGTGCGTAGTTTTGAAATGACACGGGTTGCTTTTGTTAAAAAATTTTAGTGCTTTTTGTGTTGGGAACAAGGAGAGAGAGAGTTGCCATAAATAGCAATCAATCAATTTTGAAAAGACAGTTGTTAATACAATGAAACGTTTTTCAGAAAGGGAGGGAAAATGCAATGTACACGTGTCTCAGTCAGGGTTTAGCATAAGTGCTTTTAGCCATGTCATCAGACGCTTGGCTAAAGTAGACGAGTGAAGCGAGAAAATAGACGAGTCAAGTAGATATAAAATTTAGACAAGTAAATTTTCAGACATATCAGCAAACACTCATTCAGACACATTATGCATATTAAGATTCCTTCTAATAAAAACAAATCGATCTTCACTTAGAGGTTTAGTAAAGATGTCTGCCCACTGATAATCAGTTTTTACAAACTTAATTTCAAAAACACCTTTCTGAACATAATCTCTAATAAAATGATGCTTTATTTCTATATGCTTTGCTCTAGAATGTTGTATGGGATTCTTAGACATATTAATAGCACTAGTATTATCACACCAAACAGGTATATTATGCTCAAACATTGAATAATCTTTAAGTTGATATTTTACCCAAAGCAGTTGTGAACAACAACTAGCTGCAAATATATATTTAGCTTCAGCAGTTGATAGAGCAATGGTACTTTGCCTTTTACTTGACCAGGAGGTCATATTTGCTCCAATGAAGTACATCCTCCACCGGTGCTTTTTCTATCTCCAGCAAAATCAGCATCACAAAATCCAGCTAACCTGAAATCTTCATTTTTATTATATAATAAATCAAGGTTAGTGGTTCCAATCAAATATCTGAAAATTCTTTTAATAACCTTATGATGAGATTATTTAGGATCTGATTGAAATCTAGCACAAAGACAAATACTGAATTGAATATCAGGTCTGCTAGCAGTTAAGTATAGAAAAGATCCAATCATACCTCGGTAGACAGTTTGGTCTACCTTTTTACCTTCCTCATCCATGTTAGATTAACTGTTGGATGCATAGGAGTACTCATAGGCTTTGAATTTTCCATTTTATACTTTTTCAGAAGCTCCTTGACGTACTTCTGTTGATGGATATAGATTCCATCACTAGACTGTTTTATTTGAAGACCAATGAAGACCTTCAATTCTCCTATCATGCCAATCTCAAATTCATTCTGCATCAACTCAGAACTCTTTGCAGAGCTTTTCATTAGTAGCACCAAATATAATCATCAACATAAATCTGTAGTACTATGAAATCTTTCTTTGAGGATTTCTTGAAAAGTGTAGTGTCTACTTTTCCTCTAATGAAATTATTTTCCATTAGATATGTGCTCAGCCTATCATACCAAGCTCTAGGAGCTTGTTTGAGTCCATATAAAGTTTTCTTAAGCTTATAGACATGGTGAGGATTTTCATAATCCTCAAACCCAGGAGATTGCTTGACATAAACTTCATCCTCAATTATTCCATTTAGAAATACACTTTTAACATCCATTCGATAAAGAGTTATATCATGTTGTGCAGCATATGACATGAGAATTCTAATTGATTCTAATCTAGCTACAGGTGCAAAGGTTTCAGTGAAATCAATACCTTCCTGTTGATTATACCCTTGAGCAACTAGTCTTGCTTTGTTTCTTACCACTTTTCCATTTTCATCCAGTTTGTTTCTAAACACCCATCTGGTTCCAATAACAGTTTTCTCTTTGGGTTTAGAAACCAGAGTCAAAACATCATTTCTCTTGAACTGATTTAGTTCTTCTTGCATGACTGGAATCCAGCTTTAATCTTGCAAGGCTTCTTCAATCTCTTTGGGTTCCAAATCCGATATGAAGGCCATGTTTTTGTTTTCATTGAGAGCAGATCTGGTTCTAACTCCTTGAGACGGACTTCCAATGATAAGATATTCTGGATGATAGGTCTTGAATTTCCAATCTTTCTTCAAATTCTAAGTTTTAGACGCATCAACACTTGTCTGAATTTCAGACACGTCTACTTTTGACTTGTCTGAAGATTCTTCCACTGCATGATTAAGTTCAATACCTGCAACATCAACCTCTAGATCTGATAGTTCCCTATCAGTCTTCAAATCATCATTAAACTTTACATGAATTGATTATTCTACAACAAAAGTTATAGAATTAAAAATTCTAAAAGCTTTAGACATTTCGAAATATCCAATAAATATGCCTTTATCTACTTTAGAGTCAAATTTACCAAGATGACCTTCTGCATTAAGAATATAACATTCACATCCAAATGCATGAAAATATGATGTGTTGGGTTTTCTACCTTTCCATAATTCATAAGGAGTTTTATCTAGGATAGGTCTAGTCAGTATTCTGTTTTGCACATAACAAGCAGTGTTAGTGGCTTCTGCCCAGAAGCACTTAGGAAGATTATTTTCATTAAGCATTGTTCTTCCCATCTCTTGAAGAGATATGTTCTTTTCTCAACCACTCCATTTTGTTGTGGAGTTCTAGGTGCAGAGAAATTATGAGAAACACCATTTTCCTCACATCATAGTTTGAACTGCTCATTTTCAAATTCTCCCCCATGATCACTTCTGATAGCAGAGATACAGAAACCCTGCTCATTTTGTACTCTTTTACTAAATACTGTAATGATCTTATAAGACTCATCCTTGTGGGTTAAGAAGAATACCCATGTAAATCTAAAATAGTCATCTACTACGACAAAACCATATTTCTTTCCACCTAGGCTAGCTACACTGACTGGTCCAAACAGATCCATGTGTAACAATTGCAAAGGTCCAGAGGAGGTGACTTCTTTCTTGGATTTGAAACTTGATTTTACTTGTTTACCTCTCTGACATGAATCACACAAAATATCTTTCTTAAAGGAGATATTAGGCAATCCTCTCAGGTTATGTTTTTTCAATTTAGAAATTTGTTTCATACTAACATGTCCTAGTTTCTTATGGCATAGCCACTTTTCATCCTCTTTAGACATAAAGCATGTTACACTTTGATCTGAAAGTTCAGACAGGTCAATTTTATATAGATTGTTTTGCCTTTTGGCAGAAAAGAGGGTCTTTCAACTACTGTCATTAACTATGCATGCATCCTTAGAAAAGAATACAAAAAATTCACTATCACATAATTGACTTATGCTAAGCAGATTATGTTTTAACCATTTCACATATAAAACATCACATATAATAGGCAAGGGACGTTTACCACCAACTTTACCTACACCAACAACTTTTCCTCTCTGGTTGCACCCAAGAGTTACTTGTCCACATTTCTTAGATTGGAGGTCTAGGAATATAGACCTTTCTCCTATCATATTTCGTGAGCATCCACTGTCCAGGTATCATGACAAGTGTTTTTTTTTTTGTCCTGTTAAGTAAGTCTGCAACAAGAATGATCATGGACTTAGGTATCCATATTTTCTTGGGTCCTTTTCTGTTAGTATAAGGAGTCTGTGAAGACTTCTTTCTCTTTTTGTGGATACACTTAGACATGATATGTCCAGCTTTTCCACAGTATGTGCATATATGTTTATTTGAACTAACTGACACATATTTGATAGTCATTTTTGAGAACTTTGTTGATCCTTTATGATGTTCTTGACTGGAATATCCTATACCTTCTTTGTTAAGGGTGTGCCTCCGACTTCCCAAAAGTTTAGTCAGATTATCTCTACCATTAACAAATTTGGCAAGATATAAGGTGAGCTCTTCTACTTTCTGTTGAAGTTTTCTAACTTCTTCAGAAGATAAAGTTTCAACCGAGATCTCAACTTTAGGCTTTTCAATCTTAAGCATACTATTTTCTTCAGCTAACTTTTCACACTCTTGAGATTTCTGTGTATACTCAGTTGAGAGTTTAACATACTGTCTCTTGAGGGATTTGAAAGCTTTAGACATATAGTTAGATTCCTCCAATAGTTCATCATAGGAATCATTCAATTTCTCAAGTTCAGAATGTACCTCGGTATTTGATTCAGGATCAGTATCTGCCATAAGACAAAGATTTACTTCAAGCTCCTCTCCTTCACTTTCAGTAGAGCTTTCATCAAGATCTTCCCACGTGGCCATCATTCATTTCTTCTTTTTGTTGAAGAACTTCTTGAGAGATTGCTTCTTGAGTTGAGGGCATTCTGCCTTGATATGACCAGGCTTCTTACATTCATAGCACACAATGGCATTCCTGTCATTAGATCCACCATCTTTGTTGTATTTTTCTTTGTTGAAATGCCTGAAAGGTTTGTCCTTTCTGAAGTTTCTTTTCTTCCAAAGCTTTTTCATCTTTCTGGTGAAAAGAGAAAGTTCATCATCTTCATCATCAGAATCATCTTCATTTGATTCCTCTGAAGATTCATCAACTTTGAGAGCTTTTGGAGTGGTTCCTCTAGATGATTTCTTGTCAGCTTTAAGGGCAATGGATTTGTTTTTCTTTCCATTGTTTTCTTCAATCAGCTCTTGTTCATGGATTTGAGGAGTGCCAAGAAGCTCATCTAGCTTCATTGTTGTTAAGTCTTTAGCCTGAGATACAGCAGTTACAAGTGGTCTGCATTGTTTTGGAAGACTTCTGAGAATCTTTTGAATGTGTTCCTTAGTCTGGTAAACTTTTCCCAGAGATTTCAATCCATTGGTTATAGTTTGAAATCTTCCATATATTTGACCAATAGTCTCTCCTTCTTTCATTTTGAATAGGTCATATTTTCTGACTAACATGCTGACTTTGGTCTCTTTGACCTTGCCGGTTCCTTCATGAGCAATAGCTAGTGAATCCTAGATTTCTTTTGCAGATTCACAAGCACATACTTTTTCAAATTCTTCTCTGCTCAAAGCACACATGATTGCATATCTTGCTTTGGCATTAAACTGGCATTTTGTTTTTTGATCAGCGGTCATGTTTGATTTTGGAACAACAGTTCCCGCTTCATCTTTAGGAACAAACGGTCCTACTTCAATGACATCCCAAAGTTCAAAGTTAGTGGATTGTAAAAACCACTTCATCTTTTCTTTCCAGTAGATGTAATCCTCTCCATTGAAGTAAGGAGGTCTCGACATTGAGGATCCTTCTCCAGCATGGTTCTTGCTTGTGCTAGCTTCTCCTGCCATCTCCAAGATCTTTTCCTCTACACTGTTTAGTGCTCAACCCAGAGGCTGAGCTCTGATACCAACTGAAATAACCAAAGTTAACACAAGAAGGGGGGTTGAATTGTATTTACCAACATTTTGGGTTACTTAAAAAGATTTTCGCAGGCACAACAAGCAGAACTTAGAATACAGAAAATCAGACGAGCGATACGTCTAATATTCAGACAGAACACACAAGCAAACAAAGAAGATTAAAACAAAGTTTGATATTCACAATAATAACTCCCCAAGTTAAAATCTTAAACGGAATAATACTTAAGCAAAATAAAGAGATAAGGGAAGAGGAATATCACTCAAGATTTTTATACTGGTTCACCCCAAAATCCACAGGGCTACGTCCAGTTTCTTGGCAGCACCAAGTTTCCTATATAACTGAGTAAGTTACAGTACAAGTATTCTTTGCACACCTAGCCTCTTCAGGCTCAACACTAAAACAAGTATTCTTTGCTCACCTAGCCTCTTCAGGCTCAATACAGTAAGGAATAAAAAGGTTTTGTATAATTAATACAACTTGCAAGTCTTTCATATCATACTCAAAGAGTGGAATAAATATGAAGTATGAAAGATTGCGAATTAATATCAAATGATTGAAAGTGTATTCAATGAAGAATGAAGAAGTTAATGAAGTGAGTAAATGCTTCTGCGCAGTGTTCTTAATGATATTCAACTTCTTGTCTTCGTTTTCATTGTTCGATCTATTTAAAGACTTCAATCAAGAGATTCGTTTAGACACAGCTTCAGAAAATGTGTTCTTCTGATTTGAGCTTCTGAGACACTTAATGCCAAAGAGTCGTTCTGTATAAACATTAAATGCTTGGGAACGTTGAGCTTTGACAAGGTTGTCCAAGAGTACGCTTTATTCTACGTAGCTGTTGTTTCAGAGTATGCAGCAACAGGCTTCTTGTACTTGTAGCATAGGACTTTCCTCTTTCAGTGCTACAGTCAATTCACTTTCCAGAAAGCACTTTTTACTTTGTACTCAAACAGCTAAAAAGTTATTGCTGTGGTACAGAGATTGCGTGTTTATTCCTTAAAACCTTGAAACAACCGTTCTTTATTTTTTTGTCCTTTGAGCTATTGTCTAGAGGTCTTTGAGATCCTTAAGGAATGCATCTAATTTGAATAAGGTGACTTGGACTTCATTTCTGACAAACTGACATCATAGCAGTGTTGGAAATTTAGATGGGTGAAATGCAATCCAAAAAGTAGACGGGTGATCATGCGGTCCAAAACTAGACGGGTGATCATGCAGTCCAAAACTAGACGGGTACCAGCGTATTCCAAAAACTAGACGGGTGATCCACTGAGTCTGTTTCAGACAGATGCTTCTTGACACGTCATCAAGTAAATTAAGATATTAACTGAGCGTTGACTTAGTCTTTGACTGAATTTCAGACGAGTGGTTTTCAGACAAGTCTGAAAACCGAGCTCTACTAAAAAGTAGACGAGTCATAAAAAAAATAGACGAGTGACCTTAAGCTGTTTTCCTGCACACTTATCGGATATGTCAGTAATTTCACATGGTTCAATATTACCATGCTTAATCTATTTGGAATCATCAAAACTTGGAGAATCTACACATGGAATGTGTCTCAGACTTATGAGGTCTCAACAGCTATTTGCTATCCGCTAGCTTATCTGTTATCCGCTAGTTTTTACCAAACAGAGCCTATGAGAAATTTAAAATAGGAAATATCATTATACACCAATTTTGGCAAACAAAGTTTTCACAACCTTTAAAATTAAAAATAATAAATAAGTCTCTGGCGCATAGTGAACAAAGATTTAAGCATGGCGTAGGGATCCTAACTGGATCACTCCATGCTTAAAGTCATAAAATGATTAGTTTCACACTCAAACAATGGGATGAAAATAATTCATTTGAAAACTTGGGGAAAAAAAACAAAGAGATAAACACACACACAACTTTTGGAAGCAAAAAAAAAAAAAAAACTCTATTTCATGATCTTATTCTTCTCCTCCATTCACGATTAATTAAGCTGTCATATATGTGCTAAAATCACTTATACATTGAGACTCCGGGTCTGTTGTTATTATTAGATATGGCAAAAGAGCACGAATTTGTGAGTATCTACTCTAACTTACCCTAACTTTAACAAAGAAAACTCGTTTTGACTGGGGTTGAGTTCAGGTTTACCTCAATTTCCAAAGTCGGGTGGGGTGGTGAGGGTGAGATGTTGATACCCACCCCATCACACAAATATGTATATTTGTTGCTATAAGAAGGTAATTTGTGCAAGCATTAAACAACAATGGTACTAAAGTTTTATGTGTATTGTGTGCTACACCAAAACAATAGCTCCTTTGGCAACAAAGCTATGTATTAAAACCCCCTTGACTCTTCTTCGATTTCCAAAAGGCTACACCACCAGTAGATACAATTACACCAACACCTTAATCCCAAATCGAAGTAACAAAAAACAAAACAAAACAAAACAAATGCAATAAAAGTATTTCGAATTGTTGATTCATCACCAGAAATGGCTTAAAACCAATAGTTCATTATCTAATGGATTTTTCCGTTCTAATACTCTATCCGAAAATTATTAATATTTATCAAATTTGTTCCTATCGAACGGAATACTATTGGATCAAATGACAAAGGCATTATTTTAAAAAAAAAAAGATAACTTTTTTTCAAATGAAATGGTTGTTGCTAATGATCCAATAATGAATAATTGGTTTAACTGAATAACGAATAAAATAGATAGATCTTGCTTTCCCTTCGTCTCAGGTCGATGGATTTTCTCAATTGAAAGATTCCCTCACGAAAACCCATATATACAAAATATCAAAAGTGAGAGTAACGAAGCTGCAATTCCCAACCCTGTGATCTAATGGGCAGATTTACGAATCCTGGAAAAAGAAAATGATCGTCGGAGAAAAATCAGTGCAAGGACGAGGTGAGGATAAGTACCTATTTTCCACTGCTGATGGGGATTGGGGTGAGGACGAGAAAAGCAAAACTCGCCCATGTTGCCAAACCTAGTTATTATGTGAAATTTGGTGTTTAAATACCTTCTTTTTATGAAACCCTGCTCCCATTGACCCTCGTGAGATAACCTCGGTCTAACTTAATAATGGAGCTCCCCAAAATCTAATAAATGAATAAATATTTACTACGACATTATGATAGTTTTTTTATGAGTTTGATACTCATTATTAATTATTAATTAGATTTGATACTTTTAAATATTTATTATAAATCCACCCCTCAATAAATATTAAATAATTCACTTCCAATGCTATCCCCATAAAAATATCCCAACAGCTCCCAGTTTACCGACATTCTATAACTTTGTATTGCTACAATAATGGCAACTTTTATGGTGAGTGCCTTTTTGTAATTTCTAAGTTACCAAACAATTCCTTTGGTTGTGGTCACTGGACACTGGAAAGTGTTGCAAAAAAGCGAAGTGATCCGTAGAACTTAAGATCTAACGGCAAATATTGATACTGTTCTTGGTTTGGGATTGTTGGATTTGTCACAGCTGGAAAAAGGTGCAGAAATTGCTTCATGTTTGGTAGAATAGAAAGTATCATGTACATTTTGTCGTGTATGAAAAATGTTTTGTTGGAAAAAATTGTATCCTCTTTCGTGATCTCTCTACCTCAAAAGGAATCGATCTTCGACCGTTGGTCGGAGGATGCCCTTTGTTGACCTTAAAGAAATAAAAAAGAAAGAAAAGAAAGGAAAATGTACAAGATGGGATTTCTTACAAAGTTTGTTTGGTTATCCCCCGTACATGTTTCTATTGGGTCCTTTAGGTGAGCACTCTAGTAAATGGAACATGGATCCACCCCAAATCCAACAATCGAAAAGTATATTTCACAATATATATTTTAAAATAAAAGTATAAAATTACATTCTCGGAAATGATATTCCTAAGAATATTATTACCGGAGATATTATTCCTACTAATAGGTTTGATGAATATTTAGTATTCACAAGAATGTTTTTAAAATTTATTTAATTTAAATATTAAAAAAATTAAAAAAATGCTACTAAATGTGGTAAAATGAGGTGGAAGTGAGAAGTTAGAGTTGATTGAGATTTATTCCCATCGAAATGTTAGATTCCCATCTTTTAGCATGAGAATAAAATGTATTTGAGAATATTTTTAAAAGCTTGAAACATACATAGGAATATTGTATTCCCTATCTTACTTTCTAGAAAATAATATTACAATACTTGAAAAAACACATAATACACTCCGCAGGTTTGGCAGCCAAGTGCTTGGTAGACCAGCAGCCAAGAATTCGTTCATACCATTTTCCCTCCTTGATTAATACCCAAAATCCATGCAATTACTATTCCAACAACCAACCAACCAACCAACCTCTCCTCCTTTTGTAAAAAAAAAACACCACCATCAGCTCCCTCCCTAACCCGATTCAACAAAGAAAAAAATATTAGTTAAACTAAACATTTGATTCTTATATATGACAGTGATTTTGAAATTGGTCCATATATATGAAAAAATTTGAAATCGGTTCCCATATGTACAATTATTCTTAATTTGGCTTGATCATAATTGTTTATTGTTGTTATAATATCATTTGTTGTAATTAAATTATAAGGACCAAATTCAAAATGATTATCATATATAAGTAGCAAAGTGAAAATACTTGTCATGTATAAGTACCAAAAAATTCAAAAATAAAAAATAAAAAATTGAATTCGATACCTAGATGTAACAATCATCTTGAATTTGATCCTTATATTTTAACTTCAATAACATCAACAAATGATGAAAACCAAATCATAAATTTTCACATTCAGAGACCAAATTCAAAATCAATACCACATATAGGGACCAAATGATTAGTTTAACCGGAAGAAAATAACCACAACCTTAATTAAAGCAAAGGATAGTTAGTAGCGAAGATTATATTCCTTAGATTTTGAGAAATTCCCCAAGATGTGGCTTCCTGAAATTTACACAAGTGGGAGGGCTGGCGTCTTCCGGCCTCATATATTGGCAATTAAATTTCATTTGATTTGTTCAACAAGCAATATAATGCAACTTCAGGAATAAAATAAAAATAAAAATAGACGACCAAAAGTATTCCCTCATTAACATAGTTGTTTATTTTCTTATAAAAGGGTCTGGAAATTTTTCCCTTGGGATGGGAGAAACATTTAAACCCCTTTGGGCACTTGTTTCACTGCCTAAAAGACAATATCAGTTTATAATTCAATATAGACAAGAAATATGAAACTTTCATTCTATCTACCATTGTACCAAATATCTACAAATATTTCACCAATCTTAGTTGAAACTAGAAACTATTTAAGGTATCATCCTCTTGAACAAGAATGAATCAAAAGACAAGTACACAACTAATCTATCTCTCACAAGCTAAATAAACATGATCCAACCCAACCATCAAGGCTTCAGATAATCACTAATCTATCCACAATACCAAGTAGTACTCAGAAATGCCCACACAATAAAAATCTGACCTACACATTGGCTAAATTATTTGATTAAATCACTTCAATTTATACATTTTACTTGCTTCATCTTTCAACCTCCCTGACATAGCTACTACACAAAACTCATACCTTACCTATGGGGTTGTCAGTGCCAGAAAGAAGCAATAGCAAGATATCTGAGGCTGCTGTTTGTTGGAGATTGGTCTCATTATATAGATATACTAACAGATCCCGCACCGCAGTTTCTGCTTTAGGATGTTCTATCCGACGGCGCATGATCATTTTTATCATAGTTAAGATTGATATTGGACTGCGAGCAGCTGTCAGTCGACGCTACCTCGTTCTGATCATTCTCATTTTTCTTTGAATTCAGAAACCGACCTCCACATCCTCTTTGTCTTCTCAGTGCATGCAAATGTCGAGATTCATGCAAGTATGGCTGAAAGATTTGTTTAAAGATTGAGTAAGTACACCATAAACAATGCATGGGAACCTGCGAGTCAAATAAATCTATAGACACACGTGAAATCAATATCAACATCAAGAAGATAGCAGTTGACAACACAACTTTCAGGAACCTTCTTCCCTTATTTTTCCTCATCTTAATACTTTTTTTTTTTCTTAACCAACTTTTAGCATCATTAGAAAGAACCATGAGAAGAGAAAAGGATAATGTAATACCTTCCGGTTCCTTATAGCTTTATTTTCTGATTCAGCTTTAGCACGGGACTGCCTACGTCTTAATATACCGTGATACTGTTTTGCATTGACAAACACAGGCTCCTCAACTGCATCAGTGGGCAAAGGAACACCAGCTTGTTGAATTCCCATTAACTGCAGATGGACCTGACACATGTTATGGTTCAATAATATGAGGACCAGAAAAAGGTTTTCACAAGAAGTCGCAATATTATAAACACCAAAAGGGCGGTTTAGTGCACGAGACTCCCACCTGGTGTGGTTTGGGGAGGTCGATATACGCAGCCTTACCCCGCAAAGCGGAGAGGCCGTTTCTAGGATTTGAAACAGTGACCTATAGGCCTCAAGGCAACAACCTTATTGTTGTGCCAAGGCTCACTCCCACAATATTATAAACACCAAAATTAAAACAATTAGAACAAACCATTGGCTGTCCACCATAGAGTTGCGGGGGATAAGACTGTGTATCATAGGGAGCAAAGATGCTTCTGTAGTACGGATCTTGATATGGGTAAGCAGATGGTGCCTTCAATTAGAAAAAGAAGCAGAAGAAATCAGTAAAGTGCAAACAAAGTTTACATTTTAAAATAAGATGGGACAGAAAAACCAAGAGCAATGTAGCAAAAAGATCAAATGTTCAGGGGTGAGGGGCTGAAGTAATTCAATCGCCTGACTAAGTCTAAACAGCCACTTCTTACTTCTTTGACATCACATCAAGATAATAACTGGCACAGTACTTGCTCAGGCAATCATTCGTTAACCTTCAATTGCCAGATCAAAAAGCTCTGGTTACTTGAAAAAATTAACCTCAAATCACCAAGCACAACAACCTCTAACAGCATGTTTGGAACCACTTTCCAAATGCTTCATGATCACTTTTAAAAGGGAGAAGCTACTCACATTAACTTCTCCCAAAAGCACTTTCATCCCTTCAACCTTGTGTTTCCAAATACACACTAACTCTAAGGAAACTTAATTTCCACGACAATATGTCAGATTGCAATGTGATTCATCTTTGTTTGTCAGACCCGAAGTCTTAAATTAAATTGAGAAAATTCCAACAAGAATCCCTTTCATATATTAATAATTGATAAAAAAATCATATTAGTTAGTTAAAGCACATGGGGAAATTTCTGTGTTCACAGTTCAGACAAGGAGTGCTAAGAGCTAGGCTAACTTGTTCGAGAATTAGAGGAAGAATAAACTTGGGCAAACAAAATTCATCAACACTAGATATTAGGTAATATTGAGAATCAATTTTCTTCAATGACAAAATAAACCCCGTGCATGTATATCTCTTATAGCCAATAGAGGTAACGTGTTGGATGCCAATGAATCGCTATGCCTATACAAAACAAAAACATTCGTAAGGATTTCTTGAATTAATTAAATATTAAGATGGCAGCTCCAATGAGAGCAATGAGGATGGAAGGATGGAAAACCACTGAAGAAACATATTTTGTTAAGAAAAAATGATAAGAAAGCCCACTCAAATTGAAAATCATACCATAGCATGCTCGGTTCCAAGCTGTGGAGGTGTTGAATACTGAACATTCTGCATACCCATACCTGCATGAGACATTCCATTTGTAGATAAAGACTGCATCTGTAATTCAGGTTGCTGCTGCTCATCAGCTTCGTTATCTGGACAACAATTTGGTAACTACAGGGTTCAGATATTACTTTTTTTTTTTTTTTTTGGGGGGGGGGGGGCGCTAGTAAAATGCATCAATTTAAGAAAATAGCAGCCTTCATATATAATGGCAAAGAATCTCAATAAAAAATTAACAGGATTCACCAACAACAGCAACACAAAGCCTTTTTCCTACTAGGTGGGGTAGGCTACATGCATCAAGCAATGTCATTGTGTTCCATTGTAAACCATGCCTTCAAAAAGATCATTTAAATCTATGCGAGTTATAATGGTTTCACCTATAGTTTTCTTTTTGTCTCTCTACCTCTAACAACTGGTCTATCTTCCACCTGGTCTAATTTTCTTATTGGGACTTCTGTTGGTCTTCTCCTCACATGGTCAAACAACCTAGAACAAGTTTTTATCATCTTTTTCACAATAGGTTCTACCCCTACTATCTCTCTACTACATTCGTTCCTAGTCCTATCTTGTCTTGTATATACATCCAACCCAACATCCTCATCTCCACAACACTAAGCTTATGCTCTTATTGGCTTTTTACCGCCCAACATTCAATACCACACAACATCAACTCTACTTGGAAGATAATGACTGAAAATCCAACTTAGCGAATAAAGAGCTAAGAAGCTAAGCAAGGGATAGTGTTTTACTTTGACTGTACCACAACCAGAATGCAGATGCACATGCATCGACTCCACTTGGAAGGTTGAATACAAAAGCTTCAAGTCTAAAAGAAACAAAGATTGCTGTATACATTTAGTTTGAAAGATATTGACGGAGGAAAGAGTCTCTGAATGGAACTTTTTTTGTGAACTCTCTCAACTGTTAAAAAGTGAGCTTTCATAATTTATTTCCTATCTTATTCTTTTTTAATTTTCTTTATATTTTTCTTCTAATTTTTGTTAGATCCCATCCTAAAACCAATTGTCATCAAGTGGAAGTGCCCAACATGTATATAAACCGCACCTTAGGAATTGAGGCAGGCGATGTGGGACTTCCAACAGCCTCCACAAATGCCTTCCAGACCAGGCGAAAAATGACTGAAACAACGACAGATATTGCGAGAATAGGTGATAAACAATGAAAACAACGGAGATAGGCTCTAGCTTGGGTACCATGTTAGATTCCATCCTACAACCAATTGGTATTAATTGGAGTTGTCCAACGGATATATAAACCGCACCCTATGAATTGAGACAAGCAACATGGGTCTTCCAAGTTCCAATACAAATTGTTCACCGAATTGCTTGAGGAAAATAGATAGTGAAATGTGTCAATAAAGAGAATTGTTAGTTTCTTTCAAAGTTATAATGCAAAGGAGTCACAAGTTCAAACAGATTCTTACCCTAATGAACAGAAAATCAATACCAATATGAAAGTAGAATTTTTAGGTCAGAACAGTGAAAATGGATACCAGATAAAGTTACAGGAGACTTGCTAAAATTGAAACAAATAAGTTCTGAAGTTCAGATTACAAAGGTATAATAATAAGAGGTTTAAGGTTTGAAATAAAACAATATGTATTAGGTCTCCTCGTGTACCCTGAATCCTTCTTAATAGTCTTCCACCATGTTGTTTTGATCTACTCATACCTCTTTTTAAAGGGGCATCTTTTGTAATGTCACATTTACCGGGAACTATGTAGGTCATCGCCTTACATTCTTGAACCATCTTAAATGGTTTTTCATCTCACCTTCTCCATATTGATCTCATTCCCTATACTTATCCATCCTAGTATGTCCACTAATCAATAGCAATATTCTCATATTTTTTTTAATCTTCATCTTTTGCTCATGATTGGAAGGGGAGCCTTTGTGCAATAGATAAAGTTGTTGCCATGTGACAAGGAGGTCACACGATCAAATCGGGAATAAGCCTCTTGCAAATGCAAGGTAAAGTTGCCTACTTTAGACCCACATGGTGGATCTGACCCTTCCCTCGACCTTGGCATAGTGGGAGCTTTATAGCACCAAGTCCCCCTTGCTCATGATTGCAGTTTGCAGTTTAACTTCAACACCCAGATTCCGATTCACATGCTTTGCAGATCTAGCTGCGGTACAGTAAAACTTACCTTGTAGCATGTAAGTTATAGGGAACAGCCTAGCATTTACCCAATTAGTTCACCTAGAACCCATGTGAAAGTGCTAACTTCTGTTGATTAAGGGTGCACTTGGGCAAACAACATAATTAAACACTCATTCAATAAACTATTTGGAAATAAGCTAACAAGAGCATCTTTTCGTAAGTTTCTTTGACAAGCTTATTAAAATAAGGTAAAGGAGCTTATAGGAAGGTAATAACATATTTTTATAAGCTATTTTCATAAGCTTGTTATCATTAGTTATTCTCTTAAACCCATTAATGACCACATTAGACAAGAAAATGCAGAAGAGTTGTTCCCATAAATTGTTCACTAAACTTTGGAAATGAATATAATCCACTTATTATGTAAAAAAGAGAAGCATAAAATATTAAATTAGATAAAGTATTTTTTATTTAAATACCTGTGGGGTCATGAGTAGAAGTCATGGTTTCTTTATTCACATGCAAGTGTCCAAATCTGTCAGCAGAACATTGTTAACAGAATGCAAGCGTATTTCAGCTACATACTATGTAGAGAAAGAAGAGTCAGGGATAAACAAATGATAAAAATTGTCAAAAGCTAATGGTGTATGCAATTTTAGTTTCTTCACGCGAATAAAAAAGGTAATCATTTGGCTATCCTATGTGAATATGTCCATACAGCCAGAAAACAAAAGAAAGACATAAAAACTAATATCTAAGACAGAATAGAGCTCACAACTAGGGATAAAGTCAGGCAATTACTTAATGATATTAAAAAAAAAAAATCAGCTGGTCAACAAAGTCATTAAGTTGCTACTTGCTACGATTGTTGTAATTGTTCATTAGCTCTCTTAGGAATGAGTAGAAGGAATTCATATAATAAAGACCACTGAAGTACAGAACAACAACTTCAAAGAAAGGAACAAAAGCCACTGGAACCATGCTGCAAACATGTATTCGCACGCTTAGTATGCCCACTCAATCAATCATTCAATGCAGCAACTATTGTTGCAAACAAGGGAGTGTTGAGTATCGCAAGTGATTTAATTTTCATGCTCTGTAGATTACAAGTGGAGTACATCCATTATCATGCTATCAAATTGTTTAAGAAACATCAATTAATGATAGCTTTAAGAATAAGAAATGTCTTGCCATTTAAGATTGTTGGATTATAGTAGATGGATAAAAAATAGACCATTGATCATTGAAGCATATTTAAGATCCATTAAAAGTTATTTGAAAAATCACAAAAAAATGCATCAATCTAACAAAACCAGTAAAGGAAAACTTTTACCAACATCACATGTGCAAAATAAAAATTGTCATTTATTCCTCATGAGTTTTATCCCACTGGAGAGAAATCAGAGCATAATTGACAATTGTTTCCCAGATTCAATACAACTACAGAAAGAGAGAACAGAAGCTAGTGACAAAAATCACACTTGCTGTCTATCTCTAAAGTGACTTAAGAAACGTGATACCAAAAAGCTAAAATTCAAAGAATCAAAAGCATGAGTGCATAACCAATAAAACAAAGCTCACAATAAGCACAAGCACGATTTTTTCCCTCTATTTGCATATCCGTTTAAAGATCAACCACGAAAATCAAAAACCCAAAAACAGTAAAAGATAATTGAGAATGGGATGACCATATAATCAAAATAAAAAAACCTCCCATTTTGTTTTTCATTACCAACCCATTTTCTTGGAAGAAGTTGAACACATAAATCGAGTGAGAAAAAGGGACACAACAGTCAAACCCAGAAACAAAAACCCAAAAAGGTTCCAAATTTGGGAGGTTTTTGTCGAGCTCAGTTTCGGGGCATCGAAAGAAAAAAAAAAATAGTAAGAATTGAGGATGGGAAATCGAAATTAACCTTAAGGGAAGGACAACTTGGGTAATTCGCAGATGCTTGAATTGTGCTGGGTGTTGTAGTTGAGAGACAAGGAAAAAGATGTTGTGTGTTGAGAGAGCTTTGGTTTGGAGAGAAGAAGAAAGAGTCCTTGTTTCTATATGACTTGGAAGAAGAAGTGTCTCGCAGCTGCCACCTATCCACACGACACCTAGCCAAATCATTCCACAAATATATAAAAAATTGTTACTATTTAAAAAAAAGTTTAAAGTAATATTTTGCTCACGAAACACAAATTCTCAATTTGGTCTCTATATATAAAAAATTATTAAAATGATCCATATATATACAGAAAGTCTCCATTTGATCTTTATACGTTACCCGTTTGGTCCCCGTACAAGCAAAAAATTATCAAATCAGTCCCTAAAATTTTGTACGGCAAGGACCAAATGGGGACTTTTTGTACGTATAAGGACCATTTTAATAATTTTTTATATATAGGGACCAAATCGAGAATTCGTGTCATATATAGAGACCAAAATATTACTTTAACCTAAAAAAAATATTTGACATGTGCTACACTTTGAGGGTATGTCAAGGGAGGGGAGGGATTTTAATGGATGAGAGTGATTTTAATTTGATATTGTGTTTGGTTGAGGGAAAGGGAGGGGAAGAGAAATAACACTTTCATGTTTGGTTCAGAATGGGAGGGGAGAGATTTTAAAAGAACTTTACTTTTTAACCCTTATATTATTTATTTAAAAATAGACAAGTGAGTATATTTTAGTCAATGCATATAAAATACTTTAAAATCCCTCCCCTCCCCTTCAAATCCCAAAATATTGGAGGGGAGCTAAAACTCACTTAAGGAGGGATTTTGGTCCCTCTCCTTCCCTTCAAAAACTGAACCAACTTTTGGAGGGGGGAGCAAAATGCGTTATTAAGTGAGTTTTGGATCCCCTCCAATAATGGGGGGATTTGGAGGGGAGGGGAAAGATTTTAAAACATTTTACATGTCTTGACTAAAATATCCCAATTTATCCATTTTAAAATAAATAATTATAAGGTTTAAAAGTAAATTTGTTTTAAAATCCCTCCTAAACCAAACATGAAAGTGTTATTTCCCCTTTTCTCCCTTCCTCTCAACCAAACACAATATCTAATTAAAATCCCTCCCCTCCCCTCCTTTGAACCAAACATACCCTGAGGAGTGATTTTTGTACACAAAATGAGGACACCATAAGGTGTCCCCTTTGTTTTTTGAGTGTATTTTCAAGAAGCGTGTATATAAAGAAAATAAAAAATAAGTGAGAAATAAAGATAAACATATACGATGTCCAAAATTTGTGTTCAAATAACACAACTCCTATATTTATATTTGATTAATACCATTCAAAATTGTGGTTAATGAAGCGTTGAGTCTATTTAGTGGATATACTTATGTAGATAAGTAACTGATAACTTGGTTATTGATATACAAAATTTTAGTTAATAAAAATCAATAGGTGATTACTGAATTACCTGATCTTGATACTCCTGTTAGCCAGATTCACTATATTATTAACCATGATTTTAAACGTCATTAACCAAATATCGTAAGTATCGAGTTTTCTGATATTCAAATAACAGAACTGCAAATATAATTAGGATTTATTTTGTATTGCATTATATCAAATATCAATATAAAAATTTTCTATATTATTAATTAATCATAAATTATCACGTCACTAAAATGTTTACACTAACACTATATCAAAATTAAACTCCTATAATTATAATTATTATTATTTTTGTGCTAACTCCTATAATTATAACCCCAACACATATACTACATGGTAAACAATTTAGGCCGGTTTGGATAACATAGCTTATTAGCTTACTAAAGCTTCTCTATTGGTACAAGTGTTTTTATGAGGAAAAATAATACTTGTGTAAGCTTAAATAAGTAACTTATTAACTTTCAAAAAGTCATTTTTAACTTATTTTGAAGCCAATTTTTTAGCTTATTAGAAAAGTCTTGTGTGAAACCTATATTTTAGCATGATCTTAAAGTTGCTTTCCTCATTTACGGGACAATTATATCCTCTTCATAATTTAAAATTCTATAGAGTCAAATGACTCATCTCCCCACCTTGAACTCTCTCGACTTCATATATTTTACAAATGTTTCTTCCCTTTTTTTTTTTTTTTGATATAAACGGAAGAACAAACTAAAAAGAGTTTGGAGATCTTACATCCCTGTTATCATCTTGAAGCAAAAGACATAACAGAGGACAAGGGGTCTCAACATAAGATACAAAGAAAGAGCTCAAATGACCCTTTTTTGCTAAAACATGAGCACATCTATTTGCTGATCTATGGATGAAAGTCAGTTTCCACCATCAGATTCTGAATCTTGGTATCCCTAGCTATGGGAAGACCTGTTAAGAGGTCCCAAGTCTCTGCCCAAATGATGTTTGCTTGAGGTTATCTTGCTGTAGAATCCTTTGATGAAAGATCCTTTATCGTCCCTGAAAAGCCCTCCACAAGCAGCATTGTGGCGAACCGTCAATGTTCAGTTTGAGCGTTCCTGGAGGAGGTTTTTGCCACGAATCCCTCCTTTTAAAACTTTGGGAAATTGATGATGAAATGCACCTGACTGAAGATGATTGCAAAAACACTAAGGAGTTCCTATCTCGTCATAATGCCCAGATATAGGAATAGCATTAGATTGCATAATATAACCAGGCATACTAGATAGGCAGGATTGAATCTACCAGCAAAAGATAAAGAGTTGGATTTCCAAGAGGAGAGTTTCTTCCTCATTTTATCCAACACCAAGTTAAAAGAGTTTTTAGAACCTTCCTCAACTAGGTCATTAATTCTATGACCAAGTCTTTCCAGGGCTAGAACAAAGAGAAAAGGGGATAAGGGGTCTCCTTGTCTTAGCCCTCTTGAAGCAGGAAAGGGAGCGGTTGGGTTCCCATTCCAATTAATGCTAAGACTAGTGGAAGATATACAACTCAGAATAATAGACTTGATATTATCAGGCAGTCCTAGCAAATTTAGAGAATCCATAATAAAGTTCCATTCAAGACGATCATAAGCTTTTTCCAAATCTAGTTTAATGATCATGAAATCTTTACTATCTTTAATGTCGTTAAGAGAGTGGATAGCTTCTTGCATCACAATGATGTTATCACTAGTGGACTTACCGGAAATGAAGCTACTCTGATTCTGCCCAACAACGTAAGGAAGCAAAGGTTTCAGTCTATTTGTTATGATTTTGGAAAGGATGCAGTGCTTGTTTCCTGGGATGGTGGGAAGAACTTCATAGTGGCCTTTCCAGATACCTTATTTCCATTCTGGTCTGATGAGTGGATTTTGCCAACATGATCAGACACCTTAGGATTCGGCTTGGAATCCAAATTCAACAACAATTGTTCTTGATCCTGAGGACAGATCTCAGTAGCCTTCTACTTCTTCTTTCCTTTGTCTTCAGGGAATGATGAGGTAGAAGATGAGGTTCCTTTCTTTGATGATTTAGGAGTAGGTTTCTTTTTAAAAGACTCTTTTACCACTCCTTTTACAACTTTCTCTCTCTCACTCTTCTGATGCTTCTTATTTCTATCTTTCTTTTTGCCATGATGATTGGAAATAGGACCATAAGAAGGTGAGGGGCCTTCTGTGGGGGAGCAATCCACAGTAATATCAGTAGTTTCCTGAGCAACTTTGCTTGTCTCTGATTCTGTCAGAATTTGACTTGCTGTTTGGGAGTTCTTAGAATGTTCAGAAGCTTTTGGCTGCTGGTTACCCTGAACAGGATGTTCTTTGCTAGACTGAGGGGGCATTTGGGTTTCCTGAGTGTTTCCTTCCTTGGAAAGGATAGCAAATCTAGACCCTTCTTCCCTTCTTTCCTGATTTTTGCCTTGACCTTGATCTGCCTGAGACTTTTTGTCTCCATTGTTACTGCCACTTGGCTTTTGGTTTTGTTGAGGTTTCCTCTGTCTCTTAGGCACCACCATCCAGCCTCCATACTTGTGATCTTCAACTTGTTTAGGCGCTTCTGAAGAAGGATTTACTCCTAGCTGAGTCTGAAGCTGAGAAGCTTGCTTAGGATCCTGTTCTTGTTCTGAAACTGAGGCAGAAACCTTGGGACTTTCCTTTTGGTTATGCATCTTTTCATCAGGACTTTTGTCATTCTTTCCCCCATTAGCCTCAATGCACTGAGAAACCTTATGTCCATATCTTCCACAATGAAAGCAGATCAAGTGGAGCCCTTCATATTCAAGGAGGAGTTAAAAACCCCTTAACTGTGTAGCACGCACACTGCTCCCTTATGCAGTGTCGGGGTGTCGAACACCCGTACACCACGGACACTTGTCGGACACCCGTACGACACGTGTCTGACACCTCCTAACAGGTGTCCATTTTTTTAATGATTTTTTTCGGCTCCGACACGGCTGGAAAATGAAGCCGACACCTTTCCATGGCTCGACACGTTCTGGATACTGCTGGGCCAATTTAATAAAAAAAATCGAATTTTTTTAAAAAAAATTAAAAGGAACTGAAACGACCCTTCTTCTGTCTTCGACGCTTCTGTCTTCAACTCTTCGTTCCTCTTCTCTCTAGCTCTCTGCATCGCCACTCTGCCTCTCTGCATCGCGATTCTGTCTTCGTCTTCGTCTTCATCTTCGTTCGTCCTCTCTCTGCTTCGCCTGTCTTCGTTCGTTCGTTGCTGTCCTCTACCTCCGTCTTCGTTCGTCGCTGTCCTCTGTCCCGGCACCGCCGTTGTTCGTCGATGTCCTCTGTCCCGGCACCGCCATCCTTCTTCGTCCTTCGTCCCTCGTCTCGCAAGGCAAGTCGCACCGCCGTCTTCGTTGCATAGGTAAACACATTCCTTCTTTTGTTCTTTTCTGTTCACCCCTGTTTTCATGCTCCTACACCTCTGTTTTTTCTTCTGTTCACACCTCATATGTCCTCCATGGCAAGTGTTGCTCCTGAGACGGTCCTACTATTTTGTGGTTTCTCCTTCAATCGATTTGAAGCTTCTTGCCCTAGGTTAGTCTTACACTCTCAATTACTTTGCATTTTATTGCTACACCTGGGCATTTTCTTCTTATTATTAGTGTCTTTGTTGTTGTATTGGTGTCTTTGTTACTATTTTGGTGTCTTTGTCTGTGTTGAAGACCTGCAACACTGCCCTGCCCTAACTTCTTTCAGTTCTTTGTTAATTGTGTGATTGGGTCTTTGATATTATTTTGATTTTTGATGTGTTCCATTGGTTGTATTTTTTTTTTAAACTCAATAATTGTAGATATGAGTGCTTCTAGTTCTAGTCAAGCCAAAGCCAAAGAGCAAGAAGATGATACCAAACCTCTATGGAGTTATGTTACTAAGATAAAAGGTGTAGGTGGTGGTGGAGGAAACTATGAACTCAAATGTAATCTCTGTGATTTGATTTTCAATGGCTCTTACACTAGAGTAAGGGCACACTTATTGAAGATTACAGGAAAAGGAGTCAGAGCATGTCAAAAAATAACAACTGCCCAACTTGTTGATCTGAAGAAGATAGACAATGAGGCTACGTTGAAGGTAGCGAAATCAAAATCAAGATCTGTTTCATTGCCTCCAGTTTCTGATCCATCCTCAATTGATCCAAAAAAGAGAAAGACATCATCTCCCATAGAAAAGACTTTCAATATGTATGCTAGAGAGACACTTGATGCTGAGATTGCGAGGATGTTTTACTCTTCGGGGCTTCCATTTCATCTAGCAAGAAATCCTCATTATAGGGAAGCATTTTCCTATGCGGCCGACCATTGTGTCAGTGGTTACAAACCGCCGGGATATAATAAACTAAGGACAACATTGCTTATGAATGAGCGAAGACATGTGGAGAAGTTATTGAAGCCAATTAAAGATACATGGCCTCAAAAGGGTGTGAGCATTGTTAGTGATGGATGGAGTGACCCCCAAAGAAGGCCTCTTATTAATTTCATGGTCATCGGTGAGAATATGCAAATGTTTCTAAAGGCTTTTGATTGTTCAAATGAGGTAAAAGACAAGGATTTCATTGCCAAGCAAATGAGAGATGTAATTATGGAGGTTGGGCCCTCAAATGTGGTTCAAGTAGTGACAGATAATGCACCTGTTTGTAGGGCAACTGGTTTATTAATTGAGGCTGAATTTCCTTATATTTATTGGATTCCTTGTGTTGTGCATACACTAAATCTTGCTTTGAAGAATATATGTGCAGCCAAGAATACGAGAAAAAAACAATGTTGCTTATCATGCATGTTCTTGGATCACTCAAATTGCAGAAGATGCCATGCTCATCAAAAACTTCATCATGGGCCACTCTATGAGATTATCCATTTTCAATTCATTCAATTCATTGAAGTTGCTTTCCATTGCTCCAACACGATTTGCCTCGACTATAGTTATGCTCAAGAGGTTTAAACAATTGAAGAAAGGACTCCAAGAGATGGTCATTAGTCATCAATGGTATTCTTACAAGGAAGATGATGTTGGGAAAGCTAAACTTGTGAAGGATACATTGTTAGATGATATTTGGTGGGATAAGGTTGATTACATTCTTTCCTTCACTGACCCTATCTATGATGTTCTTAGAAGAGCTGATACGGATGCTTCATCTCTCCACCTAGTGTATGAAATGTGGGATTCAATGATTGAAAAGGTGAAGAAGGTCATATATCGACATGAACAAAAGGAGGAGGGTGAAGGATCAACTTTTTATGAAGTAGTGCACTCCATTTTCCTAGATCGGTGGACAAAGAGTAGCACTCCTCTACATTGTTTAGCACATTCTCTAAATCCAAGGTGATTAACTCGATACTTTTTTAGTTACATCTTTTTTAGGATTATGCAACAAGTTTATATATAAATATGTGTGTATTTTTTTAATTTTAGGTATTCTAGTCATGAATGGCTAAGTGAAGAGATTAATAGAATTCCTCCACATCAAGACATAGAACTCACTCGTGAAAGAGTGAAATGCTTCAAAAGGTACTTTATTGATGATGATGTAAGAAGACAAGTGAATGTAGAGTTTGCCAACTTCTCGGACGGAAGACAAGGTTTTGATGATCTTGATTCTCTAAGTGATAGAGGCAAAATGGATCCAAAGACTTGGTGGCTAACTCATGGTACTTTTGCTCCAATCCTTCAAAAGGTTGCCCTTAAGCTACTTGCGCAACCTAGTTCGTCTTCATGTTGTGAAAGGAATTGGAGTACATACTCCTTCATCAATTCTTTAAAGAGAAACAAGATGACACCACATAGGGCGGAAGATTTAGTATTTGTTCATAGCAATCTTCGACTCCTTTCAAGAATTTCTCCACAATATCATAATGATGAAACTAAAATGTGGGACATTGGAGGAGATGATTTTGGAGCACTTGATGATTGTGGAATTCTTGAAGTTGCTAATCTGTCTCTAGATGAACCGGACCTTGAGGTTGTTTTCTTCAATGATGTTGATCAAGAAGGGGGTGAAGGACCTTAAATAGATTATATCCTTTCTTAGTTTTTTTGTGTAGCTTATAGGTGAAAGATATGTTTGATCTTATGTATGAATCTTTTTGCCGAGACACAAAGTGCTTAAATTGTATAATGATGTCTCTTATTATTTTTTGTGAGACTCATTATCATTGAAAAGATGTGATGTAGTAATGCTTCAAAGTTATCTTTTGAAATGAATATTCAAATCTTATGGTGTATTGGTGTTCAATTTGTTTATATTTAAATATTATATATATATATATATATATATATATATATTATATATATAAGCGTTGTCCCCGTGTCCTATGTTTTGGACATTAGCCACTTTCCGGTGTCGGTGTCGTGTCGTGTCGTGTCGTGTCACGATATTCGTGTCGGAGTCGATGCTTGATAGCCCCTTAATAAAATAAAAGATTTAAGAGGCTTCTCAAGATCTATTTCCACGCATATTTTCCCCTAGAGTGGACTGAAGTGAGCCTATCTATCTTCAACATAGTACCAAGGCCCGATCCTATTCTAACTGAGAGTTGTATAGTTCAAAGGGAAGTTTAGGAAGATGGCCGCTTTCTTAATCTGTTCAGCACTTTGAAGGAACATGGGGCGCCATCGTTGGACTATAAGATAGTGATCTGCGATCATCCATGGTCCTTCATACAAGGCATGTTCATAATCTTCTTCCGAGGAGAAGTGAACCAAGAAAAATCCTTCAGGCGTATCAACAATCTTTATATGACCTTTCTTGGGCCATTTCCTTTGAAGGTTGCTTTCCAAGGACTTGAAGTTGATGTTTTTACCCATTACATTGACAATTAGAGTTTTGGACCATTGCCTCCATTCTTCATCTGAGAGTGGAACTTCAATTCCTGCACCCTCACCAATTTCTTTCGCTTGGAACTCCAGCTGCATTGACACTACTTCTTGTTGCATGGTGTCTTTCAATTGGTTTTCATTCGGTAACCTTTGAACAACTTATTCACCAAAGATGTTTAACAGTTTGTTTTTGTATGATTCTTGAGCCGGATGATCAGGAGCTTGCTGATTGGATTGAGCAGGGGAATGTTCAGGAACAGGGGTAGCAGAGGAAGAATTTCCTCCATCCGGTGGTTTTTCTGGAGGAGGTTGAGTAGTATATATAGCCCGAGAGGGCTACACCCTCCATCGCAAGAAAGCTTCGAGGGCTTCGAGAACCAAAGAGAGAATCTTGGACTTTTCTTGAAGAGAAAAGTCAGACTTATTCTAAACACAAAATATCCCACTTTTTTTAACACATTAAGAAGTCTTTTTACAAATGTTTCTTTTAAGTATGTATCCAAAATAGTATTTGGATTGAGGGGGAGGAGTGGTGAGCCATTTTTTAAAATCTTTTATATATGGTTTAATTTTTTTTAGAGGAGAAGGCAACGGAGGAGAGCAAAATTTTTTCTCTTTCAATTTTGACTCCCCTTCCCTTAAAATGTTTTAAATGAATAGACTAAAATATTATTTGTTTTATAATTTAAGGTCCAAATTTAAATTATAAGAATATAAAAATAAATTTATTTTAAAATCTTCTTTCCTTTATTTTCTTCATCAACACCGTCCTCTGGCTCCCACCTGTAATCAAATTAACCATAGACCCAAACCCATCAACAACACCACGCCAGAAGTAGCCACACAATCACAACCCATAACCCTCTCCACCACCATGAAAGCCATGGACCGCGGAGCACCTAATTTTGGGAGGGATTTGGTGGGTAAACAAAGAGGAAAGAAAGATTATGGATTTTTTTCATTTTAGGAACGAAGATCAAAAGACCGGAGAGAAGAAAGGTTGAGACATGAGAACTGAGAAGGAAGACTATCTTTTGAGAATGAAAGGGTCAGTCACGGTGTGAAGATAACAATTTTTCCACGTGTCACCTTTTGATTGGGTAACAAGACAACCAGTACCATATATGTAAGTTTTGTTCTTCTTGTATCAATATTTTGTGTTTGCAGCTGTACGTTCACCACAACAATCCATGGTAACTGATGCGATGCATGCATGCAAAAGAGAAACAAATGATATCTCTTATCGCCATCTAATGTCACCTTTCTTATAATATGAATTTAAGGGTGTGGCTACGGGGTATCACCCATATTTTACACCACCCACTATACTACCTATGTGGTAAATTTTGGGCCAATCAAATTGTCATATAGGTTGGTCAAAATTTCAAACTTTCTAGTTGTATTATACTGTAGTCAAACTATATGAATACAATATATTGTAATATAGTATATGTACTCTTTGTATTCATAAATTTAACCAATATTAAAATAATGTTTTTTTGATTAAAAAACTGATTATATTGCAAAATATTATTGACAACGAACATTATTTTAATTCATACTAAAATATTATTTTTTAATATAATCAGTTTTTTTAATAAAAAACATTATTTTAATATATGTTAAATTTATGAATACAAAGAGTACATATACTATACTACAATATATTGTATTCATATATTTGACTACAGTAGAAATACAACTAGAAAGTTTGAAATTTTGACCAAACCCATGTGGCAATTTGATTGGTCCAAAATTTGTCACATATGAATGGTGTAGTGGGTGATACAAAATATGGATGGTTCATCTTAGCCCAACCCTGAATTTAATTATATATATTGACACTATAAAAATTTTGTATACTAACAACTAATTATAAATTGACATCAATAAAAATATTTTTGATTTTAATTACATTAAAGAACACTTATATCATAATCTGTGATTCATTGTTAGTATACAAAAAATTATAATGACTGTAGATACTAACTAAACTCTTTTAATATTGACATAATCAAATGAGGTTTCAAGTACATAGACGGTGACAAAATCATTCTTGTTTATTTTATGTTTTTGTTACTTAAAGATATTAAAATTAATCAAATTAAACATTTTAACCAATATGTGGTTGGTCCAAGTGGTAACGAGCTTGGATCCCTTAAGTAAGAGGTCGGGAGTTCGTCTCTTGACTCTTGCATAGGGAGAAAATCTGGTTGGAAGAGGTCAGTCCTTCAATGTCGTCCTCCACCTCGATGGAGTAGTCTCCGTAGTGCATGCAGATGACACTCTGGGAAACCAAAAAAAAAAAATTAAACATTTTAAACTTAAACCAAAAGTTTAAGAGTATTTAATCAGTAACACAAAAAGGTTCAGTGATAGGTAACGAAACTTGAGGGAGGTAAATTATAATATGTCTTATGATATGATGCATGATAAAAAAAAAAAAAACATACATAATCATCATACCATGCATTAGATTATAAAACAGATATTTTTTTTTTAACAAGAGTGTAGGACATCTTTTTTACAAGATTATAAGACTTTTTTTTTTATATCACGTCGCCCTTGCAAGGTCAGGGAATATCACCAATCTCGGTTGCCTACCAACAGGGAAGATCTAGGAATCGAATCCAAGTCACAGCTAGTGTGAGTGGAAGGCTTGACCAGATGTGTCAACCCCTGTTGACAGATTATAGGACATATTATAATTTTCCTTCTCAAGGTTCATTACTTATCACTGAACTTTTTTGTGTTACTAAATACTCGCTCTTGATTTAAATTATATGAGTATATCTCAGAGAGGAATTAATTTGAATTAGAATTTAATAATTAATATGATTTTTTTTACATTATCATTCAATCATATATTATCACATTATTAAAAATATTTTATAACTTCAACTCTTCAAGAGATTGATCCGGCTACTGGGAGTGGAAATGGTTTTCTCTATCTATGAGAAGTGATAGGGTTTTCTATCTATAACACTGAGAGTTTTCTGTTTCTTCGTTTTATCTTTCTGTGACAATGTTATGCTTGCTCAAGTGCCTTTGTTCCACGTGAATTTCTGGGTTCAGGTGCATGACCTACCGGTTGGCTTTATGTCGTTGGAGGTTGGAAAAGGTTTGGGAGACTACATTGGCCAGTTTCTTGAATATGACAAGAAAAACAGTTTGGATTTCTAGCGAGTGTAAATGAGAATAAGGGTTTGCAATGATGCCAGGAAACCCTTAAGAAGAGGAAAGAAGATCAGAATGAAGGGAGGCGAAATCAAACTACAATTCAAATACGAACGACTCGGAGTGTTCTGTTTTTTTTTTTTTTTTTGCGGCTTGCTTGTCCATGCAGATACGTCATGTGAACTATTGTTTCAGAAGGATGATGATGACGAATCACGTAGATGGGGAGCAGAGCTTAGGGTGGAACGATGGAAGGGTGGTGTCTCAGGTAGCTGCTGATGGTTGAGGGAGGAGGATGGGGAAACCGATATCCCACAGAATCCGAGCTATCATCAACCGAACCAACAGCTAGAACCCGAAAATCATGGCCAGGATAGAAGGGGTTATGATACTGCGAGATTTCAGGAGGGTTTTTTTTTGGGTTGGGGGGGAGGTTGCCGAATCATTTTGCTGTTAATTCTGATAATGTGGGATAGTATTTTAATAGTAATAATGGTGTGATAAGAATTCAAAACACACCTTTATTACCTTTTAATACAGTGGATACAGAGAATGATATCGAGGATGTGGGGGTGAGAAGAAGAGGAAGGGGGGGGTGAAAAAGAAGATGGAAAATCAGAAGCTATGAGTGTTGAACAGAAGCAGACTGGAAAAGGAAACGAAGTCATGGCAAATTTTTTAGAGGTGGATCTTGGCATGCATGCCCACCAGGACCAATGATTGTTCTTAGCTGGAACTGTCGGGATTTGGGTCACCCGAGTGCAGTTCCTTCTCTACGAGACCTGGTCCGTAGTCACAAACCGGATATAGTGTTCTTATGTGAAACGCTTTGTCATGCGAGTAGAGTAGAGGAAATAAAGAGGTTGATGGGTTTTGAATCATGTTTTGTAGTTGATATACAAGGAAGAAGTGGAGGTCTGGCCATGCTATGGAAGAAGGAGTCTATTTGCGAAATAATGAATTACTCTCAAAACTTTATCAATATCATCGTGCAAGAGGACATGTAGCAGCCTTGGCGTTTCACCGGGTACTATGGGATAACAAACAGAAGTCTTAGAAGGGAATCCTGGAGTTCATTAAGGTCTTTAGCAATGCAATCCCCTCTCCTTTGGTGCATTGTTGGAGATTTTAATGATCTCCTTTCACAAGATGAAAAACGAGGTAGAGTGGATGTAGAGACCTAAAGAAAAGACTAGTTTTCGCTCTTAGAGAGAAGACATGGAGTCGCCACCAACTTTATTTTGTTTCAAGGAAGTTGGAAAACCTTTTTAAGAAAAGTCTTGGGTCCGGGAGTCGATTATGTCTAGGGAAGGCATGAAGACTTAACCCCATGGCATCCTAGAGCATCCATAAAATGGTTACCCAAAATTTTTGTGTAAATTATTAGTAACTTTGAGATATTTGTTTTACTCGTTATGAACCTTTTTATTAAAACTACATGAGGTTGAACATGGCACGCAAGTCCACATAGCAACCTCTAAATCTGAAGGGTTAAACATGACACTTGTCATAGGGCAACCCAAAAATGGTTGTTTTAATCAAGTGATCATCCTCTATTTTTTTATGTAAAATAAATAATTTTTATCTCTTGAAGACGGGACAGAAACGTAGAAATGAAACTGTTTACCAACTTACTCAGAGAACAGAAGCTTAGAGAAGTAAGAGTGTCAAGAGAAATTTATTAACAATATCAACGAAAAGAACAAAGTTTACCGAACGGGAGTAGAATAAGAATCACTTTGTTCACTCCCAGTGGTAATATTTTAAGCTCGAAGTCTTTACATTCAATCTCCCTGGCTCCTTCAGCTCTTCCTTCTTAACCACTTCTAATAATAGGGAAGAGAAAAGGAAGCTCAGATTTCTGATCTCTCTTCCTCCCAACAAAAATCTCTCATTCTTTTCTCTTTTCTTTGTATCTTTCCTCTCTATCTACTCTCTGATCTTTCATTTACTCTCAAGAAAAGTGTTCTCCCCTCCTTTCTCTTTCCTCACTAAGAAAATATCAGATCATCAGTCCTTCCCTCCAAAAATCTCTCTTTGTCCCCCTCTCCTCACTTTTTCCTCTCCTTTTATAGACGGAGGAGAGGGCTTCTTGCTTCTTCCCCGTTGACTTCAAGGTCGGCTTGCACGAATACCCAAGGCTTGGGCCATTCTGAACATCGGAAAGGGGAGGATTTGATGTGAAGGTTGCACGCTTGAAAAGGGAAGGAGATGGGGGGTTTTTGCTTGATGGGTATGAAGGCTTTTTAGGGTTATGAGTGAGGCTGTCAGGTTAAGGCGAAGGAGGAGATGGAAGAAAAAAGAAAAGACCAATGGGTAGATGACATGCTGTCGCACACGGGTTAAAAAGCGAGTGGTTTATAAAAACTGTAGTCGGGGAGCTACAACTCGAGTATCGTCTCACAAGGACTCTTGGATTGTTATTCGCAGAAAAATCATTTTTTTTTGGGGGGGGGGGGGGGGGTCAGATTGAGAGATTCAATTAAAAGAATGATGCAATTAAGAAATAAGTGAATATCAATGATCAAAACGATTAATCTACTGTTCTCGGTTTCCCACTATCATCGATTCATATAATTCCCATGCCCTAAGCGGATTCTAATCCCTTTTCGATTGTAGCAACAATTAACAAGCGAAATTGGCACTACACGATATATGTTCCCGATTCCTGAATTAAGCAAACGGGTTGAAGCACTCGTGAATTAAGCAAACACGATTGAACACACGTGAATTAAGCAAACACGATTAGATATAGGAACATAAAATCATCGAAACAAATCAATACCTATTCTATATAATCCTGAATTAAGCAAACAGAACGTACATGATAGTATTGAAAGGAAGAAGCAATTTAATCCGGGAATTACAGAATCTCAAGTGTCGGTGGAACCCGATTACAGCAGATTAACCCAAGGGAATTAGTTCTCCATCAAGGGTATAACAAAACCTAGAAATATTATGTAAAACTGTGAAAATTGGATCCTCTTTCTGTGTCTGCTGCGTTCCTATTTATAAAGAGGCCGTGCGTCACGACCGTGATGGCCGTCACGGCCAGGCCGTGACCGCTTCTGTCAAGGGCACGCATTCAAATTCTGGTCCTGATAAACCTCTGGCTTATCTAGTTTTATAACTAGTAAGACGGTGGTTTACGTGCTAATTAGTCGAGTTCAATCTCGTTTTCGCCCAAATTTGCCTTGTTTTGTTCCTAAGTTGGACTTTGACTCATTTTGCGTATTTTGTGTAGTTTTTAGGTTATTTTGAATAGAATTACGCTTGTGGGTGCTTTTGTTGTTTCAGGTTAAATAAGTGAAGCTCCGGGAGTCAAGGAAAGTCAAAAGCGTGGGAAATTGCAAGTGCGGAGACACTCGCCCAGCAGTGTATGCTCGCCCCCGAGCACGAAGGTCAACAAAGCAGCAAAAGTCATCACTTCGGCTCGCCCGCTAAAATATTCTCGCCCATGAAACATGAAGACCTGGAAGTCAAAGACAATCACGGCCTAGCCGTGATGAAGGTCACAGCCTAGAATTGAAGTCTCGCCCCGCGAGAGGTGTCTCGCCTCGCGAGATCCTGAAGACCCTGGAAGACAGAGACCATCACGGTCTAGCCGTGATGAATATCACGGCTGTGACAGATTAGGGTTTGGAGACTCGCCTCGCCAATCACAATTCGCCACACGATCATTCAAACTCAGGATGGAGCCAAAACTGCAATTCGCCTCGCGAATATACGCTCGCCCCGCGAGATCCAAGATTTGAATGCGCGCCAAACTAAAATTCGCGTCGCGAAGGAGTGCTCGCCCCGCGAGCGAGCAAGATTCAGAATCCTTATTTAAAGGCTGTTGCAGATCAGATTTGGGGGGGACACTTTGGAGGCTGGAGGGCTTTTGGAGGGCAGCGAATCCTAGTAGTTTTCCACTGTTTAGAGTAGCGTTTAGGGTAATTTCTTTTCTCTTTGGAGCTGCGTCTCCCTTTTCTTATGGAGATTATGTCCGATTGTTTGTCTATGAGCATGAGGAACTAATCCCCTCGTCTGAGGGAACGATGAAGCCACCCATGGCAGTGTAGATTCGATATGATGTATGTCTTTCTCCCTTTTTCTCAATAAATGTTTTCCAATTCTGATTTGATTGTGTTGATCATATGTGTTGCGTGATTGACTTGTTAACGTTGATAAGGCTTAGTTAGCGATTCGCGTTTAGAACTTGAATTGGGATCATCGATCGAATATTGCACGAGAGTGAGTAGGAGATCGGTGCAACCTTATAGGGAACAAGAATTAACCAAATTCGAGATTAGGATTATGAGACCTAGTAAGTAATTAATCCAATCGTCGAATACGTCCTAATGAGCACGAGAGTGGATTTAGGAGAATTTAGGGGTCCCGGTTGACATTGTAATTGAACTTAGGGAGGAATTCATCATCACTTGGGAATACATATTGGGTAGGTGGATTTGTGACCTTGGACATTTTAATTTTTAGTTAATTATTTTATTAGATTTGTTAATTGAATTTTCTGATATTAATCTCTCTCTCAACCACCCTTCTGTAACTTGACCAAACGTATCGGATTTCCCGCGGATTAGTCGAATTGGTAGCCCAATCCCTGAGTTCGACCTCGGTAATTACTTACCATGTTATTTTTATTACTTGCGACGACCCGGTACACTTGCCGGCGTTCACCAACAGGTCCGTCACGGCCGTGATGCCTATCACGGCCAGGCCGTGATCGCTTCTGACTTTGGGTGCTGATCTGTCACGGCCGTGACCTCCATCACGACTGGGCCGTGATCAATTCTGACTTTCAGGTTCTTCTTATTACCCCCGTGATGGGTATCACGACTGGGTTGTGATGCTTTCTGACTTTCATGATCTTCTCATCACGCCCGTGATGTGTATCACGGCTGGGCCGTGATCCTTTCTGTCTTCCATGGGTAGCTCTTCACGGCCGTGACCAGTGTCACGGCCTGGGCGTGATGGCCTCTGCTCCGGATGTCCTTCCCTTTTTGCTCTTCTTATTAACCTGAAAACATGAGATAACAGTAAATGCTTTAGTTGACTCAAAATCGACTAAAATACCCTAAAATTACTTAAGAGACTCAAAATGTTGCTTGAGGACAATTACATCCAAATTTGGGCGAAAACGAGATTAAACTCGAATAAAAACTATGGTCTTACTAGTTAAAAACTAGATGAGCTATAGGCTGATCAAAATACCCCAAACTTAAATTTTACTTGTCCCCAAGCAAACTAAAACTCAAAAAGACTCAAACTTGGTAAGCTCAAAGGATTCAATCAAATTTGCACAGATTTCATGCAATTCTAGCAAAACAATTTCCCTTCAATGTTTCCCCCCTCCTGCAACAATGTAACCCCCACATTCATTTACTTTAAACCATTGAGAATTCCCTCATTCATGCAATCAGTAATCTATGTTGGGGATCCAAGTTACACACAAAAGGGAGATCACCAAATTCAAACAATCGCCTTCCTCACAAGGGCATTTAGTGTTTCACTTATTCGCTCAATTTGTTTAGGCTATGAACCTTTCACTCAATTTCACATTTCAAGAGAACTTCCATGAATTTGATTTTCATCTCAAACAGAGTTCCCACGAAAACATGCATGCAACATCAATAGGTCTTTTAAAGGTTGTAATGGGGCCTGGCTAAAGGTAGGATATTCAAAGGTACTAGGCTTAAGTCCCTAGGAACTAAGAGAGCATGAGCATTTTTGACACATTGACTTTCCACTCAAATTCCTTTTTCCATTTTTCTTTTTGCCTTGGGTGACTACAGCCTTTGTTTCTTCTAATACCCTTTTTGACATTTTTTGTGCTTTTCCTTTTTTTTATTTTCCTTTTTTTTTCTTTTTGTCTTTGGCTCCAACCTTTACTTTTCTTTTTCTCAGCCCAGAATGACGTGTTGTATCCATGTAGCCACCCCAAACTTAGTTTCTTTCAACCATTGTCTTGCTAAGCTTCCATGCTCTCCTAATCCTAAGATTGGGTGAACATGGTTTTTCCAGATTTTTGGCTTATAACGTAGGGTCATCAAGAAACAATAGGCTTATCAGGCTCAATGTGGCTAACAAGGGAACATGCATTAGGGATGGTTCTTTTAGGCCAAGTGGTTAATTCAAAGAAAATTGCCTAAATCATTTGATGCAACACATAAACATGCAAACCATGAAGAGATTCAAGCAAATTCGGGAAAGTGCAACTTGAAAGTGATTCACACAATTGAAAACAATGATGGAGGCTCAAATTCCTCACCTGGACAATTTTGCAAATTGTTTGACCGAGATTCAATCCCTAGTGTGTGCATCCTTTCACCCCAAACTTATCATAAATCATGCAATCACAATAGAATATCTCAAGGTTTAATTTTCAATTTTTCACATGGGGGTCAATTTTCAATTTCAAAACCTAGGGGGGAATCATCAACAGTCAACAATTATCATGCAATCCATCTATGAAATTTTTAACAAAACCCATTCAAGCTTGCCGACACAAGACTCAACACACATACGACACAAACAAGAAAAACAAAACAAAACAATTGGTTCCCTCCCCCACACTTAAAACATACATTGTACTCAATGAAAGAATATAGCTATAAAATCAGAGTGAGGGAAAGGAGAAGGTGCTCCCTGATCAAGTTGTAGTGTAGGTGGGCTCTCCCAAGGAGAGCTCCTCAACAGTAGCATCTTCAGGCACCGAGCTCTCATGGAATAGCTTCAAGCGCTGCCCGTTAACCTTAAAAACCTTGTTGCTACCTGCACTTTTTATTTCAACCGCACCATGAGGGAAAACATCAGTGACAACAAATGGGCCAACCCACTTGGATCGAAGTTTCCCAGCCATCACTTTCAGGCGGGAGTTAAACAATAAAACCTGTTGGCCCATAGAGAATTCCATCCTAGAGATCATCTTGTCATGGAAGTGCTTAGTTTTCTCTTTATAAATCCGAGAGCTTTCATAGGCTTCCAACCTAAGCTCTTCAAGCTGCTACAATTGGAGTTTCCTTTCAATGCCTGCTTTTTGCATTTCCAAGTTACAGCTTTTGACCACCCAATAAGCACGGTGCTCAACTTCCACAGGCAGATGACACGCCTTACCGAACACAAGTCTATAGGGGGACATCCCTATTGGTGTCTTAAAAGCTGTTCTTTGAGCCCAAAGTGCGTCTTCTAGACGGCGGCTCCAGTCCCTCTTACTTGGCTGCACCACTTTCTCTAAGATTTGTTTGATCTCTCTGTTTGAGATCTCAGCTTGCCCATTAGTTTGGAGATGATATGCAGTGGAGACCCTGTGCCCAACTCCATACTTCCGGAGTAAAGCTTCCATGGTGCGGTTGCAGAAATTAGTGCCTTGGTCACTTATGATGGCACGAGGTATGCCGAACCTGCAAAAAATATTGGACCTGACAAAATTTGCAACAACTCTAGAATCATTAGTCCTAGTGGGGATAGCTTCCACCCACTTTGAAACATAGTCAACAGCCAGTAAAATATAGAGAAAACCAAAAGATGCAGGGAAAGGACCCATAAAGTCAATTCCCCACACATCAAACACCTCATAGAAAAGCATAGGTTGCTGAGGCATTTCACTCTTACGAGTGATGGCTGTACCTACTGTGTGACACTCTCTACAAGTGCGGTAAACCCCATAAGCATCCCTAAAAATGGTGGGCCAGTAAAAACCTGAGTCTAGGACTTTCCTTGCAGTCCTTTGTAGCCCAAAATGTCCCCCTACTTGAGAAGCATGAGAAAAGTGCAAAATAGACTCAATCTCATAGTCGGGGACACATCTCCTAATTACCTGATCATTGCCAAATTTCCAAAGAAATGGATCATCCCAAACATAGTACTTGGCATCACTCTTGAGTTTGTGGATTTGTGACCTAGTTGCACCTGTCGGAAAAACACCAGCAACAAGATAGTTAACAATATCAGCAAACCAAGGAGTTACCCCATGCAACTGTAAAAACTGCTCATCAGGAAAGCCATCCTGGATGGGAGAAGGATTTTCATCCCTTTCTATTCTGCTCAAGTGATCAGCCACCAAGTTCTCAGCTCCACTCTTGTCCTTAATCTCCACATTAAATTCTTGGAGCAACAACATCCACCGAATCAATCTCGGTTTTGCTTCTGGTTTCTTCAACAAGTACTTCAAAACTGCATGGTCAGTGAAAACAACAACCTTGGAACCTAGCAAATATGATCTAAATTTATCAAGAGCAAAAACAATAGCTAGAAGTTCCTTTTCAGTAGTGGTGTAATTAGCCTGTGCAGCATCTAAAGTTCTAGAAGTATAATAAATCACATGGGCAACCTTGCCCACCCTATGTGCAAGGACCGCCCCCACAGCATAGTTAGAAGCATCACACATGAGCTCAAAAGGGAGGGTCCAGTCAGGGGGCTGGATGATGGGGGTAGAGGTCAGTGCCTTCTTCAAGAAATCAAACGCCTTTCTGCAGTTGTCATCAAAGTTGAAAATGGCATCATTTTTCAACAAGTTTGATAGAGGAAGAGCTATCTTACTGAAATCCTTAATGAAGCGCTTGTAAAAACCTGCATGACCAAGAAAAGAGCGAATCTCGCGAACACAAGATGGGTAAGGCAAAGTAGAAATCACCTCAATCTTAGCAGGATCCACCGAAATACCCTTTTTAGAAATAATATGCCCCAAAACAATCCCCTATTCAACCATAAAATGGCATTTTTCATAGTTCAAAACAAGGTCGGTTTCAATGCATCTCTCTAAAACCATATTCAAACTATGCAAGCATGCATCAAATGAGGAACCATAAACAGTGAAGTCATCCATGAACACTTCCATGCAATTTTCAATATATTCAGTAAAAATGCTAATCATGCATCTCTGGAATGTGCCCGGAGCATTGCAAAGACCAAATGGCATCCTCCTGTAAGCAAAAGTGCCGAAAGGGCACGTAAAGGTAGTCTTTTCCTGATCCTCTGGTGCAATGTGGATCTGGAAGTAACCTGAAAAACCATCAAGAAAACAGTAGTGTGATTTACCTGCTAGCCATTCAAGCATCTGATCGATGAACGGCAAAGGAAATTGATCCTTTCTAGTAGCCTGGTTCAACCTCCTGTAATGAATGCAAACTCTCCAGCTATTCTGGACTCTAGTGGGAACAAGTTCATCATTTTCATTTTTCACCATTGTGAGTCCAGACTTCTTAGGCACAACTTGCACTGGGCTCACCCAATTACTGTCAGAGATAGGATATATGATACCCGCATGCAAGAGTTTTGTTACCTCCTTCTTCACAACATCAAGAATCAAGGGATTGAGCCGCCTATGGGGCTGCCTAACTGTTTTAGCCACATCCTCCAACATAATCCTATGCATACACCTGGAGGGGATAATACCTGTTATGTCAGCCAGGGTCCACCCAATCGCCTTCTTATGCTTCTTCAGAACCTCCAAGAGCTTAGCTTCCTGGTCAACATCAAGGTTAGAGGAAATTATAACCGGAAGTTTTTCATTCCTCTCTAAGTAAGCATATTTCATATTGTTAGGAAGTGGCTTAAGCTCCAAGGAGGGTGGTTGCTCAATAGATGGTATGTTTGGGGCAGCCGTGCTGTCAAGAACTTCAGCTTAACAAACAACTTCATCCACACTGTCACCCTCCAAAGCAGCATCAATCCCAGAACAAACAGCACAAGGGTCAGTGTGAGTGCAATCAGCACATGAGTAGACATCATCAAAACCAGAAATGGATGGGAAATCAGCAGCTGCAACCAAATCATCATAAGTTTCATCAACAATTTCAGAGAGCATCTCTATTTGAAAAACGGAGTGCTCTTCCAAGGGATGCTTCATAGCATCGAAAATGTTAAATTTTGCAACAATGTCACCAAACTCCATGGACATGGTTCCATCGTGAACATCAATCTTTGTCTTTGCCGTTTTCATAAATGGCCTGCCCAGAATGATTGGTGATCTGCTAGAATCTGTTTCCCCTGCCATGTCTAGAATGTAAAAATCAGCAGGGAAAATCAGGTCATCAACTTGAATAAGAACATCTTCTACTACTCCAATGGGGCGAGCATTGGTCCTGTTTTGCCAACCTGAATAGTGAGGCTTGTATGCTCCAAAGGACCAAGATCAAGACTGTTGAAAATGCAGTAGGCATGACATTAATAGAGGCTCCCAAATCCAACATGCAATTGTCAAATTTACTATCCCCAATGGTACATGGAATAGCAAAAGTGCCGTGATCCTTGCACTACGTGGCGATTGCACAGTGAGTGGCTGAAACAGTAACCTTTTCAGGTGCAGGCTTAGGTTGAATGAGGGATGAAACATTTCGCCCCAAATTAACTCTCTCATTACCCTTCAACCTCCTCTTATGTGTGCACAAATCCTTCAGAAACTTTGCATATTACAGAACCTGCTTAATCACATCCAGAAGCGGAATGTTTACTGCCACCATTCTGAATACATCCAGAATGTCTCTCTTTGTCTTCCCCATCAATCTTTTTATTTTTCAGCACTCTTTGTGGGGAGGGAATTGGGGGCATATACTCTTTTTCAACCTCAACAACAGCAGAAGGTTCAGGTGTTACCTCAACAGTTTCTTTATCTTTTTCAGGGGCTGCCTCTACAACCTTCCCGGATCTCAAAGAAATTGCACTCACATTAGGATTTGGAGCATTAGGATTCACCACTGTTTGTGCAGGTAGTTGGTTCGATCCTTGAGCTTGTTGCATGGCATTCATCGAAGTAGCAAGCTGTCCAATCTGTGTCTGCAAAGTATGAATACTAGCATCTGTTCGTTGCTGAAACTGTCCAATCTGTGTCTGCAAGGTAGTCATTTGCTTGACCAGGTCCTCTAGTGAAGGTCCGGAAGGTGCAGAGGTGGTTACTTGGGGAGAATTCTGTAGTGGTGCCAGCGGTAACATTGGTTGTTGCTGTTGTGCAGATGAGTTCCCATACCGAAGGTTTGGATGATTCCTCCAGTTGGGGTGGTACTTATTTGTGGAAAGGTCGGGAATGCCTTACCGGTTCTGATTGTTGCCTTGATTGTAAAGATTGGCTGCATAAGCTTGAGTCAAATCAGTGACTGACTCATCTTTTAGAATGGGGCATGCATCGGTCAGGTGCTCAGGAGAGGTGCAAATGCCACACAACCTTGCTGGTTGAACCTTATCCATTGCCAACTGCTTCACCAAAGAAGTGAGCTCATCAAGTGTGGTCTCAAGGGCCTTGTTGGAAGAAGAAACATGGACCTCATTCACTCCTCTTGTCTCGGCAGAATTGCTTCTAGTTGTGAACTGCTGGGAGTTGAGTGACATGTTCTCAATCAATTGCTTGGCAGCGGCTGGGGTCTTATCAACAAGTGCTCCCCCACTAGCAGCATCTAAAATATTTCTGCCCATTGGCAGCAATCCCTCATAAAAGTACTGAATAAGTAGCTGCTCAGAAATCTGGTGTTGAGGACAACTGGATACCAACTTCTTGAATCTCTCCCAGTACTTGGCCAATGATTCATTGCCTTGTCTAATGCCACATATTTCCTTCCTAATTGATGCAGCTCTGGAGGCAGGGAAGTACCTTTCTAGGAAGACTTTCTTCAGATCATTCCAGGTTGTAACAGAATTCGGTTCAAGGTAATACAACCAATCCTTCGCAGCACCTTGGAGTGAGAATGGGAAGGCTCTCAGCTTGATATGATCTTCTGTTATTCCTTCCGGCCTCAAGGGTGTAGAGCAGACAACCTAGAATTCCTTCAGATGTTTATGTGGATCCTCACCTGCAAGACCACTAAACCTTGACAACAAGTGTATCAAACCAGATTTTAATTCTTAGGGAGAAACAACATCAGCATATTCAATACACAAACCATTATAATTAACATCAGAGGCAGCAAGCTGTCTTGATGTTCTTTGATCAGCCATGTTATCAAGTGCAGAATCAGAATCACTACTGGTTGGTGAACTAGTTCTAGCCCGAATTGCTCTACGGCGTGTGTGCAGTGTTCTTTCAATTTCAGGATCAAATTCAAACAAATTCGAACAACCAGATCTAGTAGCCAGAACTGATTCAGCAGAAAATCAAAAAGAAAATGCGAAAATAACAACAAGAGTCCTCGACAACGGTGCCAATTTTTGACACGCTGTCGCACACGGGTTCAAAAGCGAGTGGTTTGTAAAAACTGTAGTCAGGGAGCGACAACTCTAGTATCGTCTCACAAGGACTCTTGGATTGTTATTCGCAGAAAAATCAGTTTGTGTGTGTGTGTGTGTGGGGGGGGGGGGGGGTGTTAATATTGAGAGATTCAATTAAAAGAACGATGCAATTAAGAAATAAGTGAATATCAATGATCAAAACGATTAATCTACTGTTATCGGTTTCACACTATCATCGATTCATATAATTCCCATGCCCTAAGCGGATTCTAATCCCTTTTCGATTGTAGCAATAATTAACAAGCGAAATTGGCACTACACGATATATGTTCCCAATTCCCGAATTAAGCAAACGGGTTGAAGCACTCGTGAATTAAGCAAACACGATTGAACACACGCGAATTAAGCAAACGCGATTATATATAGGAACATAAAATCATCGAAACAAATCAATACCTATTCTATATAATCCTGAATTAAGCAAACAGAACGTACATGATAGTATTGAAAGGAAGAAGCAATTTAATCCGGGAATTACAGAATCTCAAGTGTCGGTGGAACCCGATTACAGCAGATTAGCCCAAGGGAATTAGTTCTCCATCAAGGGTATAACAAAACCTAGAAATATGATGTAAAATTGTGAAAATTGGATCCTCTTTCTGTGTCTGCTGCGTTCCTATTTATAAAGAGGCCGCGTGTCACGGCCGTGACTGCTTCTGTCAAGGGCACGCATTCAAATTCTGGTCCATCACGGCCGTGATGCCTATCACGACCAGGCCGTGATCGCTTCTGACTTTGGGTGCTGATCTGTCACGGTCGTGACCTCCATCACGGCTGGGCCGTGATCAATTCTGACTTTTAGGTTCTTCTTATTACGCCCGTGATGGGTATCAGAGCTGGGCTGTGATGCTTTCTGACTTTCATGATCTTCTCATCACGCCCGTGATGTGTATCATGGATGGCCGTGATCCTTTCTGTCTTCCATGGGTAGCTCATCACGACCGTGATGGCCTCTGCTCCGGGTGTCCTTCCCTTTTTGCTCTTCTTATTAACCTGAAAACATGAGATCACAGTACATGATTTATTTGACTCAAAATCGACTAAAATACCCTAAAATTACTTAAGAGACTCAAAATGTTGCTTGAGGACAATTACATCCAAATTTGGGCGAAAACGAGATTAAACTCGAATAAAACCTATGGTCTTACTAGTTAAAAACTAGATGAGCCAGAGGCTGATCAGTAGAGGAGGTGCAAAAAAGGGGGTTCTGAGCAGAGATAGCGTGTCTCCAGATGGGGTGGTATGAGTAGCAGAAAGGTGGTGATTTGATGTGAGGGTTTCACACTTGAAAAGAGAAAAGAGATGGGGGTTTTGAACAGAAATAGTGTGTGCCCAGACGGGGTGGCATGAGTAGTAGAAAGGTGGTGATTTGATGTGTGGGTTGCACGCTCGGAAAGAGAAAAGAGATGGAGGGTTTTGAGCAGAAATAACGTGTGCCCAGACGGGGTGGTATGAGTAGCAGAAAGGTGGTGATTTGATGTGAGGGTTGCACGCTCGAAAAGAGAAAAGAGATGGGGGTTTTTGTATGCTGTGCATGATGGCTTTTTAGGGTTAGGAGTAGGGTTACCAGGTTAAAACAAGGGAGGAGGTAAGGAAGAAGGAGGACCAATGGGTAGAGGAGGAAAATAGGTCTTGCCTGGTATGTAAAGTAGGTAGGAGGCATAACTCGGCTTCCTTTCCTTTTTGTTGATTGTATTTTCTCCTTATTTTCTTCGTCCTTTCTTCCTTATCTTCTCCTTCTTTTTTCTTTATTCTTTAGCCTTCAGCCTGTTAATAAAGTTGCAATGGACGGAATCTCTTCGTCCCCACAGAAAATTAGATATGCAAAAGTGGATATACACTGGACGGACCTCCTCGTCCAAAAAGAAAAGATAATTGCAGTGGACGGAACCTCCTCGTCCAACATAAATTAAAATAATTGAAGTGGACGGAACCCCCTCGTCCAACAGAAATAAAAAGGAACAGGACTGGATGGGATCAACAACAGGTGCAAAGCAATGGACGAGACTACCCTGTCCATCAGCAAGTGTAAAGCAATGGACGGGAAAACCCCTTCCATCAGCAAGTGGAAAGCAGTGGACGGGACCACCCCGTCCATCAGCAAGCGCAAAGCACTGGACGGGACCACCCCGTCCATCACCAAGTGGAAAGCAGTGGACGGTCCACCTCGTCCATCAGCTAGTGCAAGGCACTGGACGGGACCACCCCGTCCAACAGCAAGTGTAAAGCAATGGACGGGACTACCCCATCCAATAGCAAGTGGAAAGCATTGGACGGGACCACCCCGTCCATCAGCAAGTGCAAAGCAGTGGATGGGACCACCCCGTCCAACAGCAAGTGTAAAGCAATGGACAGGACGACCACGTCTAACAGCAAGTGGAAAGCAGTGGACGGGACCACCCCGTCCATTAGCAAGTGCAAGGCACTGGACGGGACCACCCCGTCCAACAGCAAGTGTAATGCAACGAATGGGACTACCCCGTCCAATAGCAAGTGGAAAGCGGTGGACGGGACCACCCCGTCCATCAGCAAGTGCAAGGCACTGGACGGGACCACCCCGTCCAACAGCAAGTGTAAAGCAACGGACGGGACCACCCCATCCAACAGCAAGTGGAAAGCGTTGGACGAGACCACCCCGTCCATCAGCAAGTGCAAGGCACTGGACGGGACCGCCCCGTCCAACAGCAAGTGTAAAGCAATGGACGGGACGACCCCGTCCAACAGCAAGTGGAAAGCAGTGGACAGGACCACCCCGTCCATCAGCAAGTGCAAGACAATGGACGGGACCACCTCGTCCAACGAGTGAGTCCAATGCAATGGACTGGACTGCGTCCAACGTAATGGACGAGACCATCCTGTCCACAGCAAGTGCAATGGACTGGCCTGAACCGCGTCCAACAGCAAATTAAAGGGGCTGACCTGGACCGCGTCCAACAGCAAGTCCAACGCAATGGACGAGACCATCCCGTCCACAGCAAGTAAAATGGACTGACCTGAACCGCGTCCAACAGCAAATTAATAATGTGATGGACGGAACCTCCCTGTCCAACAGCAAATGTGATGGACTGGAAAGGATTACCTCCTCCTTTCTTCATATTATTAGTCTCCTTGAAACATGATATCATAAAAGTTAGAATAAAATGAAGACGGACAAAAATGGGTGTTCACAGTTGCCCCTCTTTACTTGTTGCATGCTAGAAGACATTGTTAGAATTAGTTGGACGGTGTGGACGGTGTGGACGGTGCGGACGGTGTTCCTAGGATTTAGCTATCATTCATTTCCTTGTAAATTGTAAATTGTATTTACTATTGAGTGTATATATATATCAAAGTATGATGAATAAAATAACTCAAGCATTTCACAAATCCCTTAGTCTAAAATTACTTTCAAGTCTTTCAACATGGTATCAAGAGCAGGTTCATTTGTCATTTGAAGGTGTTTGCTTTTGGTCCAGCAAAACACTCAAAATCCCAACTTTTGTCCTCTGTTTTGACCCAAACAGCCACTGTCCAAGTTCAAAACTCATTGTCGACGGTCACCCACTGTCCATCGTCGTCGGAAAACACTTCAGAAATCGCCGACCGTCTATATCCTGAAGTTTCGTCACAGGAATCTTCTCGACGCGCCGTCACGTGTCACTTCACGCGCCTCCACCTGCTGGCGCGTGTAACTCACGCATCACCCTCCTGCCATCAGAAAAACTCCTCGATTGCCCAGAACCGTGCGCCGTGACCTCCTCTGTCTGTCTAGCCGGTCAAAATCCACTTTTTGGGTTGTTTGGAAAGTGGGTCTCTTGCCTCTAGTCTCCTCTTTTTTTTTGGTTCCTGTTTCTGGTTGTTGCTTGCCGCCGCTGGTCTCTTTACAATCTCAGGTGTTAAGGCAGTCTCTCTGTCTGTTTTGGCTCGAATGGGTCGTCCTCAATGCACATATTGCAAGCGAATGGGTCACACTCATAATACTTGTTACTCTCTTCATGGGTTTCCTAAAAAATCAGTCAATGCTGAAATGTTCAAGAAAAATTTTTCCGAAGCCGAGTACCGAGAGTATCTTCAATTGAAAGCTGCCCATCAATCTCATGGGTCTACTGCCACTGGTGTTCACGACTCCACAGCCTTCATATCTCAATCCGGTAATAATCAAAATCTTTGGATAATTGATTCAGGTGCCTCTGATCATATTGCTGGTAAGCGTTCTTTATTCTCCACCATATCTTATCCTAAATTTCCTCACTTCATTACTCTTGCGAATGATTCTAAGGTCAGCGCCAAAGCAATCGATCATGTTTCAGTCACTCCTTCTATAACTTTAAAATCTGTTTTGTTTATACCTGGTTGCCCTTTTAATTTGATCTCCCTTAGTCAACTTACTCGCTCTCTAAACTGCTCAGTAACTTTTGATGTTGGTTCTTTTACTATACAATAACGTGGTACGGGTCGGATGATTGGCGTAGGACATGAATCACAAGGTCTTTATTACCTCCAATCAGCTCCTTCTGTAAGTTGTACTGCAGTTGAGTCTCCAAATCTTCTTCATGAACGATTGGGCCATCCAAGTTTTTCAAAATTGAAGCAAATGGTTCTGAATCTTGCAAAAATGTCATCATTGAACTGTGAGTCGTGTCAACTAGGCAAACATGTTCGCTCTTCCTTTCCCAGCAAAGTTGAAAGCCGAGTTGATTCTCCCTTTTCAGTTATCCATTCAGATATATGGGGACCGAGTCGTGTGTCTTCTAATGGTTTCCGATATTTCGTTACCTTTATTGATGAGTTCTCTCGGTGCACTTGGGTTTTCTTAATGAAAGAACGATCTGAACTTTCGTCTATCCTCACCACTTTCGTTAATGAGGTCAAAACCCAATTTGGTAAAACAATCAAAATCCTTAGAAGTGATAATGCAAAGGAATACTTTTCTTCTGGTCTTTCTTCCTTTTTGTCATCACAGGGCATTCTCCATCAATCCAGTTGTCCTCATACCCCTCAACAGAATGGCATAGCTGAAAGGAAGAATAGACATCTTGTTGAAACTGCTCGGACCTTATTACTCCATGCGAATGTACCTGTCTGACATTGGGGTGATGCAGTTTTGATAGCATGTTATTTAATTAATCGGATGCCTTCATCCTCTCTTGATCATAAAATACCACATTCCGTTTTATTCCCTAAAGAGCCACTATTTCATGTCGCTCCACGGATATTTGGATGCACTTGTTTTATTCATGACTTGTCTCCAGGTCTTGATAAGCTTGCTGAACGAGCCATCAAATGTGTCTTTTTGGGATATTCCAGGTTACTGAAGGGTTACAAGTGTTACTCCCCTTTGCAGAATCGTTATTTCATGTGTGCATATGTAACGTTCTTCGAAGAAAAGTTTTACTTCTCACCATCCATAGTTGAGTCTCAGACTATTCAAGAAGTCTTTCCGATTCCGTATCTTGGTCCATCACCTTCTCCTTTGTCGGAATCAGTTTCGACTACAGAAATTCCTAATGATCCCCCACTCGAGCAATCTCAAAGGTCACCCATCATATATCATCGTCGTCCACGAGTTCTTAATACAGAATTGAAAGGCACTGAAAGACCAGCTGAATCATATCCTACTCCAGTAGATGACCCTACTACGGACCTACCTGAAGGAAACCTTGACTTGCCCATTGCTCTTAGAAAGGTACTCGGTCTACTCAAAATCCTCATCCTATTTATAACTTCTTAAGTTACCATCGTCTCTCTCCTTTTTATTATTCTTTTGTGTCATCTATATCTTCCGTTTCCATTCCTAAAAATGTTTGTGAGGCACTTGATCATCCAGGATGGCGACAAGCCATAATTGATGAAATGCAGGCTTTGGAGCATAACGGTACTCGGGACTTGACTCCTCTTCCTCCGGGAAAGAAACCCGTTGGCTGTCGATGGGTATATGCTATTAAAGTTGGGTTCAATGGACAGATCGATCGGCTCAAAGCCCGGCTTGTAGCCAAATGTTACTCTCAGATTTATGGACTTGATTATGGAGATACTTTCTCCCCTATGGCCAAAATCACTTCTGTTCAAATATTTCTTGCCATGGCTGCCATCTGTCGTTGGCCATTATATCAGTTGGATATTAAAAATGCATTTCTTAATGGAGAATTAGAAGAGGAGATTTATATGGAGCAACCTCCTGGATTTGTTGCTCAGGGGGAGTCCGGTTTGGTTTGCAGGCTACGACGATCTCTCTATGGGCTGAAACAGTCTCCATGAGGTTGGTTTGGAAAATTCAGCTCAGTTATTCAAGCTTTTGGAATGAAACGTAGTGAAGCAGATCATTCAGTCTTTTATTGCTATACCTCTCCAAGTAGATGCGTTTACTTGGTGGTCTATGTAGATGATATACTCATCTATCTCACTATTATAAGGCCAGATATTTCCTTTGCGGTGGAAGTGGTGAGTCAATTCATGCAGCCTCCTCATAATGATCACTGGGATGCAGTAATTCGAATTCTGAGATGCATTAAAAAGACTCCAGGACAAGGACTGCTTTATGAAGACAAAGGAAGCACTCAAATAGTTGGATTTTGCGATGCAGATTAGGCAGGCTCACCCATTGATAGGCATTCCACTTCAGGGTATAGTGTGTCTATTGGAGGAAATCTTGTCTCGTGGAAGAGTAAGAAACAAAATGTTGTTGCAAGGTCTAACGCAGAGGCCGAATATAGAGCTATGACTGTAGCCACGTGTGAGCTCATTTGGATTAAACAACTTCTTGGAGAATTGAAGTTTGGACATACTCAACAAATGAAGTTATGTTGTGATAACCAGGCAGCTCTCCATATAGCTTCCAATCTAGTATTCCATGAGAGAACTAAACATATTGAGATAGATTGTCATTTTATCCGAGAAAAAGTCCTTTCTAAAGAAGTCGTCACCGAATCTGTTAGCTCTAATGATCAACTGGCAGACATCTTTACAAAATCTCTAAGAGGACCGAGAATTCAGAATATTTGTTCCAAGCTTGGAGCATTTGATTTGTATGCTCCAGCTTGAGGGGGAGTGTTAGAATTAGTTGGACGGTGTGGACGGTGCGGACGGTGTTCCTAGGATTTAGCTTATCATTCATTTCCTTGTAAATTGTAAATTGTAAATTGTATTTACTATTGAGTGTGTATATATATATCAAAGTATGATGAATAAAATAACTCAAACATTTCATAAATCCCTTAGTCTAAAATTAATTTCAAGTCTTTCAACAGACATGATTAGTCGTGACTTTTCATGTATTGTAGTAATGAACAAGTAAAGAAGAATGAACACATATTTTGTCCGAAAAAACATGAGGAGATCAGAAGAAAACCTTATAGTTTGGAAATGAAATTGCAGTGAGCCTCAGAGCTCCTCAGAGCTCGACAGTAAAGATGCAGTGAGCCTCAGAACTCGAAAATAAAAATGCAGTGGACGGAACCTCCTCGTCCAATAGGAAAGTAAATATGCAACGAGTCTCAGAGTTCGAAAATAAACTTGCAATGAGCCTCAGAGCTCGAGGATAAAAGGGTTCAGTGAGTCTCAGAGCTCGAAAATAACTTGCAATGAGCCTCAGAGCTCAAAAATAAATTTGCAGCGAGCCTCAGAGCTCAAAAATAAAATTGCAGTGAGCCTCAGAGCTCGAAAATAAAGTTGCAGTGAGCCTCAAAGCTCGAGAATAAATAAATGCAGTGAGCCTCAAAGCTCGAAAATAAACTTGCAGTGAGCCTCAGAGCTCGAAAATAGAATTGCAGTGAGCCTCGGAGCTCGAAAATAAACTTGCAGTGAGCCTCAGAGCTCGAGAATGAAGAAATGCAGCGAGCCTTAGAGCTCGAAAATAAACTTGCAGTGAGCCTCAGAGCTCGAGAATGAAGAAATGCAGTGAGCCTCAGAGCTCGAAAATAAACTTGCAGTGGACGGAACCTCTTCGTCCAACAGAAAATTAAATGCAATGGACGAAACCTCCTCGTCCAACAGAAAGTAAATATCCAATGAGCCTTAGAGCTCGAAAATAAAGGTGTGGTGAGTCTTAGAGCTCGAAAATAAACTATTAGTGATCTGAAACAAATGAGAATTCCTTCCTTTTGAGGACAACAAAACCAATTGCTCCCTGGAAAAACTTCGACCAACCAAACCCTTGTTCACCGGTCACTCTGGGATGAGGCGTTGGTCAACCAAGAATCTGACAAACTCCGGATGTTATGTAAGCTTATCTGCATCATTTTTTTGTCGTCCAGTGTATGCTACCTCTTCCACTGAATCTGAAGTATTGACCCCTCTTGGTTTAAACCATTCATTGGTGCTTCCATTAGAGTTATCAAATCATACTATTAAACTTATATTTGCTTTTATTGAGACATGAGAGTGAACGCGATAAGGGAGTGTGGAAGAAAACCTCTTGCCTTAATATGAGAATTTAGGTTGTTAAGAGACAATAACAATGAAAACAAAGTTACAAAAGGGATCATGAAGATTAAAAAACAAAGATAAGCAAAGAAAATTACGAAAATCACATAAAACTTGCCCCAGTGTTGGTCCCTTGATTTTCATTTAATTGATTCCCCTCAGTCTTTTGATGACACAGATCTTGGTTCCTATTTCTGATTCCTCAAACACACCTTCTTTGATCACTCCTTAATAGTTTTGCCCCAGTATACTCAGTCGGATAAAATTGCCCCAATATGGTGGGTGCTTGCAGAAGTATTGGACCCTATCCTCCTCCTAGGCTGCCCTTGCAAGTTTTCAGCCTAAGGTTTCTTTCCCCTAACTTTTGCCTAGGTTGCCCTCTCGGGTTTTCAACCTAGCGGGCCTTTACTTTTCTATTGTTCTTTTGCCCTAATTTTTGCCTAGGCTGCCCTTTCGGGTTTTCAACCTAGCGGACCTTTGTTTTCCTTTTGTTTTCATTGTTCTTTTGCCCTAACTTTTGCCTAGGCTGACTTTTCGGATTTTCAACGTAGCGGGCATTCAAGCGTAGAACTTTTTCACAGCATCAGAGTTTACTGGCCTTGGTAGCTCTTCCCCATCCATGTTTTGCAGAATCAAAGCACCTCCCGAGAACGCTTGTTTGACAATATAAGGACCTTCATAATTTGGTGCCCATTTTCCTCGGGGATCCTCTTGACTAGGGAGGACTTTCTTTAAAACCAAGTCTCCCGCACGAAATTCTCTAGGATGAACCTTTTTGTTGAAAGGTCTTGCCATTCTGTTTTGATACAATTACCCGTGACAGATAGCTGCCAGCCTTTTCTCTTCTATCATGTTCAACTGCTCATATCGAGTTTTCACCCACTCAGATTCTTCTAAGTCTGCTTCCATCAAGACTCTTAGCGAAGGGAGTTCTACTTCGATAAGTGAGACAGCCTCCATCCCGTACACCAAAGAGAAAGGGGTTGCCCCAGTGCTTGATCGTATGTTAGTTCGATAAGCATGTAGAGCACATGGCAGCATTTCGTGCCAGTCCTTATAGTTTACAACCATCTTGGCAACGATCTTCTTGACATTTTTGTTTGCTGCCTCAACTGCACCATTCATTTGAGGTCTATAAGGAGCCGAATTGTGGTGTTTTATTTTGAGACCATCGCAAAGCTTTTGAATCTCGGTACCATTAAGATTGGCAGCATTATCTGTGATCATCCTCTCTGGGATCCCGTATCTACAAACAATGTCTTTTCTGAGGAATTTGAGAAACACCCTTTGAGTTATGCTGGCATATGAAGCAGCTTCTACCCATTTAGTGAAATAGTCTATTGCCACCAAAATGAAACGATGACCATTGGAAGCCTTGGGATTAATGGGGCCGATGACGTCTATTCCCCACATCAAAAAAGTCCATGGGGATGCTAAACTGTGCAGTGGAAACGCAGGTGCATTAACCGGTCTGCATGTATCTGGCATTTTTGGAATTTACGAACATGCTCCATGCAATCTGACTCCATAGTAGACCAGTAATAGCCACTTCTCAAGATCTTCCTAGCCATCATGTGACCATTGGCATGAGTCCCACAGATTCCTTCATGAACTTCAATCATGATCCATTTAGCTTCGCGAGCATCCACACATCTGAGTAGGGTACCATCATATCCTCTTTTGTACAAGACTTCCTTGTTTAAGAAAAAGGCCATGGCCAATCTTCGGATGGTCTTTTTATTTACTTCACTCGCCTCTACCGGGTATTCCTTGGTCTGAATATATCGTTTGATATCTTGATACCAAGGCTTACCATCATGTTCTCCTTCCACATGAGCATAGTATGCCGGTTCATCCTGCACTCTAACTTAGATGGGTTGGACATTGATATGGATATCCAACTTGGTCATGGCAGCTAGTGTGGCTAAAGCATCAGCAAATTGATTCTTGTCTTGACTTAAATGCGAGAAAACAATCTCATCGAATCTTGCAATCAACTGAGTCAGGTATTTCTGATATGGAATCAACTTGGAGTCCTTAGTCTGCCACTCACCATTGACTTGATAAATGATTAAAGCTGAATCCTTGAAAGAGAAAAGAAACGATGGAATCAAAAGGAAAACACCAGACAAAGTACTACATTCTCATTCATGTCTCAAAGAAAGTAAACATCAGTTCATAATTAGTACAATAAGATAATTACTTTATGGAAATAACATCAACAAACGGTTTAGATTGCCAATTATCGAGAACTTCATCTACTTTAGAGTTTAAGTTTCTTCCTTCCTCAGGCATACAGGCAGCCATCCTAGTCCGAGATCTGGTATTGTAAACTCAGGTTTGATTGGTGTTACCTTTCCTAGGTCGCACAATGGTTCCCGAATCCTCAGAAGGATGTGACTCTGTGAAGCATCCTAGAATCTCATTACTAAACCCAAAAATTTTGTGTATGTGTATGTATGCATGGGCAAGTTAACATCCTTTGTTTGATCGCGAAAGTACTCTTAGGAAGACTGTCGTATACACCAATAGCAAGAAAACTCATCCTGCAATCAAATCTAGTGGTATGGTTCCCTCTAGCTTGAATGCAGTTGGTGTCAAGTCCAAGGGAGAATTTACTCCTCGATAGACCACACCCGTACTAGCAACGTCCTTATTTTTACACAGAAAACACGTCGTTTTTAGGGTTAAAAATATAGTTGATGACGTATCTAAGGGAGAATACATTCCTCGATGGATATCATCTAAAAACACTCGACAGTCATGGATGAAGACTTCCTTTTCATTATAAATATTCGGATACAAATCGTGAGTCTTTGATCAAAATAAAAGAAACACATTGATGGTTTCCATCCTTCTCCAAGGTCCACAAAGTTCTTATGTTAAGAGCCTCGTCTTCTTTTTTCTGAACCCTCTGGCAAGTCTCCCAAAATTATTGAAGAACTCGGTCACCTTTGGTGGTAGCTGAAGGAAATGGTTCATACGTATGTGGACGGATGCCTCTTCAAAACCGCTCCACCAGCTGGGAAGTGTGATATTGGAGCTTATCCATCACGTCCTCGTATTTTTTCTTCCATGCTTCCTTTTCATTCATTATATCTTTCACCACCAATTTCCATCCTTTTATCCATTCTGTGTGACGTTGAGCTTCAACCCTTCCAGAGTCTTTTATCTTGTTTCTGAGCCAACTTTCTCTTATGTTGGCTTCTGCCAGTAACTCACGATACCTGACTGCTTCGTTCCATCCTCGATCAGAGTACACTTCTGTTTGGGCCAAGGATTCCTGCAGGGATTCAACCCTCTCTTCTAGTATATGTATCGTTTCAGCGTGATCCCCTCCACTTGTCTCGAGCTCTTTTTTCTTCTTTTGAAGTTTGACAAGCATCTTCTCTTGACATCCTATTTTTTCCAGCAGCTCTTGAATTTCTGCTTCTTTGTCTTTTCTGGCCCTTTTTGCACGACTCGGGGCTTCGTGGGCATCGGCGCATTCATCCTTCAAATGCTCAATCTGTAAACTCAGCTTCTACACTTGTCTTTGGATCGTGATAATAGTTACTTCGGCAGCCTGGTCTTTCTTATCAAAAATCCTCATCTGAGCTTTTAAAACTTCGATTTCTTTCAACATTTGATCAAAGAATCATTTTCCTTATGGAGAGGAGTTGCTGGTCTTGAAGGGAAACCTCTTCTTGCTTCTCTCCATACCTCATATCTTTTTGTGTGAGCTATGACTCGCCTTCCAAATTCCTCCGGTCCTTTTATACGAATGTCATTCCATGCTGACCTTACTGCTATCGTTTGGCTCTTGATGCCTTCACCTTCTTAGTATAGGAAGAATGTTCCCTCGAGCAGTTCTTTGGGGGGTTCATCCTGCGTCCACTTGAGTTGACGCATTACCAAAGCTGGTGTGTACGATACACAACCTCTGGGACCCATCAACGGCATGTTTGACAAACTTCCGCAGCTGAATACAACTGAATCTTCGTTATACTATGGGCACAACCAACTAAATGACCGCAGGTCGATCTGATCAAACTCTTGCTTCCACTCATATAACTTACGTGACTTTAGTTGCATGCGAGTGAATCCTTTCAATCGGTCATCTGCTCTATCAATTTTATCACGAGCGTACAAGTGAGTCATGATCCAGACATACAATATGGATGCACAACATCGCAGTTTGCCTTGTTGATTCTGATGACAAACCTGTAGGGAGAGGAAAGTTTCAGCTAAGATAGCAGGGACCGGGTTCACACCATATTCTTCGACCCTATAGAAAACATCCATGGCTGACTGATCAATAAGATCTGGTACAAAAGGAAAGAGCACCAACCCATATATCATAAGGGCTAGTACTTTGTTGAAAGTAACCCATCGTTGTTGCTGGCCCAGGTTGTTGAGATACACCTCCAAAAACCGCCTCTTCAACCCTTTGGTGGTTCCCTTTTCTGTTTTCTTTATCTATTCCGGTTGAAGCTCCAACAGACTTGCTATCTTCCAATCTGTTACATATTGGCCATAATACATGTAGAAGCGAGTCTTCTTTTGAATGGGCAGTCTTAGCATATAAGCATACTCTTCCATGTCCAAGTTAGGCAATTCAAAACACCTCAAAGTTGAGTTCCAATATTGGGCCAATGCACTCGGAGTGGGAGCTTCCACTGGAACACACAACAGGTCTAATATTCTACCATCCTTGCTGGCAAAGTTTGAGCGTGCTTTTTCTGGCATTTGCTGGTCGAGCTCACATAGTCTCTTCACGTCATTAAGTGTCACATCGATCTTGATATTTTTCTTGGGACAACTCGCATTGCTAGTACTCTTTTCCGAACTTTTCCATGGTTCTTGCTATAAGGTGAATACTAAAATCTTCCAACAAAGGGACACAACGAAAAAAAATGAGTATAGTGAAACAAATATATCTTGCATGATTCATGTTTCATGGACCCAATGGGGTTGAAAACCCTGATGGGTATGCATTACCTTCATTATGACATAACGCCTATTAGGTGTGCAATAATATTCGAATATGTCATTCAGGTTTGGGGCAGCAATGTGATGCCCCTAGTTTTATGAATATTCACGATGAGCATGCATGACAATTTATACTTATGATGATAGAGGAGGGAAAGAAAGTATGCCCCCTTTTGCCCTAAGCCGGGTAAAACCTAAGGATGGACACGCCTTAAGGTTAGGACCCTAAACAGGTTGGCCACTAGGTCTGTTCTATTAGTGAGAGTTGGGACGGGTCTAGACCTCTAAAAGTCATGGTCCCCAGATTGCCCTCATAAGAGTATGATTCATGAATCTAGCCACAAGTAGGGATAAACCCTCTCAATATGACTATTCCACGACCTCATGTACAATCCGAGTGGTGAACTGACCAGTATTAGGGAGGTACAAGACCTCTTCAATAACAACGTCAGAGCACCGCCTAATCCTTGGGTTTTTGAGCAAGCTCGGGTATAGAAATGAAACATAGAGAAGTAAGAGTGTCAAGAGAAATTTATTAACAATATCAACGAAAAGAACAAAGTTTACCGAACGGGAGTAGAATAAGAATCACTTTGTTCACTCCCAATGGTAAGATTTTAAGCTTGAAGTCTTTACATTCAATCTCCCTGGCTCCTTCAGCTCTTCCTTCTTAACCACTTCTAATAATAGGGAAGAGAAAAGGAAGCCCAGATTTCTGATCTCTCTTCCTCCCAACAAAAATCTCTCATTCTTTTCTCTTTTCTTTGTATCTTTCCTCTCTATCTCCTCTCTGATCTTTCGTTTTCTCTCAAGAACAGTGTTCTCCCCTCCTTTCTCTTTCCTCACTAAGAAAATATCAGATCATCAGTCCTTCCCTCCAAAAATCTCTCTCTGTCCCCCTCTCCTCTCTTTTTCCTCTCCTTTTATAGACGGAGGAGAGGGCTTCTTGCTTCTCCCCCGTTGACTTCAAGATCGGCTTGCACGAATACCCAAGGCTTGGGCCATTCTGAATAGCGGAAAGGAGGGGATTTGATGTGAAGGTTGCACGCTTGAAAAGGGAAGGAGATGGGGTTTTTTGCCTGATGGGTATGAAGGCTTTTTAGGGTTAGGAGTGAGGCTGTCAGGTTGAGGCGGGGGAGGAGATGGAAGAAAAAAGAAAAGACCAATGGGTAGAGGAGGTGCAAAAAAGGGGGTTCTGAGCAGAGATAGCGTGTGTCCAGATGGGGTAGTATGAGTAGCAGAAAGGTGGTGATTTGATGTGAGGGTTGCACGCTTAAAAAAAGAAAAGAGATGGGGGGTTTTGAACAGAAATAGCGTGTGCCCAGATGGGGTGGCATGAGTAGCAGAAAGGTGGTGATTTGATGTGAGGGTTGCACACTCGGAAAGAGAAAAGAGATGGAGGGTTTTGAGCAGAAATAGCGTGTGCCCAGACGGGGTGGTATGAGTAGCAGAAAGGTGGTGATTTGATGTGAGGGTTACACGCTCGAAAAGAGAAAAGAGACGGGGTTTTTTGTTTGCTGTGCATGATGGCTTTTTAGGGTTAGGAGTAGGGTTACCATGTTAAAACAATGGAGGAGGTAAGGAAGAAGGAGGACCAATGGGTAGAGGAGGAAAAGAGGTCTTACCTGGTATGTAAAATAGGTAGGAGGCATAACTCAGCTTCCTTTCCTTTTTGTTGATTGTCTTTTCTCCTTGTTTCTTCGTCCTTTCTTCCTTATCTTCTCCTTCTTCTTTCTTTATTCTTTAGCCTTCAGCCTGAAAATAAAGTTGCAGTGGACGGAATCTCTTCGTCCCAACAGAAAATTAGATATGCAAAAGTGGATATACATTGGACGAACCTCCTCGTCCAACAAGAAAAGATAATTGCAGTGGACGGAACCTCCTCATCCAACAGAAATTAAAATAATTGAAGTGGACGGAACCCCCTCGTCCAACAGAAATAAAAAGGAACAGGACTGGACGAGATCAACAGCAGGTGCAAAGCAATGGACGGGGAAACCCCGTCTATCAGCAAGTGGAAAGCAATGGACGGGACCATCCCGTCCATCAGCAAGTGGAAAGCAGTGGACGGGACCACCCCGTCCATCAGCAAGTGCAAAGCACTGGACGGGACCACCCCGTCCATCAGCAAGTGGAAAGCAGTGAACGGGTCCACCCGGTCCATCAGCGAGTGCAAGGCACTGGACGGGACCACCCCGTCCAACAGCAAGTATAAAGCAATGGACGGGACTACCCCGTCCAACAGCAAGTGGAAAGCGTTGGACGGGACCACCCCATCCATCATCAAGTGCAAGGTACTGGACGGGACCACCCCGTCCAACAGCAAGTGTAAAGCAATGGACGGGACGACCCCGTCCATCAGCAAGTGCAAGGCACTGGACGGGACCACCCCGTCCAACAGCAAGTGTAAAGCAATGGACGGGACTACCTCGTCCAACAGCAAGTGGAAAGCAGTGGACGGGACCACCCCGTCCATCAGCAAGTGCAAGGCACTGGACGGGACCACCCCGTCCAACAGCAAGTGTAAAGCAACGGACGGGACTACCCCGTCCAACAGCAAGTGGAAAGCGTTGGACGGGACCACCCCGTCCATCAGCAAGTGCAAGGCACTGGACGAGACCACCCCGTCCATCAGCTAGTGCAATACAATGGACGGGACCACCTCGTCCAATGAGCGAGTCCAATGCAATGGACTGGACTACGTCCAACGCAATGGACGAGACCATCCTGTCCACAACAAGTGCAATGGACTGGCCTGAACCGCGTCCAACAGCAAATTAAAGGGGCTGGCTTAGACCGCGTCCAACAACAAGTCCAATGCAATGGACGAGACCATCCCATCCACAACAAGTGCAATGGACTGGCCTGAACCGCGTCCAACAGCAAATTAATAATGTGATGGACGGGACCTCCTCGTCCAACAGCAAATGTGATGGACTGGAAGGGATCACCCCCTCCTCTCTTCATATTATTAGTCTGCTTGAAACATGATATCATAAAAGTTAGAATAAAATGAAGACGGACAAAAATGGGTGTTCACAGTGGAGCATCCGAATTGGCTCCTAACCGGTTTTCGAGATACTGTAAATGCTTGTAGTCGTATAGATGTGCCTATATAAGGCTATTCTTTTACTTGGTGGAAGAGTTTGGGAACGGAAAATTCAGTAGAGGAAAAGCTCGATGGAGCTATGGCTACAACCGAGTGGTTGAGCATGCATCCGAACAATAGCCTGTGAAATTTGGTTGCAGGGTACTCAGACCATTCCCCCATTCTATTGGAAACTGAGGTGTCGAGCTTTGTGTACAGGAGAAAGAGTTTCCGCTTTGAGAACTCTTGGCTTGTTGATCCTGAACTGGAGCCCATAGTAGTCGACTGTTGGAGAAAAAATGATCATGATCCAATGCTTGATAGATTGTATAAATGCATAGAGGACTTGGACGTGTGGGGGAGGAAGTTAAGTAGGAGGTTTAAGGCAGATATTGAGCAGTGCAAGCACCGCATGGAGGAGTTGCGTGAAGTTAAAACTGAAAGGGCTGAGAAGGAATCTTTGGAGCTTAGAGGAAGACTTGACTTAGTATCTTCCATGCAGCAGCCACTACTAGACAGAAGAAAAACCAAATCATGCACCTTCGAGATGGGCGGGGAATTATCATGAATTCTCAATAGGAGCTTTTTACTTTGGTAGGAGGTATTTTGATGATCTTTTTAAGGCCCAGAACAATGACTATGCACCTATCATTAGAATTATTGGACGCAAGTTGAGTGAAGAGGACAACACCATGCTCTTGGCTCCCTTTACAAAAGAGGAGTTTAAACAATCTGTGTTTCAGATGCACCCTGATAAAGCACCTGGACCAGATGGTTTAAATCCTGCTTTTTATCATAGAATTTGGGATATGTGTGGTGATGAAATTTCTCAAGCCAGCATCAAATGGTTAAATGAAGGTATAATTCCCGGTTCTTTAGGTGATACAAATATTGTGCTTGTTCCTAAGTGTGATGTACCTGTGTCGATGAAAGATCTTAGGCCAATATCCTTATGTAATGTTGTTTATAAAACCCTAGCAAAAACCTTGGCAAATAGATTACAAAAGGTATTGCCTAAATGTATTTCTGAAGAACAATCTGGTTTTGTAGCTGGTAGATCAATTCTAGATAATGTTCTAGTTGCTTCAGAAATGTAAGACATGTGGTAGAAAAAGTTGAGGCAACAATGAAGATTGACATCAATAGAGCCTATTGTAACATCCCTGGCTGCTCTATGGATTGACGACTGTCCCCACAGACCAACACATGTCTTTTCAGCATGCTTTGTCCTTACTCACACGCTTCCTGGGAAAACTTCCCAGGAGGGAACCCATCCCATAATTGCTCTAAGTCAGGCACGCTTAACTGTGGAGTTCTTAAGTGATGGGCTACCGAAAAGAAGACGCATCTTGTTAGTATAGATAGTACCAATCAATTCATATAAGTCATCCCCAACTGTATAGCCCCATACCTACACAGTCTCAGGATCCCTCTCATTCTGGTGTGTAATCGGTTCATTCATGTGTCCATCCGCCTAGAAGCATGCCAGGAGTCGCTCCTTGTTCATGCCTTCTTGCACCGACGACCACTCCCTGCCCTCGTCAGCCCGGGTGTCACATGCCCACCAGCTTCCGCTTGGTTCATCCCCGAACCACACCGTACTGGGAGAGGTGCCACTCTGATACCATTTGTAACATCCTTGGTTGCTCTATGGATTGACGACTGTCCCCACAGACCAACACAGGTAATTTCAGTGTGCTTTGTCCTCACTCACATGCTTCCTGGAAAACTTCCCAGGAGGTCACCCATCCCATAATTGCTCCAAGTCAAACACGCTTAACTGTGAAGTTCTTAAGTGATGGGCTACCGAAAAGAAGATACATCTTGTTAGTATAGGTAATACCAATCAATTCATATAAGCCATCATCAACTGTATAGTCCTATACCTACACAGTCTCAAGATCCCTCTCATTATGGTGTGTAATCGGTTCATTCATGTGTCCTTCCGCCTAGAAGTCTGCCAGGAGCCGCTCCTTGTTCGTGCCTTCTTGCACCAGCGATCACTCCCCGCCTTCGTCAGCCCTGGGTGTCACACCTATGATAGGGTTGATTGGGGCTACTTGTTAGCCATCATGGAGAGGATGGGCTTTCATCGTCAATGGATTGGTTGGATAAAATTGTGCATTACAATGGTAAATTATTCTTTCTTGATGAACAATGATAGAGCTGGTCCTATTTTCCCTAGTAGAGGTCTCAGACAAAGTGATCCTTTGACACCATATCTTTTTATCATTTGTGCTTGAGGACTAACAACTCTTATCAAGCAGGCTGAAAGGATAGGCTCCTTACATGGAGTCCAAGTTTGTAGAAGAGCCCCCATTGTTAGCCATCTTTTCTTTGTAGATGATAGCTTTAAGATGAAGGGCGTGTGCTAAAGAATATTCTCAGTATTTATGCTATAGCATCTGGCCAGTTCATAAATTTACAGAAGTCTGAGATTTATTTTAGCAGGAATGTGCAACACTGAAGCTGTAGTGTTCCAAACACAAAATCGCATAGGAGCTAGAGCTTGTTTAAGGGATGCAGCTGGTCAGTTCATGTAGGCTTTTACAATTTGGTGTGTGGCTAGCTTGACAGCAAGTGAGGCCTAAGCTTGGGGTCTAGCTCAAGTCCTTTTTTGGCTCTATTCCACAAATATCTCAAATGTCATTATTGAGATGGATAGCAAACAAGTGGTGGATGATGTTAACAGCGACAAATCTGATCTATCTGAAATGGATCTATCATCACAACTTGTAGAAACTTGTTACCCCTTTGCAACAACTTGAAGGTTGTTTTTACTAGGCAAATAGCTAATGGTAGTGCTTATGCTTTAGCAAAAGCGTCTACCTCCTATGTTAATCGCAGTATCTTTAATCATATTCCAGTCCATATCCAGCACATTATTATGAATGAAATTCCTTGACTTGCTTTGAGTAAAAAAAAATAACTATTTTAAAAGTTTGAATAAAGGTCCATTTTAGTCTCTGGAAAAAACATCAGGATCTCTGTTTTAGTCCCCGACAAAACTAAAGTACTAAATTAGTCCCTCACAATTTTAAACTAGGGACATGTTAGTCCCTCCTTTACCCCCGTTAGTTTGGGTCCGTTAAGTCGGTGCGTGTTCTGTTTTCTTGCTTAGATGTAATGTTATATGATATTTACAATTTCTATTATGTAAATTGGTTATTAAACATTTACTTAAATGTCTAAAATGTCAAAACAACACCATTTTGAACATATACGATAAAAAGAAACTGGTCACTTAAGCAACAAAAAATGTCACTTAAATGTCCAAAACGAGACCTAATCAACATCATTCCAATTTCTGCCCCAAATTAGCAACTGTGAAATCCGAATCCACAGAGATAACGGATAGTATCTAACGGGGTCAAATGGAAGGACTAATGTGTGTCTGGTTTGAATTTGTGAGGGACTAATTTGGTACTTTAGTTTTGTCAGAGACTAAAACAGACCCTCATATTTTTTCCAGGGACCAAAATGAGTCTTTTTTCTAAAAGTTTTTTTTGTACTGCACTATTTTAAAAGTTTTAAACATAGTAATATATGATCAATTGATGATGTAAAAAAAATTAGATAGTGCATCAAAAGTAAGTTAATATTTTAAACATAAAAAGTTGTTTTTTTAAGAAAAAAAGTAAGCATTGTCTTGAAAACAATTGTTGCTATTAGTATAACATTTTTAAGTAAAAAATTAACTAAAATGTTTGACTAATAAAATATAAACATTTGATGAAGATATTATGTATTTAATTCACTGAGATTTATTGCATATATTTAATTAATTTGGTAGTCTTTTAATCACTTTATTTAACAATTTCATGACAAAATATATATTAGATCAATTCTTTATCTATATATATATATATATATATTGGAATTTTTACATTTTAGGAAAAAAAAATTTAATGTTCAAAAATACTAATTTATTAGCCTGTGATTTTATTAGGTAAAATACCTATGTTTGATTAATTTTTTAAAAATTAATTTTTCTTATTTTTTATTGTATAATTATTTTAATAAAGAGTAAAGTTTTACATCAGCCGTGAATAGATCTTATCTTTTAAATAAATATATATAGTAAAAATTTATAAATTAATAAGTTGGGGCCATGCAATTTTATTAATTTAAGAGGTATTAATTAAATAATAAATTAATAATTTATTAATAAAAAATGTTGTCTCAATGCAGCGAATTAAAATTTAATTACATAGAAAAACATTGTATATATCACTAATATACAATTTATATGTTCATGTTTCGTGAATTAACAAGTTTTCACAATTTTTTATTGCGAGAACAGACATCTAAACTCTTGAATGCAACAAGAAAAGTTAGAAATAAAATCCACATAAATTTAAATTTTACGAAAAATAAATAAATAAATACATATTTTACTAAATTATCTTAGTTATTTTTTAAATTTTATCAAATTATTAATTTATAATATTGACAGAATTATAGATTTATATTTTCTAAAATTTATTATTTTATCAATTTATCAAAATTATCATTTTCATAGACTGACCCAAGTTGGGATGAAAACAAAATTATTTTAAAAATTTATTAATTTTGTGAATATTAATTGGCTTAATGAATATTTTGATCCATGCAAATACAGCGAGATTTGGTTTTAGTTCCTCCAAAAAAATTTCTTAGGTTCTAGTCCCTAATCGTTTTAAAACTTTGAACTTAATCACTGCTGTTGGGATACCTTTTTTAAGTGATGATGTGACAAACGGAATGTTAATACCACCTATATACCGAAAATATTAATTTTTAACTTTACATGTTTTTTAACAAATAAATCAATAATTAAACAATTCAAAACTGAATAAAAAATAATGTATTAGAATATTTATGAAATATTTAATATTAATCGGGACATTAAAATTTTAAAAGAAACATATGGAATTAGATATGGGCTTAAAAATTAATACTTCTATACTCGTGACACTGATTTAGTCTATCATGTGATGGTCATCACTTAATTTCAAAGTTTTAAAATTTTTAGAGATCAAAATCTAAGAATTTTTTTTTTGGAGTAACTAAAACCAAATCATGTTCTGTCTACCTGGACTAAAATATTGATTAAACCATATTAATTTATGAAAATTTAACTTTACCTGAATTCTCGTGAGTGTCATATCATATGGGTGGATGATAAAAATTAAAAACACATAAACGTAACCTTGCATTGGTTGATCTACTAATTAATTATCATCTAATTCCGAAAAAAAAAAAAAAAACCAGAGAGAATCAAATTGCTATTTTGTATTGTATTCTTCCTCGTGATCGCAGAGGTGAGTGAGGAAGTGACACTCCGAGGCGCCAAAGGAAGAAAAACACGACCTTTCTCATTCTCCAAAGGTTCACCAAACCCTCTTTAGAACCTACCAACGTTGTTGTGTCACCTTATAAAACCTCTCTGCTTTCTTCCAATTCCATCAATATCAAAACCCCTTTTTCAGACTTATTTCTTCTCCATCTCATCATGGCTCATTTGACCCTTTCTCAGGTAAACCCCACTTCCTTCCTTCCTTTTCTCAACGTTGGCACCCTTTTTGGCTGATCACAATAAATGGGTCACCCCAAATACAATCAAAATTTGAACTTTATTTTTTCATTTTTTTTTTTTTACTTGTGGATGAATACTGGTTTGTAGAGATCAGAGTTCATAATTTTTTTAAGACAAATATGAAAGTAGGATATTTAAATTGGAAATTAAGTTTTTTTTTTTGGGGGTTCTTTTGTTAGTTTTTTCAGTATTGAACAAAATTTGATTGCACAAGTTCTAAAACTTCTTTGGGTTTTTGCAGCTTTATGCAACTGTTCCTGTTGGCAACGATTTGTCTCTCAGAAGATCTGTGTTTAAGGTTTGATATTTCTTTTGACTCAGTTTTGTCTGCCTTTTGACTTTGGAAGCATGGTTGTGTGAATGGATGCTTTTGGTAGTTTTGTTAAATATATAGATCCATCTATGTGAAGGATCTGTAATTATGCTAGTTTTTTTCCCCACTACTTTGATTTGGTATGGTTGGATATTTTGTTTTTTGTATTTTTGCCAAGAGAAGTTCTTCAGTTTTTGGTTGTTGGTGTAGGTGATCATCTACTTAGAAATAGTATTGGTGAAACTGGATATTTTATTTATGTTATAAATCTAGATGCTTGGTATATGAGGTATTTTGGTTTTTCAAGTGCAGTGGTGTTTTAACGACTGTGTCTACTTAGCACACTCATCGGTACCTTTATTTCCAAGTTTTAGTTTTACATCTTGTTTCTACAGAGTGCAGATACTTGTTTTACCTTTATTAATTTGTTTTCAAAAAGGGATTATGTTTGACTAATTCTATTGGCACTCCAAATTTCTATCCACGCTCCCTACTAACAAATCATAATTCTAGTTTTTTATTGTACAAAAGTATGATTTGTTAATGAGGAGTGTGAATACTGAATTGGCAATTGGGAGTGCCAATAGTCTCACCCATTATGTTCACATAATTATGTTTAGAAAATTAGCTTCCTGTTTAGGTTATATAATATGTATTTCTAAATTCTAAAGAGAACTACTCTTGCTGATGCAGGCATCTAGCATAAACTTTCATGATAAATCATGGGCACCATTTATAACTTTGGATTTAAAAACAAACAACTCCCGTGTAAGAAATCGTCATGTGATATGCATGTCAGTTCAACAAGCAAGTGTACCCAAAGTTGCTGTCTCCCCTTTAGGATTGGAGGATGCTCCAGAACCTCCATTGAACACATACAAGCCTAAAGAACCCTATACAGCAACGATTGTTTCTGTTGAGAGGTTAGTTGGCCCAAAGGCTCCTGGGGAAACTTGTCATGTTGTGATTGATCATGGTGGAAATGTTCCCTATTGGGAAGGACAGAGTTATGGTGTTATTCCACCTGTAAGTGACTTCTATTATTGAGAATCATTTTATGCTTCCATTCCCTACCTTTGGCTTCAGATTTTTTTTTGTAAATTAATTGAGACAAAAGGACCTTATATTGGATATCCTACAATAGCCAATTATGTGCCCCTTTCCCAGATAAGTTCAATGCTCTTGGCCATTGGCAGAATTTATGTTGATTATGCTTCCCCCTCCCCCCGCCTTTCAGCTCCAAACCTGATGGTGCTTTCTGAGCTTATTAATTCATGCAAAAAGCATATTTTCCCCTTTCTTTTTGTTGGATAAAATGTGGGAGTTCATGTAGTTATGATTCTGAATTGTTTACAAAACTCATCATAAATACTACTGATATACAATATACATGGGTGGCAGGGTGAAAATCCAAAGAAACCTGGGGCTCCCAATAATGTTCGACTATATTCAATTGCTTCCTCGAGGTATGGAGACTTTTTTGATGGCAGAACAGCTAGCTTATGTGTGCGCCGTGCTGTTTATTATGATCCTGAGACAGGAAAGGAAGATCCTTCCAAGAATGGCATTTGTAGCAACTTTTTGTGCAACTCGAAGCCTGGAGACAAAATTCAGATCACAGGTAAGAGCAACCTCTTCTTACTACATCAAAGATTGACACGATTTCTATTTTCTTTTACAACAAAAAATTCATATTCCGACCTTGAGTTTGAAAGGCTTGGTTCTTCAGTCCCTGTCACATATGTCCCTATCATATTTTACCTCGTGTAAATTTCCATTTCCATTGAATAATAACAGTCAACTGGCCATTCTTCCTTACCTTCTCAGATTTACCTCTTTCTTCTGCTTTGTACTATTCCTTTGGGTTGTCTTGGTCTACTTATTTTTACAATTTTGTTTAGATCATTGTTTGTTTATGAATGTTGTGTATGTGTTTGTTTTTTCTCAAGATATGCACGCATACATGCGCCGACATCTCTCTCTCTCTCTCCATGTGTGTGTGTGTATGCTCCTGCCTCCAGCTATACTATCATCTTAGAAATAAGTTATTTGTTTATAATCATTGTATAATTTTGGGATAGTGATTGAAGTTATTGTATTGAAAGATGTATAACAAAAAGGCAAGGTAAACTTGGGCTGATATATTTAGTATTGGGTTATCATGTACTTGACATAGTAAATGTTGATGAAAACTTGCTTCTTATTAGCCGAAAATGAGGTACAATATTTTTTTTTTGGCAGGCCCCTCAGGGAAGATAATGCTTTTACCAGAGGATGACCCAAATGCTACACATATAATGATTGCAACTGGCACTGGCGTTGCTCCATATAGAGGCTATCTGCGTCGAATGTTCATGGAATCAGTCCCTACATTCAAGTTTGGCGGGCTAGCATGGCTCTTCCTTGGTGTAGCCAATACAGACAGTCTTCTCTATGATGATGAATTCACCAAATACCTGAAGGATTATCCGGACAACTTCCGCTATGATCGGGCCCTCAGCAGAGAGCAAAAGAACAAGAAAGGGGGTAAAATGTATGTTCAGGATAAGATTGAGGAATACAGTGATGAAATCTTTAAACTCCTGGATAATGGGGCTCACATTTATTTTTGTGGGCTAAAAGGGATGATGCCTGGGATCCAAGAAACACTGAAGAGGGTTGCTGAGCAGAGAGGAGAAAGTTGGGAAGAGAAACTTTCACAACTTAAGAAGAATAAACAATGGCATGTTGAAGTGTACTGATAGCATCTTCATTAGGTGCTCTAGGGATTGTTTTAAGTAATAATATTCATTAAGCAGCTTGATTAGCTGTACTTGTTCTGTAACAGTAAATTACAGTGATATTATTGTCTTTTTTATGAATGCAAAATTGAGAGACTAAGTCATTGGTGGTGGTTTGGTTAAGGGTAGATGCAGAGACATGTTTCCTTTTGACAAATTTTGAATTATAATGTTAAAAAATGAGGATTAATGCCATGTGCAATTTCAGAAAGACTGAGAATAATATCAAAAGGAGTACAATTGTGTTTGAACTTTGAATGATAATGAAGAATCTTCTGCGAGCAAATGAAAGAGAAACTGCCGAAGCCTGTCAGCTTTCCTAGGTGTTGGACTTTGAGGATTTTATATTTATAATTATTGGTGATTTTTCAAAACAAGATTTTGTTTAGATACATCAATGATTTGGGCTAATTAAAGTATAATATAGTTGACTATCGATTTATTATATTAATCAATATCTTGTTTGAGGATATTAACTGAATAAAAGGAATCAATGAGATGATGAACTATTTCAAATAAATATTAAAACTAGAGAAACAATAAAAATATTGAGATGAAGTTCTTCTAAAGTGAGGTCAAACGTAGAGTAGGAAAATGAGAAGATGCATCAACATTTAATTAGTTAAAATGTCTTGATATCTTAACCTATTTAATTAATCAAGAGTAAATATATCATCATTTTCTTATTTTACACTCAAACTCATTGCAAGAAAAGTTTTCTAAAATATTGTATTGGTATTTTGCATATACTATAATCAGTAAGATTTTTTGAAGAAAAAAAAAGTAGAAGAAGAAGAAGGTTTACTGAATTTGGTGAATTTATTAGACTCTCATGTCATGTTGGTAAGAACGGTTGTGCCATATAGAGTGGTTAATGCTTGTACCGATGGTATCACCAAATAGAGGTGTAGTTAGTAGTTAGTAGTTACCCATTGGATCCTATATCTGTCATATGTTGGTTTCTATTTGTTGACTTTTATGGCGTTCTTTACCGGTGCCTTGTTCTCTAGTCTTGTACTTGGGTTTTTGTCGCGTTGTTTATATCTCTCTTTATGTATAAAGGGTTTTAAGTCATGCCACTATTTAATATTGCTGGATTCCGATGATCTTCAACAGTTCAACTGTAGACTCAGCAGTAGCACTAAACGTCATTTCTAAAAAAAAAAATTTGGTCACCAAAATGTAATAATCAACATTTTTTTGTATTATTTTTAAAAATTTAGGATCATATGTTCTCAAACTATTGAGAGGGAGTCCTATACGATCGTCTTCACCAAATCATGCTCGAGCGATCTTGAATAAAATCCATCGTCATATTTATTTAGCAAAAGATATTTTTCCAGAGTATTTTTCCCCTCCCACTTCGGATATCTTTTTCACGTAGTTGCAAGGTTCCGCTTGAAAATGACTCTTTTTCTATATTCAACGTAATCAGTAGGTGTATCATGACTGTGAAGAGAAGTTGTCTTCAATGGATAATTTCAACAAATATTAACTACATGCACCATTCAAAATCCTTGAAAGGATCTATAACTTTTAAAGTTGATCTTGAAAATTCTTATGATAGAGTGAGATGTGATTTCCTTGAGGAAACCCTTAATGAGTTTGGGTTCCCAATCAACATTGTGAAGCTTATTATGTGGTGTGTAAAATTAGCTCATCTTTCTATTCTTTGGAATGGAGCCAGGTTAGAGAGTTTTAAGACCTCTAGAGGCTTTCGCAAGGGTGATCCCCTTTCTCCCTACCTTTTCGTAATTTGTACGAAGAAACTTGCTCTTATGATCACTTACAAGGTCAAGCTAGGGGAGTGGAAACCTATTCATGTTTCTAGAGGAGGTCCAGGAATCTCTCATATTTTCTTTGCGGATGATGTGCTACTCTTTTGCCAGGCTATTTATCACCAAGTAGATGTTGTGACGAATACTCTCAAGGAATTTTGTGAAGTTTCTGGGCTAAAAGTAAATCTTGAGAAGTCGAGGGCTGTGTGTTCTTCGAAGATTTCTAATAATCGGAAGGTAAACTACTCTAATTTCTCTAGCATTTCCTTTGTTGGTGACTTGGGCAATTACTTAGGCTTCCCTTTGGTTAAAGGCAGAATCAATAAAACCCTTTATAATGGTATTGATGAATGTGTAAAATATGTTAGTTTGGAAGTGTAATTAGGAATAAGTTTGTAAATAATCTTATGAATTATAGAGAAAAGTGATAAGAAAATGCACACATTCAGTTGAATAGAGTTTTGATACCTAGATTTCAATTTGTGAAAAAATTATACTTAAAAGATGTTGAAAATGTGCAGGAAAAGAGGAAGCAGCAAACAAGCGCTCAGCTCTGGAAATGGGCGCTCAACTTCAGCAGGAAACACAAGACAACAGGTCTTGGGCGCTCAGCTCTGGATTTGGGCGCTCAGCTTCAGGACTGACAAAAAGCAGCAGTTTCGTACAAAGGACCAGGCGCCCGGGCGCTGGCGCTCAAAGATCAAGCGACGCAAGAAACCAATATAAATATGTTTTGAACATATTTGAAAACGATCTTTGGCTCATTTTGGTGCGATTCTCACCTAGGTTCATCATTTCTCTTTGGATTCTTTGGAGATTCAAGCCTGGGAACAAGACTTGAAGCTTCCATGGCTTCCTCCACTCATTCTTACTCAAGTTTCTTATTCTCTTCTCTTTTTACTATGAGTTGTTAGATCTCTTAGGTTAGGTTTAGGATGATTCTAATTGGATTCTTGATGTAATTGACTTTGATTTCTGATTTCAATTCTATTTCATTCAATTCAAGTAATTGCTTCTATGTTTAATGCTTCTATTGATTGATCAACTCTAGATTGATGTTAGATTCAATTTCACAATTGGAAAATTGGTTATTGAATTGGAATTGAAGTAGATTACCATTGGAATGTTGATTCTAGGAATAGAGCTATGTTTCAATGCATTCCTATGAATCTCATGCTTAATGTTTGTGCTAATGCTTGAATGACCTAAGGAATTAGGCTTCTTAATTAGTACAAAAGGATTATCACCTAAGGAATTAGGGATAAATCTAAGGTAGTGATTTGAATGTCAATTGTATGGAATGAATTGAAGTTAGGATTAAATAAGGTTACGTCAAGTGAAGATTGAATGATTCCGATTCCTAACCGCTTTTACCTATATTGAATTCATTCTTTACTTGCATTACATTCATTCATTCTCGTGACAACCTGTAATCAAAAACTCATAAAAACTCTTTTACAAACATGACATCCATTGGTTCAAATAGCTATTGCCTAGGCTAAGGTGATACTTGAAACACAATCCTCGTTGGGAACGATACTCTACTCTCACTATTATTACTTGTACGATTTGGTGCACTTGCCAAATCCTCAACAAGTTTTTGGCGCCGTTACCAGGGATTGTTGATTTCAACATCAACGAAGCAAATGCAGTGTTAATTTGAACATTTTTTTTCTTTGTTTATTTTCTGTTTTTGTTTGAATAATTGATATATCGGATATTCTCATCTTTTCTTTACTTTGGATTCTTGTTTTGTGAGGAAAGTATCCACTATAGCTCATGGACATCTTTGAAACTTCTCTTCTTGCTCAAAGAAAACTTATTGCACAACAATTGAAGTTGATGTCTAAACAACTTCAAGTCATGCAAGTGAAGGCAATGAAACCATTGCAACCTACATGTGATTTTTGTGGTGCACACCATAAATTTGAAGAGTGTGAGGCAAAATTCAATGCAAATGAGGGGGTTTATTACATGCAGAACCTCATGTGGGAGCAAGATGCACCACCTCACCATCAATCCAATGAGTCACTAGATAGAGTGTCCAACCTTGAAAATGTTTTAACTCAATTCATTGAAGCTACTCATGCGAATTTTAAGAACACACAAGCTTCAATCGCGAATCTTGAGATTCAAGTTGAGACATTATCTGAGCAATTGGGTTGTTTTGTGCAGAAAAAAAAAAGTTGGTAAGAGAGTAAGAGTCACATGTTTGGGAAATGGGTGAGCTAGAAGAAGAAGTGCTTGTAGAAATGAAAAGTGAACATGACTTAAGAGAGGCGGTGGATGAAAAACAAAAAGAAAGTGTAGTTGTAGAAGTAGATGAAAAACAGAAAAACAAAAATAATGACATCGAAGAGAAGCCAAGGGTGATACAAGAAGAGAACCATATGACTAAGACTCAACCCTTGGTGATTGAAGAGAAGAGTCTTATGCTAGATGAGTTTTACATGCTTCAAAAATGGGGGAACACATATCCCAAATGCTTAATTGTTGGAGCATGGGAACATTCTTGTCCCTATGCCAAATATATGGGATTGTTACTTAAAAGAAGAAAGCGGAAGGATGAAATTTTCTTTTTATCATATTATCCACCCTAATGGGGTGACAATACGTCAAGCTAGTGACGTTAAAGAAGTGCTACTTGGGAGGCAACCCGAGCATTTTCTTCTTGCATTCTTATTATTTTTGCTTCCTTATCATCAAAATAATAAGTAGTTCATTGAGTTGTTGAGTGGTTCCTTGATGTGTAGGCCATCTAATGTGGTGTAATTGCTTTGAGTTGTTATGCAGGCACATCTAAGGAAAGTGGACCAAAGGAAGGGGAGAAATGACACAAAGGAAGGGTGAAAATGGCCCTGTGTGGGCATCGGGCGCTACTGTGAGCGCTGGGCACCCACAAAGCACAGAGACAACAGAATTCGCAGACCTGCAGAAGCTGGGTGCCCATGTGGAGCGCTGAGCGCTGGGATGAAAAAAAAATGTTTGCACATGCTCATCCATTGTGCAGAAGAAAGGGGGTGCTTTGAACTCTTTATTAATTTTTTTTACCCTCCTTAATTTGTTAGTTAGTTGTAGGAATAAAATGCCCAAACTTACACATATTGCACAAACTTGTGTTGAATGGATTTTTGTGTAGATTCTCTAGTGAGCATAGAACTTTTGCTTGAATGAAATTTCTAGCATGATGCATTTTAGACTTGTTGAACATATGATTTCATTGAAACCGCTGATCCTTGTGAATTGTTTGTGCCAATTTTTCATGCTATAATTGATGCAATGTTGAATACATGGATTTTCTCTTGCACATAACCATAAACTGTGAGCTTTTGAGCCCAAACACATCATTTTACTTGATTTCTTTCATGTGTGATTGACCATCACTTGCATGTTCTCACCTTTTCTTGCCTTGAATGCTTGTCATTGTTGCAATGTTCTTGCATGTGCATAAATGATTGAGGCAACAATTCTTTGTTTAAGCTCAGTGCCATAATTGTTATCCTATCATATTGCCATTGCTATGCCCAATAGAGCCTTGGCCTATTTTTCTTGGAATGATAGCACAGTACAAGCCAAAAAGCGAAAAAACTATTTTGTCCCGCTACTTTAGCTTAGATGAATGTTTGGACTTAAGTTTGGGGTTGTTCTCTTGCTTAGGGACAAGCAAGCAAATAAAGTTTGGGGTGAGAGTAGGCCACTAAAGATGCCTACTAAAAAAAAAAGGAAACAAATAAAGTATACAAAAGTGAGAAAAAGGCAAAATATAAAGATCAAAAAGAAAAGAATGAAAAGAGAATGAAACAAGAAGAAACAAAACAAAAGAATAAGAGAAAAAGAGAGTTATAAATAAAATAAAAAGGGAAATAGCACAAATTGTGTGCTATGTGCTTGTGTATTAGCTAAGTAAGGGAAGCCCCAAGAGAGTCCGCATTCCTTGAAGCCAAAGTAGTCTAGCCTACATCCTTGATTTTATCCACCCACACCTTAGCCCCATTACATCCAAACAAAAGACCTCATGATATGTGTTGCATTGACATTTGTGATATGTGTTCTTAGCATCTTGTTAAGATTAGGATTGGGGAGTGCATGATGATTGGAATTGAGAGCAAATAATCACCAAGTGAGGATGTGTGAAACACTAAATAGAGAGGTTGCAAGAGAATATTTTGTGCATTCAATGGAGCTAATTTTGTAGTATGTTTGATTGTTCTAAAGCATGAAACTTGTGATCAATTGAAATTTATGAATGATTATGTGATGCTTGTTCATTCTGCAAAAGTGTTAAGGGATTGAAGCCTTGCATGAGTAATGTGCTTCACAAGAGAATTGAACATGAACATCCGTTTCTCAAACCCTTATTTGAATTTAATTGTTTGCTTGAGGACAAGCAAAATCTCTAAGTTTGGGGTTGTGATGAATGTGTAAAATATGTTAGTTTGGAAGTGTAATTAGGAATAAGTTTGTAAATAATCTTATGAATTATAGAGAAAAGTGATAAGAAAATGCACACATTCAGTTGAATAGAGTTTTGATACTTAGATTTCAATTTGTGAAAAAATTATACTTAAAAGATGTTGAAAATGTGCAGGAAAAGAGGAAGCAGCAAACAAGCGCTCAGCTCTGGAAATGGGCGCTCGGCTTGGCGGGAAACACAAGACAACAGGTCTTGGGCGCTCGGCTCTGGATTTGGGCACTCGGCTTGTGGATCGACAAAAGCAGCGATTTCAGATACAAAGGACCAGCGCCCGAGCGCTGGCGGCGGCGCAAGATCAGGGCGACGCAGAACCAGAGATAAATACGTTTTGAACATATTTGAAAACGATCTTTGGCTCATTTTGGTGCGATTCTCACCTAGGTTCATCATTTCTCTCTGGATTCTTTGGAGATTCAAGCCTGGGAACAAGACTTGAAGCTTCCATGGCTTCCTCCACTCATTCTTACTCAAGTTTCTTATTCTCTTCTCTTTTTACTATGAGTTGTTAGATCTCTTAGGTTAGGTTTAGGATGATTCTAATTGGATTCTTGATGTAATTGACTTTGATTTCTGATTTCAATTCTATTTCATTCAATTCAAGTAATTGCTTCTATGTTTAATGCTTCTATTGATTGATCAACTCTAGATTGATGTTAGATTCAATTTCACGATTGGAAAATTGGTTATTGAATTGGAATTGAAGTAGATTACCATTGGAATGTTGATTCTAGGAATAGAACTATGTTTCAATGCATTCCTATGAATCTCATGCTTAATGTTTGTGCTAATGCTTGAATGACCTAAGGAATTAGGGATAAATCTAAGGTAGTGATTTGAATGTCAATTGTATGGAATGAATTGAAGTTAGGATTAAATAAGGTTACGTCAAGTGAAGATTGAATGATTCCGATGCCTAACCGCTTTTACCTATATTGAATTCATTCTTTACTTGCATTACATTCATTCATTCTTGTGACAACCTGTAATCAAAATCTCATAAAAACTCTTTTACAAACATGACATCCATTGGTTCAAATAGCTATTGCCTAGGCTAAGGTGATACTTGAAACACAATCCTCGTTGGGAACGATACTCTACTCTCACTATTATTACTTGTACGATTTGGTGCACTTGCCAATTTCTCAACAGGTGTTGTTGATAAAGTCCAGAAACGAGTAGCAGCTTGGAAGGGAAGACTGCTTAACAAAGCTGGGAGGGTGTGCTTGGCTAAATCTGTTCTCACTTTCATCCCAACATACATCATGCAAGCCCATAGTCTCCCGAAAGGTGTTTGCACAAAAATTGATAGTTTGACTAGAAGCTTCACATGGAGCTCAAATAATAGTAACAGAAACTGGAATATTGTTAACTGGAATACGCTCACTTTACCCATGCAGGTTGGAGGGTTAGGTATTCGTGATTCAAAGTTAAATAATATGGCTCTGCTGGGCAAGCTCATCTGGAGTTTAATGCATGAACCTGATAAACTTTGGGTTAAAGTTGTCAGGCACAAGTATCTGGGGGACAAATCCGTGTTGTCTGCGACTCATACTAAATCAGATTCAGTAGTTTGGAGGAGTATTGTTAAAGCTGTTGATGTCCTTCATGATGGGTTTGGCATGTGATTTGGTTCAGGGTCAACATCAGTGTGGTATGAGGACTGGTTGGGTATAGGCAGACTGTGTGAGATGCTTGATTTTGTCCACATATCGGATACAACCTTACAGGTTTAGGACTTGTGGAGGGATGGAGATTGGTTTCTGAATGGTTTGGCAACCCAACTTCCTTCTATTATCAAAGAAGCCATCCATCGTGTTTCTATTCCTGGGATTGTGCAACCACATCTCACTGATCTTTGGACGTGGAAGGGTAGTAAAGATGATGCTTAAATTGTTTCTTCTGCTTACAATTGGTTGCTCTAGAAGAATAGATCTTGGGATGCAAACATTGATTGGCATTGGGTCTGGAAGATTCCCGCTCCAGCCAAAGTGCAACATCTTGTTTGGTTGACCCTTCACCTAGCAATTCCTACAAACAAGCTCATGTTTCAATGTGGCATGGCAACCTCTCCTTCTTGCCAACGTTGCTCACCTAGTGAGGAAGACGTTTTACATTGCTTGAGGGATTGTCCGCATGCTCGAGAATTATGGATGAGGTTGGGTTTATGGAGAAACTCATCTTTTTTCACGATAAATGGTGTTAAAGACTGGATTGAGAGTTTTGCTGTGGGGGGGGAACTTCTATAATTTTCCTCGTTGGTTTGTGGTGGTCCTGGTGTTGGCGTAACAACATGCTCTTGGGGAATGAGTCTTGATCCATCGATGAGGTGGTCTATAAAGCTCTTGCTTCTAATGATGAGTTCAGTGCTTTCCTTGCCAATGATGTGCATAAAGAGGATAACCCTAGGTTGGTTCGTTGGTGTCCTCCCAATGTTGATGAAGTTAAAGTGAATGTTGATGGGAGTTTTCTTGCCACTGGTGGTGTCATGGGAGCGGGTGGTCTTTGCCGTTCTTCAACAGGAAAGTGGATAGTTGGTTTCACTTGCTTTGTAGGTATGGGTGATGTGCTACTTGCTGAACTTTTAGCCATTAAGCATGGCTTAGAGCTGACTTGGAATTTGGGTTATGGAAAAGTGGTTTTGGACTCCGACTCCATGGAGGTTGTCCAGTTGTTAGAGGACGTGAACCAGTTCCACTTGCATGCAGCCGTTGTTGTTACCATTCGTGAGTTGCAAAGTAGACGCTGGGATACTCAGATCAACCATATCTACCGTGATGCTAACACATGTGCGGACTTTCTTGCTAAGATGGGAAGCAGGCAGAATGAAGACATGAAGATTTGGAACCTACCTTCTGTTGGCATGGGTTCTCTTCTGCTGGCTGATGAGCTTGGTCTAAGACTGCAGTCTTAGTTTTTCTTCGTTTGTTTTGTTCTTCTTTTGGCTTTTTTCTCTTACTGAGCAAAAAAAAACTATTAAGAGCACTTATAATATATTTATAGATACAATATTAAGACAAATGTTAAAATATATTTGTAGAAACTCGAGAAAATACATGAGAAAAATATTTGTATATTCACAATATGTCAAAGATATAAGAGGGTGCTCCTATTTATAAAGCAGAAAAGGAAAAAAGAGACCGAAATAAATATGCATAAAGGTCAATGAAACCTAATATGATTACAATATCAATCACAATAATGATATATTAAAACATGGTATATTAACTTCGAAGAAAAAATTTCTCTAAAGTAAGAATATATTTAGTTAAAGCTCACGTCAAGAAATTACCTTGTTCACTTAATACTCAAATCACGTTAGTTATCTTATATATCCAAACACGGTATAAATTGTACAAGGGAGCACTAGTGCAGAAAAATGATTCCACATCGGTTATTTTTTGTTTTTCACATCGGTTTTCAAACTGATGTTGAAAAGGCACGATATAGTTTATTCTGCACTTTTCACATCGGTTTTAAAACCGATGTTTAAAGTACATTTTTAACAACGGTTTTTACATTAACCGATGTCGAAAGTTCATTTGTCAATTGGTAACCTATTGGAAATACCACATTCCACATCGGTTTTCTTTAAAACCAATGTGGAAATTAGACTTTACACATCGATTTTGCCAAAACCGATGTGAAAATTTCAATTTACACATCGGTTTTCCTGAAAACTGATGTGGAAATTTCACTTTCCACATCGGTTTTTAGGAAGGTAAAATCGATGTGTAAAGTCTATTTTTTTTAAAAAAACTGTTTTTTACATTTCCATCATTCATTACCCCTGTTTCAGTAATGCAGATCAATACCAGAATAACATACTCTAAATATTCTCAACACAATCACTTTTATACAACAAAAACACACTAAATTAATATATATTGAATTTATTACGAACAATACATATGTACGTTCAATTACATTCAGACAATAAAGATAATTAGAAACCAAAAAGCTACATGATATATTATAGGTTTCATATCAAAATACATATGATCAGTCAAAAGTACACTATAGCTAGTACATGATAAGTTTTTAAACTAACTACATATATACAAACTATGGTTGGTACACTTCAAGAAAGAAAGTTGCCCAACGCCTCCTTATGTTGTTGATGTCGGAATCAGATAATGGAGTTGGATTGTTGAATATCTGCAAGTTTAATTGGACAAAAGATTATATCTTTTAAGTAATAAACTAACATAAAACATATAACGAATCTATAATTGTTACTTCTAATTGTTATCAATTAACATTTACCTCGTGCCATCTTTCAGTGATCCTGGAGGAGATAATTTCCAACATCCACTGCATCACATAGTAGCCACATTCCCATGATCCACGTTGTATACGTGACTACGTACAAATGAAACCCAATTAGAATATGAGGAATTAAATAGAAATCAATAATTATACCCACTGCATTTGATGCATTTGAACTAATAAATATCTTACGCTAGGAATAATCCATCTGATAGCCCGATGCCTTTCACCATGCAACATGTGGTTTGCATTAATAGAACTATCATGACAAAATAAACATTAATTAAAGTATATATAATAGATTTCAGATAATTAAAACAACTGCATTACTGATTATAAAGTATTGTAATGCTTACGTTTCGATGATCATCTTCAGTTCATTCGCCGGCTTATTTCCAATTGAGCAGAAGAAGACCACGACGTTCATCCTAGGGTACAAGATCAACAGTTGTCAATGCTGGCTGTATTTGCGGAACAGTTAGTGACTAAGTCATATATAGTTATAATTAAATAACCGGTACTTACTTATTGAGATAAGGCGTAAGGTAGAATTGATGATCGTCTCGGGCAAGTATATCACGTATGGTGGTGACCCGATCTTCTGATGCTAAGAGAACATCACCCTGAATGAACATGGGGTCAATGAACCCATAAAGGGCGAGGTTACCCTGATCAACTAACATACGATGCAGATACCTAATATATTAAAAAAACATGTTAATTATCATAGTATTTAAAAATTAATTACTTAACTTATAAATAAAATGTACTTACGTGCACCATAACGATAGGTGTGCAGAACTAGCCATTTCTTTTTTGAGTACAATCTCCATAAGTTCCTTCTTTGGGGTATATAGTTCCTCACCTGGACTGGCATCATGTTCCAACCTCACCAAAGCTGCGTCATTCTCCATGGTGACAACCTGTATAGCCAGAAGTTTAAAAACATCAACAGGTGCCCCTTTGTCGATCCCCTAAACAGCAAAGATATATATTAGTAATCAGAGATAAGTTATTTCATTCGTAATTAATTAAATGGTCAAATGAATACCTTGGCAAGAGCAGACATCTCTGGTCTTCCTGGATCCGACCTTTTAGGCAGAATATCATTTCCAACATCCTATAACGAATAAAAATAATGCATTATCTTTAAACAATAATAAATAATTTCAACTATGAATATAGAAAAACATAACTAACTGAATACCTCAGATGCAACAAGAAAGTTGACCAGTCTTCTTGGTCAGAGGATGAAGTTACCGGGGGCCTGACCCACTGTTTGAACCTCCTCAGTGGGCAAAGGGACTCGAGCATCAGCATCTCGAATAATCTCAACAACAACCCTCACCTGATCATCCGGTAATAAACGATGGTGTATGGTATTACCTAAGTTATTATGTGCCCTCCCCAATGCCACTAAGCGGCGATCATGATGATCATCAACATACAGCTCACACCTATCAGGGTCGTCATCATCATCATCATCGTCATCATCATCACCATCATCATCATTTTCAGGCTGATGAGGAGGATCACATGAGCCCTTAGTGCTCACATGGACAGAGGGTTGGACACCGGCTGTCATCTGCTGGGACATAGAAGTCAATATTGCCATCTGCTGGGCAAACTGTTCGGCCATCTCCTGTCTAACCTCAGTTGCAGTCTCCTATTTTAGCTGTGCTTTATCTGCATCAACATCCCTGCGGCATTGGTGTGAAGATGAACCATGGTATTGGCGAATGCCGACGCCCCATCCAACACCAATGACACGGTCCGGGTGGTGCAGTTTCTGATGGCGTGACTAAGATATCATCGCGTCCTTTAGGAACAAAGGTTCCTTGGGTTACCTGCTCGTCCAAGGCATCCTATCACATATAAAATATCATGTCACATTACAATTCGGTAACAATCTTAAAATGACAATTACAATTCAAACTATACTTACAATCTTCTCAGCTATTTGGCGGGCCTCCTCAGATGTATATTGTCCCGTTTTTCTTTGTCGGGCCCTCTTCCATTTACGATGGCGTGGGGGTGGAGGTGGATCAACAACCTCTGGACGATTTTCAGCGTTAGGATCCGCCTGAGATGCTGCTTCCTGACGTGCTTTCTTTTCCTCTTCCACCATTATCTGACCAAACTTTTTATATCCCCCACGAGACATGAAATGGGGGTAGACATTCTTGCTTTGATTTTCCTGCCCCTTTTTCCTCTTCTCCTGTTATAAATAGAAGACAATTAAATTACATAAGTAAATAAAATTAATGAAATTACATAAATTTAGAGATAAATCAAATAAGTTAACCTGAAAGCCGGGATCATGTCGGCTCTGAACAAAGCGATCCCACGTCGCCTGGTCAAGGAAAGGGTACACCTCAAGTGGGTTCTTTTCATATGTTGGATTGAATACATAGTATCTGCCCAGGTCGACCTTAAAAGCCCTCCAACGCTCACCGGCATACTTTTTCAAACGCTTCTTCATAACCATCGTATTCGGTATGTCAAAGGTGAGCTACATTAAGACCAAAAGAATCAACGAATTACTGTATGATATTAGTAAGATTAAAATAAAGTAGATACAGACAAACACAGGATGTAAAAGTATAGATATCAGAATACTCTCCCATATCTGATCATTCACGTCCGCCGGTACATCTTTCCAATTATCAATGAGTATACTAGGCCTGCTCCTAGCAAGGGTCGCCACAAAACTGTTAAACTGCTCTGCCATTGGCCCAATAGGATTGAGGTTATTATCAAAGTCTATTCTTATCCTTTGATTTGAACCACGGTTGGCGGTCAAATTCCTCATTCGTGTGGCACGTGTACCCTTTCTACCAGTAGACGGGGTCTTCGACCCGCTGCATGAAGGAGGGATATCCTCACGATCAGTCATGTATACCTGTTTAAACAAAAAAAACTTGTTAGTATGTCAGGATAAATATCAAACATAACTTATGAATATCGATCAACGTATGTAAACATAACTTATAAATATCAACGTAAACATATAATATGCCTTTAAACATAACTCAAACTAAACTTAATTTGTGGTCAATTAGTAAAGTTCTCCCATAACCCTTCTTGGTGATCATTACGAGTAGCATGTACATCATCCACTTCATTTTCCTCATTGAAATTAGGCACTCGTGTTGAGAAAGAAGGATTATCAGAAATATCAAGAGTTGCATCTTGATTTCCCTCACTACCATTATACATGTTTTTTCCCTGGAGAACCACTGACCACCTTTTGTTAGAAGTATCACGGATATAAAACACTTGTTTTGCTTGGGATGCCATGATGAAAGGCTCATCTTTATTACCTAACTTATTAAGGTCCACCAATTTGAATCCTAACTCATCGGTTTGCACACCATTGTTACTGTCGACCCACTGACATTTAAAAACAGGTACTCTAAACTTCGTGTAATCAACCTCCCATATCTCTTCAATGATTCTAAAGTATGAAATGGATGCCATAATAGGGTTTTTATCTTTTGAACTAGAGAAATGCATGGACTCAATGACGACCATAACACTTTTTGCATAGTACTTTTGTCATCCTGGGACTTTGTATAGAAGGAAAACTTATTGATATCGTACCCACTCCAGCATATGACATCAAAGTTAGGCCCCTATGCTAGCTATTTTAATGTATCAAAAGCAATACCATCCTTTGCAATTTTTTCTTTAAACCAGTTCAAGAAAGTCTTGTTATGCTTGTTCAAACACCATTTTTCATTCATTCTAGGGTAAGTTTCATTGATGATGCTTTTGTGATCACATAAGTTTGATTCAACCTCATCAGTGTTATTCAATATATACAAATGTGCTTGAAGCACTTCCTCCCGATCCATGCTCTTAACAGTGATACCTAGTGTACCCTTACCATCATATCTTCCTTCGTGACGAGACTTCGGAAGCCCTACAGGTTCCGCTTCTGACATGTAGTCTGTACAAAACTCAATAGCTTCTTCTGCAACATACCTTTCAACAATAGATGCTTCGGGACGGTGTGGATTCTTCATATATCCTTTCAAGATCTTCATGTATCGCTCAACCGGGTACATCCACCTTAAATAAATGGGGCCACACAATCTAATCTCCCTCATTAAATGAACAATCAAATGAACTATGATGTCAAAAAATGAAGGTGGAAAAAACGTCTCCAATTGGCACAAGATAATGGCTGCCTCATTTTCCAAGTCATCCAACTTTTTAGTGTCAATGACCTTGCTACATATAGAATTGAAGAATAAGCATAACCTAGTAATGGCATGTCTGAATTTTTTAGGCAATATGTCACGAATGGCCACCGGTAGTAGTTGTTGCATCAAGACATGACAATCATGAGACTTTAAGCCAACTAATTTGAGATCTTTCGTTGAGACAAGTCTTTTGATATTTGAAGAGTAACCCTGTGGCACTTTGACTCCCCGTAGACATTCACAGAAACTTCTTTTCTCTTTTTTTGATAAAGTATGACATCTTTGAGGGCAAATAAGTCTTCTTATCCCCTACTTTAAGTGGAGCTAACTGCTGTCGTATACCCATCGCAACTAGATCCAGACGAGCATTCACACCATCCTTTGTCTTGCCTTGAATGTTGAGAAGCATTCCGATTAAACTGTCACACACATTTTTCTCCACGTGCATCACATCAATACAATGTCTTACATCAAGCTTGCACCAGTATCGAAGATCAAAGTAGATCGACCTCTTCTTCCATATTTTCATCTCGGTAGCCTTCTTCTGGGTCTTCCCATAGATAACATTAGTGTTGTTCACCCTTTCATAAACTTGCTCTCTAGTCAAGGCCACCGGAGCAATTTCATTCTCCGGAAGTTCATTGAAAGCTTTTCTCAATCTATGATAAGGATGATTACGTCGGAGAAATCTCTGATGCCCAAGGTAAACTGTCTTCCTTCCATGTTGCAGTTGATGGTAACATGTGCCTTTTTCACATATTGGACATGCTTTATGCCCCTTAACACTATACCTACACAGGTTCCCGTATGCTGGAAAGTCATTGATGGTGCAAAATAACATGGCACGCAATCTGAATGTCTCACGGCAATACCCGTCGATCACATCAACACCTTCATCCCACAAAATTCTCAAGTCTTCAATCAAGGGACTCATAAACATCAATATCATTTCCTGGCTGTTTAGGACCCGAAATCATCATACTTAACATAATGTATTTGCGCTTCATGCACAACCAAGGAGACAGGTTATAAATTGCCAGGAGAACAGGCCATGAACTATGAATACTACTTAAGTTTCCATATGGATTCATTCCATCGGTAGCAAGTCCAGGCTCGAGGTTTCTGGGCTCATTGCTGAAATCTGGAAACAAACTATCAATTCTCTTCCATTGCAAAGACTCGGCCGAATGCCGAAGATGTCCATCACACTTCCTCTCATCTGCATGCCATCTAATGTTCTTTGCATCATTTACATTAGCAAATAATCGCTTGAACCGCAGAATCACGGGAAGATACCATAACACCTTCGCAGGAGGATCTTTGGTGACCACATCACAACTAGAATCACCATCCTTCATTTTGTAGCGTGATACCCCACACCTGGGGCACTCGTGCATCTCTTCAAACTCTTTCCTGTACAATATGCAATCATTGGGGCAAGCGTGTATTTTCTTATACTCCATACCCATCAGACACAATATCTTCTTCGCCTCATAGTTTCGAGATGGCAATGTGTTGCCTTCTGGAAGCATGTCTTTCAACAACTCAAGCAATTCGGTAAAGCTTTTATCGCTCCATCCATTTCTCGCCTTCACATTGAACAATCTAAACACCGCTGACAACCGTGTGAAATTAGTGTACTGATAGTGTGATTTTATATCATGTTTCATGTACATTTTTTCATGCATTTTTCATATAGATTAGGCATTCTTTATTTGATTTTAGTTAGTTTTTCCCTTGGAACGGGTGAAGCAGTTTCTTGGTGTTGTTTTGCAGGAATTTAAGGAAAAATGCTCAGAATTAGCCTTGATGGAGCTTGGATGAAATAGAGCTTGAAAAGTGAAGAAAATGAGCCAAGCAGAGCCCATCACGGCCTGACCGTGATGACCATCACGGCCATGATCAAGAAAACTGAGAAGATTGAAGGCAAAAGTCAGAAGCCATCACGGCCTAGCCGTGATTCCCATCACGGCCGTGATAGGCCAGGCAGAACTGATCACGGCCTAGCCGTGATGAGGCTCACGGCCGTGATGCTCCAAATTTGAAAGCGCGCCCACTCCAGAACACGTCACGGTCGTGACGCGTGGCCTCTCTATAAATATGAGCGCAGAAGACAGAAAAAGAGATTCTGGTCTGGATCTGGATTGAGGATTCAGAGAGGATTTTGGGGGTCTCTGACACAGACTTTCCAGACCTTAAAAAAATAGAGACCTTGGAGGTCTGCGGCGAGGAAGGATTGTAACCCTAGAACGGAGAGTCTGAGAGAGGGTCTTTAGAACGATAGTGGAAAGCTCCCATGGAGTTTTTTCTCTCCTCTTCTCCTATTTCTCTGGTTTTTGCTTTCTCTTTTATGAGTAGCTAAATCCCGTTTGTTGGGATTAGATGTAGCCAAACTGAAATAACATGTAATTGTCTTGACTGATTAATCTGTGTTTATGTTTCTCTATTAGTGATTGATTTTCCATGCTTAATGCTTGTTGTGGCTAGCACCCCCATGACTCGATTAGTGTTTTGGTATGCAATTGGGAAATTCGTATTAGAACCGGAACTAAATTTAATCACCTAGTAACCCTTGCATCTAGGAATGGAGTTTGGTTTACTAGTAATCGCGTAATCCCTAGTCTTAATGCAATTTCATTAATCTAGGCCACCTAAGGAATTAGGGTCTATTAGTGGATTTAGGCTCTTGCCATCCGAGGAATCGGGGCTTGAGTAATCTAGTGGGTTGATTTTAATATTTGAAGCATGAATGGGAGGTATCTAGTCCTGGTATTGCATGAGGTAGAGGTTTGGTGAAGTCTAGTCCCAACATATCCCTTTCGCATCCCAAGTGCTCGACAAAAATACAAAAAGATTTTATTCCTTTTATTTTGTTTGTTTTGATTTCTCTTTATAGTCTGGATAGTTGCTGAACTTGTGAACTGGTAATTGACATCCAATCCTCGTGGGAACGATAAACGGTATCACCACCGTATTACTTGTACGACTGGGTATACTTGCCCAGATTCGTCACAACAAGTTTTTGGCGCCGTTGCCGGGGATTGGTTTTGCCAATATCATTAGTAACAAAGAAGGCAACTAATTTAGACATTTTTTTTTATTGTATATATTTGATCTTTTTGTTTTGAGTTTTGTTTGTGCCAGGTGGACGAAATTCATGGACAATTATTATTATGCACTTGATGAGGAAGCCGCAAGTCACACTTGGGAGGACAACTTGTGTTGGGAAGACGATTTCGATTTGGGAAAATTCTTTATGGAGTTTTCTTTATCTCATAATATTCCTTCACGAGTTGATTGTGTGGTACGCGAGCTTATATATATATACTCCGAGGAGGATTGGGAAACCTTTTGCTCGTATTTGCCACCTCCACCACCATGTATGATTCCCATAGAGCCACATGAAGCAGAATTTGTGCAGAATATGGTTGTGGGAACGGATCAAATGGAAGATGAAGTGGTGATGGTGGAAGAGTCACAAGAAGAGGAATTACCTTCCACAAATCCTTGGGAAATTGGGGAATGGGAATGGAATGAGCAGACACCTTTGAAAACTGCTCTAGAACTATATTCCCAAGAACTATCCACCTCTGAGACCAAAATCAGAACCAATTGTGAAAGTATCGAAGCTGTGAAGCAAAACTTCAAAATGCAAGTTGAGGAGATTTGCAAACAGTTAGTACAAGAGTCACATGCAGCACAATTTGAGCAAAATCTGGTTTTGAGGATAGTTCAAAATGAAGATGAAGAGGTAGTGGACTCCACCATGCTTGCCGAGCAATCTGAATATTCTGAATTGGACAAATATGTCGGCTTACATGCATGTGTGGACACTGCTAAATTAGTCCCTTCCACTTGTCTGGCAAACTTCCTCCTGAAAATTCCACTTGACCCGAGTGGAAGTTAGTTCATAATTGCAGAGGTCAATGGAGTTTTCACACACTGGCTAGGTGGGATTGTGGATAGATTCGTGTTACTTCCGCAATTGCCACTCCACAAACCATGGGATCCGGGTGGAGGATCTCACATCTTGAGCACACCTTGGTCTTTATACCACAAGTTTTGGGATCCAGGTGGATGCTTCTTAATGAGTCAAGTTAGTGATGTTAAAGAAGCGCTTATTGGGAGGCAACCCAACTTTTCTTAAACCTTCTCTTTAGTTAGTTTTTGTTTTTGATTTTAACCTCTTGAATAATTTGAGAAGATCAAGAGGAAAAATAATAAATTGAGATTTGCCAAGTGATTTCAGGGAAAGAAGGAAGGGAGAGCAAGAAGACAAGGAAAAGAGCAAAGGCAGCAACCATCACGCCCAGGCAATGACACTGGTCACGGCCGTCATAAGCTAATCATGAAGACCAGAAAGGATCACGACTCAGCCGTGATCCACATCACAGGCGTGATGAGAAGACCCTGAAGAGCAGAGAGCATCACGGTCTAGCCGTGATGGAGTTCACGGCCGTGACAGGCCAACACCCATGGATCAGAATTGATCACGGCTTGCCCGTGATGAGGCTCACGACCGTGACGCATCTCCCAGTAAGTTTCTGATTGGAATGAGAGCCAGCGCCCGCTACCGCCTCGGTAAGTCGTTCCATTTTTCTCCTCTCTCTAACTTGATTGTTTACATTGGAGACAATGTAAATTCTTAGGCTTGGGGTAGGGGTATTTTGCATTTGCATTGTTCATGTTGCGTTCATATAGTTTTGCATGATAGTTTTGCATGATCACACAATTAGATTGCCCTTGTTTAGATTTTGCATCCAAATTGTGAAAGTTGAGTGCCAATTAAATTGGGATAGTGAATTGTTGAACCCAATTTGTTATTCTTGTGAAAAAGCTACAAATAAAAAATTTTGAGATAATCTTTTGATAGTTGATAATTAGCATATGGTTCCGTAGATTTGTGTTTCTCATTGATTTTTGAACTACAAAATGTGAGATTTTGAGCCAAAAGGGGTACTCACTAGATCTACCCCATTCTTTGTGTTAGAGTGTTATTCCTCTTGGATTGCATTTCTCTAGAACTTGACTTGAAACCGTTTTGAAGCTTAAAAATTTTTGAAAACATTTTTGAAAATGATTGAGGCACTAGGTATTTTTCTGGCCTTCTGAGCTTTGAATGACTAAATGTTACCCCTTAGTTGCCCAATTTTGAGCCTGAAAGAATAAAATACTTTTCTTGGTACCCGAAAATATTTTGATTAATATACTTGGTAGGATACCTTCTAAAGTATTACAAAAGGGTAAAAAGGTAGTGGAAAGAAAGTTTGGGATGAAAGAATCAGAAAAATATTTCTCTTGAGCTGAAAAATCTCCCCTTCTCCAAGAAAAAGAAAAACAAAAGAAAAAGAAAAATATATAGAGAAGGGGATGACAAAAAGAAATGAGAAATAAAATGAAAAGAAAGAAAGGTGGCGAAAGAGAATTGAAACCCAAAAGGATAGTTTAGAAGGTGTCATGATTTGCAATGCTTGATGATTTTGTTTAGCCCTTATGAAATATCATTTTCTTGATTTCCCCACCTAACGATAAATCCCATGGCCCCGTTACAACCAAAGCGAAAAATCTCTTGATTCTTAATTGTTTTCATTAATAAAGTAGAGATTTGGTTGATAGTCAAGCCTATGGAAGAATTCTTTCCTTGAGGAAAATCGAGCGAATTGTCATATATCCCTAAACACTTGAGTGAGGTGAGAAAAGAGCCAAGCAAATGAACAAGCTTGGGGTGACCTTCAGGTGAGAAAGAGTGCCCGAATCAGTGAGAATATGAGTCTAAGAAACCTAAGCCTCTAATTGGACTTGAAATTGATTGTCTCTTGCTGAATTATTTGAAAATGCCTGTCACTTGGATCATTTACTCGGGTTCTTGGTTCACTATCAACGCTTTGATTATTTATCTCTTCTGGCCTTAGTGATTGATTGAGGACAAGCAATTGAATAAGCTTGGGGTGATTTGATAGTGTGATTTTATATCATGTTTCATGTACACTTTTGCATGCATTTTTCATATAGATTAGGCATTCTTTATTTGATTTTTGTTAATTTTCCCCTTGGAACGGGTGAAGCGGTTTCTTGGTGTTGTTTTGCAGGAATTTAAGGAAAAATGCTCAGAATTAGCCTTGATGGAGTTTGGATGAAATAGAGCTTGAAAAGTGAAGAAAATGAGCCAAGCAGAGCCCATCACGGCCTGGCCGTGATGACCATCACGGCCATGATCAAGAAAACTGAGAAGATTGAAGGCAAAAGTCAGAAGCCGTCACGGCCTAGCTGTGATTCCCATCACGGTCGTGATAGGCCAGGCAGAACTGATCGCGGCCTAGCCGTGATGAGGCTCACGGTCGTGATGCTCCAAATTTGAAAGTGCGCCCACTCCAGAACACTTCACGACCGTGACGCGTGGCCTCTCTATAAATATGAGCGCAGAAGACAGAAAAAGGGATTCTGATCTGGATCTGGATTGAGGATTCAGAGAGGATTTTGGGGGTCTCTGACATAGACTTTCCAGACCTAAACAAAATAGAGACCTTGGAGGCTGCGGCTGAGGAAGGATTGTAACCCTAGAACGGAGCTGCTGAGAGGGGCTACTGTGACGATAGTGGAAAGCTCCCATGGAGTTTCTTCTCTCCTCTTCTCCTATTTCTCTGGTTTTTGCTTTCTCTTTTATGAGTAGCTAAATCCCGTTTGTTGGGATTAGATGTAGCCAAACTGAAATAACATGTAATTGTCTTGACTGATTAATCTGTGTTTATGTTTCTCTATTAGTGATTGATTTTCCATGCTTAATGCTTGTTGTGGCTAGCACCCCCATGACTCGATTAGTGTTTTGGTATGCAATTGGGAAATTCGTATTAGAACAGGAACTGAATTTAATCACCTAGTAACCCTTGCATCTAGGAATGGAGTTTGGTTTACTAGTAATCGTGTAATCCCTAATCTTAATGCAATTTCATTAATCTAGGCCACCTAAGGAATTAGGGTCTATTAGTGGATTTAGGCTCTTGCCATCCGAGGAATCGGGGCTTGAGTAATCTAGTGGGTTGATTTTAATATTTGAAGCATGAATGGGAGGTATCTAGTCCTGGTATTGCATGAGGTAGAGGTTTGGTGAAGTCTAGTCCCAACATATCCCTTTCGCATCCCAAGTGCTCAACAAAAATACAAAAATATTTTATTCCTTTTATTTTGTTTGTTTTGATTTCTCTTTATAGTCTGGATAGTTGCTGAACTTGTGAACTGGTAATTGACATCCAATCCTCGTGGGAACGATAAATGGTCTCACCACCGTATTACTTGTATGACTGGGTATACTTGCCCAGATTCGTCACAACATGCACCCCGGATACAAAGCCACTTCCGCATCACTGTACAAAGTATCATACACATGTGCGCGCCGAAAAGACTCTTGCCCAACATCACGGATCATGTCCTCTAGTCCATCGTCCATTATCATGTCATCAACTTCCTCTCTATCCGACACCCTCGGCCTGTCTAACGATTCGCCGTGACATATCCATGTTGTATAACTCTTGCAAATCCCCTCACAAATAAGATGATCATGTATCTCCTCAGCTTCTAGTCGTCTCTCATTCAAACAGTTAACAGAAGGATAATAAAACCTTCTGTTACCACTATCAGGAGCATTTGTTTTTGCAAACTGTAGAAAATCTTCCACTCCATTCTCATACTCATCACGTGTCCGTCTAGCATTCATCCAACCGCGATCCGTGACTAAACCAATAACTTCGTACTTAGTCCAACATATTCATCAACCACTTCTTATGACAGGGTATGGCCCTATCCCATTCGAAAAGAAACTTTTTCAACATTCAGTTAACAGTTAGTCCTTAACTCTCATACTCATACTCGACAAAATTTCGGCAGCATTTTAGGCATATTTTAATTGATTCTTTGTTAGTTTTTACCTTGGAACGGGTAAGGTGGTTTTGTGGTGTTGTTGTGCATGAATTAAGGATTAATTGGTCAGGATTAACCATGATGGAGCTTGCATGAAGATGGGGCTTGAAAAGTGAAAAAAATGAGCCAAACAGAGCCTATCACGGCCTAGCCGTGACAGCCATCACGGCCATGATCGAGTAGAGCTGAAAAGAAAGAATGGAAAAGTCAGAACTGGTCACGGCCAGCCCGTGAAGTCCATCACGGCCGTGACATGCCAACTGAACCAGACCCTCACAGGCAGAACTGATCACGGCCTAGCCGTGATAGTGGTCACGGCCGTGACAGACCAACCAGTGAAGCAACCTCCAAGGCAGAATCCGTCACGACCTAGCCGTGACAAGCATCACGGTCGTGACGCGTGATACCACCACTGGTGTTCCTTTCTGTGTATTCTTTGTCCACCAATTGGAAAAATCCAGTCTTGGAGCCATTTCCACTATGGTGGATTAGACACAGACACAGATTCACACTTTATAACACTTCACACACAGAACAACACAAGTATATTATATTTATGTGTGTGTATATATATATATATACAGAACAAGGACTCAAGACACAAACTTCATCAAAGGGGTCACAACAAGGCACTAACACACTCATGACAGAGCCTAGACATGCAGTTGTACATGGATGCAGTTCACCATTAGCCTCACAACAACCAGGTTTTTGGGTTTAAAAATATTTTCAGCAGAGAGAACATACCAGAGTTGTGAGATGCTAAGAGATCGGAGTGGTGGTTCTCGTTTTTCTGCGGTCGTGAGTAACGATCCTCTTCGCGGAAGCACGAACGGAGTGGTGGTTCTCCTTAAGTTGCAGGCGCAGCAATCGGTAACGATGTGGGTGGGGTGGGTTTCCTCCTTGACGAGTCGAGGCCGTCGTGGGGGTTAGAGGTTAGGGTTAGAAGCCGCAACAAAGAACCCTTTCGAGGAGTGAATGGTGGCAGCGATGAGTGAAATGATGATAGCAAATATTCAAAGAAATCAAAACGAAAAGGAGGGAAAGTGAGCACAGGCATGCAAGAGGGAATTAAAAATGACAGATGAAAAGGACAGATGAAAAGGTCTCTTATATAGCAGTGCGAAAATGAAAAGGAGGAAGATGGAATTAAAAAATGACATATAACAATACACATCGGTTAATCAAAAACCGGTTATAAGGTTTTACACATCGGTTATTAATAAAACCGATGTTAAAAGTTATAATTTCCATAAATTTTTTATTCGTTTTTCCACATCGGTTTTTAAAAAACCGATGTTAAAATATACACATTTTCACATCAGTTATGACAAAACCGATTTGTTAAATTATGCATTTTTAAATTTTTTATTTTTGGTTCAATTTTCAACATCGGGTTTTTAGAAACCGATGTTAAAAACTTTATAACATCGGTTTAATAAAAAACCGATGTGAAAAATTTTCAATTTAATTTCAAAAATGCCACTGTCTCCTTTTTCACATCGGTTTTCTGAAAACCGATACTAAAACCCCGATGTTAAAAGTATATTTTGCACTAGTAGAGTCATAAGGTTGTTGAAATGGCATAACAGAAGAGGATGCAAAACTGATATGGGAAGAAAACCAAGTTCTTCATTTTCTAAATTCAGAAAAATTACAAAAAAAAAATGCTAGAATACTAGAGTACAACTGAATATATACTACAGGGAAGCAACTAGAAGATAACTTAGAGTACAAGCTAACAAACTAACTAACAAACTTAACTAACAAAAACTAACAAACCAACTAACTTAACCACCAGCTGGAATATCTGGAAAATATGCTGCAACATCCCCCCTCAAGCTGGAGTATGTATGTCCAACATGCCCAGCTTGGAATGAAGCAGTTGGAAAGGCCCTCTTGCCAATGGTTTGGTGAGGATGTCCGCAACCTGTGAATGAGTGGAAATGGGAAGAAGATGTAAAGCACCACTCTGTATCTTGTCATTGACTATGTGACAGTCAATTTCTATGTGTTTCGTGCGTTCATGAAATACGGGGTTGGCAGCAATGTGCAGAGCTGATTGATTATCACAAAACACTACAGTTGGTTCAGTGTTGGAGATGCCAAGATCCTGCAGTAAGTAAAGAAGACACTGAGCTTCACATGTTGCTTGGGCAAGTGCTCTATACTCTGCCTCAGATGAGGATCTAGACACAGTGGATTGCTTCTTACTTTTCCTAGAAATCAATGAAGCACCAAGGAAGAAGCAATAGCCTGTTATAGATCTTCTTGTGTCAGGACAAGTTCCCCAGTCAGAATCACTAAATCCTTTCAACTGAATTTCTGAATTTGATGGAAAGAAGAGACCTTGACCTGGTGAACCTTTGATATACCTCAAAATTCTAAGGGCTGCTTGATGATGCTCTACAGTTGGGGCATCTAGAAATTAACTTAAGCTGCTGGCAGCATATGAAATGTCGGGTCTTGTATGTGTCAAATACAATAGCCTTCCAATAAGTCTTCCGTAACCAGTAATGTCAGTGTGAGCATCTCCAGAATTTTTGTGAAGTTTGGACTTGCAATCCATTGGAGTAGTACTTGGTTTTGCTGCCAACAAACCCGTGTCTTGAAGTAAGTCTAGAGCACACTTTCTCAATGATAAGCTGATCCCTCTTTGTGATCTTGCAACTTCCAGTCCCAAAAAATACTTAAGAGCACCGAGGTCCTTGATGCTAAATCTGCTATCTAATAATTGTTTCATAGATTCAATTTCACCCAAGTCTGTGCCAGTTAGGACTAGATCATCTACATAAACCAGAATTGCTGTAAAACCAGAATTGACAGCTTTTGTGAACAATGAGTAATCTGATTTTGACTGAACATTACCTGAGCTGAGTAAAACTTCTGTTAACTTGGCATTCCATTGGCGGCTGGCTTGTCTAAGTCCATAGATCGACTTATCAAGTCTGCAGACTAGTGAGGGATCTGGGATCTTCAAGCCTGGAGGAGGGGACATGTAAACTTCTTCTTTCAGATCACCATGAAGAAATGTTGTGTTAACATCCAACTGATGCAAATTCCAGTTTTTAATGGTTGCAAGAGACAATAGAACTCTAATGGTTGTCATCTTTGCTCTTTGGATCAAGGTTTCGAGAAAATCAATGCCTTCAGTTTGACTGTATCCTTTTGCCACTAGCCTGGCTTTATGTCTTTCCACTGAGCCATCATCTTTGTGCTTTACCTTGAAGACCCATTTACAACCAATTGGTTGTTTCCCAGCAGGTAAGGGTGTGAGTGTCCATGTTTGGTTTCTTTCCAATGCCAAAAGTTCAGCATTAATAGCATTCTTCCAACAATCACGAATCACAGTTTCTGCATAGGTGTTAGGCTCAATGCTAGAGGTAATGGTTAAAGCAAAATGTTTATGGGATGGATACAGTTTATTGTATGAGAGAAAGTTGGAAATAGGATACCTGATCTTTGAGGAAGTAGGTGTGCAAGATGAGCTGGTCAGTGTGCAATGATAATCTCTCGAGTATGAGGGCCTTCTTCTGTTCCTACTGGACTGTCTGATGGGAGGTTGATGCACCATTTGATTTGTCTCGGGAGCTTGATGCATATCAGTATGTGCATTTGATGAGGGTGCAGAGTTATTGAGGTGATCATTTGAGGCAGTGTGAGGTGATGATGTATGGATATTTGTAGGATTGTGAACCTGATTTTGGAACTGTGGTGGTTCAAAAGGAAAGTCTAGAAATGTGTCCCTGATGTGAGTAGGCAGTATAGGTTCACAAGTCTGATCATTTGTCATGTTTTCATGAGAAGATGGTGCATATGGAAAAATTTCTTCATAGAAGTGCACATTCCTCAAAATCAAAGTCTCTCTACTTTTAAGATCAAATAGGACAAAGCCTTTAGTTCCTTGCTTGAAACCTAAGAAAATAGACTTTCTAGCTCTAGGGTCTAACTTTTTTCTGTGAGCTTGTAAGGTGCTAGCATAACTTAGACAACCAAAAACCTTTAATGAAGAAAGATCAGGATGCTTGTTGTGCAATGTGTGATATGGTGAATGGTTTTTCAAAGATGCTGAGGGTTGTCTATTTATCAGATATGTGGCATGTGAAACAGCAAAATTCCAAAAGCATTTTGGTAATGATGCTTGAAACAAGAGAGCTCTAGCCACCTCTAAAATGTGTTGGTGCTTCCTTTCCACTACCCCATTTTGTTGAGGGGTTTCAACACAGGTGGTTTGATGCTCAATCCCTCTGGATTGATAGAAATCGGAGAGCAAGAATTCTTTGCCATTATCTGATCTAATACATCTAACTTTTGTGTTGAACTGTGTTTCTGTCATACTTATGAAATTTTGTAAGTGCACTGATGCTTCTGCTTTTGTTTTCATTAAGACAAGCCAAGTATATCTAGAAAAATCATCAACTATTGTAAGAAAATATTTGTGGTCAAACATAGAAGGAATTGAAATGGGACCCCATATATCTACATGTATTATTTCAAAGGGAGAATCAGTCTTGCTAATTCTATTACAAAAAGGTAAATGTTTTTGTTTTGCCAAATGGCAAACTTCACAATGTTTATGGTTTTGTACAAAACTAATAGAAGGGTTTGTTTTTCTCATATGAACTAACTTCTCATGTGAAGGATGTCCAAGTCTTTGGTGCCAAAGAGGGATATCAGAAGCTGCAGTTTTGACAGCATTCACGGTGGGACAGGCAGAAACCAACACACTTGAAGGAGTCATTGCATACAGTCCCTGCTGAATCCTAGCTACACCAATCGTCCTCAAGGAACAGTTGTCCTTGATCTGGCACATTGAATCAGAAAAAATCAGTTTACAGGATAAGGCATCTATGAGCTTGGACACTGATATAAGATTGAAGTTAAAAGATGGAATGTATAAGACATTAGAAAGATAAAAATCATTGGAAAAGAAAAATGTGCCAGAGATGGCTGCTGTAACCTGATTACCATCTGGTAATCTAACAGGAATTGGTTTTATTTTCTTGAAAGTTTGGAATTCTGACAAGGAGTAACACACATGATCATTTGCTCCTGTGTCAAGAATCCAGTATCTTGGTTTTGAAAAGTTATTCAAGGCACATATAGTACCTGATGGTCTATGAATGGAATGATTTGGTTTAGAGGTTATCTGATTGGTTGCATGAAGCTGTGATTGAGATGATTGTTGCAACAAAGCCATTAAAGCCTTGTGTTGGTCAGAGGTTACGGTCAAGCCTGAACCCTCACTCCTTTCCTTTTGAGAATAATGCGTGTGGTGAGATACTATGCTTCTGTCATCATCTTCAGAAGACGCATCTTCATCAATAATGTAATTGTTTACAGCACTTTTCTTGAAATAATTTGGAGGATATCCATGCTTTTTGTAGCATGTATCCACTGTATGACCAGAGTTGTGACAAAAAGTGCACATCTTTGTGCCACTTCTGCCTCCATTGGTTCTGCAAGAATGATATCTGCCACCTCTACCTCTAGACTTTCCTCTCCCTGTCTGACCTTGATCCCTAGTAGTGTCCAGGACCTTATGATCATCAAGAATATTTCCATTCATCCGCCTTTCTTGCTAAATTAGCATTGAAAAGACCTCATCAACATCAGGGAGAGGCTTCATAAGCATTATTTGTGACTTCACTGTAGCATATTGCTCATTTAATCCTTTGAGGAATCGAATCACATAATCTGTGTCTCTATAGGATTCTGCTGTAGCAAGAAGATTACAAGTACAAACTGCTTCGCATATACAAGAGGGAATTGGTCTATAATTTTGCATTTCTTGCCATAGACCCTTTAGTTGAGTAGAGTAAGATGTAATTGTTCTATCACCTTGTTTACACATGTATATTTCTTCTTGTAAATCAGAAATTCTAAAGATGTCTCCTTGATAATACCTTTTCTTTAATGCATTCCACACTTCATAGGCTGTGTCAATCCACAGAACAGTGTCAAGAATTGCAGGATCAATCAAATTGTGGAGCCAGGAGAGCACCATCGTGTTGCATTTATCCCATGGCACAAACATCACATCATTTGGCTCAGGCTTCAAAATTGTTTCATTGACGAAATCCAACTTGTTCTTTGATTTGAGGGCAATTGTCATTGATCGTGACCAGGTATGGAAATTGATGCCACTTTCTTGGAGGCGAGTCGAAACAAGAGAGCTTCCTGTGTTCTCATTCGGATTCACATAGTACACATTGAAAGGATCCATGACTGTGATTGCAGAATTGCAGAATCAGAGCCTAGGAATCTTTACAATTTCAAGAAACCAGAAGAATCAGGTTCAAGAAACCAGAAGAATCAGGGGAAAGAGATGAAGAAGAAAGAAAACTCAAGCAACAGAAAGCTGAGAAAGGAGAATCAATGGAGACAGATCAAGGTTCGCAGCAGAACTTGATCAACTGATACCATGTTGAAATGGCATAACAGAAGATGATGCAAAACTGATATAGGAAGAAAACCAAGTTATTCATTTTCTCAATTCAGAAAAATTACAAAAAAAAAATGCTAGAATACTAGAGTACAACTGAATATATACTACAGGGAAGCAATTAGAAGATAACTTAGAGTACAAGCTAACAAACTAACTAACAAACTTAACCAACAAACTAACAAACCAACTAACTTAACCACCAGCTGGAATATCTAGAAAATATGCTGCAACAAAGGTGGTTGGGGTGGGAAGTTAAGGAGTTGGGTGAGAAGGAGGTTGATGGTTCAAACCCCACCCACTAACAAAATACTAACGTTAATTAATTAACACACTAACATATAAGAAAAAAATTATAAATTGTACAATAGAAAAGAAAAGGCCTGATAGAAAGGAGTTTGGAGTAGTTAATCAATTCAAGTCCAACAGTGACAGACAGATAGCGACTTAGCGCATGATCCAAAATTTCTTTCCTCTCACTAAAACAAAACCCACTCCTTTGCCTTACGTTCCTTTATTAGTAAATAAACGCTTCAACGCTAAGCAACTCAGCTGCCAGTTCCAAACGACACCGTATCCACCCCCTTCTTTATATGTACATATATTCATTCTCTTTCTTCCAATTCACTCCATTCACCATTCCAATATTCCACCTCACACATGGCGCCACTCTCCGAATTCGCCAGCGTCACATTCATAATGATCATCATGATGTTCGCCGGAGACGCCGCCTCCAGGGACCTCCGCCCCTCCGATCACGGTCTCCTCTTCCAAAACTCCCCGCCGTCGCCGCCCAATTCCTCTACCGAGATGAGATCCTTCTTCAACTCCTCCCCAAGCTCCACTTCATCCGACGTGTCACTTCCCCATTCCACGGACTCCCTTCCTCCACCGCTGCCTCTCCCCCACGGCGGCGGCGGAGGAGGACGCTGGGGAGGAGCGTTAACGGTGGCCAGCTTGGTGTGCGGGATCACAGGTGTCATTCTGCTACTGGCTTCAGCTTTGCTTTATATCTTTACTGTTAAGAAGCCAAGAAACGGAAACCCCACATTAAACGATTCGTTTCGTCATATTATTAATAATAATGATAATGCCAACAAATTGCACTTTGTGCCAGCTGTAAACAATCTTTGAGTTTTTCTTTCTTTTTTTGTTGCTTTCTCTTAAATTTCCATTACTCTCTACTACACCACAGGTGAAGGGTGGTAGTTTGTGTAAATTGAGAATGCTGCTTTGTATTATTCTTTCATTATTCGGATTTCAAAAGTTATATTGTAAGTAATAAACGATCAATGTTTGTTAGAAAGTATACGTTAAATCTTTTGTTGTAGACTATGTGGCTTACCTAATATTTTGTCTCCGGTTACCACCCAACGTGATGTGGAGATCATAGTACATGGGACTTTATTTTTTAAACGATTTAAAAATGAATATATCATTGCTTATCACTTTAAATACAAAGTTCACTAGATGCTTGATCTTTAGTAAAATACTACCTGAGTCAATAATTGTTTTTGTTCCCCTATGGATAAATAATTAGTTTAATAGAAAGAGAGAAAGAAATTCACGGCTCAACACTTTTCAGTGAATCTATTCATTTTCATATCTAAATAACGTATCCATTATAGTAGTTGACTTCGATGTAGCTTCTAGAATTTTAATCACACAAATGCTTGTCACAACCTTTTCAACTCTTTCATCCCAATGGTTCAAGTCACTTGGTTAAAATTTACTGAAACTTCGGGCCTAGGCCCTCTTTGAATATAAAAAAAGAAAAAGAAAAAGAAAATAATGCTGAAACTTATTTACCAGTGAAACAAGTTTAAGAAAAAGTGAGTATTCTTTTTAATGAAAAAAAAAATCCTTTTAATTTTGTACCTATCTTAGGCAACAGAACGAAACATTTTGCAAGAAGGAACATTATAGCACCGATTTACCCCAATAGTTTTTATATTAGATATCATTTTATCCAGGACTTTTAAGATAATTATTATAAAAATCAAATATTTATAATGATATGACATAATTGATTGACAATATAAAACTATCATAATTAAATCAGCTTTATTACGCTTGTAAGTACTTTCTAAATTTGTAGGCAATTGTTTAGGACGATAATATTTACTGTAACGGATACTAAACTTCTGGCTTGTAATGGTAACCGTTTGAATAGCTGTTAAAGTTTCAGAACATCAATATTATATATGACAGAATATAAAGAGCAGCAAAATGAGATGAAAAGATTGGAAGTTGCAAATCACACAGTCCAAAAACCATAACACTTCGCTACGACTTATAGCATCTGTCAATTACAGCTTGCTACCCCCAAGGCCCCAACGACTTTTATAGCATCAGCTCACTTCTGTTTCTTCTCTCTCTTCCAAATAAAGTATTAGTAAAGTGCTGAAAAATGATTAAATAGGAAGAAAATATTTTTTCCCACATGAGGCATGCCACTTGGTATCAAAAGGAAAACATCAAATAGCACATATCCACGCAATGAGCTTTGTATTAAAGAAAGTACTAACAGCGTATAGTTTTGCATAAAACAACTGACATGCACACATGCAAACTGTCAATTACACGCATAAAAGTAAATATGTGGTTATCAACACATTTTACGTTCTCTCTTTCTTCAGTGTTTTTGTTTCTCCACTCTCCTCCGAATAAAATAAGAGTCTTGCTAACCTTAAGGATATAAAGGATTCCAAAGATAGAAAAATCATATTGAAAAGTATAGTTTTTAAATTTTCAAAGTACTAAATACATCATTTTTCAAAACAATTTTTCGATTTTTGATTCCTACCAATGCCGTAAGGACACTGGTTAGCATTTTTCATAAAATAATAGTAAGATACAAAGACAAGAGGAGTGATAGTTTGACACAAAAGTAGACATCAAACACTGGGACACCGTATTTGATGTGATATTTTGAACTAATGGATTAGAAAAAAATTAAGAGAAAATAATAAACAAATGTTGTATGGTATAAATGTATGTGTTGGGCACCAAAACTTGTCCAAATATCGTTAGTGCAAAGACAATGATTAGATAGGAAGCAAATATTATTTTTCACCACCCAAGGCATCGCACCTAGGATAAAAGGAAAACAAAAGAAAACACATGCACGCAATAAGATTTGGATTAGATAAAGTGCCGGCGCGTAGTTTTTGCATAAATCAATTGAAAAGTGTCGGCGAATGGTTTTTGCATAAACCAATTGGCATTTGCACACAGAAAAGCAAATCTGTGGTGATCAACATATATTAGCAAAATTATATGTTCTCTCCCTTTTTTCAGTGGAGAAAAAATTACCTAAGTTTCATCAAATGATTTACAGTAATAAATTAAATAGACAAAATGACAGAGATTTATTTATTCCTCTAGGATGACGAGCCAAACGTAGAAGAGAAAAAAGTACAGAGATTTCTTCAAGAGAATGGATAGATTAACAGTAGTTAAGTACCTATTGATCAAGAGGAATCCATTCGAGTTCTAAATCTAATTCTCCAGATTCAACGTTCTGGAGCTTGATTGACATCTCTTGTTTAACCTTACCTTCAACAATATTGACTGTGCTATCATCAATAAGAACATTGTCATGAGATTTCAGCCATTTTCCTATCTGCATATCACCAAACATTCCAGCATCTCCAAATGCCGTAGCAGATGTTATCAGGGGCTGAAGATCAATGTCCGCTTCTCCCATTATATCATCAGCGGAAAATGTGTCATGATCAAATACTTTCTGCAACGCAGACAGTTGATAAGATAAAGTGTCTTATTCTTAAACAGGAAAGAAACAAACAAAAACAACACACAGCTAAATGCATCAAATAATCATCCGAACACCCAACCCCCAAATGAGAACCCATAACTGTAATAAGGCTATGTTCAAGTCAATACGTATAATGTTAACTCATTTTTCTTCAATGATGCAGCTCTATATGATAGGATACACACAGAAGTCGTTTGTGTTATTTACAACATCAAAATTCAATCATACCAATTTCAGTGGTCCAAATTGCTCTGGAACAGACAGCATAAGTTCCTCATTCCAGACTGGATTCAAGTTACTCCTTATAACAGTTGTCTGCACGGTCTGTAGGCAATAGCAACAAATCAATGTCAGAAAGAAAATTATCAACTTTATTATTCCTCAACTATAAATGAAAGGTAAAGAGCAACAATTTTCCAATAATGTACGCTGACAGGAAGAATAACCAACCTGTTGGCCAAGATTCAAAACAACATATGGATCACTTGACTTTATATCTCTGACCGCCAAATTTGTGCCTTTAACCACTTTCACCTTCAACATTCCAATAAATTCTACCATACCTTCCTGTTGTTACCACCAATATCAGTCATACTCCAAGGAAATCACTCATGAGACAAACTGCATTGCCATTGCTGCCAAAGTAGTAAAGTTGGATGATGCAACATGCCCATCTCATCTATATTAAATTCTTTGATTAGAAGACTTTCATCTGGGTACAATAATGATCAACTCACTAGAAATCTAGCTCACAAAAAGATGCTTACTCAAAATATGGTCAAAACCCAATATTTCTCCCACACTCGTGACATCAAACTTCTACTAAATCATAAAGTTGATAGGATCTCATATGTGGACTTGGGTCCAAATGGGCCAATAGCTCAGCAGCCATCCAAGCCTATAACTTGGAGGGTCTATACTAGGAAAAATAAAAAGGGGAAAAGAATGAGTGCTGAGAGTGTGTTGCTGAGGTGGCAGAGAGAGAGAGAGTGATGAGAGCAGGGTGTGTGAGTGGCCTTCAGTTATAAGGGAGGTTGGAGGAGAGGAAAAAAGGCATGCAGATTTGTCTTTTGGAATTGGGAGTCGAGTGTATACGCTGACTTAGGCAGAGAGAGAACTTTCTCTTCTCTGAGGAGCTTTGCTATGGGGATTATAGGGGGAAACTCTTGTGATCATTCCTATTCAGTAAATAATACATTCATATTTTCTACTATACTATTCTGGGTTCCTATCAAAAGTAGTCAGATAACCAAAGGAATTAACACATACAATAAGATTACCATTTTCTGTGAACTACTAGTAGTTCGAAAACTATCCATAAAACTTTTGGAAGAACTTGATTGTAGACTGCTTTTTCCAGACACAATGCGCAAACTAGGTTTCAAAAATTCTTGAAACTCATACTTCGATCTGCAGTCAAAATAGTCACAATTGAAATGACAGTCAAGTTAATAGAGCATTCACTTGACTGGTTGAAAAGAACAGCAGTAAGTCAAGAAAATAAACGACTCAGCAAAAGTGTCAAACAAATATCAGAGAAAGAGAATCAACGACCTACAGCATTAGGCTACTTTATAATGATAAGAGATATAAGACTTTCAAAATGAATCAAATGATGCTAAGAACAGCAGACATACAGTGCATTGTTTATATGAAAACATGTCTAACCGTATAAACTTTGCACGCTGCTCATGGCTGGCATCTGGTCCGGGTTTTGTAAATCCTTCAGGAATATAAGCCTCATAAATTGAATTAGCAGAGGAGTTTCCCCCAACTTCAATCATTGCATCTATTTCATCATCTGACCATTCATCTAATGTCACAGACAAAACCTGAAAGTAAAAAAAAAAAAAAAAAAGTTCAGCATTTATTAGCCCACTGAAAACAAACAAGGTCACATCACATGATCCAATATCTTGTCAGCATAAAAGGAAAAAACAAAGGTTACAGCATAAAATCATATTTAACACACACTAGACCCAGTAAATATTAGAAAGGGGGGATTTAATGCAAGAGGTAGAATGATCATAATTATCAACCATTTTGCTAACGTGTGAAGAATGTTGAGGTTAGTCAAAGCTTTCAGGTTATTTGTTTTAGAATGCACTCTTGACATAAAACTTAACAGTCTAGGTTAGTTGTGCTTGAGCCGGAAAAAAAAAGCTTCACCCACAAAATGAAAAGTCATCTACACTGAAAGCAAGCTGCAATTGACATGACTTACTAATTTTCTTAAAATGCTCACCATACTTTTTGTAATGAATTCCAATTCAATGACTTTGGTTACAATAGCTAGTTTACTTCTCTTTGAACAAGGAGCTATACAATATGCCTTTGGCATTTTTCACTTATTACTGTAGGAACCTGTGTCAAGCAGTTGTATAGTTCGAACTGCTTTGAGATAAAATTCATCTACACCCTGAATCTAGTATTAAAGTTGACACATGGGCATTAAAATGAATTAATTTTTCACATATTATTATTCTTGATCATATTTATAAAAAATGAGCAAATTTTATCCCATTAACGTATAGTACAACAAAGATCACAACAAACAAAATAGTTAGTACAAGAATGAAGAAAAGGAAATAGCACAATGCTGCTGCCAAAGGGCAGTGCTATATTGAAAGTTTGTTATTAATAATAAAGAATATCGATATACCCACCTTCAGAAGTTAAGCATGGTAAGTCAGAACATCCACGAATATGTTTAAAATCATGAGTACAATTGACACAAGGAACGATGCCTTGTGATAATTCAAGTTACACACTGTTTTCCATTGATAACTGTCTTATGCATCTAACACGAGTAACTTCGTTTCTTTGAAATATGAGACAACCTGAGATCAGTTTACCTTTGATATATGAGTACCAAGGCTTCTGTGCACACCACAACATTTTAAGCATATAAAAACTCCTATATTGGCTGACCTGAAATGCAGTTGGAAAAAGTGAATTCACGATTTAAAAGAGTAATCTTCATGCCACATTTTTCATTATATTTTAGTATTTATTTCATGTACGTAGTTAGTTCCTACAGCTTAAAGGATGTCATATTCATTAACCATTCACCCAAAAAAAAAAAATTATCATAACACTCAAAGGTCAAGTTTTTGTATGATAATGGCCATTAATGTAAACCACAAACAAACATCGTGAGAGCAAAGGTGAATACACTTACGCCCATTTAGGATCTGGCGCATTACAATCAGCACAAAAGCGATTATCTTTTTGAAGCAATAAATCTTTCAATCTTCTTCTACCTGTAAAAGACCTGCCAATCATTCAACTTCTCAAGACAAACAAATGAAAATAGGTCTGCAATAACCCCCTCCCCACCTTTGATTTCTATTTCATAGGCATTCTAAAGAATCTTAAGATTCTATGCTTAAATTCTATCTCTTTAAGAGGCAAGCCAATCGATAGCCACACGGAATATTCCATAATAAAGTATGTGTGATTCTTAACCAGAGACAGTTGCCAGTCATAACCATGTAGTCATTTGCTGAAATCCCTTGAGAATATCATAAAGCTACATAAAAAGGTACCCTAAGAGAAGAGAGTCAGCAAAATCTTCTTGCCTCGTGCTTCTGTCAAGGGTAGGTGCAAATATAAGGAAAATGATAGATTTTTTTGCCAAAATTTTTGATAGATCAGTTAGCAGGCATATTTACTCTTGGATGCATGAGTAGACAATTGATCCCCGCCAATTTATTTTATGTAACAACCACCGTGGAATCTAGCTGATTCTGTCGAAATTCTGATTCATTTTTTTTTCTGGCTATATAGTCCTACTCAATACAAAAACTCATAAGGGAGCATGGAATTGCAAGAACTTCTAAATGGACCAGATAAAAACTCTAAAAAAGTTTAAGCCATTACAGGAGATATCATTTTTATAGTGTATTCTATGAAGCACCGACTCTGACACGGACACCGCGACACGACACAGACATCGCGAAGCGGCTAATGTCCAAAACATAGGATACCATGACACCGCTTATATATATATATATATATATATATATATATATATATATATTCACCTTCTAAAAACAAAGTTGTTAAGCTTTACACTTTTCATAATGACCCTCACAAAAAGAATACTAAGGCTAAGAGGGATCGTTTCACAATGCAATTCTTACAAAAATAATCTCAAGATAAGAAGATGAATCATGTTTTATAAAACAACTAGTTAGGTCTTATGGTAACGAGTCTCCAAAAAATGCTAAGAGGCATTATTTTGTTGTCTCAAAAAGTAAAATATCTAATTTGGGGTTGGTGACCCATGACCTTTTTAGAAAATATTAGTTTCAAAAATATTTAGGATTGGTGTCCCATGGCCTTTTTAGAAAATATTTGTTTCAAAAATATTTAGGATTGATGTCCCATGATCTCGAAATGCTAAGTTGACTTTAAATATATATATTTTTTAATGATAGGAGTGTCCGAGAAGTATTCAAACCGTACTCGAGAAGTGTCTGAGAGGTGTCCAAGCCGAAAAAAAATATTTTTTAATTGTGACACCACAAAAGGGTGTCTGACACGTGTCCAAGGCGTGTCCGAGAAGTGTCGGTGTTCGAGGCGTGTCCGACACGCGACACGGCACTTCGAAGAGGTGTCCGTGCTTGTATTATATTAGGATAGACCACCAGTAGAATGTTGCTACTTGTTTTGAGGCAACTATGATATTCTCTCAGTCGATACCTCATTAATATATATTGTGAAATTAAGTATCATAAGATTACCTGAGGTAGGCCTCCCAAGGTAATTATTCACTGACATGCTTAAAGCCCACAATCATCCAGGTTGTTACCTCTATAATAGTCAAGCAAAACAACCTGGAAAGGAAGAAAGAACTATATGTTTGAGCAAAGTTATTTTCACAGATAACCGAAACTGAAAACCTCACGAAATCCTGTGATTACAAAACTTCTCCACTCTATCAATTCTTACACCTTAAAAACAAAAGAAGATTTGGATAATTATACGATCAATAGAAAATAATTCCAGCTGAAAATAGTCTAACAGTAAAGTACTCCGAAGAAGAAAAAAAGCAAAAAAATAAAATAAAATGATATGCATAACCCTAGCTACCACAATCTGTTTTCCGCAACAGCCAAACATCAAATTCGAGACATGTTTACTTGCAACAAATTGGATAATGATGCGATCAGTAATTATGACAAACCTATGTGATTGGTCAAACTGTCAAAAATAATGGATTTATGGATAGTAATCAAAATTCCATAGAGGAAGATAAAATTCAAAGGTTACATTTGCATGAAAGGAATCTTATAATTAGGCAATCAACGACATCGAAAATAAAATAAAGAAAGAGAAATTGATAATCATGCGAGTGTGGGATTGAGATCAGAATGACGGAGTAAAGAAAAGAGAAGGGAGAAAGTAGTTACCTACCTCGATGAATGAAGGAATTCAAATGGCGGAGTTTGAAATCCAGACAGAAAAAACAATTAGATATGCGAGGAGGGTGGTCACTCCACGCTGTTTTTGATGTCCCACATGCTATCTTCGATAACAATTAATTATTCAATATACAAAGCAAATAAAATAAGGTTAAAGTAATATTTTGATCCATATACCTGACATGAATTTTCAGTTTGGTCCCTATAAATAAAAAGTTATTAAAATGGTCCCTATACCCCATTTGGTCCCTGCCGTACAAAATTCTAGGGACTGATTTGATAATTTTTTGCTCGTATAGGGACCAAACGGGTAACGTATAGAGACCAAATGGAGACTATCTGTATATATAGGGACCATTTTAATAATTTTTTATGTATAAGGACCAAATCGAGACTTCGTGTCAGGTGTAGGGACCAAAATATTACTTTAACCATAAAATAATAAAGGTTAAATTATATTTTTGGTCTCCAAATTATAATTAAATGTTCAATTTGATCCCAAGTTTTAAAAGTGTTGATTTTGATCCTCTAGTTCGTTAATTTTGTTCAACTTAGTCCTTTCGTTAACTGAAGCTGCAAATGGCGTTAGTTTCATCCAAGCTAGCAGTTAATTCATTCGATGTGGCGTCTTGGACCTTCCACTGTGGATATGACCGTTGGGGGTGGTCTTCTTCTTCCCCAATTTAAGACCTATGACACAATTAGGGTTCCTGCACCAAAAATCCCCAAATCCTATCGTACGATTCGCACATTGTGAGTGGAAATGTCTGAGTTCCAATCTTCCTCCAGTACTCGTCCATCTATTCCTAGTTTGAACTTTAATAGGAACTAGTCTCTGTTATGGCTGACTTGTTTGATGTGGCAATCCATTATGGGGGTACTTCTCTAATAGGTCCAAGTTAGAATACACTGGACTTGTGTCTACTTGGAAATGTGACCCGGATAAATGGAGTTACTTTGAGATACATGGTATTTTGAGGGAAATGTGATACCCTTCTATTCCGAGCATATGGTATTTTGATGAGGGAGAGGATATTGAAAAGGGAATGAAGTTATTATTTGATGATGAGGGTGTAATGGATATGGAGAATGTAGCAAAGGTGCATGGACAAGTTAGGCTGTTTGTTTTGCATCCAATTAGCCAGTCAGATGTAGTGAAAGTGGCACCTAGGTATGATGGGCCTGTTGAGGAGGAGTCAGTGAATGACAATGAGGTAGCTGTTGAAAATGGGCCTGAGGTTGATGGGCGAGCTGATGTTAATAAAGGGACTATTGGTGATGGGCTAGCTGTTGTTGGAGCAAATGAAGCAGGCCCAAGTGTGAAAGGAAGGAGGCACATGGGCACCAAAAGGAAAGTGGCCCAAATGGTTGATGAGGCAGCAGATGAGATCAGTCATCATGAAGGTAATATTGATGTTGCTGAAGTTGCTAAGGAGACTGAAACTGAAGATGAAGATGTCAATAGTGATGAAACTGATGGTGAAGACAGTGCCATGGACATAAGGTTTGATGATTCAGAGGAAGAAAATGATGGAGATGACATGTTTAATCAACCAGCTCCACCTGTGCAAAACAATGTCCATGAGTTTGAGGGGATTTTGCAAGATGAGGGTGCTGCAGCTATGGATGAGACCCCTGCGGCCATGGATGAGCCTCCTTCCCCTGCAGCCACAGAGAAGGTTAAAAGAAAAAGGGGTAGGCCAAGGAAGTCTACAATTCCACCACATGAGCATGAGCAAGGTCCTGAAGAATCAACAGATGAGTATGTATCTGAGGAGTTGGAGAGTGATGAAGGCAGTGAAGATGACATATGTAGAAGGCCTAAGTTCCCTATGTTCAGGATGCCAAAAAAATGGCTGATTACAAATGGGAAGTGGGAACATACTTTGTTTCAAAACAACAGTTTAAAGAGGCCATTACCACATATGTAGTACACTCGGGGAGAAATCTGACAATTAAGAAAAATGACAAGGTTAATTAGGATGAGGGTGTTGTGCAAGGGAGGTTGTACATGGAGGGCTTATTGTGCCAAAGTACCAACTGAAGACGCATGGCAACTGAGAAAAGTGTTTGATAAGCATACTTGTAGCAGAGCAAAGAATGTAGTTGCAGGAAATGGATGTTGACTAGCATCCCTTGCTGTCATGCCATCACCTGCATGAAATACATGAACCTGGAACCTGCTGACTATATCCTTGCATATTTCCGGAAGGAAATGTATGAAGCTGTCTATGCACCCTTGATCTACCCTGCAAATGGAGAGCACTTATGGGAAAGAACTGAGTTCACTGATGTGCAGTCCCCCACCTCACAAGAAGATGCCGGGAAGACCAAAGAAAATAAGGATAAAGGAACCAGAGGAGCTGAAGAAGGATGACACAGAAATGAGGAGACATGGAAGGTCCAAGAGGTGCAGCAGGTGCCTACAATATGGACATAATAAAATGACTTGCAAGATGCCACCACCTCCAACTGAAACAGACCAGACAGCACCTCCAACCAAACCAACACTGCACCTCCAACCAACAATGCACCTCCACCTCCCACCATACTTACCCAGCCAACACCACCTCCCCCTGCACTTACCTAGCCAACACCACCTCCCACTGCCACTGCACCTATCCAACAAACTGCTCCAAACCAGCCATCTGCGCCAATCACAACAGCTGCTGCAAGAAACAAAAAATGGGGGAAACAAGCCAATACTCATGCTAGCAATCCAACAGCACCTCCCACAAATGCACCTGCATCTTCCAAGCCTATCACTACTGCAACTGGTACAAGTGGAGGAAATATGGCTGCTGCAATTGGGAGACAAACGAGGCAGAAGCTGAAAACAAGAAGGGCACCGGTTTGGAAGCCGTGATGAAGAAACATTTACTGTTTTAGGATATAGTTAACTTATTTTGATGACAGTTGTAATTGGGTTTTTTTTTGTTTTGTTGGGGGATAAACTGATGTTATGAAGTATAATGTTTTGGTGACAGCTGTGAAGTGTAATTTTTTTTTATAACAGTTGCAATCTAATGTTTTGGTTAAGTAATTACCAATGAAAGATGTTTAAGTTGATCTAATGTTGATTACATATATTTCATTACTCTTGATTCCAAATATTTGGTAGGTGCTTGAAAAAAAAGCTAAAATATTATGTGCCATTGAATGAAATAACTTCATTGAATTCAAACAAGAGGTACAAACAAGCTGTAGTGAAAATACATTAACATCTACTTCTTCCCACTCAAAATACAAATACAACTTCTTCCCATCATACCTTGACAACTATTTTTCCTAAACAAAGTAACCTAGAACTCCTAAATACACTTACTAAGCTGTAAAAACTAATTCAAAAACATATGCTTCCCATCTCTGCCTCCTAGCTTCCATAGCAGTGACATGAAGATAACATTTGTAACACCCACCCCCTAGGGTATTATTACGTAACACATGTGGAAGTAAATTAAAAGATAATTTGCTGGTTGCTTTCGGAAAATTGTTTTCTTTTAAGTCAAAAAACTGGGGTATAAAATTTTTCTTTAAGGATAACTCTGAAATCCATCATACATACATTTAAAACGTAAAGTCACATTCGTACCAAAGTTACCATGACATACAACATTTCTATAAGTTTCCATTTTCGAAAGAAAAATTTTAAACTACGGATGGATGTATGTAACACTACATTCACCAACCTCTTTAGATATACAACCCAACTCATACTCCTAAGCTGGTCATTCTATCAAATATTCATTGGAGAGACCCCCAATCAGAATACTTTCCCAACCTCTAACACTAGGTCTTCAAGTGACTTAGAAAGACTCCTCTACAACATCGGTACTAGAGTACCAAGGTACTACAGCAAGACCCGAAGAAACATGATATAACTGTAAGAGTGAGACACCGGCAAATGGATATATCATACAACAACCATATACATGATACATACAACACATTGGCATATTAGCATTTAAGCATCATTCATAGATAAAACAACAAGTGTTATATCAGTGGGTCTCATACCCGAATCAATCAATCTTATAAAGATAATGCATGACACTTCTATCATCAGGCTCTAATCTTAATCTCATGAGATTCCATCACCATTTTATCATTAAGAAAGAAAGAGTTGACTAGGCTCATACGCCCCGTTTGGCAAGTTGTCTCCGTCACCTCATGCGCCTGGATCAACATCATCACGAATCCCTTATAACGGCCATTCGGATGTATATCTCATCGAATACCACATTGTAAGCGGGTATTCAGATAACTCAAGCACGTCTGCTAAGGGAAAATGCATATGAATAAAAGACTTTTCATTATCGAGACTTTTCTTTGTGTTCATTCTTTTCCGTTGTCGAAGCCCAAAGCTAATGACTATTCATAATTTTCATTACTTGAAAATCAATAACACAGGACTTTTCATTGTCGAGTGCTCAATCACAACACCTTAAACCGAGGCCGCAGTCCAAGGTTGTGGTCGTAGAAACAATTATAATTTTATCCATGTTTTATTTCAACATGATAAGGACTCATAGCACATAACAACGAAATTAGGACACACGGTCCTCAATTCCAAAATTAGGAATCCTAGCCCATAATATCACGATTAAGACCCTTGGTCCATAATTCTTGACACGGATCCCAGATCACGTGCATAAACTGAATGCTAGAGGCGACGTCTCGCGAACTAACATTCTCTTTCACATGTGTTTACTTTTAGCTCAGTGAAAATCAAAAACCAAAACAAAACCTCGATCACTTATCCAAGTAACCGGAACGTTTATAAATTATTTAGGAGAAAATATTTTCCTTTACAAAGTCTTTTATAAAGTCAAATATTTTCAAAGGGGTTTTTCCTTCATGAAACACATAGTTCGAAAAATGTTTTCTCTCGTACCAACTTTGGATCATAAAAGGTAGTTTCTATTGTCTTAAAAACATGTCAACTTTTCTTTTCAAAATAAGAATCTCATTTTCTTGAAGTAAGCGTTTTAAACAAGGAACTTTTATAAATGAAACCAATACTTTCAAAGTTCTATTCAAGGCTTATTAAGGCTTTTAATCCTTTATAATCATTGTGCACAGACTCAAGTCCAGCTTCTCAAACTTCAATCAACAGTAATATATTCTCAACAATAATATCACAGTTAACGACAGTTCATCACATATATATAATTCATAACACTTTAAAGTAAGTAACGTTCAACTTCAAGTAATAACCACAATTGTTCAAGTAAACAAGTTATTCAAGAATTGGCTCAATATCACAATAATATTCAAATCACTCAAGTAAACACATACACACATGCATATAGTCATTGAATATCCCTAGGCAATCCCCTCTTACCTTCCGTGAAGGTAAGGAGATTAGATGCTCGAAGAGGTATGTCACGAACGTCCTCGTTTCCTCCGCGATGGAAGTCTAAGGTTATGAACACAAAATCACAAGTTAAAATCAAACAAGAACACTAAACCACAAGGTATAGGTTCGGCCAAGACGAGTTCTTAGGGTTAGAGGTTCCCGAAAATTATACAACTCATGGATTTATGATCCTTAAGTGTTAATAGTTCATAAACAATGATCATTTAACAAAGTTGAATTAAAATTCCACTAAGTTAAAAACATAGGGCATTCGGCCAAGGCTAGTAAAATAGGCTAGCATTCACTAAACTTTCCAATTTCTTAGGTTTAGCATCCATATGTGTTAAGGAGCTCAAAACCATGATCATTTTGGAAAAATAAGAACAAGGTATCCTAGGTTCATAACCTTCTAGGTTCGGCCTTCATAGGATTTATAGGCTAGAGATCTTTAAACTTTTCAATCTCTTAGACTTAGCATCCAAATATCTTATGGAGCTCAAGTTCATGATCATCTTGGAAAAATGAAAATAACACATACTAGCTTTAATAACATAAAATAAACAAGTTATAAATCCTTAAACTTTCCAATCTCTTAGACTCAGCATCCAAATATCTTATGGAGCTCAAGTCCATGATCATCTTGGAAAAATGAAAGTAACACATACTAGCTTTCATAATATAAAATAAACAAGTTATAAATCCTTAAACTTTCCAATCTCTTAGACTTAGCATCCAAATATGTTATGGAGCTCAAGTCCATGATCATCTTGGAAAAATGAAAGTAACACATACTAGCTTTAATAACATAAAATAAACAAGTTATTAAGAGTTCTAAATCCATGATCAATACTTGGAAAGTTAAAACATAATATCATAGGCCTACTTATTCATATTTTTTGGCCATCATAGGAACAAGCTATCAAAACTTCCAAGATTTATAGATTCAATATCAAGGGATAGTTAGAAACTCAAACACATGATCATATTCCAAAAGTTGAAACAAAAACTTCCTAGATCACAAATGCAAGCATTCGGCCTTCATTGGAAGAGATGGATAGAGATTTTTGTTTTAGACAACCTCTTAGTATATGAAAATATAAGTTAATACAAGACTATAGAAAGTGGTTTCAACTCAAAAGGAGTTTTCTACCATTTTAGAGAGATTTTAGAAGTTTAAAGCATATAAAGAACACAAAGTAAACTAAGAAATAAAAGATGAAACTTGCAAAAAGATTTATATGAGAGCATTACCCTTAGTATAAGGAAGAACTTTAATAAATAACTTTAATGAAGAACTTAAGTAGAAAAGATGAATAAAAACTAAAGCTTTAAGAGCTTGAACTTTTAGAAGAAAGGAAGAAGATGAACTTTAATGGAGGTTGAAGGAGGAAGATGATGAAGTGAAAATTAAAGGGTATATATAGAGAGGGGAGAGAGTGGAACTAAATTGAGGAGAGAGGAATGATCTTGGAGAGCAAGTTTTGACCTTGTGCCTTGTTTGGTTCGAGAAAAGAGAGAAAAATTGGTTTTTAGAATATAATATGTTATATTTCAAAAAGTGTCACCATGACCACTTTTTAGGAGGTAGCTTAAGTCATACCTCTAGCGAGTCACCTCAAGCCTTTTATGTCTCCTATTCTGCTCCATTTTGTACCCGGTTGCATTTCCGATCGTAATTCTTCCGACGTTTTCACCCGAATAAAATATTTATATTATTTTTGAACGGAAATTTTCAAAAAATCCAAAGTTGAAGGAAACATAATAAAAACACTAACTGTCTCTTTCACGGGTCAAAATTAGGTTTTTTGCACCGTAAACTTGTACCGGCAGTGAAAACGCGGATCGACTTCCGTCTGAATTTTCAACCGAAGTTTTTACTGTAACTTCATATGATATAACAACACAAGAAAATGACTTTAGTTTAATTAAAATCATCCTCTGAGTTTAATCTAAAATAAACACATTTAAATATGTATTTACTGCTACAGAAAGCATAGGAAAAACAGGCTGTTACAACATGTAGCAGGAACATAAATGCTGTCAGAATAATGAAGCACAGCAACCAAAGTTTGGTCCTTTTCAGAGAGCTCTGCATACTCATCATCTTTCTCCTTTATCTAACAAACATTACATCTATGTCTTCACCTATTTCCTCATAATACCAGAGAAAGAAGTTGCATCCACTCTTATCATTTCCCCTCTTCTGATTTCAAAAAAGGAAAACAACACATTAAGAAGTTACAAAATAACCCATTTGTTTCAGACATAAACCGAATTTAAGCCATAAATGATGAGTGTGATTCCACCTCATATTTCATTGACACTTTGCATGCATTTTCATATAGTTTAGGCATTTCTAATTTGATTTTAGTTAGTTTTTACCTTGGAACGGGTAAGGAGGTTTTGTGGTGTTGTTGTGCAGGAATTAAGGATTAAAATGCACAAGATTAACCATGATGGAGCTTGCATGAAGATGGAGCTTGAAAAGTGAAGAAAATGAGCCAAACAGAGCCCATCACGACCTAGCCGTGATAGCCATCACCGCCATGATCGAGTAGAGCTGAAAAGAAAGAATGGAAAAGTCAGAGCCCATCACGGCTAGGTCGTGATGCCCATCACGGCCGTGATGCCCATCACGGCCGTGATATGTCAACTGAACCAGACCCTCACAGGCAGAACTGATCACGGCCTAGCCGTGATGGTGGTCACGACCGTGACAGACCAACCAGTGAAGCAACCTCCAAGGCTGAATCCGTCACGGCCTGGCCGTGATGGCCATCACTGTCGTGACGTGCAATATATGGATCTTCAGAAACTGATTTGATCTGAATTTGTGATTGCTTGGGATTCAAGTTACCCTAATCTATAAATAGAGCACTTAAGCTCGAAAATATGGGATTTTTTAGGGACTTTTGGGCTGCTACTCCTAGGCAAAAATTAGGATTTCTCTCCTCCTTCTTCTTCTCCTCTCTTTGGTTTTCTTTCATGTTTTTGTTAATCAAGCTTGTCATAACCATGGCCATGCTTGAGTAGTAGTTTTATTTCTAGGGATTGGGGCTATGCCCAAGATCTGTTTTATGTTATGAATTGATGTTTTCCCTTTGTTAATTTCGATTTTGCTTTCGATTTGGTTTCTATCGCATGAATTACTTGTGAATCTGGTGCGCACTTATTTGCATGTCATAGATACTCTAAGGAGGAACCTAGCGGTGAACTTAGGTATCGGATCTATAGTAATCAAACTTAGGACTTAAATCACGAGAGTTAAAAGCGGTCCTTCGAGGGTTCACGAATTGTCACAGAACTTAAAGGGTTCAATTTAAATTCAATTACCACGAGAGTAGGGGTTGGTTTAATTGGGCACGGTTTTTGTAACCCGAGAGGGCATTAACTTATTAAGGATAAATTCGCCTTCAAAGCAATTTTGGTAATTAACAAGGGGTAGTCAATTTGGTAACACGAACAATCTTGTTGGTAACCCAATTCCTAGGAATCCCTTTTGATCTGAAAAACCCCTAATTGATTTACTTTCCTGTTTTAATTGATTGCGTTCTTAAATATCTGATTTTCTAAGTTATTTCTTATTACAAAAATCAAATCTTTTCAAAATCCTTTTTTTTATATAGTCCAGTTTAACATGATTTAATAATTAATTGTTATTTGAGATCACGGTCTCTGAGGGATCGATCTTTTTATTACTTGGCGACGAATCCAGTACACTTGCCGGAATCCACGCTATCAATAAACAAGACATACCTTGTATTATTTGCATCCCCAAAATATTTTCCCATAGTCTTTATCAGTGTACGCGGTTTTTACAACCGCATTCATCTCACAGTAGCACATAGGAGCCCACCTGATGATTTCACTTCCCTGATATGCACAAGAATCCGTGGACGAACTAGGAATAGATAGAAGAGTACTGGAGGAAGATTGGAACTCAGACATTTCCACTCTCAATGTGCGAATCGTGCGATAGGATTTGGGGATTTTTGGTGCAGGAACCCTAATTGTGTCCTAGGTCTTAAATTGGGGAAGAAAAAGACCACCCCCAACGGTCATATCCACAGTGGAAGGTCCAAGATGCCACATCGAATGAATTAACTGCTAGCTTGGATGAAACTAACGCCGTTTGCAACTTTAGTTAACGGAAGGACTAAGTTGAACAAAATTAATGAATTAGGGGACCAAAATGAACACTTTTAAAACTTGGGGACCAAATTGAACATTTAATTATAATTTGGGGACCAAAAGTGTAATTTATCCAATACTAAAATATAGAGTTATGTTATTTGAATATTAAAATTTGTACATCTTACATGACATCTCGAACATACAATAAGAAATAAAGGGGACACCTTCATTCTGGTGTGTTCAAAAAACATGGCTGTAAAATATCTTTTTTTGGTCTTGCTAATAGATGCCCTAAGGATATTGGTCAAGAAACCCACGAAAAGAAAAAATTGTATTGAAAAACTAAGTGTAACACTTTTCAAAATGCTAAATACAACATTTCCTATACAAGTTTTCATTTCTCGGTTCCTTAAACAATGTCCTAAGAGCATTCTCAATGGGAGTTGTTTATGAAGTTCTGAAATCTATGTGACAAATAAGGAATCATTATTTATTTATTTTCTCCATTGGAGTTAATCTATGTGGCAATATGGGTTGCTTAAAATAAGGCATGGTTGCTTACTGCGAAACCCATCCTTGTTGTACAGGATATTAGAAAGTTGAATTTTTCTTTAGTTGAGATTAAAAAAAAGGATTTAAAGAAAATAAATTTTGGAAGAAATAATAATATTTTAATGTCTAACAAATAAAGTTTAAGGAGGAAGGAGAAAATAACTAACAAAAGGAGGACCAAGTAGAAAATTTAATTCCTTTTAATAGGATTGGCAAGGAGTGGTGCTTCTCCCAACTCATTTTCACGTTGAGCTCTTAGAAAGGAGAAAAGAAATAGAAAGAAAAAGAGAAAGAGAAGAGAAAAGAGGGGGAAAAAAAGGGGGAAACCATGGTAGCTAGGGCAATGAAGAAGGATCTTGGTAAGTTTCTTCTTCATTTTCTCTTATCCTCCATTATGTTATTCCTCCCCTCATGTTCTCTTCTCTCTTCCATGGCAGAAAGGATCTTGAAGAATTTTTGTTTTCCCAAAAATCCTAGGGTTTGAGCAACCTTAAGGTAAGGGCTCTAACCTTCTTGAAATTTGGAACATTGAGTTTATTGAATACCTACCATGGGAGGGATTTGTTTGTATGCTATTTTCTTTTGTTTTCTCCTTTGAGTTTTCTTGTTCTCATGTTTGTACGTGTGTAAGAGAGGTGGAGCTGAGTTGGTAAGTTCTAGAGTTTGATGTGAATCAAGTTGTGTTTATTTCTGTTATCATTGTTGGGTGGTTATATTTGTTTGATGAATATTATGATAGAATCACTTCATATATTTCTTTGGATAATAACTAATGCATCTAAGCAGTGGATCAATGGATCCAACTAAAGAAATAGTCGAATTGGTAGGATTGAACTGTGTAGATGAAAAAGGTCATTTATTCAATTCTTGGTGGTGATCCATCACTTGTGGATTGATAGGCAACAGATTATAGGCTTACATGGATTGTGGTGTGTCCAACCTTGGTGGTGAAGCTACGTATCCATCTCTTGGATATCTTCTAGTCCAATAAGGAACAATAAAACAATGGAGTTTACTTCATTTTCAAGGGTCTTGAGTCTTATTATCAAAGGTACCACTTAGCTAGGCTTTGTTACTTTAAAAAGTGATGCTTAAGCACCAACTAATTAAGAAAAGAAATGGTTTGAAGTGGATTAGTGGTTGCATAAAGTTTAGGATTTTTAAGCCAAAATAATTTAGATTTTGGATTACTCTTTGTACTAATATTATTGCACAGCAAGTAGCAGCAGTTGTTTCACAATTTGTGTGAAATTGTGTTGGCCTATTGGCGAATTACTCGGACTCCAAGTTCTATGTGGTATGGGCTCAAAGCTATGATATGGTCTAATTCGGTAACACTTAAGTTAGAACTTTGTTTAAATTAAGATTTAGTACTCTAACAAGCAAGCATCGTTTTCACACAGTGATTTGGCTTGATAGCAAGCACTTTATTATATAGTCTGTGAGCAATGGATCAGCTGTCAAATAATTGAAATTTCTATTTTCAACTTACTTTTGAGACTTTGAAAGAAGAAGAAGAAAATGAACAAAAGCATTGTGGAAATATGACTTAGTTGTTGGAGCTATGCTCTGAGATATGGCTTAACACTGACCATAGAGCCATTGACATAAGAACCCTCTCCCAGGGGTGCAAGTTTGATTTATCTCTTGTGTTTTCATTTAACAATAATTAATGAATTATCAATAATATAATTGTTATTTGTTATGTATGAGCAAGAGGTTCTATACAATGTGGAGGTTCCTCAAAGATTTAGTTTGTTCAAAGGTGATGAAGTTATGCTTACGAGTTATGTAAAAATGCTTATAAATTGTGAACATATGAAGTTGAGGTATTTGATTTAGATTAGACTAATGTGATGATATGGATATCTACCATCTTCAAAAGGGTGAAAGCTAGGATTTTGCTGCATAATTGGTTCAGTAACAGCGTGTAGTGTATGATGCATAACTTTTTTTATACTAATATGAATTAAGTGAAATTGGACTCATTTGAAAGGTAAGACCTTGAACTATATTTATTAAAAAAAATTAGAATTTTTGGATCACTAGTTTGATGCCAGTTTTATTTTGAAATTAAGGTCCGCAATATGTTATACTAAACAATCAGCATTGCAGACTGTGTAACTCCCTCCAGAGATGTCCAAATCGCATAAACTTGGACTCTTCAGAAAGCTAACATCCTAACCTAGGTCTGGGAAAAATTTCAGACCTTTTGGTCAAACAAATTGTTATAGTTTTACGTCTTAATAGGGACCACTACTGCAGGACTCTGCCTCTAGACAACCTGTATTGCAGTCCCAATCACTTTTGCTATAGATCTTTAAATTCAGTAAAATTGGTCTTTTTAGAAAACTAACATCATAATATACATACTATAAAAATTTCATGGTTTTTGACTCATTGATCAATTCTCAGTTGTCATTTGAAAGCAAGTTGGTTCTTTAGAACATTAGTATTGGACAACTTGTTGTTCTAGATGTGCTCTTTCCATGTTTTTGAGGCAAAACCCAAGAAGTATACTTAATGTGTAAGTCTAAATTGATATATGATTGAGTTATGATGATAATATTGTGCATGAGGTTATTACTCTTGAATAGGGAATATCGATTTTAGTTGTGGTTAAGGTGTTTATCTATCATGTATACATTTAATCTTATTGAATACTTATATATTTAACTCTATGGTTTGACGTCCTTACTGAGTTTATTTAACTCACTTCCTCTTAGTGTTTTAGACACAGGTGTGGAAGCCACTGGACCATCTCGAGCTATCCAACTCCTATATGTGGAATTAGAGAGTCATGCCGCGACCTCCGAGCATACATTTATTTGTTTATTGAAATTATAGCATTTTAATGAGAGGGTTCGGTTTATTGAGAAATGTTAATCTAAATCTTGTAAATTGAAAGGAACTTATCCTATGAGTTTTTCTTGTAAGTTTTCAACTTCGCTCTTATATTAAATAAATATAAACTTAATTGTAAACCTCTTTTCTTATTTACACTTATGACGAATAAGATTTGTGGAATTCCTTTTTGTTTTTACACATTCTGGATCAAGAGAAAGAGAGCAAGTGAATTTAGGAAAGGCTTCGAATTTGGGGATACACCCCTCTTCTGGCCGGTCACGGGCGCCATTTTTGGGTCGTGACACTTACGTAAGCAACTCCAAGGAAGATTTGGCTATGAATAAAAAATTAATTTTGCTTCAAATTTCAAGGACGAGTTGCTACTTTAAATTAAAACAAAATTAAGTGTAAATAAAAGTAAAAATAAAATGTAGGTTTCTCAAGGGTTGCTTAAATAGGGTACCATTAGAGTAAAAATATGATGGATTGCTTAAATATGATGTAGTATAGTGGGTCTCATTTAATGAGAGATAAGCAACCCAAAGTGGGTTGCTTAAATATTACCCATTGAAGATGCTCTAAGGGCATCTGTTAGCATTCTTCGTGTATATATATATATATATATATATATATATATATATATATATATATTATGAAATCATGAAATCAAGTTTTTTTAATTTTTTCCATATTAAATTTTTATTTTAGTTTTCTTAGTAAAGTACTGGTGAGTAAGGTTTCAAATGTTAATATTGTTTTTAAGTTTCTATTTTTTATTAAAATTTATTTTCAAAATGTGGTAGTTCTTTTTTTTTTTTAGGGAAATATGGTAGTTCACTCGTTACCAAGGATTGTTCAGATGATGAATTGGGATTGACATCTATCCTTTTCTCATGTGTTGAGAGAGGCTAATTCATGTTTCTTTTTTTTAGGGAAATATGGTAGTTCACTCGTTAGCAAGGATTGTCTAGTTCATGGATGATGAACTGGGATTGGCATATATCATTTTCTCATGTGTTGAGATTTGAGAAAGGCTAATTCATGTACGGATTGGTTGTCAAATTATTGTTTGTCCCTAGAATATGGGTTTCATAAGCTGGTTTCTCCTCCTGGTGGCTTCTACCGTGGAATAGTGCCTCAAGTGGTCCACGAGTGAAGCATTAACTTGACCCTCTATTGTATGTAAATGCGGTAGTGGTCGGTTTTTCTATTTCGCAAATAAACTTTTTTTTAACTTGTCTTATTTGCTGCTCGGTCCTCTCCCTCACCCCTCTTCTCTTACCTTTGTCACCTCTGCTCACACCTGCTAACGACCATATTATACTGCCAAAGTGCAAGCAAGAAGACAAGGTCAAATCCGGCAAGCGTCGTGGCACCATAAACGCGGTTCCGACGAGCTCCAGGTAAATCATCTGCAACCCATGTTTCTTTCCTCTGGGTTTTTCCTTTGATCTGTGATTATTTTGGGTTAGGGATTTGGGTATGAACATTTAGGGTTCCTTCAACACTATTCAAAATCTGAGATTTAGAGCTCTCCATCCCCCTCGTTGTTTTGATTTATCACCTCCATTTGGATTCGTCACTTTGATTTTTCTTTGTCACTCAAATTTTAAATATTGTTATTGTGTTCTTGATAATAGCAAGAAAATTTGGGAGATAGTTGGTGTTAAATATTGGGAATATTCTTTACCCTGTTTATTTTCTGATATTTGAGTAACTTTCATCATTAGTTATGCTAAAAATGGGTTTGGTGTATACCATACGTATAGCACATGTATAGGTTATGTATAGATTAGATAGACTTTGCTTAGATGTAAATGTATTTCTGTTAAGAAGTTAGTTATACTACAAATAACTTCACCTCTTGTAATTACCCTATATATATGGGTGCTGTAATGATAATACCAAAAATGGACTTTCCAATTCATTGATTCTTTCTTTTCTACTTAATCTTCATTTCCATTTGTTGTTTGGTGTGCGTTTTGTTTTCTAGTTGTTTGTGTATCATTTCAATGGTAATTTTGCTCATCAAAATAATTCTTATGCAATAAAATAAGTAAGAAGGCATTAATGGATGGGGATAGTTGTAGCGAGGGACCAAGCTGGATGGAAGAAGAAAGTCCTGAGGTTGAGGTAGGCATAATAGTGTAAACATTGTTTTTAAGTAACAACTGTGGTTATGAGTGTTAAGGTTATTAATTTGTTGATAAATTTTGGTGGGGGCTGGAGGACATTTACTTTGAGAATGAAGATAGGATGAATGCAACGATTAACGCGATAGAGAGGAATGTGAAGTTGATGATATGCATGATGGTGATGACACTGTTTTTGAGGATTTGGATACTGAAAATGGTGTGACTATTGCATCATTGGAAGATATTACTACCTTGGATTTGAAGAAGCTAACTCCATACGATCTAAGGAATGTCGGTTTTGTAAGTCGTGAAAATATTGCATCGTTGGAAGACATTACTTCATCTCTATTTAACGTATGAATTTTTTTCCAAAATATTGATGATTTGATTCATATGGACGTAGTAATCGAATCAGGAAATCCAATAAATATTTTATTCATTTTAACATACTAATCGTTTCAGGAAAGCATGAACCAATTATGTTCGGGCTATAAAATTTCAATGTACGTTGTCACAATTCATATTAACCATTGTCACAATTACGCTTGTAACTGATTCACACTTTTAAGTACCCGATTCAGTGTAGTGTATTATAACCGATTCAATATAACTGGTTCACAGAATCGGTAACCGAATCACATAGGTATTTTATGTAACCGAGTCACACAGCACAAAATATCCGGTTCACATACACTCTATATGGTAACCGATTCATGGAAACAAATATATCTGGTTCTGGTTCCTCCATTGCATCGCTACACTGCCTCCCACCAACTTCCATAAATTCGACTCGGTTTTCCTCTATAACTCCATCATATCTGGGTTGTAGTAAAGTGTGTTGTTTATGAAATATTTGATATGGTTATAAATCTTTTCGTTTTTATTTTTTATTTTATTAAATCATTAGTTTTAAATCTTGATTGCAGATTTGTTTGAAAAATGATAAGTCATTACAAAAGTTAAACACACAGTGGAATGAACCGGTTCACCAATATAGATAACCAATAAACTGATCCGATTCATACAACCATAATAATCAATTCATGAAACCTTATACCCTGATCGCGATCTGGGCACAACATTCAAATGCGTGTCGTCACACTTTAGTTTGAATGTTGTCACATTCCTATTAAAGGTCAGATAGCTATACGGATCGATGACATGTAAATGCCTCTCACCGTCTGATTGTTGAATGAAAGCCATCAATTCGCATCAATGGTTGTGAGTTTCTTTCACGATATTTTTTTAAATAAGATCAATTATTGTTTTCAATTTGTAATTTTTCTCCAAGCCTAGCATCAAAGGTGAGTTGGAGTATTTAAAAGTATGATATATTTAACCCATTTTATAAATGTAAACAAATATTTTATTATATATAAAGTGCATTATAATACATATTAAAATATATTTCTCAATATGACCATGTGGTAGCTAGTTCCTACTCGGGTATAGTTTGGATCAATTCAGATCGAAGCTGAACGGCACAACATCTAACCCTAACCCTACCCCTAACCTTAACCCTAACCCTAATGAATCGAGTACTTAGCATTATAATCGATTCTTTAAATCGATTTTTAGGAATCAACTGACTCTTCAGTTGATTCCTACTAGGCCCTATATGACTTATCTGACTTTCTTGGCCCAATATTTCTTATGGTAACTAGTGTAGTTTTAACACTAAATGACCCATTAAAACTCCTCAATATATAATACATATTAAAATATATTTGTAAATATTACCATGTGGTAGCTAGTTCCTACTCGAGTATAGTTTGGCTCCGTTCGTAACGAGCTGAACGCCACAAGATCTAAACTTAACCCTAACCCTACCATAACCCTTACCCTAACCCTAACCCTAACCATGATGAATCCATTACATAGCATTATAATCAATTCTTTAAATCGACTTTTAGGTATCAATCAGTTATGTCGTAACGTTTGACCACAACTATTAAATACTCCCTCCGGTCCTTATTATAAGAAACAAAACCCTAAAGCACACAGACCAAGGAAATGCATTGAAATAAGCTAATTGTAATTAATATTCATATAAATTTACAAAAATATCCCTTCTAATCATAATTAATGTTCCACTTGTATGAAAAGTTGATACTATCTCGTAAATATTAATCATATAATAAATGAAGGTAAAGTTGGAAATTAAAATTTAATATGTGAGGGCGAGATTGATGCATGTTTCTTATATTTTTGACCCAAAAAAAAGTACCCAATTGTTTCTTATAATAAGGACCATAGAGAGTATGACCTAATTAGGCCCTTACATGCCTAAGTTGCCATGATTTGAATCGGTCCAATATGACTTATCTGGTGCAATATGACTTGCATGACCCAATATTGCATTCTTGGCCCAAAATGGATAAACCGGTCCAATTTAAATGATTCAGTCTTGTGTCAAGGACCGAACCGGATACAATATTTTAATATTTACTATTTATTAGATTCTAATATTTTGTAGATTCAAATTTAAATATTTTTTATATATTATTTTTCATGTCAAGTATAAGGACCAAAATATTACTTTAACCTATATAATTCTTATTACATATATTCAACTATTAAAATATAGATAAATATTAATATAAGTGGACTCACTTAATCGTAAATATACATATTTAATATTAAAATTTATATTTAATGTTTATTATATTTTTAATATCTAATAGTTTTTACTATGAAATGAATCAATAAATTTGACTAGAGGCCCAAACTCGTCTTTAACAAAAAAAAAATGTGACATTTTGGTCACTGAAAAATGGAAAAATATCAATTTGGTCCTCAAAAATATAAAATGCGTGTCAAAATAGTCACAAATTAGGACAAAAATGTCACCTATTATTTTGCACTTCGGACCCCAACCCCACGCGATATGACACCCATTGTTGTCGTTGCCACATGCTTTACTTGGGAGCTTGGACCCCCCCCACCCACCCCACCCCACCCCACCCCACCCCCAACTTTCCGTGTCACAACGCTCTATTTTACCATTAACACACGTGGAAGGACCAGATAACAAATATGAAAAATTTAGTGTGACCGCCCAACCAGTTTTATCCCAACCGTCCAATATAAAATAAGGTTAAATTAAAATATCCAACGATTGAAATAGGTGGTTTTGTGGTGAACCACCTATCTACTCATCCACCCTAGACACCACTTCTCCTCCTGCTAGCATAGTTTTGTTTATGTTATCTAATGTAACAGGTGCCTTCTACCGTGGAATAGTGCCTCAAGTGGTTCACCAATGAGCCATTAACTTGACCCTCTATTGTGGGTAAACACGGTAAGTACCGGTTTTCTATTTTGCAAATAAACCCCTCTTTTTAACTTCTCTTATTTGCTGATCGGTCCTTTACCCCAACCCCTCTTTTCTTACCTTTGTCACCTATGCTCACACCTGCTTAAGCTCATTTCTACTGCCAGAGTGAGAGCAAGAACAGAAGCTCAAATCCGGCGGGCGTTGAGGCACCACAAACCGCGGTTCCGACAAGCTCCAGGTAAATCATCTGCAACCCATGTTTCCTCCGTCTCTGTTTTGATTTCCTCTGATATGTGATTATTTCGGGATAAGGATCTGGGTATAAACATTTAGGGTTCCTTCAACACTATTCAAAATATGAGATTTAGGGTTCTTCATCCCCTCATTGTTTTGATTTATCACCTCCATTTAGATTTATTACTTTGATTTTATCACTCAAATTTAAATATTGTTCGTGTGTTGTTGATAATAGCAAGAAAATTTAGGGGTCTGTGTAATGAAAATATCATAAATGGAATTTCCAATTCTTGCTTTCTTTCTTTTCTGCTTAATCTTCATTTCCATTAGATCTTGTTTGGATTTGGTGAAAACGGGTTTCACCGTTGTTTGGGGCGCATTTTGTTATCCTGGTTGTTTGTGTACCATTTCAACGATAATTTTGCTCATAAAAATAATTCTTATGCAGTAAAATAAGTAAGAAGACTTTAATGGATGAAGATAGTTGTAGCGAGGGACCAAGCTAGATGGAAGAAGAAAATCCCGAGGTTGAGGTAGGCAGAATAGTGTAAACATTGTAAGTAACAACCATGTGGTTATGAGTCTTAAGGTTATTAATTTGATAATAAATTTTGGTAGGGGCTTGAGGACATTTCCTTTGAGAATGAAGATGCGGATGAATGCAACGATGAACCCGATAGAGAGGGCCGTGAAGATGATGATATGCATGATGGTGATGATACTGATTTTGAGAATTTGGATACTGAAAATGTTGTGACTATTGCATCGTTGGAAGACATTACTACCTTGGATTTGAAGAAGCTAACTCCATACAATATAAGGAATGTCGGTTTTGTAAGTCGTGAGGTGGCTTACCTGTTTTATTATTGGTTTGCAAAGGCGAATGACTTTGCTGCTAGGAAAATCAAGATGTTGAGAAACAACAAAATGGAAATATTGCATTCGGCCAATGTGACCTAACCAGGCCCTAACTTGCCTATACTACCTGATTCGACTCAGTTGGTCCAATATGACTTATCCGGCTCCATATGCATTTCATTGGCCAATATTGCTTAATTTCTTGGCCCAATTAATTTTCTACCATTTAATCGATTCATGGACCTAGTGATGACGTTTCCAGCTACTACTATCATCACGTGCGTGTCATGTTCTAACCCCTAACCGTAACCCTAATGAATCCATTACATAGCATTATAAATGATTCTTTAAATGCCACAAAATCTTGACCAAATTATTTGGTTTGATCTATATTGTCAAGTTTATCATGTCATTGGTCAAGTCTTACACCACTAGTCGACTTTGTCCAATATGTCTAAACTAGTCCGATGTGACTTAGTTAACCCAGCATTACTATATTGTTCATATAGATAAATGCCACCTAACTTCGACCAATGTGACCTAACTAGATTTGAAATTATTTATATCTTAATTTTTTTAATATTTAACTTCTTCCAATCTTAATATTTAAAATTATTTTTAATATTTGCTACTCATTTTTTTAATACATATTATTGAATATATTTTAGTATCTATTATAATTTTATCTTGTATAAATTTAACATTTATTTATTTTAATATTTGAAATTGGGTTTTGTTGGAAAATTGCTTACAACCGAAGTAAAATATTTTTATTGGTTCTCATATTTCCCCACAACCAAGCTGAATCGTGGAATGACTTAACCGTATATTTTAAGTATTTAATATAAAATTTATATTTACTATTTATTATATTTTTAATAACTAATAATTTTTACTATGAAATGAATCTATAAATTTGAATAAAGGCCCAAACTGGTCCTTAACAGAAAAACAATATGATATTTTGGTCACTGAAAAATGAAAGATATCAATTTGGTCCCCAAGAATGTAAAATGCATGTCAAAATAATCCCTGATTAGGACCAAAATGTTCCCTAAAAATTATCCGAAAACGGATTATTTTGACCTGCATTTTACATTGTTAAGGACAAAAATTGGTATTTTGGACCAAAATGTCATCGTGTTTTTTTTTCAATTACCAGTTTGGGCCTTTACCCTATAAAATTTTAGTCCATACAAGTAATTGTTTCACTTAACATTGTAACCGCTTCACACTTTTACCCGATTCAGTGGTGTGTTATAGCAATATAACCGGTTTACAGTATCGTGAATTCAATGTAAATCACATGGGTACTATTAAATTAACAAATTAAACAAAAAACAACATAACAACTAATTATTACACAATTTTTATAAAAAAAAAAAAAATTAACAGACGCCCACAAGAACAAATATATCTCCGAATCGAATTGGTTACTCCATTGTGTCGCTACAAAATAATCGATTCACAGCAACAATTATAACTGATTCACAGCAACAAATACAACCGACTCACAGCAACATATATGAAAAATTAGTGTCCCCTCTTTTCCAACTTTTTCCGTAACACACGCGAAAGGACCATATAGCAAATATGAACAATTTAGTGTGACTGGCCAACCGGTTTTATCCCAACTGTCCAATATAAAATAAGGTAAAATACAAGAATCCAACGATGGAAACATGTGGTTCTGTGGTAAACCACTTATCTACTCATCCACCCTAGATGCCACCGATGTAACAGGGACACCCATACCCTATTTAATGTCAACTTAGGTCTTCATCTCCTTGGCTTTAAGCCCCTACTTGTACCCAAAAAAAAAATCTGAATCATCGAATTATTTGACAAAATTATCTAATAATTCGATGATTCAATTCGACTGTAATCGTCTCTATTCGAATTTTACAGCTCAAATTTAATCAAATCTGAACCGATCCGAATCAAAACAAACCGAATTGATGAATTTGATTGGTTTAGACGCTAGAATAGCTTAAATTCGATCCCAACCGATGAGTAACCAAAGGTAAATTGTAAAACATCAATTTGATTACAAGCATTTATCCCCTTTCCTGAGAGGGAAATTATTATGTACCAATAGAAAAGTGACACATAATGATACTAAGTACTAACGATTCATGTATGAGGAGATAAGATTAATATAAGAAGATAGATAGTGCGCTTCCAAGCTCAGCTAACAGAACATTCAAACCACACAGAAGATACATAATAGTTAACACACTCAAGTCTTAACATGGCTAACTACTCCCACCCTCACATCTGTCAATGTTTGAGCCGCTTGCTTACTTTCCGACCACAATTTCCGGTTACCATCTCCGAGCACCGCCGCAAGACCGGGCAATAGTTTGTGGAGGAAGTGTTGGCCCTGGCTGAAGGGCTACTCCACCTTGGAGTCAAACCCGATGATGTGGTTGCCATCTCTGCTTACTACAGGTATATATAAATATACTCCCTCTGACTCGATTATAAGTAAAAAAAAAAGTACATATATTTCGTGGACCCAACCAAATTTCATTTTACTTTTCCCAGAACATTGCACACTCCTGAAAAAATTAAATAGTAGTTTATTAATTGTATCTCATTTTTGTACTTAAATCAAGACGATTAAACTAAATTAACTAACTTTCCTAATAAGTGTGAAGTTAGTTAATTTTACTTATAATTGAGTCCGGATGGAGTTCATGCTTCAGGATTCATGTTAATAAGAGTATATTGAAGAATAAAATAATTGAGATACAACTGAATGATGTAATTGACTGAATGAGAAATTGCTTACATCAACACAATTACATACTTGTATAGAGAATAAGTAAGCAACTGATTACTAACTAATAACGTCTCTAATACTTTTTTTAGACACTTCCTTATGTTGTATTACATCTCACACTCTCTTTAAACTCATCTTACTGCTATCCTATGAAATGTCTAGTTATAGCTAGCTCATCTATGATTTTAGAAATAATAGATTTTTTTGTAATTCTTATTTTCAGTGATTGGTATCTGGAGTGGTTATTAGCCATTGCATTTGTAGGAGGAATAGCTGCTCCTCTTAACTATCGCTGGGTGAGCAAATTTGCTGTGAATTTGATTGCTTCAATATAGAAAAACATTTTATTTTATTTTTTCGACTTGGTATTTTTGTTAAGCTAAGCACTCATGAAGCCATTTTCATGCTACTATGGTACTTCAGAGCTATATTCAATTGTCCTCCTCCTTATTCATCGTGTAAATACAAACTCAAGCTCACCACAGAACATCATCATCTACTAATCATAATGTCATGCTTTGAGTCATTCTTCTTCTCTTGCAGAGTTTTGAAGAGGCAAGATTAGCTATGGTTGCAGTGAGGCCAGTGATGTTAGTGAATGATGAGAGCTGCTACACATGGTACTTAAAACTGAGAAAAACGATATTCCATCTCTAAGGTGGCATGTTTTGTTGGATTCCTCTTCCTCAGATTTTACAAAGAAGTGGAATGGTAGGAATATTGCTGGCTATATAGATACAAGTGCAGAAACCTTTCTTTTTCTTGCTTGAATAATATTAATAAACCGGTACTATTAATTCCTGCTTTGCAGTGTTAACACCAGAAATGCTTAAGAGGCATCCCATAAAGCCTCTACCATTTGTTTACTCTTGGGCATCAGAGGGCGCTGCCATAATATGCTTTACTTCAGGTTCAACATTTTCTCACTCAGTTACTTTTCTTGATAACACTTTATTAATTGTTTGTGGTTTGTGGGCTTGTAGAGAATCGAGGGAGAAGGGGGGTTAATGATGACTGAAATGAAATACAAAGAACATTTATAAGCAATTAAGGATGAAAATTGAAAAATGCAGCTACTAGGATTGGAAGATTTGTGGTTGAAGAGGGCCATTACAAATGAATTCCAGATGATTGGGAATAAATGAAGAAGTTCTTGAGCTATATATAAGAAAAAGACTTTCCTTACAAAGGAATAATTTGTATATTGTTTCAACATATGCATGTGTAATGTATTAATTCAAGAACAATCTGCTTGCTAGTGTTATACATGCTACTGTTTAAGTATTAGTGTAGGAGATTTACTTTCTAAAATATTTTCTCTTCTATTTCCTGAAATTATTGTGATCTTGACTCTAGGTACTACGGGAAAGCCTAAGTAGTCACCCTAAGCCATGGAGCTTTGATCATACAATCCCTAGCAAAGATTGCCTTAGTTGGGTACAGTGAGGATGATGTATGCCATTCCCTGTTACAGTTGTTGTTATTGGCGATTAAATCCAACCATTATAGCAGAACACAAGACTGTCAACATTATGGTTGGAGGTTGCCATGTCTTGATACCGAAGTTTGATGCAAAATTAGCTGTTGATGTAATAGAGCAACATGCTGTGACACCTCTAATCACAGTTCCTGCAATAATGGCCTGTCTGATTTCTTTAGTTAGGTATGTTCCAGTGTCAAATAGGAATATAGCTTAATCTCTTTTTTTCATAATAGAAGTTATCATATGGTACTTCATCTAAAACAATTTATTCTACAAAGAAGTTATTGTCAATTGGCAATTTGGCATCGCAATCTTTTAACCTACAGTAAAACAAAATAGTATTTTACCTGCACAAAATTATCCACCACTTCTGTCACAAGTTTCCTAGTTTACTCTAAACAATGTCCTAAAGCTACACAATTTGCAGAGCAATTTCTGTTTTGCAAACAGTTCTTCTGCTTAAATGTTTTGCTATGTTCACACCTTAGGTATAAGGACCTTAACCAAGGTTTTGGACTATATTGTTTTACAAAGACAAGTATTCTCAGTCTTGATTTGGTGTTTTAATATTCGTAGGCGCAAAAAGACCTGGAAAGGAGGAGAAACTGTCAAGAAAATACTTAATGGGGGTGGAAGCCTCTCACTTGAGCTCATCAAGGACACTAGCATATTCTTCCATAAAGCTAAGCTTATCTCAGCTTATGGTAGGTCTCTCTTATGATTATGTCCCAATGTTGACTAGAAGAAAATTTATTACCAATTTTAAATGGCCAAACATAAACATATATAACGGTTTTACTTTAACTTATTAGGCTAGAGAACCTTAGCCCAACAAAAGAACAAACAACCTAACAACTGTAAATCTGGTTAAAGAATCTGTGCTTCTGTTTTGACTATGACAAGCTCAAAAGCCTCACGTTTTATCCTCTTTCTTTATATTTTCATATGTTGATTCACCACATCATACCAAATAACAAGAATGTACCATGTATGAAAATTTGACCAGTATTTTTGTAGGTACCTTTAGTATAACATTGAAATTCACTACTGTCTGTAATCTGCTTATTATCAAAGGGATGACAGAGACATGGTCTTCACTGACATTCCTGACCCTCTATGATCCAATGCATGAAACCACCAGCCAGCCCCTTCAAGTATTTGATGAGGCAGGATCCAATTTCGTTCACCAGCCACAAGGTGTTTGTGTTGGCAAGGCTGCACCCCATGTAGAACTGAAGATATGTGCAGAAGCCTCTAGTCACATAGGGAGAATTTTAACTAGAGGACCACATTTAATGCTCAGGTATTGGGATCAAACTCTCACAAACCCATTAAATCCGAGGGGATACCAGATGCTCGCTTGACAGAGATGGTGGCAGCATGCATCCAACTAGGAGAAAATTGGCAATGGTCAGAGCAGCCTGTTTCAAATGAAGAGTTCCACCTATCTAGAAAGAATATCCAGCAACATTGTATTGAAAATAATTTAAGCAGGTGTGTCTCCAATATTCCATGTTTGTTAAATTTTGTAAGAGACTATTTTGGGTTAGGGAAGCAAGCATGTAGTAGTGGTTTAGTGAAGATTTCTTTTGAATGTCCTTTCAGGTTTAAGATACCGAAGGTGTTTTTCTTATGTTTTCCACTCACTACGACAGGAAAAATAACAAGAGACCAAGTCCGAAAGGAAGTTATGTCTGAGCTACAAACTTTGCATAGTAACCTTTGAAATATACCGAGGCGCCACTGCCCCTTAAACTACTGCATGATGTGTATAATACCACTTCCACGACCAATGTTGCAGACTTGCAGTGATAACTCATGTATGGACTGTAATGATACCAAATAGAGGATGCCAAGTCAGCAAATGGAGACAAAGAGTTTGTTACAACAGTAGGACACATGGACACAAGGGCTGTGAGGAGAGGTGCTCATGAAGGAATGTATGACAGAATATGGGTAGGAAAGAGGGGTATGGAATATGTGTGATGTATTTTCTCCTTCTCTGAGTTTCTCTGCTCTTCCTCACTAAAAGTACTTCTCTTCTATTCTCTATTTTCCCTTATCATCTTGTATTGTACCTCCTTCCAGCTACTACTCTGGAAGTTGAACTACCACAGTACATTTCAATAATACATCATACTCAGTACTTTCAGATTTAGACCCATCACATTGGTGCTTTCATTGTCACCATGGCAGAGCACACATGGATGGATGTCGATCGTAATGCTCGACTGCAGCGGATTGAAGCTCTATTGGGAGTCTTCCATCAGAAATACAACTGCTCGCAGAGCTCTTCCCATCCAGAACCAGTGCAGTCAAAACCCATATCTCACATGGTAGAATCGTACAGAGAAATCGACCAGCGGAGATTGACGCTGCAGAATCGATGAACAAAGCTCTCCCGGCCTCGAACGAATTTCCCCCTCTACTGAACCCATCGAGGTGGCCTCAGAATCGTTGAATGATGTTCTATCGGAATCACGTTCAAGGAGGGAAAACAAATGCCAGTATGGTCGCCAATGGTGTCGTCAGACGCCTCTTCGATGATGACAACAATGGGCGAGATAAAGATCCTCAAGGAAGGTGTGATTCCAAGGCATAGTGGAAAGGAGATTGTAGCCGCCATGCCGGTTTCTGTTTCGAGGAGAACGCTCAACCAGCAACCGCTGCCAATATCATTTGACTCGAGGTCGCCGATGGAGAGATCGGGGTTTTCAGCGGTGACAAGGCCATGGGTCTTGCACATTCCAATCGAGCTACCCCACCGGACATAGTCGCGGTTCTAACGCCACCGCTCGAACCGCCTAGCTCGATTGCTCATACTGAGAGTGACGAGCTCTGGCCTATACTGAAGCCGCTCCTTCGGCCACCAGCAACACCGTCGAATCACGGCCAACGCGCAGCGACTGATGCCTGGATGGTGGACTGGGGTCACGGGATGCTGACCACGAAAACCAGTGCCGTAAGGAGAGACCAACCAGATAGCACCACTCACAATATCGGAACGACGACGGATGCGTCACTTCCGGTCATGCTACCACCAGAACCGCCAGACCATGAGTCTCAAGCGGCGGCTAATGGCGCAATCACGGCGGAGACCAGGGCGGCGATACGAGCCACCTTGCAAGTCCGAAGCTGCAACCCCGCCGTTAAAGGAGGAACAACGGCGGAAATTAGATTAGACGAAATCAGGTCAGTTTTTAACCTAATGGGCCAAGTTAGTGTCATATTGAAGCAAGCCCAAGTTAGTGAGGACAGGAAATTGGTTTTAATAGACCTTTCTGTTTAGACCCAACATTTTTGTCAGCTCCAAATATAAAAGTGCCCACGTCTACATTGATTGCCCACATCTCATGCCATATAAAACCCACTTATCAGAATTATTTTAATATTGGGCTACAACCCAATAACTTGAGGAACAGTATTATGGGGGACAAGGCAGATCAGGTGATTCACTTTCCAATTGATACTGGCAGTGACATTTTGTTGGTTAATTGTACCCATTGCAGTAATTGCTGTCAATATTGTGGACTTGAGCTCAATTTCATTGACATTGTTTGCTCATTTCCCTGTCAATATGATCCAGATGGTCCCACAATTCACCTTGATCTTGATACCATTGAGTGGCTTGAAGATTATCTTAACAAGGAGTACCGGAGGATTAATGATATTAAAGGACTTCTTGGGCTTTGTAATTTTAAAGTTGATAGGCTTGAATGCAAAATATCTCTATTGAGTGGTGGTGATAAGGCTTGGCTCGCTTTTTGCAACTATTTAGTAAAACCATCAACTCTGCTTGTTTCGGATGAACCAACCAATCACTTGTATATACCTTCTAGAGGAAAGCTTGATCTGTGGAAGACTAAAATTGGGTGTGATGCAGCTATTCACTACAAAGAAGAATCAGACCCCATTGCACCATTGAAAAGTTATATTCCAGAAGATATCAACATTTACTTTCAGAATGTAGGGGCAAGCTGGGGATCAAACACTGGACTATCCTGCTAACATATTGCTGGAATTGGGATCCATGTGGAAATTGCTATTTTTTTTATATCAAAGGGTCCTTACAATTCAAACAATGGGATCCGGGTGGATGTTCTCTTGTCCATTGGGAAAGTCCACTTGACTTGGAGGCCGCTTGGAAAGATAATACTATCACCCAACAACATTGTCTTAGCTTCAACCTTGAGGACAAGGTTGATTTTAATGGGGGTGGTAACGTAATGATACCAATATAAGATGCCAAGTCAGCAAATGGTAAGATGCCAAGTCAGCAAATGGAGACAAAGAGTTTGTTACAACAGTAGGAAACATGGACACAAAGGCTGTGAGGAGAGGTGCTCATCAAGGAATGAGTATGAGCATATATAACAGAATATGGGTGGGAAAGAGGGGTATGGAATATGTGTGATGTATTTTCTCCTTCTCTGAGTTTCTCTCCTCTTCCTCACTAAAAGTACTTCTCTTCTATTCTCTATTTTCCCTTATCATCTTGTACCTCCTTCCAGCTACTACTTTGGAAGTTGAACTACCACAGTACATTTCAATAATACATCATATTCAGTACTTTCAGATTTAGACCCATTACATGGACCTTACCATTTCCACACACATGATGACAAACAAGAAGTTAACGGTTTTGATTACATAGTTGAGGTGCTACATTAGTTAAGTACATTTTTGTTTTCCTTTTTTTAGTAATTGCACTTTTTTCTATAACACATTCTTTTCCTCTAACTTAGCAGTGGCTGTTCCATGTGGTAGTAGACTGCAATTGTAAAGGAATGCGTGTATACAAGAAGATAAAAAGTAAGTGAGAGATAGAGATAAATATATACAGTGTCATATACGATGTCAAAATTTTGTTTTCAAATAACATAGCTGGATAATAAATAGGCAATTAAAATTGCTCATAATCCCGTTGAGGACGACAAGACAACACGTTGATAAACTGACATTTCATTAGGGAAGAAATAAGTAAATAGTAGTGTTATTTGAACACCCCATTTGGGACACCTCCAGCGACACCTTGGTTAATCACGTGCAAATATTTGGTTAATTCAGTTTATTATATGGTTAATGGGTCATCTGAAGCTTATTTTCCCTAACAATGTAAATATTTGGTTAATCACATGCAAATATATGATTAATTCAGTTCTTTATATGATTAATGGGTCATCATGAATTAACCAAATGTTTGCACATGTTTAACCATATGATGAACTGAATTAACCAAATATTTGCACATGATTAACCAAGGGATTGCTAGAGGTATCCCAAATGGGTGTTCAAAAAACATTTCTCATAAGTATACCAAGCAAGAGTAAGGCAGGGTTCCATCTATCTTGCTCCACCCTCTAAATAGAGCGGTAGTGCTCCACCCAGGTGCCATGGCTCCTGTCCTATTAAATTGCCATGTCAGTTAGTCAAAATTTCAACCCATCTTATTGTATACAAACCTGTATACATACTCTCATGTGTTTATGTTTAGTTAAATGTCACAATACACTAGATATACATCACTCTCAATAAAGTAAATATCGTATAGATTGTGTAAAATTCAGAAACTTAAAACATTGGGCATCATCACAATTGAGTATTCTCTCATACGACATTATCTTCTTCCATCGATTTGCTCAATTTGTTGCTCCTACTGGTGGTGCTTCCAGCTCGTGTTGCTCCTCTAGCTGATGTTGCTCCTCCAGCTCGGGTCGCTCCTCCAGCTCGGGTTCGAACATTTTGGTCATGGTGTTGGTTTTCAAAAAATCGGTTATCGTGGTGGTAGATCTGCGTAACCCACCATTTTTCCTAAGTTCCATTTTCTTGGAAATCATTCTGGTATCCTCTACATTGTCTCCTTGTTCGACGACGACACCAATGTGCATGGTTTCCGTTGACGCATTGGCAAGGTTGAATGAGGTAGGTCGAGGGTCGCCCTCTTCGATTCTTTCAGGTCGAGGGTCATCTTCGATTTGTTCTGGTTCGTCGTAGAGGGTTTGCGGCAGAGGAACCGGGTGAGGAAGGAAGGTCAAGGGGTATGGGTTAAACCTGGTTGTTCTTAATCCGGGCCATTCGTTTTGCAGACCATTTTTGTGTTGCTAGGCCCAACTCGTTTGAAACAGTTTAATGAGAGTAAGTTGGCCCAAAATTAATATACCTATATATAAACATGTTATAATTTTAAATGATAATCTTCATTATTTAATATAATATTAAATGACTGAAATATAATATTAAATGTTATCCCTAGATGTAACCAAAATTAGAAATAAAATAATCAATTACTTAGGGGTGTAAGCGGATCCGAACCGATCCGAACCGGTTTTGGTGGATTGGTTCGGATCATCGGATCGGATCGGATTTCAAAACGTCGATCCGAACCAGATCGATTCAGGTCTCGGATCCGAGAAATCTGATCCGAACCGAACCCTATAAAATATTTATTTTTAAATTATTTTATATAATATTAATATATTATTATATAGATATTTAATATAATTAATAATTAAATATGTATATATTATTTTATTTTTATAATTTTTTATTAATATTTAAGTGTAAATTTAAATTAAAAAAAAAAGGTAACTCGATGATCCGCACTGAACCAATCCGATTGTGATCGGTTCGGTTCGGTTCGGTTCGGATCCGTAGCTGAAAATTCGCCAAATCCGAACCGATCCGATCAAATTTGATCGGTTCGGATGATGAAACCCCTCAAATCCGATCCAAACCGACCCGATTATACCCCTAAATTACTATACAAGATTGTCGTACAATATGCATAACTAAATTTCAAGTGTATAAATCGACATTTAAGAAGATTACCACATATCATGCATAAATACTTTTAAATGCTAATTATGTAACTTTAAATGAGAATTATTACAAAAATAAGAAATATAATAATTTCATTTTTAATTTATTAACCTATTGAATTTATAATTATAACTAATTAAAAATTATTCAAAAATGATTAAATTAACTGTTTTAAAAATGATTGATTTATAATAATTTAATAAATTCTGCTCGAAAACTTTTTTAAAATTAACATTTTACTTAAAATTTTATTTCTACTCTTATATTTTTTTTTATAAACACTTACAAGCCAGTGAATTGCTAATAAACCTGAATGGGCCAACAATACATCTTGTAATAATGTCTTTGGGCTACTAATACATCTTGGCCTAGTAACTAGGGGTACATATGCAAGATTGGGCCAACAATAACAACAACCAAGATATTTGGGCATCAAACCCAGAAATGCTTCTGCCCAACATGTTTGGGCCTTAAAGCTGTTCCCCAAACCCGAAACTCATCTTCCCTACCCGAGTTCCTACGCCGTCAACCACCTTCATGACCCTTGGCAACCCGAATGGCACCATAGCTACCAAAAACCGACATTCGTATGATGGATAGTGCCGTCGGCACCCAGACCAACTTTTACAGTGGTGGAGCTACCAACCATCTCATCATACCGAGACTACTTGACCTTCGTGGTCGTGGGCTACACAAAACATGTCCGTTGCTGTCGCAATAAACCACCCAGCTCTGTCGCTTACGTCGCGTACAACCACAATGGACGGTGGTGGCCATGCGCCGAAAACTGGCCACACCACCTTGCCCCCACGAGAATCAACAAACGTCTTGGGCAGAAGAGTTATAAACATTTTGAAAATAAATATAAACGAAATAACAAAAAAAAAATACTAATCAATTACTATTATTTTATTCAATCGTATTCTGAGCACGAATACAACTATATACACGTTTTTCCATCCAATATACTTTTCAAATACAAGTTTGACTACACAAATATTTGAAAATTCCAACTGACAAGTACTTTTACACTTGGCATATTCATTGGCTGAAGGTAAAACACCTGGCTTGTGCACCACTGCTCCATCCTGGAGGGTGGTGCACCGAAGACAAAACCGTAAGACAGTGATATAATCAGCTAATTGCATATATATCGAAGATTCTCATTCACTACAGAAAATTAAAATTATCTGCAAATATTGACCACATTTGGCACAATAGTCACTGAAAAAATATGACATTGGTAGTTTCCACCATGAACAACACCATTTGTAGAACCTGCATGGTTGGAAAATTGCAGAGATCCAACGAAAATAAAACGTTAGGTTTGGATTATAATCGAAAGACAAATTGTTTGATAAATACTCTTACAAAGAAATCATATCTATTAGTGGAAATAATGTAATATACGGGAACGTTTTACGTTAGTTGATCATATGTTTGACGTTAAAAATGAGGCGGTGGCAGTTTTGTAAATATTAAATCATTATTTGCGTCAGTTGTATAAAGAACGGACGTTAAAAGTAATTTTAACATATTTAACGTCAGTTATTTATACAATTGACGTTAAATGTGTGATTTTTACGGCAGTTAAATAAATAACTGACGTAAATAATTATGAAACTAATTTCTTTCGTTGTCATCTCCCTGTTGTCACTCTTAACGCATATCACTCCATATAGTGCAGTTTATTTCTACACATTTTTTTTAAACAAGTTTATTTTTACTGTTAATTAATTAGCTTGAATTAGTAAACAAATTCTTGTGCAAATTAAAATAAATAAACACTTAACATAAAACAAGTTATATATGTATAATCAAATCGTATCTTATTGAAGCGACTCATAAGTTACAATTACATGATTAAAAGAGAAAAAAATTCTGAAACATAGCACTAAAATATAAAAAAAGTTTATGTTTCAACATCATTTTCTTCTTAGTCCTGTCCTCATAAACTCCAATGGATGCATCTCCTCCCTTACTTGAATTCCGTGATACTCCATCTGAATCCACAGTCACTATGGAGCCAAAGCAGAGTGAAGGGATGGGATGAAATAAGGTGAGAGAATCACATTACGTGATTCACCCAACCTTACCATCCATGTTACGTGATTTACTCAACCTCAGAAGTTTTTTGACCAATAAGACATACCTTTAAGTCTAGGTATAGGAAGAAATAACAAAAGTCTCAGAGCCATTTTGTGAAGGAATAGAAAACACACGAAATATAGAGGAAAAGAATAGGTCAGATTATGACTGATCGATACAGAAGAATGGTACTTTATATAGAGAAGAGAGACTAGCTGATTTTCTAGAAAACTGATCTATAAACTTAATGCTCATTAAGAGGATTATAGGTTACAATGTGCATGGGTAAGTAGCACAACAGTCATGGGTAAGTAGCAAAGTAGTCAAAGGAATGAATGTTTTTGCAGAAACTTATACACTTTTAACGTCAGTTGTTTAATACAACTGACGTTAAAAGTGTTTTTAAAATAAAAAATATTTATTTTTAACATCAGTTTTCTATACAACTGACGTTAAAAGTGTGATTTTTACTTCAGTTAAATAAATAGCTGACGTAAATAATCATATATCCCTATCTGAAATGCCCTGTTGTCACTCTTAACACTGGTCAATCCATATATATAGTGCAGTTTATTTCTAAACTTTTTTTTTAAACAAGTTTATTTTTAATCTTAATTAATTAGCTTGAATTAGTAAACAAATTCTTGTGCAAATTAAAATAAATAAACACTTAACATAAATTAAGTTATATATGTATAATCAAATCGTATCTCATTGAAGCAATTCATAAGTTACAATTACATGATTAAAAGATAAAAAATTTCTGCAACATAGCCCTAAAATATAAAAAAGTTTCTGCTTCAACATCATTTTCTTCTCAGTCCTGTCCTCAAATTCCAATGGATGCAAAGTTTCAGCTTCAACATCATTTTCTTCTCAGTCTTGTCCTCAAAAACTCCAGTGGATGGATCGATGCATCTCCTCCCTCACTTGAATTCCATGATGCATCGTGAATCCACAGTAACTAGCAACAAAAGCAAAGTGAAAGGGATCTTTGCATCACCTCCTTCACTGGAATTCCTTGATGCATCGTCTTGAATCCACAGTCACTTGGGGCCAAAGCAGAGTGAAAGGGATGGCTGGGATGAAATAAAGTGAGTAAATCACATTACGTGATTTACACAGCCTTATCATCCATGTTACGTGATTTACTCAACCTCAAGTTTTTTGACCATTAGGACTGAGACCTTTAAGTCTAGGTATAGGAAAAAATAACAAAAGTCTCAGAGCCATTTTGTGAAGGAATAGAAAACGCACGAAATATAGAGGAAAAGAAGAGGTCAGTACATGATCGATACAGAAGAATGGTACTTTATATAGAGAAGAGAGACAAGCTGATTTTCTTGAAAACTGATCTATAAACTTAATGCTCATGGGTAAGTAGCACGGTAGTCAAAGGAATTAATGTTTTTGCAGAAACTTATACACTTTTAACGTCAGTTGTCTTCATCAACTGACGTTAAAAGTGTTTTTATATAAAAAAATATTTATTTTTAACGTTAGTTGTTTAATATAACTGACGTAAAATGTTGTTTTATTTTTGATTTTTGATTATAACGTAACCAATGACTTTTAACATCAGTTTCTTAAGACAACTGACGTTAAACAGATTACCTTTAACGTCAGTATTTAACGTCAATTGCTACAAACAACTGACGTAAAATGTTGTTTTATTTTTGGTTTTTGATTATAACGTTTACACCAGCGCGCCTTCTGCACTTCGCTCTGTACGTCTCCGTTCTTCTCTTTCACGCTGACTCTCACTCTGACTCTCACTCTCACTCTGCCCTAATCGCGAGCTCATCTCCACCGCAACCACCGCGAGGGCTTCTTCCCCACCACCGTGAGGTTCACTCTTAACCCTAACTCTGTCTTTCCCGCTTATTCTTTGCAATAACTTGGCATCTCTCTTTCCCCTTCCCACTCCTTGTCCCTCTGCTCTCAGTAACCACATCGAACGTTGGCCACCACGCGAGCACCTATTTCTGGTGAGTTTTTAGGGCACATTTTTTTATGTTTGGTTTTGAGTGTATGTTGAAACTGTAGTCTGTGTAGTTGAAACTTGAAACTGTGAGTTTGAGTTGTTTGGAATGTCTCTATTTCTGGTCGTGGGTTTTGTATTTTCTCTTGTTTTTCTTCTGCTATCATGACCTATTTCAAAATGGGAAGAAATTTAGAGATGCTTGTATCATGTGACATCAACAATATATTGCTCATTGGAATTCTGTTTTGTTAATTTATCTTCATCTACTTATTTCTTTTGTCTTAAGAATCCTGAAAATGGTGTAAATTTGAAATAATTTTTAAACGCCTTGGATATATGTTTTGTATATCTACAGAACCTATCTAGTTATGGATCGTAGTTGGATGGTTTGTAAGTGCACTAGTGCTGAGTATTTGAAGGGGGGGGGGGAGAATTTATAGAATCTGCTCAAAGGAATGTTCCTAATAGTAATGGAATGTTTTATTGTCCTTGTGTCAAGTGTTTGAATACGAGGAAATGTACGGTGAAGGATATACGTACTCATTTGATTTGTGAAGGGATTTACTGGAGTTATACTTCTGTATTTATTTTGAGTTATAACCTATGTTAATAAATATATATTGTTTCTGAACAGGCATACATATGGATCAGTAGGATAGCCCACATGCACGGGAGGACACTGTGGGGCCTACGCAGGACCCGATCGCGTCTACACCTGATTCTAGTGTAAGTTTATATGTTATATACTATCTTTAGTCCTTCTTTTTAATGTAGGTTTATAACGTTACAACCCTCTATTTTATCTTTTTTTTTTGTCCATACAGACATCACAGGCTCATAGGAAACGGGGCAGAGGAGCCACGACGTTGAAGAAACTAGAGAAGGACAGGCAAAGCGGACATTAGCTTGAGGTGTCCTTCGATGCTAATCTAAATGCCCAAGGACCCCGTGCTAAAGAATTTAATAAGTGGGTGTTTTTACAAGCAAAGTAGCACGTAAGCATCAACTACAACCACTGGAATGACGTTCCACAGAACGTTAAGGATCAGATTTGGGAGACTATCACGATATTTTACCTTTACATTCGTTTGATTTACATTATTAGATAATTATCCGAGTTATAATCCATTCAATTGTTATATATTTAATGTGTAGGTAGCTTGGACTGTGCCAAATGACGAGGATCATCGTCATAAATGTATGAAAATGGCATCAAAGCGTTGGAATGGGTTCAAGCATGATCTTACCAGGTACTGTGTATCTGGGAAGAAGCGGCTTGATAAAATGTTCTTGGATTATCCCTGGATTGATCGGTATACTTGGGATATGTTTGCTAGGAGTCGACAAGATGGAGAATTTCAGGTTGGTTGATTAAGTTAATTTTGTATGCTTCTTATAGATCATTTAACTGTATTTAATTATGTATTTTTGTTTGAACAGGCTAAGGCAGATAAGGGTCGGAAGAATCAGGCGAAGAACGTCTATCGCCACACCATGTCTCAGGGTGGGTACCAGACTCGGATCAAGGAGACGATGGCGGATAGGCTGAGGGTGAAGCAGGAAGAGCACTCTGCTAGGATTGAAAGAGGATAGGTGCCTGAGGGCACACCATCAAGTCCTCCGTCAGACATCGACCGCGAGGATGTCTGGTTAGCCGGCCGCATGACAAAGACGGGATCTTTTAAAGTTGATGCCACTCGCGAAGTGGCAGATAAGATTGTAAGTAAATAATTAACTTGATTTCAATTGATATTTGTATAGATATTTTTAACACTTTTCACTTGCACGTTTTTTCATTTTTTCATTGTAGGTGGATCTTAAAGCACAATCCTCCTAGGGCTCATTCGTCCCTTCTAGACGGCGGGACGTCTTGACGACTGTTCTAGGCAAGAAAGACCATCCTGGTCGGGTTATCGGTGTTCCTAGGAACGTGACCATCAAAGAATATTATGGCGGGTCTGCTTCACGAAAGCGGGTGGTCGATGAAGCATCAATTTTGGATGATATTACTCAGCACCTCATCTCCAACCTTGTTATTACAACACATCTGATGCAAAGCTTAATCTCCAACCCATAATTCAAGCAGGCGCTTGCCAGAGAGCTTTCCTCCGTTGGTTCATCCCAGGACACCGCAGGGCATGCCAACCCTTCACATGTGAGCACAAAAGAGAGTTATAGTAGGGCACATGTGGAGGACGATGAGTTGGCAGCTAGGGAGCGGGAGTTGGAAGTCCAACGCTATGAGCTTGAGTTGGAAATGAAAAGGCGTGAGCTTGAGTTGGACTTCAAACGACGTGAGCTCGAAATGTTAACAAATGTATGTATTCATTATTAATGTCCAAATTAGTCAAATAATTACTTGTATTTTTTTTAATTATCAACAACTTATCTATTTTATTTTTCCTAAATTGAAGGCCAAGTCGACGTCGGTGTCGCTGTCACCTGTCACTCGTTTGTTCTCACTTGATGAGGATTATGCGTTTGAGATTTTTGAATGTCCATTGGAGAACGATGGATGGGTGGCACGCCCAAATCAACAGAGGATATTTTCCTTTTGTGGTGAAGATCTCGGGCACGCCTGCAGAAATAACGTCTGGATGGCCAGCACGGTTTTGAGTCTCTGGTGCACGTAAGTTAATTTTAATTTTATAACTTATTTATTTTTGGTATTTTTCCATTTAATAATTTATTTTAATTTCAATATATATATATATATATATATATATATATATTATGTAATTAACATCCACACCTTTTCATATCTTAGGTATCTCCATCGTCTTCAGCTTGATAAGGGCGTTGCACCAGTTTACGGCTTCTTAGATCCGTCAATCCTTGTGCCCGAATTCTTTGCTGGAGATGCATTTAGTAAATACATAGGGAACTTGTTGGGAGACAAACAGAAAGAATTATATCCGGCTCCCTCTTCGTATGAAATACCATTGGCGCTTGTTCGTACTTCACCCGTCTAGGCATACTGTCATATTCTTATGCTCTCTCCACCAACAAATAGCCACAGGAGGTGGTGCAAGGTAAATAGGTAAGTAACTAATCTTAAATTTAATTTAAGTTTTAATATCGACTTGTTTTTAGTTTATTACACACATGATGTATGAATTTGTTAATTGACATGATTATTTGTTTATGATAGCGCGGCAAGGCGAGTACCATAAGTTGCGCCAACGGAGAAGTAGGACTTCTAAGGCTAAAGCAAATCTGAATGGACCATCCTCAAGGTTTGGTAGTTTATTTATCAAATAATTAATATTATAATTACTAATTGATATGTATATTCAACTGACATTGAAATTAATTTTGTTTGTAGTCTCGATTTCAACCTGACGGGTGGTCGTGCGGCTATTATGTGATGCTTCATATGCTGAACATAGTCTCCGCATCTATTTGGGATGGATGAAATAAGGTAATATTTAAACAACTTGTTAAATTATATATTATAGTTTTGAAGATGACTTGCGTTAATGTTATTGTTATTATTTGAACGTGTGTAAGCATTTAACGATCAATCGCCTCTTCAAGAAGATGAATTTAGAGACTTATGGATGCGCTTAGCTGATTTCTTCTTCAAGTATGCGGCTGAAAAAGGAATTGACAAGATACCTCCGCAATACTTAGATGAATAGTTTTTTTGTTGGACTTTAGAAACTAATTAATAACATGTATATATTAGAGACATATATATATATATATATATACACACACACACACACTTGTAGATAGTTATGTTTTTCATATACATGGGTTTTGGTTTTAAGTCCCCCATTGTTCCTTTGTATATTTCTTTTCTTTTTGTTAATATTGAAATATAAGGGTAGTGTTTGCAATTACAGAATGTGTGTGATATTACGTATTACTTGGGATATTTACTGAATGGAGGGATAGCTGAGGGGAGTGATATTTTAAAACTAAATTTAAAAAAAAAATCCATTAACGTCAGTTGTATTGGGAAACTGACGTTAAAAATAAAACCTTTAACGTCGGTTCTTTAACACAACTGACGTTAGTTTGAACAATATTAACGTCAGTTGTGTTAAAGAACTGACGTTAAAGGTTTTATTTTTAACGTCAGTTGTTTAAACAACTGACGTTAAAATATTAACTATTAACGTCAGCTGTATTTACGTCAGACAATATTCTGACGTATAAAATCAAATTTAACTGACATAAAAAACACTTATTGCACTAGTGATTTGTCAAAAAATTGACTCTACATAATTGAGCCTTACATAAAAGAATGCTCTTACAAAATAGATTTTTAGAATTACCTTCACTTAGTCACAAAATCTATAATAAAATTGAGAATAAAATCACAAACAACAAATCATGAATGAAATCATCAAAATCAAATGAGATGGGGCTATGGAAGGTAGGAAAAGGAGAAGAAGTGAGATAAGTAAAAGTGTGAATAACTAGAATAGATCTTACATGACTTTGATAAATCAGTGAGCCAAAGTTATGAAGGAGAAACGGTTAGTATGATAGAGATGATTACACGGAAAGTCATATAGAGAAGTTGAATGAGGTGAGGTGATAGTCTAGGTCGCCAAATAATAAACTAGAAGGACTAAAAGTGTATTTCACTCTTTTATCTGCTAAATTATTGTTTAGTGTGATTTTATCACTATTTTGTTATTTCTAATAAAATTTATAACTTATCGATAAAATTATTGTAATTTATTATTATATTATTATTGTTGTTATGGGCTTACCACCGACAGTCACTTATTAAAGTTTGTAAAAGAAAAAAAAAACTCCATTGTAAATTATGTATATTGCACGGTCATTTATAGAAAAGTTTAATTTTGACATATTGTTGTCACGGATTATTTTATGTATCTATGACATTTTAAGATAATTATAATAAGAGTTTTTTTTTTATGGAATAATTATAATAAGAGTTAAAGTTTTTGAATAATGTAATTGGTATACAATGCGTTCATTACAAATCTTTGATTCTTATCCTAACCACCTTAAAAGCCATCAATTTCGTAATTTCTGATTGGTTACCAGTGTAAAAATCTTTACAGTGACATTGCATAGAAATTAAACTCTATTTATAATTGATTATCAATATAATGTTTTTTACAGTAAATTAATTAATTAATTAATTAATTAATTGATAATGTTTAAATTAGCTGCCTAGGTTAAACCGCTCAACTACTGAGTGATAGCCATAATTAACGCAAAAAGGTCATGGAAGGGTACCCTTGGTACGGAATAGCATAAAACAAGGAACTGGTTAGTCTGGTTTTACAAAGATTGAAAAATGCAGGATCAGTTTGAGGATAGCAATAGAATAATTGCACTACTCATCATCTGCCGGACAAAGCCATGTGACCCACCTCACAAATAATGGAACCACTCCCATCTCTGTTTCCCAACACCTCCCACTCTTGTCCCTTTCAAACCTAATACTTTTTTGGTAAGGATTTCAAACCTAATATATTACTAACTAAACAAATCCCAAATCACCATTTTTAATCAAAAGTTTAAGAAATTTTGAGCTGGAAATTGCTTTTTTTTTTTTCGTTTATTGCGAGTCCTAAAGAAGGGAAACTCACATTTTTGAAAAATCCTCAAATTATTGTTTAGTAGGTGTAAAAATAATTTTGAAAAATGATATATTTTTAATTTAATTTTATAGGCCATGTTAACTTTAGGATACTGGTTAAGAATTAGTCCCCGCATTTGCGTATAGAGGATATCTTGAGAAAAAAAAATACTGGTTAAGAAATAAAAAAAGATCATGCTAACAAGTAAGGACACTTGTTAAGGAATCATAAAAAGTAAGTTTTCATTAGGAAACCAAGTAATTTACTCTTTCAATTCAAATATTAAATACATCAATTCCCGATATAATGTTTATTTTCTTGGTTCCTTAACGAGTGCCCAACATTTCCCATAAAAAAAATGTACATCAATTTTTAATGAAAACTTCTCTTTTTAATTTCTTGATCAGTGTCTTAAGACATTAATTAGTATTTTTTTTAAATTTATATATGATATATGATAAATAATAATTTGAATGTTATTAGAATTTCTGTGAAAGAGTTATTAAATAATTTGTATCATAATTAAGATTTTTTAATGATAAACTAATATATTAATAATATATTGTATAAAAATCTTTTTGTAGATATCAAATCAAAAGAAAATTTTGTAACTAAAAAATCAAAAGAAAATTTGCAACTGTTACCAATTATAATTATAATACAACAGTTAGAAGAAAAAACAATAAAGTACCAATTTAATAGTGTCAGATTCTTGGCTTCTAGTAAAAGATACAAACCAAGCACAGATAGATGAACCAAAACTTTTCCAATCTGTTTCCAACCATACCCATGTTCTGATTTCCTTGTTTGTTTATTCAGAATGAGCTCATTTTGGGTAACATCTCTGATTTTATTGTATTTTCCCAGGATTCCTTATCACTGGTGACCAAAGTTATTGTCTTTTTTTGTCAAATCATAATATTTCATTACCATTTCTTCTTCGTTTTTTGGTCCCCAATCCTTCAAGCCTGGATCTGTGAATTGCTTTGTGTGTCTTTTGGTGATTGATTGACTCAAGCAAAACCTGAAGGTGGGTTTTCTTTTTCAACTCTTTGTACTATCTCAATGTTGTGGAAAAAGGACATTGATATGCCTCAGAAGATTGTTTTACCTATTTAGTCATAAAGGCTGAAATTTTCATGAATGCTTCTGAACCTGTATGTCTTCTTCTGGCTTCTTGAACTTGATTTCCGCGTTCAAGGTCTTGTAAAAGAGATTATTTCTGCTTTCTGGGTTTGTATTAATTTTGCATTCTTCATTACTCTGGTTCTTTTTTTATACCCATTTGCAAATTTTGCTTCTTTTCTTAGAATATAATTCAAAATTACTGTTGGGGTACTAGCCATAATGGGGGAGGTCCTTGGGGAGGGTTTCTTTAGTGTACTGATTCTGGTGATAGTCTCAGTCACAGTGAGCATTGTAGAGGCTCAACCAAAGTCTTTTCTCATAAATTGTGGTTCAAATTCTTCTGTAAATGTGGATGGTAGGAAATGGGTTGGAGACATGGCTCCTAATAACAATGTCACCCTAAGCTCACCTGGTGTTGCTGTTTCCTCTTCAACATTAAGTGGCAATTCAATATATGATCCTCTCTACAGAATAGCCAGAATCTTCACAGGCTCTTTAAATTACACAATCAAAGAAGTTCATGGAAACTCTTTTGTTAGGTTCCATTTCTGCCCCTTTGTGTCTGAGGACTACAATGTAAATGAGTCCTCCTTTGGTGTTGTGGCCAATGGTCTGAAACTATTGTCTGAGTTTGAAGTTCCATCTGAGATATCCCACAAGAAAATGGACTTGCAGAGTTCTGGAAAGAATTTTAGTTCAATTTTCTTGATTAAAGAGTATATTCTGGCTATCAATGCAGATACACTTGTGATTGAGTTTGTTCCAACTGGAAGCTCATTTGGCTTCATCAATGCCATTGAGATTGTCCCAGTTGTGGATGAGCTTTTGCTGGTTCGGTCAGTAAAGTTGATGGAAGTGGTGGAAACTTAAATTTGAATGGACGCGGGATGGAGACTATGTATAGGTTAAATGTTGGTGGTCCTGAGATTCAATCCAAACAGGATCCAGATCTTTGGAGAACCTGGGAAGTGGATTCTAGCTATATGATCACAGAAAATGCTGGCTCAGGAATCAAGAACAGTTCTAATATTACATATGCTTCCATGAATGATACTTCAGTGGCTCCTCTCCTTGTGTATGAAACTGCAAGGGCAATGTCTAACAATGAAGTCTTGGAGAAAAGATTTAACATGTCATGGAAATTTGAAGTGGATCCTGATTTTGATTATTTGGTCCGATTACATTTCTGTGAGCTAGTTTATGATAAGGCAAACGAAAGAATTTTCAGGATCTACATAAACAACAGGACAGCTGCAGATAATTTTGATGTTTTTGTACGAGCTGGAGGGATGAATAAAGCATATCACCAGGATTATTTTGATTCTGTTTCGTCGAGGATTGACACACTTTGGGTTCAACTTGGTCCTGATACAGCTGCTGGTGCTGCAGGAACTGATGCTCTCTTGAATGGACTAGAGATTTTCAAGCTTAGTCGAAATGGGAATCTAGCCTCTGTGGAGAAATATGACTTGGATGGCAATGCTGTAAGAAAATCAAAAGCAAGAGTTCTTTGGGTGGGAATTGGAGCAGGTCTAGCTTCTATAGCTGTACTTGCATTTGTAATTGTTCTTGTTTTCTGTTTCTGCAAAAGCCGAAGGAAAGAATCAAATGATACCAAAAACAACTCTCCGGGTTGGCGACCATTATTCCTGTATGGGGCTGCTGTAAACAGCACTTTGGGTGCCAAGGGATCAGCAGGAACTCAAAAACCACATGGATCTGTGGCCTCAACTAGAGTTGGCAAGAGGTTTACATTGGCAGAAATTACTGCAGCAACGAATAACTTTGATGAGAGTTTGGCAATTGGAGTTGGAGGCTTTGGTAAGGTGTACAAGGGGGAGATTGATGATGGTGTCCGTGCTGCAATCAAGAGGGCCAACCCGCAGTCTGAGCAAGGTCTGACTGAATTTGAGACAGAAATCGAGATGCTCTCCAAACTCAGGCATAGGCATCTGGTGTCCTTGATCGGTTTCTGTGAAGAGCAAAATGAAATGATTTTGGTTTATGAGTATATGGCAAATGGAACTCTTAGAAGTCATCTATTTGGGAGTGATCTCCCTCCATTAACTTGGAAGCAACGTCTAGAAGCGTGCATCGGTGCTGCAAGGGGACTTCACTACCTTCATACAGGAGCGGAGCGTGGAATAATCCACAGGGATGTCAAGACAACCAATATATTGTTAGATGAGAATTTTGTTGCCAAAATGTCTGATTTTGGGTTGTCAAAAGATGGACCTGCTTTGGACCATACCCATGTTAGTACAGCTGTGAAAGGAAGTTTTGGCTATCTAGACCCGGAGTACTTCAGACGACAGCAGTTGACTGAGAAATCAGATGTTTACTCTTTTGGGGTTGTCTTGTTTGAAGTTGTTTGTGCTAGAGCTGTAATAAATCCTACCTTGCCTAAAGATCAGATCAATCTTGCAGAATGGGCAATGAGATGGCAAAAGGAAGGATCACTTGACACGATTATCGACACTCATCTTAGAGGAAATTATTGCCCAGAATCCTTGTCTAAGTTTGGGGAGATAGCTGAAAAATGCCTTGCTGATGAAGGGAAGAGCCGGCCGACGATGGGGGAGGTGTTATGGCACTTGGAGTATGTCTTGCAGCTACATGAAGCTTGGCTAAACATGGACAGCAGAGAAACTTCCTTCTCAAGTAATCAAGCTTTAAGAGGTTTGAACGATGGAGTAGAAGTGGTACAGGATCATTCAAGTCAAGATGAAGGGGATGGTTTAGATCTCAAACAGTTAAGTGATTGAGTCAACAACAAGAGAAGCCAAAGAAATGGATGTTTCAATTTGAGTTCAATGATTTCCTGAATGCTAGTCAGTGAGACCATTGAAGAACCATTACCTTATAGCTAATGTCCTTTACATATTCTTTCAATTTGTTTTATTGAATTCAAGTTTATTATTGCTATTTTTTGCATCTGATTTTTGTATACATGGTAGTGGAATGGGCAAATTATCAGCATTTTGTCTTAAAAAAAGATTCAAAAATTGTGAAATGGTCTGCTGTTGTATTGAGTTGGCAATTGATTGTTATCCTGGGATTTTTTTTTTCAAAGGCTCATCAGAATAGACTCTTCAGTCACTTCTTTAAAGTATGTATTTCAATTTGGTTTTGAAATCAAGCCATCAAGGTGCGGAAGTTTTTGTCTAAAGCAATTCAGTACACGCTTTCAAATTCTATGATTTCCACCGATAGGGTGCGTTTGATTCGCATTAAATTACAGGACAAGAAGAACAGCACATGACAAACTTGTAAGTTATTGGATAACTTTTTGTTATGTATGGTATTTGATTTGATGAACAATGGACAGGACAGACAAAAACAATATTAAATTTACTGCAATACCATTTATGATAATATATATAATAAGTAATATATATATATATATGTATGTGGGTGTGTGTGTTAAGGCTATGGTGCACCACTCATTACAAGATTATATATATATATATATATATATATATATATATATATATATATATATATATATATATATATATATATATATATATATATATATATATTTTAATTTAAGATGCACCACCCATATGTGACAAATTTTGGACCAATCAAATTGCCACATGGGTTTGGTCAAAATTTCAAACTTTCTAGTTGTATTTCTACTGTAGTCAAATATATGAATACAATATATTGTAGTATAATATATGTACTCTTTGTATTCACAAATTTAACCCATATTAAAATAATGTTTTTTGATTAAAAAACTGATTATATTAAAAAATAATATTTTAATATGAATTAAAATAATGTTCGTTGTCAATAATATTTTGCAATATAATCAGTTTTTTTTAATCAAAAAACATTATTCTAATATGGGTTAAATTTGCGAATACAAAGAGTACATATACTATACTACAATATACTGTATTCATATAGTTTGACTACAGTATAATACAACTAGAAAGTTTGGAATTTTGACCAACCTATGTGGCAATTTGATTGGCCAAAAATTTGCCACATGGGTGGTGTAGTGGGTGGTGTAAAATGTGGGTGGTGCACCATAGCCACACCCATATATATATATATATATATGATGTATAATATTATAAATTATATAATATATATAAATATTATAAATATAATATATATGACTAAAAAAATAGTATATAAGATTGTTTATATAATATATTATTATAATTTAATATAATATTAAAATATTTATATATGTAAGAAACGTAAAGTTGATAATATATAAATGCAAGAAACGGGGAGGGGAGGGGAGGAGAGAGATATATAGAGGGGGAAAGAGACGAGGGAGGGAGAGAGAAGTAATTATAATTTTGTTTTTTTGGGTAGTATGTTCGTAGGGCAAGAAGTTGTCTCATGATTTGGTAAGAGACAAAATTTTGGGTTTTTATTCTCGCCTATTTTTATCATGTCTCATGACCACTTTTCAAATCAAACATGAAACAAAAGTTTTTGTGCTGTCCAGCCCCTTGATTTTTTACAAATAAAACGCACTATCAAGTTTCCAAAATATGCCCTACAACTCCATGAAAATTCCGAAACTCACTAAGTGGTTATTTTTTCTGCCTAAGCCCGTGCTTGGAATGTGGCACGAAACCACATTCAATCAGGAAACCACGTTTAAAATGGTAGGACCGTAATTTTATGAGGCTTTAACATGAAATCTCAAGTTATTAGCTAGCTTTCACGTTTAAGCCAAGCTGTAAGGTATAAAAAATATACCTAACAGAAATTAAGAACAAACAGTAAAAGAAAAGATTTCTTTGGAGGGGGACAAACCTCCTTATAAAAGCAAATGTTTTTCCTTAATATTTTTCTTCTTATCATTCATTCCATAATTAGTTACATATATAACACCCTTGAATAACAATCTAACAAACTTAGTAATGACTCATCAATATACTAGATTCTTCCTCACTCAAGATAGATCATGGTACTTGGGCTTAGTATTTGGGGCATAACATATTTGGGTCATAACATCCCACCATTATTGCAAAAACACGTTATCTTCAAGGTGTATGAAAGTCCAAGAAAAACCCACAATATTTTGCTGCAGTCCATAATGTAGGGAGAAAAATATTGATGTCCAACCATTTACTGGCCCGCAAGGAAGATAACAAGGTCCAAGACAAGAAAGGGGCAAAATAAAAATAAAAACCTATACTAACAGAGGCCCAGTTGTACTCTCTAGACAACCCTAAATTAGAAGGGGCCAAATTAAAAAACATGCAGTAGTAGGCCCAAAACAAAACTGATTCAGAAAAAGAAAAATTTGTGTCTAAATGAAAGCAAGCCCAGTAGTAAGATGTCCAAAGTGCAAACCCTAATGCTGCCCTGAATTGCCAAGCTCCATGGCACCCATGGCCACCCAGAGGCTGACCCGGATGGCGGTGGTACGGCGGACAAAGGAGCCATCACCGGAGATGCACCAGACCGAGCCGAAGAAGATGAAAACGCCGCGGACGGAGGTGCACCTGATGGAGTCGAAAACAAAGGAGGCGAAGCTGCAGAGACCTCTAATTTAGAGGTGATGCGCGACGGTGGGAAGAGAACCGCGAGAGGTCCGCCAGGATCGAAGACGAAAATGCACCCGCCAGGATGCGTGGAAGACCCAACGGCGCTCTTGATTGCAAACACGCCGTTCACGTCTTGTCGTTCTGTTTTCGCGACAACAACGTCATTGTTGATTCCAGGCTCGTCGAGAAACGAGAGCGGGGGTGGTGATGGCAGAGCCATGGTGGTAGGATGGAGTTTCGCCAAAACTGAAACTAACGGAGCCCGACTCCGAACCGCATCCGAAGTGTCAATTCCAAAATCGCAAACGAGATTGATGGAGAGAGTAGCCATGTGATATGAAATGCAGGGAGGAACATGGTACTGTGAAAGTAACTGAGGAATTGGTGGAGGGTCTTGACGAGGTGTAGCTTCTTGAACCTTCTCGCCTTCGACGAGGTTCGGCAAGCTCTCGTCGGTTGCTGGAACAGAGAAATCGGTGGTGGCGATGGTGGAGACGCTCTCGATGGCAATGACCTCCTGGGTTTTTACTGGTGTGCCTTCACCGTGTGAGGAAGTCTGGTGTAGGCGTGGACTCAACGGCATCGGAGGGTGGGTTATGACGGGTGTTGGGCTTGGACTGTATTTGTTGGATGGCTTGAAGGAGGGAGTCGTTGAGACGATCAAAAGAAGCTTTGAATCTACATCGTGCTAGAGAGGTCTCAAGTGTCTCAGAGCATATTGTTCAATGGGGTTGAAATATGGTGGTTATAAAAAATATAAACTAACAGAAATTAAGAACAAACAGGAAAAGAAAAGGTTTTTTTTTTTTTGAATAAAAGCAAATACTTTTCCTTAATATTTTTCTCCTTGTTATTCATTCCATAATTAATTACATATATATTATCTTGAATAACAATCTACCAAACCTAGTAATAACTCGTCAATATTCTAGATTCTTCCTCACTCAAGATAGATCATGGTACTTCGACTTAGTATTTGGGCCACAACATATTAAGATCATAACACAAGCCTTACGTGGTTCCAAACATAGCATAAATTGCACAAGATTTTTACAATAATACATTGAGATTACTCTTCAAAAACATATTAGTAAAAGAGACTTGATCAACATGTTATGTATAGAAAGGCATCTGGTCATGGTTCAAATCTTAACTAGTACAAATTCTTGGAGCTATGTTGCAAGAAATATTCTTATGAATTCTTTAGTCCGACGTGGATGGCTTGATTTGTAGAGTGTTTGGAACAGCATCAGAATTCCCTCACCGCACGTCCAATCTGAAGCTACTAGATAGAGCTCCCGTGGTGATTATGCATTGGGACTCGAAAATTTGGTCTATGACCTGAGTTCCAAACACACTTAAACAGACCGAGGAGGTGGAATAGTTCAGGTGTGTGTGCAAGCTAGCCTAAACACCACCTAATCACGGTATAAAAAAAACACTCAATTTGTATGTGCTTGAATTAGTTTATTTGTGTAACTATAGTGAGTAGATATTGTCGAATTGACGATTTCAAGTAATCTAATATGTAACATTAGACTTCGGATTTTGGAACAACATTGAAGAAAAATTTACTTAACTATCACTTTCAGCTTGAAATTGTGTAAGTAATTTGTCAAAAAACCAATATCAACTTCTAACACAAAAAACTCCCGCATGAACTTTTGAAAAAAAATATTTTTCCTTAAATAATAAATTATAGACATGATGCATGCAAGTGCACACTGTTAGACATTATAAATAGTGATTGTAAAACAGTTTTATCTCTAGGTGAGTTCTGCGGTGGAGCTTTTGGTTTTTGTCTGTACCAGTATAGACATAAGTTGCATGTAAAAATCCTATTTACCCTCTTCATCAACAATCTCCCTAACCTTCACCACCACCACTACCACCCCATCACCTCCTCAACAGTGAAGGCATAATTGTCTCCACCGACCACCCTATGGTGATCTCTCGTTACACGGATTGGTTGAAATCTGGGGAGACGAAGACCCTTCCTTCCCCTGGCAATGGCGGTGAAGTGGTACAATTACAAGACCCCAACCTATCACTGTGAAGACCCAGAGATGAAGACCCCCAGCCTGTCTCCACGACCCACCTCAGGACCACCGCATCGAAAATATAGAACAAACAATAACCACCACAGGCCCCCAGATCGCAAACCAATTCTCTTGGCGGGTCGCACCACTAGATCTACCCCTGTCGTCCCGCCGCTCAGCCTTTGTTTGCCCTCACGCCACCACGAGAGGTCGATCGGAACACTCAAACAAGAGCGTCGCCCCAGATATGGGGTGCTTGTCTAGGAAAAGGGTCGCCGCCGTCGAGAGCCGACCGAAACACAACCAATGGAGACGACTGTTTGGAAGGCAACTTTAAACAGTTGGAAAGCTGGTTGGAAGGTGGAGGAGAATGGTTGAACGATAGGGTAGAAGATGAAGGGCAAATGGATAGGGCGGAGAGGAGTGGGAGGTAAAATTGTATTTTTCAACTTTTTTTAAAAATTTTTCTTGGACCATTCAATTTAGTCGCCCCTTACGTATAATAATCAATCCGACGATTGAAAACTTCTGATTCACAACTTAACAAATGTTTATACCGGTATAGACATGAAAATCATGCTTCACCCCCCTATTTCTAGGCCTCAAGGGAAGTAGAGTACAATATTTTAAACTTGATGTACTAATAAAAGTGATTTGGATTCAACATTTTTAGAGAAGTGTAATTCATCGAGAAGTCACTCTTTTGAAAATGATTTTACCTATTCACCACTCTAGGAGGTTGGTCTCATAGCAACACTATATAGGATACCTTGATTAAAAAAAAAATAGTTTGTGATATTTTTGATTTAGAATTATAGTAATTAGTAAAGAGAATGATCAATGACATTTAAATTTAGTTTGTTTTTATATGCATTTTAGATTAGTTGGATCCCAAAAATTCACCAGATCAAGGCAGGCCTCACAATACACAAAATAGGTGAATATTGAATATAATTTGGCATAAGCATTTTTTTTTGATACATAATAAGGTATAAGCATTAAGCAAGCATCGCAGCGGTAATAAGTTGTAACGCTACAGTAAGTAACAAAAACATTGCAACACTACAAAACCCTACAACCTTCTCTTTCTCGTTTCTTGTTCCTTCATCGCAACCCAAAACCTTGTTCACCTTCGAAAATGCCTCCCAAAGCTGCGAAATCGAAGGAAGCACCAGTTGAGCGACCCATCTTCGATCGATTCTCTTCTCACCTCAAGATTGGCATTGTATGCTCTCCCTCTCCACATTACCATAATTTTCAATTTGGATACCTTTCCCAACTCCGGTTTTTTCAATTTAAGAAATGGGTTCTCCCTCTATTAACTTCATCTTTATGTTTTCCTTTCCTTTCCTTCAGTGATTCATAATAGCCCAAGTTGGTAAAAAAAATACAGGCAATTTTTGTTTTAATTTTTAATCAACAATCGAATTGGATTCTATTTGCAAGTTGCAACGATTTGTATTTTTATATGATAGGGTTAGATTAGAACTATTGTATACTGGGACTGAAAGCATGAAGTTGCTATTTGGTTGTTTAACTACTTGGTTTAGTATTATTTATCCGACTCTTTTGACTGGAATAACCAGATTCACATTTTAAAGAATACACTATAAGAGAATAGTCTAATTAGTTATGTTGTCGTAATAACTAAGATGATCATGCAATTGTTTAAATCAGTATGGTAAAGGTAAATAGACTCTAATGCTAATAACTTTTTTTAATCAATGTTTTGCACTGTGTCATGATATGAGTTATTAGCAATTGGTTGGTTGGACTTTTGGCTACAACTTGGCAGCAGGGTTATAGCTACAAATTCCTCAGAACTCTTACTGTTATTTTTGTTTCGAATGCATAATTGATTAGGTTCTAGCATGTTCAAATGGTGATAGTGATGGGGTCATTGAGATGTCCAGGAGACTTGGATTCCTCACTGGAATAGAATCGGAGGTGATGTTTCCTACGTTCAAGCCGATTTTATTGTGGATTTGACTTCTGATCAATCAACATTACTCAAAGAATTTCACACCATGGGGCGACAATGCTGAAGCACAAGCCCACTACACCACTCGATGCAGCATACAGACTACACAGAAAGCTTTCTGGTGCATTTTTGGCATGCATTAAAATTGGGGCTGTTATCCCTTGTAGGGAACTATTACTTGAAGTGTACAAGCATCATGAGTTTGGTGAGGTAAATGAGATGTTATCCAGTGGCTCAATGTCTATATAGGCTATTTATTTATTTATTTTTTTCTTCGATTAATATTTATTTCTATTTCTGTTTTTTTATAATTGAAGAGAAGTTTCAGGTAGCACTGAGTAATTTTACTAAAACTTCTTCCCAACTATTTGATTATACATGTTCAAGAATAATAGCCTCCCTTTATTAACACTGAAGGGATTGGAGACAACATTGTCATTGTAATGAAGTACATTGTCCTCTTTTATTGTTTTGAATCCCATTTGGAGTAACATGCCATTTGTCTATTAGAGCCTTGAATTAAGTATATTACTAGCAAATATGGACTTCGTGATCTTCAGTTTTAAGCAACATGAGGCTATTACTAATTACTAATGATACTTTGTTTTCAGTTGGGTTGGCAAATTTTTTGTTACCCATGTAAGCAATGGTTGCGATGGATATTACTGAAGTTGTAGTACACACATTTGGATTGAAATAACCAAAGTTAACACAAGAAGGGGTTGAATTGTGTTTACCAACTTTTTTGAAAACTTTGAAAATTATTTTTGCAGGCACAACAAGCAAAACTAAGACAACAGAAATTTAGACGAGTGACATGTCTAAATTTTAGACAGAACACACGTGCAAACAAGGAAGGGTAAAATAGAGTTTGATATTCACAATATTAACTCTCAAAGTTAAAAATTTAAACAAACAATACTTAAGCAAACTAAAGAGATAAGGGAAGAGGAATATCACTCTAATTTTATACTAGTTCACCCCAAAATCCACAGGGCTATCACCAAGTTTCAACTATAATTGATCAGATTACAGTACAAATATTCTTTTCACACCTAGCCTCTCCAGGCTCAACACTCAAACAAATATTATTTACTCACCTAGTATCTTCAGGCTCAACTCAGAAAAGAGTAAGGGTCTTGTGTATTTAATACAACTTGCAAATCTTTTATATCACACTCAGAGAGTAGAATAAATATGAAGTATGAAAGACCGTGAATTAAATTCAAATAATTGAATGAATATTCAATGAAAGAATGAATAAGTTAATGAAGTGAGTAAATGCTTCTTATGCAATGTTCTTAATGATATTCAACTTCTTATCTTCATCTTCATGGTTAGGTCTATATAAAGACTTCAATCAATTTAATCCGTTAGGCACAACTTCAGAAAGTGTGTTCTTCTGATTTGAGCTTCTGGGACACCATTAATGCCAAAGAGTCGTTCTGTGTAAACATTAAGGGCTCGTTTGGTGGTCAGGATAGGATAAGGGCGGAAATGATAAGAGAACAGGATAGGAGTATGATAGGATATGAGCAGGATAAGCTGTTATCCTATCCGACGTTTGTTGTCCACCAGATAACCAACTCGACATCATTATAATTTAAGTATGAATTTTAAAAAATTTTGTTTTTATTATAAATGTTTTCATCTTTTATTAGATTTACTTTTTTTTTATAATTTTCATTATTTAAATTTTTATAAAAAAAACAAAATTATCCTTGTGATAAAATTACATATGATGTTTTAAATTTTTTAAATATTGTCTAACTAAAATTAATTTTTTATATTTTTAAATATTCATTTTTTTTTACTTTACATATAGTTCAATTATTAGAATAATTTTTTATATTTTACAGTTTTTAAAAATAATATAAAATAACAAACTTAGCATTGTGATAAAATAAAAATAAATTTTAAAATTGATTATTAATATTTTTATTATTTTAAATATTTATATTTTATTATACCTTTTTTTATGTAATCATGTTAAATTTTATTATAATTTAAATTATTATTTTATTATACTTTAATTATTTTACATATTATATATTATTATATTTTATTATACTTTAAATCCTCATATCCTACTTGTTACCGAAAAAAAAAATCACCTTATCCTATCCTGTTGAGTTCAAACTCAGCCCTCCCCTCAGAATAGAATTTTAACTAGGTTGACAGGATAGGATAAGTGACAGGATTGACTTATCCTATCCTGCTGGCTCACCAAACAATAGTTTCAGATGAGATATGATAGCTTATCCTATCTTGTCTCTCTTATCCTAACCACCAAACAGACCTTAAATGCTTGAGAACGTTGAGCTTTGACAAGGTTGTCCAAGAGTACACTTTGTTCCGAGCAGCTGATGTTTCAGAGTATGCAGCAGTATGCTTCTTGTACTTGCAGCAGAGAGCTTTCCTCTTTTAGTGCAACACTCAGTTCACTTTCCAGAAAGCACTTTTACTCTACTAAAACAGTCGAAAAGTTACTGCTATGGTACAGAGATTGCGTGTTTATTCTTTAAAACCTTGAAACAAATGTTCTTTATTATTTATCATTTGTGCTATTGTCCATAGGTCTTCGAAATCCTTAAGGAAGACATCTAATTTGAATTAGGTGACTTGGACTTCAATTCTGACAAACTGACATTGTAGCGGTGTTGGAAATTTAGACGGGTGCAAAGCAATCCAAAAAATTAGACGGGTGCTTGTTCAATCCAAAACTAGACAGGTGATAGTGTATTCCAAAAATTAGACGGGTGCTTCACTGAATCTTCTCAGACAGTTGCTTCTTACCACGTCATCAAGTATATTCGAATCTTGACTGAGCGTTGACTTGGTCTTTGACTGTGTTGACTGAATTATTAGACAAGTGGTTTTTGGACGAGTCTAAAACCCGTGTTCTGCCAGAAAGTAGAAGAGTCATAAAATAGACGAGTGATCTTAAGTCTATTTTCATGCACACTTATCAGACATGTCAGTAATTTCATATAGTTCAATATTATCATACTTAATCTATTTGGAATCATTGAAACTTAGAGAATCTACAAATGGAATGTGTCTCAGACTTATGAGGTCTAGACACTGGATTTCCAATAACAGACATCTACTCTCCAAATATGGTTCTATATCGCGCCAGTGTTTTGTTCTGTGTATTTTGGTGTAGACTATTATATATTATAAGAATTTAGCTTATAATTTTATTACAGATTTATTGTTGATTAATTATAACAATATATCACCAATACTTCAGTTATTCTTAGTGAATGATGAAATGAACTAAAAAAGTAAAGGTAATATTAATATTACATTATATAATTCATACCTTTTTCAATAATTACAAATTTAAAAGTGCTTTCGATTAGCATCCGAATTTCATTATGTCAAACACACTTTTGAGATAAAAATATCCAACCATAAATCACACTACAATAAATTCACATTTTAACCAAACTTAAGGGCTTGTTTGCTTTGGCCATTTTCTATTTTCATTTTCAGTGAAAATAGAAAATGTGTTTGAAAATGCGTTTGATTGAGTTTAATGAAAAGATTTTCACTAAAAACATTTTGTGAATTGGACTCAATTTTGGAAACAGAAAAAAGTGTTTTTAGTGTTTCTCAAATTTGTAAAAATATGAAATAAAAATAGAAAGCATGAGGACTTAACAAACATGTTTTCAAATATTTCAAAATTTGAAAATGAAAACAAGTTTTAGAAAATATAAACAGGAAACGAAAACAGGAAATGAAAATACAAACCAAACGGACCCTAAATTTTCAAAATGAAGTTGTTTCAATTAAGTTTGCAAACTTTAATCCCAACACACACTTAGAGGTAGTTTAACAACGTGTGGTCTTAATATGCAGGTTTGTCTCTTACGTGTCAATATTCCATATGGGGTTGTTGACATAGACGAATAGGCTACAACTCTCTACACCCGCTGGCATTCAGCACGTGGATATGAAAAAAGAAAAGCAAAAAATGGATTCATATCTTTTTAATAGAAAGCAAGGGACATATTATTTTTGGTGTAAAGGGACAAATCACAAATTAAGAATATAAGGAATGCATGATCTATTGAATGTGTTCGGGTTTATACCTATCTCTGTGTGTATAGGAGGTGGATGTGGCATGTAAATAACATTTTTGCAAGGGTGATCATAATACATTTGATTACACTTGTGAACATCAGTAAACCTGTTTTGATTAGTTTTGTTCATCAAATTGCTCAGACAACAAGTTACTACTATACATTTTTTAATGAGATTTTACTACTTTTTGCGTTTGAGTTCTTGGATTCTATAGTTCTTTATTACTTTGATTTTTTACTATTGAATCATTTTTGGAATATTTTATATGTTTCTTCTATTGTCTTCACTGTTTCACACTAATATTGTCTTTTATTATAATCATATTTATCGTTATTGTATTTCCAATTTCATACTATCAAATTTTATAAAAGGAGGGCAACCGCATAATGTGCGGGTCATACTCTAATTATTATTAAAATGCATATATTAAAAATCTCATAATTCATAAAAAAAAATTAACTAGCTTGGGACGGAGCAATAACTTGGTTAAATGTAGCACAAAATTGTTATGTTGAACAAGAAACATTGAGGTAAAAAAACATGTTGAAAGTCATGATTTCCAAAAACATTTACTATGTTACCATCATAGTTTTTTCATTTGGTTTTGATATAAAAGAATTTGAAAATGGATTTCATAAGTACATAATGATTCACATCGTTGCTACCCTAACAAAAATACACAATAGATAGCAAGCAATAACATAACGTATCATATGACTTAATTCCTCCCTCAACTGAAATTTTAAAATCTCTTGTCAAATCATCAAATTCCATAGCATTTCCAACCCATTGAATCAAACAAATACACCCATGACATTAAGTCCAATATCCAAATTAGACGTCTCCTCAAACAATTTCATTGCCTTGTACACTATCTCCTCCACTCCCGTATATGTTAAGCACTGTAGTGTATCAAACTATCTGGCTTGCAATTAATGCTAAGACTATTTTGTAACAGCCTGATTTTAATTATATTGTTCAACTAGTTAAAATATAATTAATTATATTTTAATTTGAGAGTTAGAATGTGTTTTTGATTAAAATAAAATCTCATTCATAGTCTAATTTATGGTAGAGGGTTACGGTAAAAATTTCGGTTGAAAATTCAAACGAAAGTCGGTCTGTGTTTTCACTGTCGGTACAAGTTTACTGTGCAGAAAACATAATTTTGACCCGTGAACGAGACAGTTAGTGTTTTTAATATGTTTCCTTAAACTTTGGTTATTTTGAAAATTTTCGTTCAAAAATGGAATATAATATTTTATTCGGGTGAAAACGTCGGAAGAATTACGATCGGAAAATACAATCGGGTACGAAATGGAGCAGATTAGGCAGCACAAAAGAAGAGAAGTGACTTGATGGGACTTGATGGGACTTGATGGAAATGGGTTATGACACACTCCAAAAGTGTAATCATCACACTTTTCAAATTATAACATATTATATTCTAAAAACCTATTTTTCTCTTTCCTCTTCAACCAAACAAGTCTTAAATATAAAACTTGCTCTCCAAGTTCATCCTCTCTCCAAAATTTCGTGCTCCCCTCTCCCTACTCTATATAATCATCACTCATCTTCATTCTCTTATTTTCTTCCTCCATCTTCATACTTCTTCAACTTCTTTCATTTCTTCTTTTTTTTCAAACACTTAAAGCTTCCATTTTTATTAGTCTTTTCCACTTGAGTTCTTCATTAAGGTTCTTCCTTATACTAAGGGTAATGCTCTCATATAAATCTTTTTGCAAGTTTCATCTTTTATTTCTTAGTTTACTTTATGTGTTTTTTATATGCTTTACACTTCTAAAATCTCTCTAAAATGGTAGAAAACCCCTTTTGAGTTGAAACCACTTTCTATAGTCTTGTATTAACTTATATTTTCATATACTGAGAGGTTGTGTAAAACAAAAATCTCTACCTATCTCTTCCAATGAAGGTCGAATGCTTACATTTGTGACCTAGGAAGTTTTTGTTTCAACTTTTGGAATATGATTATGTGTTTGAGTTTCTAACTATCCATTGATCTTAAATCTATAAATCATGAAAGTTTTGACAGCTTGTTCCTATGATGGCTGAAAATATGAATAAGTAAGCCTAGGATACTATGTTTCAACTTTCCAAGTATGATAATGGATTTAGAACTCTTAATATATTGTGATTCTAAACCTAAGAGTTATTGTTAAACAAAGAATATTTTCCTCATCATCCTATGATGGCTGAAACTTAGTGTTTGGGTGCTAGGAAGTTTGAGATTTTATTTTTCCAAAATGATCATGGACTTAAGCTCCATAAGATATTTGGATGCTAAGTCTAAGAGATTGGAAAGTTTAAGGATTTCTAACTTGTTTATTCTATGTTATTAAAGCTAGGATGTATTACTTTCATTTTTCCAAGATGATCATGGACTTGAGCTCCATAATATATTTGGATGCTAAGTCTAAGAGATTGGAATGTTTAAGTTTCCATTGTTTTCCAAAATGATCATGGACTTGAGCTCCATAAGATATTTGGATGCTAAGTCTAAGAGATTGGAAAGTTTAAGGATTTATAACTTGTTTATTCTATGTTATTGAAGCTAGGATGTATTACTTTCATTTTTTCAAGATGATCATGGACTTGAGCTCCATATGATATTTGGGTTCTAAGTCAAAGAGATTGGGATGTTTAAGTTTCCATTGTTTTTCAAAATGATCATGGACTTGAGCTCCATAAGATATTTGGATGCTAAAAGTCTAAGAGATTGGAAAGTTTAAGCATTTCTAACTTGTTTATTCTATGTTATTAAAGCTATGATGTATTACTTTCATTTTTCCAAGATGATCATGGACTTGAGCTCCATAAGATATTTGGATGCTAAGTCTAAGAGATTGGAATGTTTAAGTTTCCATTGCTTTCCAAAATGATCATGGACTTGAGCTCCATAAGATATTTGGATGCTAAGTCTAAGAGATTGGAAAGTTTAAGGATTTCTAACCTATAAATCCTATGAAGGCCGAACCTAGAAGGTTATGGACCTAGGATACTTTGTTCTTACTTTTCCAAAATGATCTTGGTTTTGACCTCCTTAATACATATGGATGCTAAACCTAAGAGATTGGAAAGTTTAGTGAATGCTAGCCTATTTTACTAGCCTTAGCCGAATACCCTAAGTTTATAAATTAGTGTGATTTTAATTCAACTTTGTTAAATGATCATTGTTTATGAACTCCTAACACTTAGGGATCATAAATCCATGAGTTGTATAATTTTCGGGAATCTATAACCCTAAGAACTAGTCTTGGCCGAACCTATACCTTGTGGTTTAGTATTCTTATTTGATTTTAACTTGTGATTTTTTGTTCATAACCTTAGACTTCCATCACTGAGGAAATGAGGACGTTCATGGTATACATCTTCGAGCATCTAATCTCCTTACCTTCACAGAAGGTAGAGTTAATACTTTGTGGTGTGATGACGAGGAGCTTCGAGTTCGGGAGTTCGATGATAACCCAGGTGGGGGAAAGAATCAACCTATCGTCGGAATGGATAAGTATTAGATTATATAATAATTTATAGGGCGACCTAAACCATACTAATAATCGAGTAATCGACAAGACCAAAATCACATTGGAAACCTTTTCTGAAAAACCAATGGCGATTCGGGGATTGTAGGTTTATCGATATTAGGTTGATTTTATATTCTTGATGGTTGATTTGAGCTTCTTACCTTTATTGAATTGATTTTCGTGCTATGTTGGTGATATTGGAATATTTTGATTGATATTGTGTTATGCATGATCTGCCTGGTTTTTATTTTTATGCTTAGTGGATTTTAAGCAAAGATATATATGTTGTCTACGAGATAATTGTTTTGGGTGTGAGGATAATGATGATTTAGAAGTGCCTAACTTAGGTGATGTATATTAAAGAGGTGTTATGGCATAGAACATGTGTCAAGTTCTAATGGAAGGTTAAGGCACTAGGATGTTGTTAAATCGGGTTGATGGGATTCAAGTATATGTGTTGTTGTCCATGACCGTGTATTGGTAATATAATACACAAGGACAAAAGTGTATTGGTAATATAATACACCAAGACAAAAGTGTATTGCTAATATAATACACAAAGACAAAAGTGTATTGGTAATATAATACGCAAGGACATATGTGCATTGGTAATATAATACACCGTGTATTGGTAATATAATATATGTAAAACACTTCTGTGTATTGGTAATATAATACACGTAAAACATTTATGTGTATTGGTAATATAATACATCGTGTATTGGTAATATAATACACGTAAAACACCTTTGTGTATTGGTAATATAATACACCGTGTATTGGTAATATAATACACGTAAAATCAAGAGTTCTCGCGAGACCACTTACACCTTAGGGAATGAGGGTGTGCCCCGATGCAAATGAGGGACGGTGACAGGAGTGGTAGTGGCCACGATAACGTAAAGACATGGTGACAGGATTAGAGAGGTTACGTTAAAATAACGTGTTAGATTGCCTGAGAGTAAGGGTAGAGGATGATATATATTAACCTGAGGATTATTCGTTAATTATGTGTGTTGATTGTCTGTGACAATTACTGTATAATTTACTATGACTCTTTTCCGCCTTTTGATGATAGAACTGTTTCTTATCCCCTGTATATTTCTGTATGTTGTATTTTATCTCCTTGTGGAATTGTATGAGAAGACCCCGTGGACGAGCGTAACCAGGAGGCGGTGGATGGAACTCCCTACGAACCGGAGGCTGGAGGACGAGCTTTGACCCATGGTGATTAGGGTCTAGTTAGTTATGGACAATGCGTCTCGTGAGGCATATGTTTATTATGTTTTCCGTTGTTTAACTTTTTGTCTAAGTATATGCCTGTGAGGGATCCTACTGATAGGATATTTTCAACAGTGTTTTGTAATATGCATAATATACTTATATTGTGATGTGCCATTCTATATGAACTTCTAGACTTTATAAGTTAAGTTTTTAATTTTTACGTATTTTCACGTTAAGCGTGCGATTAAGTAATTAAATAATGATGTTTTAATCTAATGACACAAAGAGGCACAACGGGGTGTCTCATATTTCATGTCCCTGAATAAAGTTTCAAATTCGTCCACCAACCCAACATACACAGACATATTCAACAGGGTATTATACAGAATAAAATGCATATGCCAATCATTTTCCTTCATTCAATCCCACAATTCCAACATTGTCATGAGACTACCTAACCTTACCATATATCTTAATAACTACTATTAAAATCTTCTCATTTGTGGCTATCCCTGAATAAACCATTTCTTCAAACAAATTCCTTTCAAACCCTGGCTTCACAGCCTTTCCCCATTGCTTCCAACAAGGTATTATACACAACTAACTATGGCTGCACCAAGAGACTCCATCTCTTGCAATGCATACCAAATACCATCATAGTCTCAACCCTCCCCAATAATCTTCCCCATCACAAAATGTTATCTTGATGCTTTAATGGAAAATCTTTCATTTTTCCCATTCACGCATATTCCACCGGAATCTAATAAGGATGGTCACAATTAGCACTGGGGCAGATGATGGGTTCCGATAAGTGTACCAGATCGAAGCAAGTAATAAAAACAAGGTAAGTAAATTACCGAGTCGAACACAGGGATTGTGTGACCAATTAAATCAATATTTAAAGAAGACAATTAGAGTTGACCAAGTCAAAGGCGAGAAGTGATTTAAGATCAATTTAAGTAACGATCCAATTATCAATTCAAGCAATGACAAACAAAAGTAATTATCAAAGGTTGTGATTATGATTGGGAAGGATCTAAGGTCACGAATTCACCAACCCAATCAAACATAGATCCAAGTGATTATTTTCTATCCCTAGGTTCATTTTTGTGTCAACCAGGAACCCTAAATTAATTTAATGTCTCGTTCGAGCACATGAGAAAACATCTAAACATACAAATCAATTATATCTCTATTCAAAGATTAACAAGCTAGATTCATTAAGTTCTTGATTCCCGATAACGATTGCCCAAATCTCCTATTTTGCTTCCACTATTTTAGCACTATTACCCTGTTCCTATTAAGTCTCTAAAATGTCTGATGTGCATTTCCCTAAGTTTTGATGAGAACTAAACATTGGTTAATGATTTAATTAACCTTCATATTGGTTGCTAACCTGTTGGTGTCGTGCGGATGCACGCGCTCGTGCGATTCCGGCAAGTGTACCGGACTGCCGTCAAGTAATAAAAGATATTGATCCCACAGAGACTGTGTTCTCGAATCGCAATCGGTTTTCGAATCGATTAGTTCTGGACAGTTTTAAAGAGGGTTTTGAAAAAGGTTTGAATTGAAATTAAGAGATAGATGAGCAGAGAACAATTAAAACAGAAAACAAATGTTTTTGGGATTTTTTATCTAAACGGATTCCTAGGGATTTGGGTTACCTTTGAGGCTGTTTATGTTGCTAATCTGATTTACCTTTGTTGATTACCGAAATTGCCTTGAAGGCGAGTTTATCCTCTGATAGCTTAAGCTCCCTCTCGGGTTACAAAAGCCGTGCCCAATTGACCCGACCCTACTCTCGTGGTAGTCGATCCCAGATTGGACCCTTTGCGTTCCGTGACAACTCGTTGCTCCTCGAGGGACGGCTTCTAACTCTCGTGATTTCAGTCCCAAGTCTGACTTCTATAGGTCTGACACCCAAGTTCACCGCTAGGTTCCTCCTTGAAATGTCTCAGTCATGCAAATAACCTAAGTTCACCGCTAGGTTCCTCCTTGGATCATTCACATCTCACAAACCAGTGGCTGCCGGGCTTTACGAGTGAAACACCCTAGAAATCCTAAGTTCACCGCTAGGTTCCTCCTTAGAATGTCTACGTCACGCAAATAAACGGTTGCCGAAATTTATGAGTGATTAACACGCTAGAAATCAGATCTAAAACAATAACGAAATCAACAACGATTTTTACATCAATTCAACATCATTTACAAACCTCGGACAGAGCCCTAGTCCCTAGAAACAAACTACTACTCCAGTCTTGCCATGGAGATGACAAGCTGGGTTGACAACATGAAAATACAAAAATCAGAGAAGAGAAGAGAAGAGGAGAAGAGAGATCTAAGCCTAGAGTCCTAGTTGTTATGGATGATCCACCTTCTTCTTTTGTATCTGATGCCTTGGTCCTTATTTATAGAAATGGGGAAGTTAGAGTCCCAAACCAACTCAAAATATGGTCTATTTCGGTTTCTTCAGGTCCAAGTAATGCGCGTCACGGCCGTGATGGCCATCACGGCCAGGCCGTGACGGTCTCTGCCTCTGGCACTTTTGGAAAATTCGGGTCTCTCGCGTCGCGAGCCCTCTGTTATGGTCGTGAAGAATTTCATGGCTGGGCCGTGATGTGCTCTGACTTGTGGTGGTTTTGGGTCACGGCCGTGATGGCTATTACGGCCAGGCCGTGACAGACTCTGACTTCAGCCTTTCTTCTTTTTCAGTTTTGCTCGATCATGGCCGTGATGGGCATCACGGCTAGGCCGTGATGGGCTCTGTTTGGCTCATTTTCTTCAGTTTTAAAGCTCCATCTTCATCCAAACTTCATCATGGTTGATCTTGAGCAATTTACCCTTGATATCTGCAAAACAACACACGAAAACCGCCTTACCCGTTCCAAAGGAAAATTAACCTAAAATCTAGTAAAAATATGCCTAAACTACATGAAAATGCATGCAAAATGATAGACAAAGATGATGTGGAATCACACTCATCAAATCACCCCAAGCTTAAAACTTTGCTTGTCCTCAAGCAATTACTCAGGCCATAAGATAAATCAATCAAAGCATGGATAATGAACCAAGAACCCTAGAAGCTAATCCAAGTAATAGGCATTTTTAATAAGCACTCAAGAGATAATCAAGTTCAAGTCCAATTAGAAGCTTAGGTTCTTCAAGTTCATGTTCTCACTGATTTGGGCACTCATCTCACCTCACTCAAGTGTTTTAGGGTTTATTGACAATTCACTCCATTTCCTCAAGGAAAGTATTTTACCATAGGCTTGACTATTAACCAAATCTCTACTTTATTTATGAAAACACTTAAGAATCAAGAGGTCTTTTCCTTTGGTTGTAATGTGGCCATGGGATTCATTGTAAGGTGGGAAAATCAAGGAAAAGGGAATTTCAAGAAGGCTAGACAGATTATCAAACATTACAAAGCATGACACCTTCTAAAATACCTTTTAGGGGACTTTGATTTACTTTTCCACCTTTCTTCCTTCTATTAATTTTTTTTTTCTTTTTCTTTTCATTTCTCACTTTCTTTGTCATCCCCTTCTCCATTTTTTTTTCTGTTTATTTCATGTTATTTGTTTGGAGAAGGGGAGATTTATAGCTCAAGAGAAATTACTTTCTAACTTTTCATCCCATACTTTTTCCAACTACCATTTTGCCCTTTTTGTAATACTTTAAAAGGTGCCATACCAAGCATTATTTATCAAAGTAATTCAAGGTACCAAGAAAAGTATTTTATCTTTAGGCTCAAAATTGGGCAACTAAGGGGTAGCATTTATCATTCAAAGCTCGGGAGGCCAGAAAAATACCTAGTGCCTCAATCATATCCAAAAATGTTTTCAGAAAATTTTAAGTTTTGAAATGGTTTCAAGTCAAGTTCTAGAAAATACAGTCCATGAGGAATTAAATCACTCTATCACAAGAAATGGGGTAGATTTAGTGAATACCCCTTTTGGCTCAAAATCTTACATTTAGTAGTTCAAAAATCAGTGAGAAACACAAATTTAAGGAATCACATGCTAATTATTAACTATCAAATGACTATCTCAAGAATTTTTATTTTTAGCCTTATCACAAGAATAATGAAAAATTGGGTTCAAAATTCACTATCTCATTTCATTTGGCTCCAAGTTCTCACAATCGGATGCATGTTCTAAGTGAGGGGCAATCTATAGAATGTGATCATACCAATCTATGCCTATGAGAATGCAATATGAATGCAACAATGCAAATGCAAAAATAAATACCCCTACCCCAAGCTTGATTACTTACATTGTCTCCAATGTAAATAATCAAGTCGGAGAGAGGAGAAAAATTGGAACAACTTACCGAGTCGGTAGCGGGTGTTGGCTTCACATTCCAGTCAAAACTTGGGTAGAAATTTTATCACGGCCGTGAGGCTCATCACGGCTAGGCCGTGATCATTTCTGGTCCTCAGGAGTTGCCCTGTCACGGCCGTGATCTACATCACGGCTAGGCCGTGATGCTCTCTGGCTTTGGCATCCTACTCATCACGCCCGTGATGGTTGTCACGGCTAGGCCGTGATTCTTTCTGTGCTCTTGTTTATTTCATCACGGCCGTGACCACTGTCACGGCCAGGGCGTGATGGCCTCTGACTTTATCCTTTTTTATGCTCTTCTTCTCTTTCTCAACCTGAAAACACTAGATAAACCTATCAATGATATTTTTACCTCTTGATCTTCTCAAATTATTCAAGAGGTTAAATCAAAAACAAAAGGAAAAAGGGAAAGAAAACTTGGGTTGCCTCCCAAGAAGCGCTTATTTATGGTCTTAAGCTTGACCATACTTCCTTCAATCAACCGGGGTCGGCTGGGCGTAGAGGTGCAGGCACACTTCTTTTCCAAGGAACTCCTTCAAATAGCCGTTTCTGCTCATACGGCCAATAATGCTTCCGCTTCGCTCTTTTCTCTCGGAGCTTCCTAGCCTTCCTTCCTTCCGGCGGAAGTTTTGTTTCCGCATGGACAACAATCCCAACTTCACCACTGGGTGCATCTTCAACCATGCATATCTTTGCGGTTGCTTCCATGCTAAGTTCTTTCTCTACCGCTGGAGACGTTACATCAATTCTGCACAAATGGCTCTCAAAAGGAGGGTTGTTATAAGAGTTAGTCAACTGAAAATTTACCCTACCTTCCTCTACATTTAGAGAGAGTTTACCATTCCTTACGTCTATCACTGCCCCAGCGGTTGCCAAAAATTGCCTTCCTAAAATAATGGGGAATTTAGAGTTCCCTTTCATGTCCAATACCAGGAAGTCGGTAGGGATGAGAATTTTCCCTACCTTTACAGGAACATTCTCTAGTATGCCTAGAGGAGTCCTAGTTGAGCCATCCGCAAATTGTAAGGAGAATTTGAACGGTCTCAACTCTTTACTTTCCAACCTTTCCATGATAGTGAGGGGCATCAAGCTTGCACTAGCCCCTAAGTCACACAAGGCTTGGTCTATTTCCACTTTTTCAATCGAGCAAGCGATAGAGAAACTACCTGGGTCTTTTAGTTTAGGAGGCATATTAGATTTTTCCATGATGATTGGCTCCTCAGTTAAGCTCTTAATTTCTTCTTCCACTTGCTTTCTCTTGACCAACCTTTGTGGGAAAGGTATCGGGGGTTGGTACGGTGGTGGAGGGACATATTTCGGTTCTGGCTCTTCCTTTTTGCTTGTGTCCTCCTCCGGTTCCACCTCCATTTCAGCTACCCCCACCCCAAGCTTATCATCCCTTAAGTGTATGACATTGCAATGCTCATTGGGATTTGCTTCGGGTTGCCCCGGGAATGTATCCTTAGGTCTCGAGTACGTGCTGGCTTGTTGGGCAATATGGTTTTCTAGCATCTTGTTATGAGTTGCTAAGTTGTCTACCTTAGATGCTAGATCCTTTATTGCCTCACTCACTTCCCTTCCTTGTTGTCTAAACTCCTCATTCTGTTTTGTCTGAGTTTCGACAAAACTTTCAAATAAAGTCTCGAGTTTAGATCTTTGTACCTGAGGATACCCCGGTGCTGCTCTCTTATTACCTTGACCCTCTTGGAACTCATGGTTGAGCGTGTTGCTGTAGTTGCCGTAGGAGAGGTAAGGGTTGTTCCTTCTTTGGTTGTAGGGATTTGGGGGAGCATAGTTGGGCAGCTTCGGGTTCGTATCATAGTAGTTGTTACAAGAGTTCACTTGCTCACCCGAAGCATCGGATCCATGAGCGATGCCACGAGGGCATTCCATCATGTCATGTCCCTGCATTCCACAAATCTCACAAATAGTGTTAGTAGCACCTATTGCACTCACATTAGCTCTTTCAATCTTATCTAATCGTTTATTTAGTGAGTCAAATTTAGAAATAATCAGATCAATGCTACTTACTTCAAGCTTACCCCCCGAAATCTTGTTCGGGTTATTACCTCTTTCGGATCCCCATTGGTGGTAGTTGGTGGCGACATTCTCAATGATGTTGAATGCCTCAGTGAGAGGCCTATTCATAAACGCTCCACCGGCTGCAGAATCTAGTGACACCTTCGAAGAGTAGTCTAATCTGTTATAGAAGGTGTGCACTATTAACCACCTCTCGAGTCCGTGATGTGGGCACGACTCCAGCAGTCCCTTGTAACGATCCCAAGCTTCCGATAATGATTCTCCGTCTTTCTGGAAGAAGCCGGTGATCTGGGTTCTTATGTAGACCGTCTTGGATGGAGGGAAGAATTTCTCCAAGAACGCCTGCTCCAGTTGGTCCCAAGTGGTCAAAGTGTTAGCGGGGATTTGCTTAAGCCAGGCCTTCGCCTTTCCAGTGAAAGATGAGGGGAACAGTCTCAAACGTACAACATCGACTGAGGCTCCATTAATCCTGATTGCATCGGTGAACTCTAAGAATGTTTCTATATGATCGGTCGGGTCCTCCGAAGGCAATCCTCCGAATTGATGTTGCCTAATCATGTTGATTAGCATAGGTGGTATGGTATAGTTTTCCGCCTCAATCTCTGGACTTGCAATCCCAGTTCGCAAGGCTCTCGCATTTGGAGTTGCGTAGTCCTTCAAAGGTTTTGTATCCGGTTGATTCGCCATGAGTGGAACGGGACTCAACCTTTCTCCCTCTCTTTGTAGTCTTCTACGTCTGTGGAAGGTCCTCTCGATCTCCGGATCAATCTCACTAAGGCTCCCAAGACTTAGGGATCTTTGCATATAACTCACAGAGAGATGGATACAATAGAAGGAAAAGAATTTTTTTGATTTTTTTTTAATTTTCAGAAATAAAAATCAAATAAAAAGAAAAGGGTCCAAAAAAATCAATTTAAAAACTAATTAAAATTCGAAAAGGCACAGTCCCCGGCAACGGCACCAAAAACTTGGTGTCGCGCGCTGCGGCGGATGCACGCGCTCGTGCGATTCCGGCAAGTGTACCGGACTGCCGTCAAGTAATAAAAGATATCGAACCCACAGAGACTGTGTTCTCGAATTGCAATCGGTTTTCGAATCGATTAGATCTGGACTTTGTAAAGGGTTTTGAAATTGGTTTGAATTTGAAATTAAAAGATAGACGAGCAGAAAACAAATGTTTTTGGGGTTTTCGATTTAAACGGATTCCTAGGGATTTGGGTTACCTTTGAGGCTGTTTATGTTGTTAATCTGATTTACCTTTGTTGATTACCGAAATTGCCTTGAAGGCGAGTTTATCCTCTAATAGCTTAAGCTCCCTCTCGGGTTACAAAAGCCGTGCCCAATTGACCCGACCCCTACTCTCGTGGTAGTCGATCCCAGATTGGACCCTTTGCGTTCCGTGACAACTCGTTGCTCCTCGAGGGACGGCTTCTAACTCTCGTGATTTCAGTCCCAAGTCTGACTTCTATAGGTCCGACACCCAAGTTCACCGCTAGGTTCCTCCTTGAAATGTCTCAGTCATGCAAATAACCTAAGTTCACCGCTAGGTTCCTCCTTGGATCATTCACATCTCACAAACCAGTGGCTGCCGGGCTTTACGAGTGAAACACCCTAGAAATCCTAAGTTCACCGCTAGGTTCCTCCTTAGAACGTCTACATCACGCAAATAAACGGTTACCGAAATTTATGAGTGATTAACACGCTAGAAATCAGATCTAAAACAATAACGAAATCAACAACGATTTTTACATCAATTCAACATCATTTACAAACCTCGGGCAGAGCCCTAGTCCCTAGAAACAAACTACTACTCCAGTCTTGCCATGGAGATGACAAGCTGGGTTGACAACATGAAAATACAAAAATCAGAGAAGAGAGGAGAAGAGGAGAAGAGAGATCTAAGCCTAGAGTCCTAGTTGTTATGGATGATCCACCTTCTTCTTTTGTATCTGATGCCTTGGTCCTTATTTATAGAAATGGGGAAGTTAGAGTCCCAAACCAACTCAAAATCTGATCTATTTCGGTTTCTTCAGGTCCAAGTAATGCGCGTCACGGCCGTGATGGCCATCACGACCAGGCCGTGACGGTCTCTGCCTCTGGCACTTTTGGAAAATTCGGGTCTCTCGCGTGGCGAGCCCATGCTCGCGTCGCGAGCCCTCTGTTATGACCGTGAAGAATTTCACGGCTGGGCCGTGATGTGCTCTGACTTGTGGTGGTTTTGGGTCACGGCCGTGATGGCTATCACGGCTAGGCCGTGATGACTCGACTTCACCTTTCTTCTTTTTCAGTTTTGCTCGATCATGGCCGTGATGGGCATCACGGCTAGGCCGTGATGGGCTCTGTTTGGCTCATTTTCTTCAGTTTTAAAGCTCCATCTTCATCCAAACTTCATCATGGTTGATCTTGAGCAATTTACTCTTGATATCTGCAAAACAACACACGAAAACCGCCTTACCCGTTCCAAAGGAAAATTAACCTAAAATCTAGTAAAAATATGCCTAAACTACATGAAAATGCATGCAAAATGATAGACAAAGATGATGTGGAATCACACTCATCACCTGTCTATCTAGTGTGCAGATTAAAACTGTAAGAATCATCTATCTGCTCATAAGTGACTACCTGTCTGGTTAAGCGAAAGTCAACCTATCTGTTGACTATGATTATTGACCTCTTTCAAGATACGTCTTCAACCACGAATTCCTACACTTGTGTCCGAGGTTACTCGTTGAAGAATCAAGGACCAAACAAGCTTTTGTTGGCTGTCCCATCAGAAAGAGACTTGAAGCCTTCTCTCATACTCCGTCTCACGCCTATCAAGAAAAGTCAGAAGTTACTCTCTCAAGTAACCTCGGTTATCAGAACCAATGACCAGTTAAAGAATGCTTCCAACACGCTTTATTCCCTAGTACCTCTAGTCCTTACACGAAAAGGGAATTGTACTCAGCAAAGTACAAAAAGCTCTCTGCACAACTTTGATATGGATGTATCACGATGCATAAAGCCATGATCCTTCATGTTAGAGTACAACCAACGTTCCTATTGCATTAATGGCTGCCCAGAACGACTCTATTGCATTTAATTAAGTTCTGCTTGGAGCCAACATCTGAGGGAATGTCTCTAACGGATCCTAAATGCTTGAAGACTATAAATACAGAAGTCATTGAAGATGAAGTATAGAGAATACACATAGCATTAAAGAGCCATTACTCTGCACATTAATATCTTCGTTCTTTCATCCTGTATTTTTCAATCATTTGAAGTTATTACGTAGACATTCCTAAGCTTTACATTTAAACCACTCTCTGAGTGTTAGTGAGTCTGAAGTTATATTTATTACAAACTAAATCTCTCAAACAAACCTGAGTGAGCCTGAAGAGACTAGGTGTGCAAAGAATACTTGTCTTGGAGCCTGAAGAGGCTAGGTGTGCAAACAATACTTGGAGTCTGTAACCTGATCAATTATAGTGGATAAAACTTGGCGCTGACAAGGACTGGACGTAGCTCTTTACTTTGAAGAATGAACCAGGATAAATAGCTGTGTCAATCTCTCTTTCCTTATAAACTCTTTAGTTGCCTTAGTTTTCTTATCCTTTTTTCAAGTGGTGTGTTTGTCTAAGTCTCTGTTAAAATTTTATCAGACAGGTCACCTGTCTGTCCTATATCTTTCCACTCGTCTGAACCAAGCTTCTGTATGCGAAAAGATTTCAACTTTGTTTAAATTTTGATAAACACAATTCCCCCCCCCCCCCCCCCCTTCGTGTTTATAGTTGTCTATTTCAGTTGGTATCAAAGCTCAACCTCTGGGTTGAGCATCTAACAGTGTAGAGGTAAAAGGTCCTGAAGAATAGGCATGACCGTTGGAGCTAGTTCAAGTGAAGTCACCAGACTGAAGGAGCTTCCCTAACCAGACCTCCTTACTTCAATGGAGAAAACTACAACTATTGGAAAGATAGATTTAAATGGTTCATTCTATCTACAAACTCTGATCTTTGGGATGTCATTACAAATGGTCCATTCATTCCCAAGAATTATGATGACACTGACAAACCAAAAGCTCAGTGAACTACTGCAGAAAAGACAAAATGGGAGCTGAACCACAAAGTTAGATATAACATCATTTGTGCTCTCAGTCCTGAGGAGTTTGAGAAGGTATGTGCTTGTGACTCTGCCAAAGAAATATGGGACACTTTAGCTGTCACACATGAAGGAATAGTCAAAGTCAAAGAGTCAAAGATTGCCATACTTGTCAGAAAGTATAAACTATTTGTCATGGAGGAAGGAGAATCTGTTGCTCAAATGATAGGAAGATTTCAAACTATAGTCAACAGTTTAAAATCTCTTGGCAAAGTCTATACCAATGCCGAGAAGGTTGGAAAGATTATGAGAAGTCTACCTAAGCAGTGGAGACCTTTGGTCACTACTATCTCTCAAGCCAAGGATCTCACTACCTTGACTATGGATGAACTTCTTGGAACACTCACCATTCATGAGCAAGAACTTGGAGATGAAGTTGCACCAAAGAAGGGCAAGTCGATTGCTCTGAAAGCTGATCAAAAGTCAGCAAAAGTTTCCAAGGCTCTAAAGGCAGACGAGTCATCCAGTGATGCTGACCTATCTGAACATGGGGATTCTGAGAGTGATGAAGAATTGTCTCTCCTGACCAGGAAGATAAAGCTTCTCCTACAGAAAAATAAGTTCAAGAGGGATAAGTCATTCAGAAGGTTCAACAAGGACAAGAACTTCAAAGAATCCACTCCAACAGACAAAAGTCCAATTGTCTGCTATGAGTGCAAGAAGCCTGGTCACAACAAGGCTGAATGTCCTCAACTCCAGAAGACCCCTTTTAAGAAATTCTTCAAGAAGAAGAAGAAATGAATGATGGCTACTTGGTAGGATCTGGAGTCATCATCTTCTGATGAAGAAATAGAGGCATAAGCCAATATCTGTCTGATGGCCAACACTGACTCAGACTCAAACGATGAGGTACATCCTGACTATCAGGAATTACTTGATGCCTATGAGGAGTTGCTGGAGGAATCCAACTGCTTATCTAAGGCTTTCAAATCCCTCAAGAGAGAGTATGTAAAGCTCACCAGTGAGCATAAACAAAAATCTCAAGAGTGTGAGAAGCTGGCTAAAGAGAACATTGAGTTGAAGACTGAAAAGTCTAACGAAGCTAAGATCTCAAGTGAAACATCACTATCTGAAGAAGTTGAAAAAATTCAACCTAAAGTGGAAGAGCTCACTTCTGATCTTACCAAATTTGTTAATGGTAGAGACAATCTGACTAAGCTACTTGGCAGTCAGAGGCACTCTCTTAACAAAGAAGGTATTGGATAGGTCCATCAGACACAACATAAAGTATCAACTAAAGCTTCTACGGTATCAATTAAGTCAACTGTAACCAAGTCTACACCTGTCTGTAACTTCTGTGGAAAAACTGGACATGTTATGTCTAAGGGTATCCATAAGAAGAGAAAGAAGTCTTCACAGACTCCTAGAACTAACAAAAAAGGACCCAGAAAAATATGGGTACCTAAAAATCAAATAATTTTTGTTACAGATGTCCTCAACAGGACAAAGAAAACGCCATTGTTGGTACCTGGACAGTGGTTGCTCGCGTCATATGACAGAAGAAAGGTCTATATTCCTAGACCTCCAACTTAAGAAAGGAGGGCACGTTGCCTTCGGAGGGAATCAGAAAGGGAAAGTTATATGAATTGGTACTATTGGTGGTAAACCTCCTCTTCCCTCTATATCTAATGTTCTTATGGTTAAAGGATTAAGACACAATTTGCTTAGCATAAGTCAATTATGTGATAGTGGTTTTGATGTTTCCTTTACCAATGATGTATGCATAGTTAAAGACTGTTGTGGCAAAACCCACTTTTCAGCTAAAAGGCAACAAAATCTTTATAAGATTGAACTGTCTGATCTCCCAGATCAAAGCGTAACCTGTCTGATGTCTAAAGAGGATGAGAGATGGCTATGGCATAAGAAACTAGGACATGCTAGTATGAAACTAATTTCTGAATTAAAAAGGAATAATCTTGTGAGAGGATTGCCTGATATTAGTTTTAAGAAAGATGTCTTGTGTGATGCATGTCAAAGAGGTAAACAGATAAAATCAAGTTTCAAATCTAAAAACCAAGTATCAACCTCTAGACCTCTTCAGTTGTTACACATGGATCTGTTTGGACCAGTTAATTAGTGTTGCCAACCTGGCTGGAAGAAAATATGGATTTGTCATAGTTGATGACTATTCTAGATACACATGGGCACTCTTCCTAACACACAAGGATGAGTCTTTTAAGCCTTTCTCAGTATTCTGCAAAAGAGTACAAAATGAGCAGGGTTTCTGTATTTCCACCCTTAGAAGTGATCATGGGGTTGAATTTGAAAATGAGCAGTTTAGACAGTTCTGTGAGGAGAATGGAATCTCTCACAATTTCTCTGCACCTAGAACTCCACAGCAAAATGGAGTGGTTGAGAGAAAGAACAGATCTCTGGAAGAGATGGCTAGATCTATGCTCAATGAAAATAATGTCCCTAAGTACTTCTGGGCAGAAGCTGTAAACACTGCTTGTTATGTACAAAATAGAATACTTATTAGGCCTTTTCTTAAAAGGACTCCTTATGAATTGTGGAATGGAAAAAGCCCCAACATATCTTATTTTCATGCTTTTGGATGTGAATGTTTTATTCTGAATACCAGAGATAATCTTGTAAAGTTTGATTCTAAGGTAGATAAAGGTATTTCTGTAGGTTATTCTGAAATGTCTAAGGTTTTTAGAGTTTACAATTCAAGAACTTGTATTATCGAAGAATCTGTTCATGTTAAATTCAATGATGAATTAAAGACTGATAAAGAACTATCAGATCCAGAAGATGATCTTGCAAGTCTTGATATAAACAATCCAGAAATTCAACAACCCGATCTAACCAAGACAGAACCTGTGCCTGAGGCTGACAGACAAATGGAACAAACAAGTCAGCAGACGAGCCAACAAACGAGTCAGCAGACAAGTCAAGATCTTCATGATGATCTCAAAAGGGATTGTAAGTTCAACACTCATCACCCTAAGGATCTTCTTATTGGAAATCCTTCTGAAGGAGTAAAAACCAGATCCACATTAAGAGAATCAAGCAATGTGACCTTTATTTCAGATTTGGAGCCTAAACGCATTGAAGAAGCTCTTGAGGATGAAAGCTGGATTCTTGCTATGCAAAAAGAACTTAACCAGTTCACCAGAAATGATGTCTGGACTCTTGTCTCTAATCCTAAAAACAAGTCGGTTATTGGAACAAGATGGGTCTTCAGAAACAAATTGGATGAAGATGGTAAAGTTGTCGGAAATAAGGCAAGGTTAGTAGCTCAAGGCTATAACCAACAAGAAGGTATTGATTATACTGAAACCTTTGCACCTATAGCTAAAATAGAAGCCATACGCATTTTAATGTCATATGCTGCACAACACCAGATTACCCTGTTTCAAATGGATGTAAAAAGTGTTTTTCTAAATGGTATAATTGAAGAAGAAGTATATGTTAAACAACCCTCTGGTTTTGAGGATACCGATAAACCAGATCACGTTTTCAAACTTAAAAAAGCATTATATGGTTTGAAACAAGCACCTAAGGCATGGTATGATAGACTTGGTTCTTTTCTCATGCATAATGGTTTTACTATAGGACAAGTAGACACTACTCTGTTCAAGAAATGCTTGAAAAAAACTTTATTATAGTTCAAATATATGTTGATGATATTATTTTTGGAGCAACTAATGAAAAGCTGTGCAAGGAATTTTCAAATCTAATGCAAGCTGAATTTGAGATTAGCATGATGGGAGAATTGAAGTTCTTCCTTGGATTACAAATCAAGCAGACAAGTGATGGAATTTACATTCATCAACAAAAATATACCAAGGAGATACTCAAGAAATACAAAATGGAAAATGCAAAGCTCATGAAAACCCATATGCAACCCAATGTAAAACTAAGCAAAGATGATAAAGGTAAAAAGGTAGATCAAACTGTCTACAGAGGTATGATTGACTTTCTACTAAGAAGACCTGACATTCATTTAGTGTCTGTATGTGTACTAGATTCCAATTTGATCCTAGAGAATCTCATCTTAAGACTGTTAAAAGAATATTTAGATATTTACTTGGAACTACTAATCTTGGTTTGCTGTATTTAAGATCAAAAGAATACAGATTAGTGGGATATTGTGATGCTAATTTTGCTGGAGACAGAATAGAAAGAAAAGGCACCAGTGGAGGATGTCACTTCATTGGAGCAAGTTTAGTCTCATGGTCAAGCAAGAGGCAGACAACCATTTCCCTGTCTACTGCTAAAGCAGAATACATCTCTGCTGCTAGTTGCTGCTCTCAACTCTTATGGGTAAAACATCAACTTTAGGATTATTCTATTTATGAACATAACATATCTGTATGGTGTGATAATTCCAGTGCTATATGCTTAACTAAAAATCCAATTCAGCATTCAAAGGCTAAGCATATTGAAATCAAACATCATTTTATTAGGGATTATGTTCAGAAAGGCATCTTTGATATTAAGTTTGTTAAAACTGAAAATCAATGGGCTGATATTTTCACTAAACCCCTCGCCGAAGAAAGGTTTTTATTTATTAGAGATAATCTAAACATGCATTGCATTGTTAAATGACATGTCTGAATGTTAACCTGTCAGTGCTTTATCGCCTGTCTATGCTTACCTGTCTGACTCTCCTGAGTCACTATGCTAGAACTCATTAGTTTCGTTGAAATGGTTATTATTTAATTAATGTCATTCCCTTATCTGAAGCTAATCGTGTGCACGGTGGTTTACATATCTCGAAAACATGTTTTCATTATGTCTTAAGTGGGCGTTGCAGTGCCCCATACAAATCGTGCCATTTTTGAATTAAAAATGTCGTTTTTCTCTCTCCTACCTTTATGAATATAAAAGACAATAGATCAAAAAGGTTGAACCTTTATGTTTCAATATTCCAAAATCTCTTTGTTTTCTCATCTTTCAAACCCTCTTCTCTCTCGAAACCCTAGAATCGTTTTCTCTAAAAAAAAAGGCATCATCCAAGCGTCTCTCTACAAAAGAAATCGTTGAGAAATACAATCTCAAGGTTACTGAGATAGAAAAGATCATTCCGGGAAAGACTGTTGAACTTCAACAGATGAAGAAACTAGGAATGGATGTCACTGAAGAGTTGGAGTACTCCAAGTGGACTCCTTTATTCGACATCAAGGAGCTTGTTCACCCTATGCTCATTCAAACATTCTGGAGGAATGCTGTGGTTGTCACCAACCGACTCAAAGGAATCAAAAGCTTTAAGGCTGAAATGGGGGATAAAACCCTTCTTTTCCCCATTAGCTCTCCGGAGCTTGTCATAAAATGTCCAAGAATCGGAGTTGGCTTCACACCCAACTGGGAAGATGAAGTGGGAGCTGACAATGTCAACATTGCCATCTATGGTGTTCCCAAACCAGTGAACCCTAAGCCTGTCTGTAACACCCTACTTTTTATTTTCCGATTTTTTTTTCAGTAAAAATATTTTCGCTGTATTAACCGGTATAAATGTATTTATTTATATTTTTATCTGAGTTCATGGAGATTGATTTTTATGAAATAAAAATCATATTCATACTCTATCTTAGGGTAGAAGCTTACGATAAAAATTTGGGTTGAAAATTCGAGATGTAACCCTATGCTGCGTTTTCACTGACAGTATAATTTTACTGAGCAGAAAACCTAATTTTGACTCGTGAACAAAATGGTTTATATTTAAATCATATTTCCAACGAGTTTGGTTAGTTTGAAAATTTTCAGTCCAAAACGAAATATTACGCTTTTACGCAGGCGTAAAACCCTAATCGAGAAACCGACGGAGTCGAGAAGGGAAGTGCAGAGACCCATCAAGAGATTGGGACAACGAGTCATACATGATGACTCATGGAGGATGAGTCACCAAGCATTTATGAGCATTAAATGCAAGTAATCATGACATTTAGGTAAAAAGACCAAAATACCCCCAAGCTTTCGCGGGTATTAACAAGACGCATCTACGCACTCTTAACCACTCATTTTACGTGGTTGAAAACCTTCCACATCTCCAATTTCGTGCATCCACCTCCAATAAATATTACCTATTTCATTTTGCTTTCGTTTCATTATTTTCCTCTCAAAAACTGAAATCGGGTAAACGACGGAGCTACGTACGGAATTTCCGGGAACCGCTAATGGATAAGATCGATGACTCATTGGTGAGTCATTTTGTGTGGCCCAAAATCAGCCACACCTCCATCAAATGTGAGCCACATATTATTAACCATGGTTAGCCAAAATAACCTTAGTTAAGTTAATTATAACCTTAGTTAAGTTAATTATAACCTTAGTTAAGCTTATATTAATTTAATAATCACAAAACCCATTAAACCAATTCCTTTTAACCAAACAAGGCATAAGATTACTCCTATAAATACCCCAAACCGTGGCCTCCCTCACCATTTCACTCATCTTCTTCATTCTCTTCATCTTCCCCACTAACTAAGTTACAAAACCCTAAGAACACCGAATTCCCACCAAACAGATGACCCTCTTACTTTCTGAAACTCGGAAAACACTCAACATAAAAGTTGTTCCTCTTTCTCTCTTCTTTCCAACAAGATAGAGATCATCAAAAACGGATAAGTGGATTGGGAGATAGGCTCAAAATACCGAAACTGCCCAGAATTCTCAGCAACCCACGAAACAGCAGAAAGAAGGCCCTTTTCACCCCTGTTATGATCCGAACCGAATGAAACCTTAAACACCAAAGTTGTTCCTTTTCTTATTATCTTTCTATCAAGCCAAAGTTAGTGATTTTTGGATGAGTATATTGTGAGATACACTCACAATACCATCACACCCTCAAGCTGTCCAGTTTTCAACATATTGAAGGTTGATCATTTTCTTCATTTCTTCAATCTTCAAGAGGTAAAAGCTCATCTTCTTGATCATGTAAGCTTTCATATTCATGTATTTCTCATGTTTATGCCATGAATTATATTTTTCCATTCCTAGATCTAGAACTTCAAATAATTCTAGAAAATTGTAGAAAAATCCTTTTAATGTGAAACAAATTTCTATGATCTAGTTATGATCCCTCCTTTATTTATCCAAGAGCATGTAATCAAAAACATTTTCCTTCCCTACTTTCTTTAAGTGGCCGAACCTAGCCCTAAAGTGTCATAGATGGTTGTTAGTTGATAAATTATAATTATGTTGTTTGGTTGAAGGTGGTTGTGTTAACTCGTGGCGGAATAACGAGGATCGTCGTGTACGTGTTTCCGGTGCAAACTCAGGTGGGAGAAAGAACCATTCCATCGTCGGAACCGATAAGTAGCATATAATTTATAATAATGGTGTAGGGCGACCTAAACCCTACTAGAAGTCGAGTAATCGACAAGACCAAAATCACATTGGAAACCTTTTCCATAAAACCAATGGTGATTCAGAGATTGTAGATTTATCGACATTAAGGTTGATTTTTTGATATTGAGGGTGTTTGGCTTTATTTATTATTTGATCTGATTGTGATATGCTGGCTGTGATAATTTGTTTTAAGTGATATTTTATGGTGTTTGATTATTTTATTGATATTATGTTGATATTTATTAACCGTTGATGGATGATTTGCTTTTATTATTTATATCGAATTGATACTTTAGGATATGGATGTTAATATGTTGTTTTGAGGTTGGAATGGTATATGTCTGGGTAATTTCTGGCTAAGGAAAAACTTGGTATTTAAGCGTGTTTATCACCACCTCTTTTTCCTGGGAAGTTATCCGGTATACTATTCGTAGTTCTTAAATTTGGTGATTTTTATTCTGTTGAATGATATTTTATGATGATTAATATGTTTATGTGAGAATGTATTATAGCTTGATGATAATTGAATTGCTTGGTTCAACAATATTCTGATATATGGTTAGAGATGATCTGCCTGGTTTGATAAATTGCTTAGTTGATTTTAAGGAAAGATATATATTGCTCGGAGGTATTTTGTTTGGGTGAGAGTTTTGAATATGAATTAGAAGTGCCTCACTATTATTTTATAGAAGTGATGTGATATAGAGTGTAAGTGGAGGTTATGAGGAAAAGCTTGAGGTACTAGGTTGTTATTGATAAAAGTCAGTGAGAATCATGTGTTGCATTGTTGTTCATAACCGTGTATTTGAGATACACGAGGTCCGAAGTTCTTGTAGACCGTTCCAAATTAGAATTTAAGTTGTGCAGCTATAGTGTCATTGCTTTGCATGAGCACCCTTGACTGAGTTGAGAGAGAGAACCAGGGTGTGCACCGGCGGTACTGTGCAGCTATAGTGTCATTGCTTTGCATGAGCATTCTCACCATGGATGTACACCATGGGTGTGAATGTGCACCGGCGTTGGGAACGTGTCACTTGGACGACTGACTGACATTCCTAACGAGGGATGTGTGACAGGATTAGCAGTGGCCACGTCAGCATAAAGGTTTAGTTGCATGAGTTGGAGGGTAGAGGATGATATAGTGAATTGAGGATGATTGTTGATTTTGAATGATGCGTGTCTGTGACTATTATTGTATTATATGCTATGAATCTTTTCCACTTATGATGATAGAACTGTTTCTTATCTCCCTATTTCTTTATTTTTGTGTATGTCTACTTTGTTACGTTAGAAGACCAGATGAACGAATATGTTGCTGAGGAGATGGATGGAACCCCATACGAGACGGAGATTGTTGAAGAGTTGAACGACGTTCCGTATGAAGTCGACGCTGAAGAACCATCTACACGATCCCCGATAATGTAGCGTAGTAAGTTTAGGGCCAGTGAGTCATATAAGACGTTTCTTGCTTTCAGTTAGTTATAAGCATGTTTGTATAAATAAGTACCGGTGTGGGATCCTACTGAGAGGATACCCTAAACCGTGTTGTGTAAAATAAAGAATAATTATGTGTGTATTTATGTAATATAGTTTTGGTGTGTTTTGTATTTGTAGAAGTTATATGATTATTATTGAAGTTTTAATTTTTACGTATTTTCAACAGTAAGCGCGCGATTAAGTAAATAAATATTAAGGTTTTAATGTAATAATACAATGGGGCACAACGGGGTGTCTCACTGTCAACATGGTGGTCAAGTGCAGATTCCTTCACAAATTGTTGTTGGAGTGCGTGATGCCAAGGAAAGGCTCACGAGACAGTGTGACCAAGATGGACAAATTTGCTCTGTACCACTTGATCCACAAAATCAAGGTTGACATCAACAACCTTATCTACATGTACCTTGAGATTCTGATCAAGAGAACCAACATGCAGACCTATCCTTATGGGATGTTGCTGACAAGGGTATTCAGGAACAAGTTGTTTGTTTCTAGTGATGTTCACTTTGTGGACATGGCACTGCCCATAGACAGGAAGATACTGTCTATGATGGACATCAAGGGAATCCCTATTGCTGATAAGGAGGAAGACAAGAAGAAGAAGAAGCCTGCTGTTGAGCAGAAGGAGGAAGAACCGGTGGTTTCCACTGACGAATCAAAAGTCCCCATTTCTGAAAGATTGTTCAAACCGTCTGGAAAGGTGGCCAGACAAGACCAAATTCCAGAGCTGCAACCCTCAGTATCTGAAGATTATGCTGAAACAGTTGAGACCTTGAGGTTCAGGCCGATGAGACACTCTCTCAAGAGGAAGACTAGTGAAGCTGAGGAATTAGTGGATGTTCCTGCTCATCCCAACAAGAAAAGGAAGCTGGTGAAGACCTTTACCGAGGTCAGACAAGTTGAGTCCGAGCCTAGCAAAGAGGAAGCATCTGCTTTGGGGGAGCAGATAGAGGAAGTCCTGGAAGAACCAAAGAAGACTTTCATTTTGGAAATTATTCCCAAAAGAGAAGATCTGGTTACCCAGTACCTGTAAAAGCTAACACTGCAGAAGACCTGTCTGGAGGAGAACAGACAGTTGTACCAAAGGATGACCAAGTCTCCTTCTCACAAGAAGTTGAAGATATCTGAAGAACAACCATCTCCTTCATTCCCTTCCCCTTCTCATCAAGGTATCATCAACCCATCCGTCTCTTCTCCACCTGCCCTTTTTGTTCAACCTCTTTCTGTTGCATCTCCTATTTCTTCACTTGTCTCCTCCTTTCATACTCAAAAATCTTCTTTCACTATTGTACCTGATGACTGTCAGTACACAGTTGTTCACAGGGACTCTGCTCCCAAAGAACAAACTGGCATATCATCAAGACTCTTTGTGTCTAATCTGCAATATTTTTTATTTTCAAGTATCTCACATGTCTCTTTCATCCATTCTCCTCCATCTCATATTCTTAACCCCTGTAGAGAACTTTTCTTCTACCCACCTATTATTATCTTCATTAGAACATTAGCTGGAACTCACTATCCTGCTTCAGTTGTAATGCTACCACATAGGTCTAGGTATTTCTTTATGTTAGTAATAGGATCTAATTCCTTTTTCTACCATATTGATTCTTTATTACCTATCCCTCCCTCTGTTTTAGCTCAAACACCTCTTCCCCCACCTATTCAAATAACCCGAGAGACTTTCCTATGTGTTTCCTTCACCTGATACTGACTGTGTCAGAATCAGTCTTATCTTCAAATTCATCTTTCTTCCTTTCTATGCCCTTCAAACTCTCCATGAAATTTTCTTCCCTTCCACCACCTCCCCCTATCTCTACCTAAGGCACCCCCAGTTTTAGCCTTACCTTGGCACTCTTCTCTGTCTGTCTCTTCTCAAACAGTGGCCTTACAAGACTTTCATCTGCTTCAAGGACAAGTACAAGACTTAAGAAGACAGCTAGATGAAGAAAGACGAGCTATGTCAGGACCCAACTTAGGCGTTCCTGACCTGCCAGAATGAGACCCCGATGTCTCATTCCCAAGGCCTATCAAGCACGTATAAGTCACATCGCAACATGGGTAATTATATAGTACCAACGTAAATATCAGAGTAAATGATCATTCCAAAATAATAAGCCAATGTGGCCCTGAGTTTGCATCCAGAGTTTAAATGAAAAGAAATAGTTTACAACCAAAAAAAGAAATAGTTCCAATTTTTAAACAAAAGAAGTGTTATCCCATATGACTAAACGAAAACCAAAGGAATAACCAAGCTGCAGCAACTGCCCACACTACTCCCGTGTGTGGGCTCCCTGAGATGGATCCCCTCGTGGAGTACCTGAAGCTGAAACAAAAGTGCGGGGGTGAGTCCCAGAACTTAGTGACGGTGTACAAACACAATCAGATAAAACTAATATATGAATAAATATATATGTCATGTCATACTTTATCACACACTCAAACCATATCATCATTGCAACTCTTGAGTTGCATTACAATCATTTAACCATTGAGTAAGATGCTTGTTTCCGTTTGGAGTTGTTCACTAAAGTCTCCCACTCCGACGACCACATTTATACTCCGGTCGGATCCGCTGACCGGCAAGTGACCTTGGTCACTGCGTAACTACCCTCCAAACTCCGGGGGTTCTTTCACTAAAGTCCCCTTCTCCGACGGTCACATTTATATACCGGTCGAGTCCGTTGACCGGTCGGATACACCAAGTCTTACTCAATGTGCTCTCCATCACAAAAACAAAACATTTCACATAATATAATCGTGTCATTTGAATCCATCACAATCAAATGGATCATTAGCCATAGAATTAACATATGTTCCTCATACATTTACTAACCACATGATCATTCAATACACTCATCATTACAAGATAAATCACATAACATAGTGCTGTTCTTAGAACCCATTAAAATAAATCCACAAGATAAGCATTACACACTTGATATATAATGTTATAAATAATATAAAATTATAAAAAAAAAATAAAGCTGCATCATAAGAGTATATATATATATATATATAATCCTGACAAGTGTTGCGTCATGTATGTATATGTATACATATATATATATATATATATATATATATATATATATATATATATATATATATATATATATGACTTTAGGATTGCTGCACTTTATCACAAGGACCATGTGCTTCACGTCAACTTCTTAGGGACATGGAATTTGTTTCAGAAAGGTTAACATACATGCATATATGGATGAAGGGAATTGATCTAATTAATTAAGAAACTATACATAACTATCGATGCCAGTGACGTCGAAACCGAGTGAAAGAAAAAGAAAGATAAATTGAAAGTGGTTTCACACCTAGCACCATTAAAACGTATGAGCCGTACTGTGTTCGACGCCACCAAGAAAACCAAATAAAATTAAACAAGAACAGAACGAAACATTATTTGTATAAATTCAAGAACAGGGATGAAAACACACCAAACTTAAATAAACTATCAAGCCTAGTAAAACCTACGACCCCTCACCTAAATCGACGAAAAAGAAAAGAAAAAGGAGAGTGAAATTGGATTCCTTGCACCAAGAGCATGTCTCTATGATCTTGAGCCGCCGCGCCTTCTCCCCCCTTTCCTCCAAAGAATACTGATTTTAAAAGTTAGGGTTCTCAAAAACACTAACTATTTTCCCCTTATCTTATTTCTTAACCATTACACTTATAGAAGGGTCCCACCACACTAGGGGGTATGAAAACAGAACCTCAAATAATTCATCCCATAACTCTATTTTACTACCACTCTCATAGCTTCTCGTTGTTTTTTATTATTATTATTATTTTATTTTTTTGTGTGGGTATTACACTTTTCCCCCCTTCAAAGGAATTCGTCCTTGAATTCGATAAATGGTTATAACCGAAATTTCATACCTTGCTCAAATAGGTGTGGGTACTTTCGCATCATGATATGTTCTGACTCCCAAGTGAATTCCTCACCGAGAGGATGCCTCCATGCAACCTTCACTGATGGTACCTCCTTTGACCTCAATTTTCGTACTCGCCTATCAACAATCCTCAATGGAGCCTCCTCGAAAACTAACCGTTGGTCTACCTCAATAGATTGTGGTTGTAGCACATGAGTATCATCTCGAAGATATTTCCTCAGCATGGAGACATGAAACACTGGATGCACCTTGGCTAATTCAGGTGGTAAGCCCAACTCATATGCTAACCTTCCTACTCTTCGAGTGATCTGGTATGGTCCCACGTACCTTGGGCTCAACTTTCCCTTCAGACCAAAACGCAGAGTCCCTCTAAAGGGTGACACTTTGAGGAAAACGTGCTCACCTTTTTGGAACTCTAATTCTCATCGTCTGACATCGACATACTTCTTTTGTCGCTCTTGAGCTAGCTTAAGCCTCTCCCTAATCATCCGAACTCTCTCTATCGAGTCCTGAACTAGATCATGGCCCAACAGTTGATGGTCACTCATCTCAAACCACCCTGCTGGTGTTCTACACTTCCTGCCATAAAGAGCCTCAAACAGTGCCATTTGGATGCTACTATGATAGCTATCGTTATATGCAAATTCTATTAACGGCAAATGCACATCCCAAGAGCCTTCAAACTCAAGTACACATGTATAGTCCTCTCCGACTGACCATCCGTCTGTGGATGAAAAGCTGTACCAAAATGCACGTGAGTTCCCAAATTCTGCTGAAACGACTTCTAGAAATGAGAAGTGAACTGTGAACCCCTATCTGAAACAATAGATTCTGGAATTCCATGCAAGGAAACAATCTCTCGAAGGTACAACTTCGCATATTTTTCTACCGTGAATGTGGTATTTACAGGTAGGAAATGAGCAGACTTGATCAAACGGTCCACCACAATCCAAATGGAATCATAACCCGCCCTGGTCTTGGGCAAACCCACCACGAAATCCATGGTAATGTGACCCCACTTCCATTCCAGAATATCCAGACTCTGGAGAAGCCCTGCTGGCTTCTGGTGCTCCGCCTTCACCTGCTGACAAGTCAAGCACCTAGCAACAAAATCAGCTATGTCTCGCTTCATACCGGTCCACCAATACAACTGCTTCATATCTCGATACATTCTTCTGGATCCAGGGTGCATCGTATATGAAGAGGAGTGAGCAAGTTCCATGAGCTTCCTTCTAGCTTCTGGAGGAACTACCACCCGTCCACTAAATCGAAGCATCCCATCACTGTTCACTGTATAACCCTTCTCACTCTCTGTATTAATAGTATCCCTCAACATGACTAGATCGGAATCTCGTTCTTGGCAAGCTCTAATCTCTTCCAACACATTGGATTTGACTCCAAGCTGTGCTAGTAAAATGCCATTTTCCTTTGGCTCGAAAGCCACTAAAGCATTTATGCTCCTATGGAAATCATTTGCTAACGCTCGCCTTTCTAAACTCAGGTGTGTTGGAATATGTGGCTTCTACTCAAGAGGGGAGGGGTGAATTGAGTCTACAAATTTCTTTTTAATTTTTCAACAAAATTTCTTTAACAAAATTTATCACGCAATCAATTATATAAAAGAAATAAATTAAAAGAGAGGTAAAGAGAATACTTGCGCGAGGATTTTATCCTGGTTCAGCTACCAACCACCAGTGACCTACGTCCAGTCCCCACTCCACCTGTGGGATTTTCTTCCACTAACAAACAAGCTTATAACTGGTGCTTGCAACCTTTGTACACAACAGAGCCCTTCTCACTAGGGATACCCACTCTCGTGTAGAAGCCTCAATCACAACAAAAAAGGGATACCACACCCTCACATAAAGTTTCAGCAAAGGGATACCACTTTTATAGCCTTTTGAAAATATGACCGTTGCACCTCAAATAAGGAAAGGACTTATGTCATTGAAAGCTAGCCGTTGCACCATTAAATTTAATGTGCAAATCAATTGGGTGGTTTAAAACAATTTGAATTGGAAAGTTAGCCGTTGCACCATTAAATTTAATATGCAAATCAATTGGGTGGTTTAAAAAACAATTTTCACATGTTAAAATCGGTTCATGCCTTGAGATATACATCCAGATTCAAATTCAAATTTCACACACTGAAGCTTTATTTATTCAAGATCAATATCATTTAATTTCAAAAAGAAAGCTTTACGTTGCACCCAAGTTTCATATATACATGTAAAGAACAATGTACTATTATTTTGGTTATTATTGAACAAATTACCGTTGCCAAACAACTGGCAATATTTAGTCAATTAATTTATTTCATTCTAAACTCAATTAATCACGTTTTTCAATTGAGAAGAAAAGCTTAGTCAATTGAAAATACAATCTCAGTCATAATTAAATTGAATCAAAGACTCAAACGGTTGAAGCTTTAGTGCAAATCAGTTTTTATAAGATTGACATAATTTTTCCATTTGCTATATAGATTATGTTGACCAAACTCTGCACACGGTTTGAGAAAGTGAAAAATTGATCATTTCAATTGAAATTGCATCATTTTGAAATTGCACTATTTGATATGCTGCAACGTATTGAATAAATTGATTGCACCTTGAAAATTAATAATTGCATGGGATTGAAAACTGATTTTATATTTTGAAAAACTTAATCTATTTTTTTTGTTAAATCAGATTTCTATTTATTTTTTTAATTTAAAATCAATTTGAAAAATACTTTGTTAATCAAAAGCTTAACTAAAAACCTTTTATCCAAAAGTGTAGTGTTTTAGTTAAACTGATTAAATGAGCCAAAGTGGGTTTTAGCCATCATACCCTTACAAGATAACCTACACCTAGTATATATACTCAATCTCGCTTGAGGTCTTGATACTTGATTTTCTGGTACACCATAATAATTTGAATTTGTGCACGCGGTACCTGCATGCTATAAGAAAAATTCTCTTGCCTTTTTGTTAGTGTTTGTCATCCATCAAAATATATAAATGTGTGATTACAAAGTGTGCCAAACTACCCATTGACTTGCGGCTCAAAGCATCTGCCACCACGTTAGCCTTGCCCGGGTGATACATGATTGTGAAGTCATAATCCTTCAACAATTCCAACCATCTCCTGCCTTAGGTTCAACTCTTTTTGATCAAAAATGTACTTGAGACTCTTATGATCGGTGTATATCTCACAGGCCTCGCCATACAAGAAATGCCTCCAAATCTTTAAGGCAAAAACTACAGCTGTCAACTCCAAATCGTGAGTCGGGTAGTTGTGTTCATGCTTCTTTAACTGTCGAGAAGCATAGGCAATCACTTTTCCATTCTGCATTAGCACGCATCCCAAACCCACTCGAGACGCATCATAGTACACCACAAAACCACCTATACCTGAAGGAAGAGTCAACACTGGAGCAGTAGTCAACTTATCCTTCAATGTCCGAAAGCTTTCTTCGCATTTTGAACACCACTCGAACTTAACTCCTTTCTGAGTCAGACAAGTCAATGGAACCACTATTTTTGAAAAGTTTTCAACGAACCTTCGATAATAACCGGCTAGCCCCAAGAAACTACGTATCTCCAAAACACTGGAGGGTCTAGGCCAATCTCGCACCGCCTCCACCTTTTTCGGATCCACTGAAATCCCTTCTGAAGAAACAACATGCCCAAGAAAAGATACCTCTGTGAGCCAAAACTCACATTTCGAAAACTTGGTGTAAAGCTGGTGATTTCTAAGGGTCTCCAACACTGCCCTCAAATGTTGATCATGCTCGTCCTTTGTCTTAGAATATACTAAAATATCATCGATGAATACAATCACAAATTTATCCATAAATGGTTTAAACACCCGATTCATCAGGTCCATGAAAGTTGCTGGGGCATTCGTCAAACCAAAGGACATGACAAGGTACTCGTAATGACCATACCTGGTTCTAAAAGCCGTTTTCGGAATGTCAGACTCCCTGATCCTCAACTGGTGATAACCTAATCGCAAATTAATCTTGGAGAAAAATTGCGCCCCTTGCAACTGATCAAACAAATCATCAATTCTCGGCAATGGATACTTATTCTTTATCGTTACATTGTTAAGTTTTCGATAGTCAACACACATCCTCCATGACCCATCTTTCTTTTTCACGAATAGCACTGTAGCTCCCCGAGGTGACGAACTAGGGCGTATGAATCCCTTGCTCAACAAGTCCTCTAGCTGATCTTGAGCTCTTTCAACTCGGTTGGGGCCATCCTATATGGCGGTATAGAAATGGGACGCGTCCCCGGTGCCATGTCAATGGAAAACTCTATCTCACGAGGTGGGGGTACTCCCCGCAGGTCATTGGGAAATACATCCACATACTCTCGAACTATCGGAACCATCGACTCACCTTTGGACTCATCTGCCACATTCACCGTGGCTAAGAGACATATACATCCATGTCGCTGCAACTTTTCTACCCTGAAACTCTATGGCGTCAGAATCAGTCGGCCGCAGAGTAATCAATTTATCCCTGCAATCCACCTTAGCCCCATACCTAGATAACCAATCCATACCCAATATAACATCCATCTGAAGCATACCCAACAAGATTAAGTTGACTGGAAGATTCAAACCATTCACTCTAACCTCATATTTTCGAACATAACTGTTCGTCATGTGATTACTCTCAAGTGGGGTAGAAACAATCAAAGGGTGCGGAAGCGCCTCCAAAGGCATTCCCGTTACCCGCACATAATGCCCGGCCACAAATGACCGAGAAGCACCAAAATCAAACATCACCGTAGCATGTGAAGGACCAACTGGTAAAAAACCTATAACAATATCTGAGTCGGTTCGGGCCTCCTGTTGGCTAAGAGCAAACACACGGGCGGTAGAGCGGTTGCCATATCCCTGTCCTGACGAAGCTCCTCCTCTCCCTCCTGACCTCGGGTTCCTGTTCGGTACTGAAGATCCAACTGGAGCACTATGGGTTGTTGCAGGCTCCATATTCATAAGACACCCCCTCTTGAAATGACCAGCTGGCCCACAAGTATAACAAGCTCGTTCTCCGCTTCTAGTACACGGTTCATCATGTCGTTTCCCACAGTGGTTGCAAGTGGGGTAACTAGAAGCTCCATATGAAACACTGCGGCCTCCTATCGGCGCCCCTGCAAATGATGATTGCTGTTGGGGGGTGCGACGAGAAGGCGCACTTTTCGCCCTACCAGAATTAGCCCACTGATTACCCTGATGACGTCCCGACTTCACCCCAAAGGTCCCATCTCTATGCTCTGTCTTCCTCTTTTTCGGTTGCTTTTTGAATTCAGCTTTAGCCTCATTCAAAACATTTTCAGACCTGATGGCCAAGCGGACTACCTGCTCAAATGTGGCACCCTCCAGAATCGGTACGGATTTTCCAATGTTAAAACGAAGTCCATAAGCAAATCGTGACACTCGCTGCTGAGGGTCACTTACCAAATGTGGGGCATACCTAGACAACCACAAGAACTCATCTCGGTGGTCCATCACAGTCATCTATCCCTGTTTTAGCACTTCAAACTCTCAAGTCTTATTCTCTCGCTCACCTCTAGGTAAAAAGGTCTCCATGAAAGCAGTAGTGAAATGCCTCCATTCTAGATTCTCAGCATCCAATTCTCTCTGAGCCCTGTATGCCGTGTACCACTGTCGAGCGGCACCGTTCAACTAAAAACTGGCCAACTCCACGGATCTCTAAGACGAGCATCCCATAGCCCTCAACAATCTCCCCACCTCCTCTAAGAAAAAGGATGGGTCCTGATCGGAACCAATTCCTGCAAAAGTGGGTCGCTTCATCTTACGGAACTCGGTCAATGAAGCAAAAAGGTTGGCCTCCTGATTCGGCCTAGGTATTGCATCCCCCCTACCCCCAGCCTCTGTGCTCGCAGAAGCCTCATGTGGTTCTTGTGTCATGGAAGGTGATGGAGGGGGAACCCCACTTTGTGATGGAGTCGGAGTTCTTCCGCCACCACCTCCTATTAAGGCCCCCTGTATCACAGCAATCCCCTATGCTATTTGTTGCAGGGTTGCCTGAAGAGCCTCTGGGATCACCACCACCTGCTGTGGTGGGTGATGATTTCCGCCTCGAGGAGGCCTAGCAGTATCTCCTCGGGATCGGGTAGCTCCTCTTCCTCTACCTCTTACCATCCTTCAAAAGGAAAGCAAACATCATACTTCAGTTTTTTTTTAGATTAATTCTACACAAAAATACCCTGCATCAACCCCCTATCAAAAGCAATTACACCATCCATCTCAGGTCGCTGCTTTTAAATAGTCATACGAGATCCTCACAATTTTATGCCTTTCTTTCAAATAAATGCAGATTAGTTACTAATGAGTTCTGGCACAACTCCCACCCGGGTTCGAGAATTATTACAGAATTCATTACTCTCTATTCTCGCTCAAGACCTATAACCATTGGCTTTGATACCACTTGTCAGGACCCAACTTAGGCGTTCCTGACCTGCCAGAATGAGACCCTGATGTCCCATTCCCAAGGCCTATCAAGCACGTATAAGTTACATCGCAACATGGGTAATTATATAGTACCAACGTAAATATCAGAGTAAATGATCATTCCAAAATAATAAGTCAATATGGCCCTGAGTCTGCATCCAGAGTTTAAATGAAAAGAAATAGTTTACAACCAAAAAAGAAATAGTTCCAATTTTTAAACAAAAGAAGTGGTATCCCATATGACTAAACGAAAACCAAAGGAATAACCAAGCTGCAGCAACTGCCCACACTACTCCTGTGCGTGGGCTCCCTGAGATGGATCCCCTCGTGGAGTACCTGAAGCTGAAACAAAAGGGCGGGGGTGAGTCCCATAACTTAGTGAGGGTGTACAAACACAATCAGATAAAACTAATATATGAATAAATATACATGTCATGTCATACTTTATCACACACTCAAACCATATCATCATTGCAAGTCTTAAGTTGCATTAAAATCATTTAACCATTGAGTAAGATGCTTGTTTCCGTTTGGAGTTGTTTACTAAAGTCTCCCACTCCGATGACCACATTTATACCCTGATCGGATCCGCTGACCGGCAAGTGACCTTGGTCACTGCGTAACTACCCTCCAAACTCCGGGGGTTCTTTCACTAGAGTCCCCTTCTCCGACGATCGCATTTATATATCGGTCGAGTCCGTTGACCGGTCGGATATATCAAGTCTTACTCAATGTGCTCTCCATCTCAAAAACAAAACATTTCACATAATATAATCGTGTCGTTTGAATCCATGACAATCAAATGGATCGTTAGCCATAGAATTAACATGTGTTCCTCATACATTTACTAACCACATGATCATTCAATATACTCATCATTACAAGATAAATCACATAACATAATGGTGTTCTTAGAACCCATTAAAATAAATCCACAAGATAAGCATTACACACTTGATATATAATGTTATAAATAATTAAAATTGTAAAAAAAAATAAAGCTGCATCATAAGAGTATATATATAATCATGACAAGTGTTGCGTCATGTGTGTATATATATATATATATATATATATATATATATATATGACTTTAGGATTGCTGCACTTTATCACAAGGACCATGTGCTTCACGTCAACTTCTTAGGGACATGGAATTTGTTCCAGAAAGGTTAACATACATGCATATATGGATGAAGGGAATTGATCTAATTAATTAAGCAACTATACATAACTATCAATGCCAGTGACGTCAAAACCGAGTGAAAGAAAAAGGAAGATAAATTGAAAGTGGTTTCACGCCCAACACCATCAAAACGTATGAACCGTACTATGTTCGACGCCACCAAGAAAATCAAATAAAATTAAACAAGAACAGAACGAAACATTATTTGTATAAATTCAAGAACAGGGATGAAAACACACCAAACTTAAATAAACTATCAAGCCTAGTAAAACCTACAACCCCTCACCTGAATCGACGAAAAAGAAAAGAAAAAGGAGAGTGAAATTGGATTCCTTGCACCAAGAGCACGTCTCTATGATCTTGAACCGCCGCGCCTTCTTCCCCTTTTCCTCCAAAGAAGACTGATTTTAAAAGTGAGGGTTCTCAAAAACACTCTACCTCTTTTCCCCTTATCTTATTTCTTAACCATTACACTTATATAAGGGTTCCACCACACTAGGGGGTAATAAAACAAAACCTCAAATAATCCATCCCACTACTCTATTTTACTACCTCTCTCATACCTTCTCGTTGATTTTTTTTTTGTGTGTGGGTATTACAAGCTAGGCTGCTCTTATAGCAAAGGGTTGCTGCTTTATTTTTGTTAATTAGTCAATCTAGGTAGTTTTAGGTATATAGACTACCTTGTACTTGTAAACGTTCATGATGAATAAAATACATTTCTCCTTTATTTCTTTAATGTTTTCATAGTTTATTCCTTTTTGATGTTGACAAAAGGGGGAGAATGGGAGAAATGTGATATAGGAGAATGGGAGAATGAATATGATATGATCTTAAATAATACATGGACATGAGTATGTTCTGATAGTTGTTATAATTGCTCAGATAAATATTAAGTAAGATTGCTCTAATAATAATTTCAAAGTAAAACAAGTCAAACTTATGTGTGACTAAGTAAAACGGATTATATAATTAATCTTAATGTCTGATCAAACATCTGCATGACCTGTCCGCTTAAGAAAATTTCAACCTGTCTGATATATGCTATTTTCTTTGTTGATATTTTCTGAGGTTCATTAAATCATCTCAATGTTTGTCATCATCAAAAAGGGGGAGATTGTTAAGTCTCTAAAATGTCTGATGTGCATTTCCTTAAGTTTTAATGAGAACTAAACATTGGTTAATGATTTAATTAACCTTCATATTGGTTGTTAACCTGTCTATCTAGTGTGCAGATTAAAACTGTAAGAATCATCTATCTGCTCATAAGTGACTACCTGTCTGGATAAGCGAAAGTCAACCTGTCTGTTGACTATGATTATTGACCTCTTTCAAGATACATCTTCAACCTGTCTCCCCACGAATTCCTACACTTGTCTGAGGTTACTCGTTGAAGAATCAAGGACCAAACAAGCTTTTGTTGGCTGTCCCATCAGAAGGAGACTTGAAGCCTTCTCTCTTACTCAGTCTCACGCCTATCAAGAAAAGTCAGGAGTTACTCTCTTAAGCAACCTCGGTTATCAGAACCAACGACCAGTTAAAGAATGGTTCCAACATGCTTTATTCCCTAGTACCTCTAGTCCTTACACGAAAAGGGAATTGTACTCAGCAAAGTACAAAAAGCTCTCTGCACAACTCTGATATGGCTATATCACTATGCATAAAGCCATGATCCTTCATGTTAGAGTAGAACCAACGTTCCTATTGCATTAATGGCTGCCCAGAACGACTCTATTGCATTTAATGAAGTTCTGCTTGAAGCCAACATCTGAGGGAATGTCTCTAACGGATCCTAAATGCTTGAAGACTATAAATACAGAAGTCATTGAAGATGAAGTATAGAGAATACACATAGCATTAAAGAGTCATTACTCTGCACATTAATATCTTTATTCTTTCATTATGTATTCTTCAATCATTTGAAGTTATTACGCAGACATTCCTAAGCTTTACATTTAAACCACTCTTTGAGTATTAGTGAAAGATCTGTCTGTCTGAAGTTATATTTATTACAAACTAAATCTCTCAAACAAACCTGAGTGAGCCTGAAGAGGCTAGGTGTGCAAAGAATACTCGTCTTGGAGCCTGAATAGGCTAGGTGTGCAAACAATATTTGGAGTCTGCAACCTGATCAGCTATAGTGGATAAAACTTGGTGCTGCCAAGGACTGGACGTAGCTCTTTTCTTTGAAGAGTGAAATAGGATAAATAGCTGTGTCAATCTCTCTTTCCTTATAAACTCTTTAGTTGCCTTAGTTTTCTTATCGTTTTTCAAGTGATGTGTTTGTCTAAGTCTCTGTTAAAATTTCATCGACAGTGTCAATCGTCATCTCCGTATCTTTCCACTCGTCTGAACCAGGCTTCTGTATGCGAAAAGATTTCAACTTTGTTTAAATTCTGATAAACACAATTCAACCCCCCTTCTCGTGTTTATAGTTGTCTATTTCAATTCCCAATTTCCCATGTCTGGCCAACAACATTAGTTTTATTAATTAACTGATCATGCTTTTGATGCATTACATATAAAATCATAGAATGATTACTATCAAAATTTACTATCAAATTGAGAACCAATATACCAAAAGTCAGAGCAAAACCCTATTTTGGTTGTCAAAATATTTTTGAAACATCGATTTGGTTGTCGAAAAGTTATTACCTCAATTTGGTCCTAAAAATATGCACATGATGCAAGTGCACAATGTTAGACATTATAAATAGTGGTTGTAAAACAGTTTTATTTCTAGGTGAATCATGCGATGGAGCTTTTGGTTTTTGCCTATACCAGTATAGACATAAGTTACATGTAAAAATCCTATTTTACCCTCTTCATCAACATTCTCCCTAACCTTCACCACCACTACCCCATCACCACCTCAACAGTGAAGACAGAATTGTCCCCACCGACCACCCCATGGTGATTTCTCGTTGTTACATGGATTGGTTGAAATCTGGGGAGACGAAGATCCTTCCTTCCCCTGGCAATGGCGGTGAAGTGGTACAATTACAAGACCCCCAACCTATCACCGCGAAGACCCAGAGAGGAAGACCCCCGACTTGTCACACCACGACCCACCTCAGGACCACCGCATCGGAAATAAGGAACAAACAATAACCAACACAGGTCCCTGATCGCAAACCAACTCTCTCGACGGGTCGCATCACTAGATCTACCCCTGCCGCCCCGTCACTGCAAGTCACCAAGTCGTTGTTTGCCCTCAAGCCACCACGAGAGGCCGATCGGAACACTCAAACAAGAGGAAGGTGGCCCAAAATAGTTGGAAGGCTGGTTGGAAGGTGGTGGAGAATGGTTGAACGATAGGGTGGAAGGGGAAGGGGAATGGCAGGGCGAGAGGGCGGAGAGGAGTGGGAGGCAAAATTGTATTTTTCAACTTTTTATTTTATTTTTCTTGGACCATTCAATCCCAGTCGTCCCTTACATATAATAATCAATTCGATGATTGAAAGCTTCTGATTCACAACCTAACAAATGTTTATATCGGTATAGACATGAAAAATATGCTCTACCCTAGAAATCACCTTATTTCTAAGCCTCAAGGGAAGTAAAGTACAATATTTTAAACTTGATGTACTAATAAAAGTGATTTGGTTTCAACATTTTTAGAGAAGTGTAATTCATCGAGAAGTCACTCTTTTGAAAATGATTTTACCTAGTCACCACTCAAGGAGGTTGGTTTCATAGCAATACTATATAGGATACATTGATTAAAAAAATAATAATAGTTTGTGATATTTTTAATTTAGAATTATAGTTAGTAAAGAGAATGATCAATGACATTTAAATTTAGTTTGTTTTTATGTGCATTTTAGATGAGTTGGGTCCCAAAAATTCACCAGATCAAGGCATGCCTCATAATTAGGGATGTAAATGGGGCGGGGTGGGTACGGGTAGTAGCCCCCCACTACCCGCCTTGTTGGATGAATTTTGTACCCGTCCCCGCCCCATATCCTTGCGGGTATCCATCTTGCGAGTTTTAAATAAACCTATCAATATTTGTGGGGTATTTATGGATATTCAAACACCTAAGGATTTTTTATATTACCACATGAAATTCAAACTAATTCCACCAACCAAACTTGATTAGAGTTCCTTGCAACCTCAAGAAATTCTTATATACTTGAAAAATATTATAGTAAATATACTAAACAATATGATATGTAAACAGTATAATCATTCATGTCATGAAAAAGTGATGAAAGGGGAAAAGAGCTTGGGAATGATTGCCATGGTTTGGATGGTGCGGCTGACAAATTTAAAAAACAAAATAAGGATACTTAAAAAATTAGGGTATTTGATTTATACATGTATAAAGGTATTTTATTCGTTTTACTTTAGTGGGTACCCGCGACTATGGATAGTATACTACCCGTCCCCGCTCCATTAATAAGCCGATAGAGAAAATACTCGTTTATTTTATCCGCATATACTCATTAAGATCCCTATTGAATATTATCCTTTGATACACGTGGATACGGATAAAATTTATATCTCTACTCACGATACACACTCAGGGAGTTATAGAGGTGCTTACAGTAAAGAAATAAATGGGTGGATATTGAATATAATTTGGCATAAGCATTTTTTTTTTTGATACATAATTAGGCATTAGCATTAAGCAAGCACAGCAGTAATAAATTGCAACGCTACAGTAAGTAACAAAAACACTGCAACACTACAAAACCCTACAACCTTCTCTTTCTCGTTTCTCGTTCCTTCATCGCAACCCAAAACCTTGTTCACCTTCGAAAATGCCTCCCAAAGCAGCGAAATCGAAGGAAGCACCAGCTGAGCGACCCATCTTCGGTCGATTCTCTTCTCACCTCAAGATTGGCATTGTATGCTCTCACTCTCCACATTAACAAATTTTCAATTTTGATACCACTCCCACCTCCTGTTTTTCAATTTATGAAATGGGTTCTCCCTCTATTAACTTCATCTTTATGTTTTTCTTTCCTTCAATGATTCATAATAGCCCAAGCTGGTAAAAAATTACAGGCAATTTTTGTTTTTAATTTTTAATCAACAATCGAATTGGGTTCTAGTTGCAAGTTGCAATGATTCGTGATTTTATATGATAGGGTTAGATTAGAATTATCGTATACTGGGAGTGGAAGCTTTAAGTTGCTGTTTGTTTGTACTTTGTTTAACTACTTGGTTTAGTGAAATGGGGTTTTTATTATGGAATATTTGTTCTGTTGTTTTTCATGTTAGTTATTTCTCCCATGTTCTTTGTTCAGGTGGGGTTGCCAAATGTTGGAAAATCTACTCTTTTCAATACACTCACCAAGATGGCAATACCTGCTGAGAACTTCCCCTTTTGCACCATTGAGCCTAATGAGGCACGTGTCAATGTACCCGACGAGCGATTCGAGTGGCTTTGCCAATTATACAAGCCTAAAAGTGAAGTATGTAACTCATACCTTACACATGAATCTGTGTTCATGTCTCTTGGAATATTGATAGATCAAATATTGATAGATCAATATGTCCTGTTGTAATTAATACAGGTCTCAGCTTTCTTAGAAATCCATGATATAGCTGGACTGGTTCGAGGTGCTCATCAAGGACAAGGCTTGGGCAATAGTTTTTTATCTCACATCCGTGCTGTCGATGGCATTTTTCATGTTTTACGTAAGATGCCTGACTAATCTTCTTGGCATGCCATTTTTGTTAGTGTTGTGTTATGAGTTTATGACATTGTAATATTGACTTGGGAGTTATTAACCTATAGCCCTTGATGTTTGTTAGGTGCTTTTGAGGATCCCGACATTATCCATGTAGATGATACTGTTGACCCAGTGAGGGATTTGGAAGTTATTACTGAAGAGTTACGGCTGAAAGTAGGCTTAGTTATCATCTTTTTCAGACCAACAATCACTTTATTGTTGTTTGGTTAAACACGTTTTTTTATTCATAGGATGTAAAGCACATAATCTTTTTACACATTTTAATTAGAGCTGTTTGTGTACTGTCATATAATTGCTAAGTCTTGCCCTTTGCATAATATTCTAGGATGTTGAATTCGTAGAAAGGAAGATAGAAGATGTTGAAAAGAGCATGAAGAGGAGCAATGACAAGCAGTTAAAAATTGAGCTTGAATGCTGTCAAAAGGTTTGAATTTAGCTTCTGACCATTATCTGATTCATTACATTTTTTTATGATGATATGTCTACCTTTTGTTTCATATATTATCTTATATTTTTCAGTTTGCTCAATACCTACCGTGTTTGTTAAAATAAAGTGGCACAATATTCATACTTGTGTCTCTTATTCTTTTTTTGGTGGTATGTATTATTTGGTGCTTTCTGTTATGTTGTTCTCTTTTGGTTTCCACTTTCCACAATACATTACTGCATTAAAGAGCAATAGTTGCTTGTAGGAAATTTCACAAACATGGAGAGGGGTATGGATTACAGATTTGTTTTTTGGGATTAGGTTTGCAGTAAACTTTCTTGCATTTGCAGTGTAAAGTCTTGTGTGTTTCCTATAAAGAGAAAGTGTATCTTGAATTTTGTAGCTGTTGTTGTTGATCAAAAGGCTTTCATCAAATGGTTTCACGGAACTAGTTGAAACATGATGCATCGTGTCATATAACTATATGATTTGTGTTTCTAGTGTATGAGTACTTAAGAGTCGGTAATTCTTTGTCTGAAGATTTTCTTGATTTCTGTTTTGACTACTGGTTGCTTCCTGTTCATTTTACTTTTCATTTGGTGTTTATGACTGGATTTGAACATCTCTTACTATTCTTCTGTTTATGTGCAATTCTCATGGTACTTTATGAAATACAATATAAGCAGTTAATTTAAACTTGTTGTCAATGGAGATAATTTGTTTTATCTCATGACAAAGCATGGAAATTTTGGGTCCATGGTTGACTGGTCGTATTTATCTTATGCTGTGTAATATCACATATTTTTTATGCTATCACTTAACTGTAACTGGCACTTACTTTTCTCTTCTCCTATGTTCAAATTTGTACATACAAAAATGTGCGGATCCATATCAGATGAAAATTATGGTTGTGTTAGCAGCACAAGACCTCCCATACACAAAGTCTATATCAGGAAGAATAAACAACCCAAGGCTCAAGCGGCTGACACCCAGTTAGTTAGTTAAGGCAATCTATTAGTAGCCTTCCTTGAAATAGTATAAATAGAGGATTGGAGGGAGAGTTAGGGATTCATTCAGTTGGTTAGTTGGAATTCGGTTGGAGAGGCTAGGCTCTCGAATCTCTAGCAGTCTATTCTCTCTCTCTTTCTCTCTTCTTTTCTCTCTTTCATTGGAGTGTGGATTCTTACTCTGTAGAGAGCATTTTCTCTCAGAGATTCAGCAATATACATACAGAACTATACAGAATCATTCTTTTCTGTTTTACCAGTTCTAACAGGTTGCAATTCATGTCTGCAGGTCAAGGCATTCCTTGGGGAAGGAAAAGATATACGCCTTGGGGATTGGAAAGCTGCTGATATTGAGATTTTAAATTCCTTTCAGTTGCTAACTGCCAAGCCTGTTGTATACTTGGTAACATCTTTCACTTTTTCTTTATTTCTTTTTGACTACGAAACTGTTTGACTTTCGAGTGCAAAAGTCCGTATATGTGTGCATATACAAGTCCGTATATGTGTGCATATACAAGTTTGTGTGATAAAAAGGTACCTCTTAAGCTAAAGGGAAAATTTTACCGTACAGCTATTAGACCGGCGATGTTGTATGGGACGGAGTGTTGGGCGGTAAAAAATCAACACGAGAGTAAAATCAATGTAGCAGAGATGAGAATGTTGCGCTGGATGAGCGGAAACTAGACGTGATAGGATTATGAATGATAGCATTAGAGAGAGAGTTGGGGTAGCACCTATTGTAGAAAAGATGGTTGAATCTCGACTTAGGTGGTTTGGGCATGTATGGAGGAGACCTTTAGATTCTGTAGTAAGGAGAGTGGATCAAGTGGAGGGCAATCTAATAGCTAGAGGCAGAGGTAGGCCAAGAAAAACTATAGGAGAAACTATTAAGAAAGATTTGGAGGCCAATGATTTAACTATTAACGTGATTCATGATAGAACACTATGGCGCCGTATGATCCATGTAGCCGACCCCACCTAGTGGGATAAGGCTTGGTTGTTGTTGTTGTTGTTGTCGTCAAGTCACATACATTCTTACATGCAGATATGTATGCATCTATAAGTTTATCTTAAAAAATTTAATTTGGTTATCCTGGGCATATGTCCATGTGATTTTTCAATTTCTAGATTTTTTAGAAGTTTCCTTATCAGCATACTGTTTTGTGTTATACCTATCACATATCTTTATACATTAGTGCTTCCTTAAAGTATTTCCTTAGTGAGTGAGGATTTAAATCAAAGTCGATATTGTTACTTAATCTTACATACTTCGGATCTATTAATGAAATTTCTACTGTTTAACCTACATTTCATTCACAGGTTAATATGACCGAAAAAGATTACCAAAGAAAAAAGAACAAGTTTCTTCCTAAAATTCATGCATGGTATGTAATTATGTTTGCCTTTTGTTTTAATTATTATTTTTTTGAAAATCTTTTTGTTCCTGTGGATCATTTCATTTAGACCCTGTCCGACTCAATGGTTATCTCTTGTGAGTATGAATGATGCTAAAAATGTGTGCAAAGTATTTAAGATATATTTGCACAGTTCAATGGCTGTACTCTGATTTAAATGCTATTTAATTTTGTTGTCCTCTGAAAGCTTTGCCTATGAAAGAAATTCTTTTATGTACTTGAGTGTGTGGCTGACACGGTAAAAATGATAGGATGGAAGGGAAGGGTGAAAATTCAGAATGTATCTACACTTGGTTTATACTTTATGCCCAGATGCAGATAGGATATGTCAATTTTCATTCCCCACACCCCATTTCTCATTTTGACATGTATCAGGAACACCCTAGATAACAAGAGCATGGTAAAAGGAGTGTGAGTGCATACTCGTGAAAGCATCCAATTATAATTATAATACAGGTTCAAGTGCATCAATGTAATTTATTTTAAATTATATATATGTAAACTATTTATAGAAGTAGAAGGACTGAACTAAAAATGTGTGTCTTGCTCACACGTATGGTCTGTGATTTATATAGTGTTTACAATAAATTAAGGGATTAATTACAGGCCTAATCGAGTTAATTATATTGTATCCTAGGTCCTAGCTTTCAGCAATCATTAGCAGGTAGCAGCTATTGAAACATAAAGACAGTTAACCTACTTCCTACATATTTCACATGTGCTAAATCTAACACAACTAACAAAATTCTAAAGTACTTACAAACCCTTTTGTAATATTAATAATAATTCTTAAGCTTTCAGCAGTATAATTTCTTCTATAAAATACAATCATTGGAAATGAAAAATATTTTTTTAAAAAAATAAAAATCAAATATTTATTGAAATATATTTTTTAAATAAAGTAATTTTGATTTTATGGCATCAAATAAAACAAGTATTGGATGCCAGTCTTGTTACCAAAGAAAGTAGACTAGACTGCATTAGTCACTTCACGTGGCTGGTGGTCAGCAGCGTGTGGAAACAAATTAGACTTCTAGATTGCAGACCTAGAATCTTCAGTGTGCAAATTGATCCCACACATGCTTTCAAAGTAAGAATCCACGTATTAGTGCAGAATGAGAGTCTATCTGTAAGAATACTGTGAAAGGGAACACCCCTACTTGTCTACTTTTTCTGTTCCTTTCTCCACTCTCCATGGCCGCATGACAATGGATAGCTATTCTTTTACTTGTTAAATCAAAATAGCTTGGCAGATTATAGTATTGTTTCTGTTTGAATTTTGAATGTTAATTTCATGCTGTAATAGACCCCTGTTAACTCAGAATAGGTTTTCGTTTTTCTGTACTATTCTCTCAATGTTTAGTGTTTCTAATTTTGAAAAACTGAAGTTAATTAACATTGGGTTCCTCTGTTCTCTCAGGGTCCAGGAGCATGGTGGTGAGCAAATTATTCCTTTCAGCTGTGCCTTAGAGAGGAATCTCGCTGATATGCCTCCAGATGAAGCAGCTAAGTATTGTGAGGAGAATAAAGTTCAAAGGTTTGTTTAATATTAAATGTTTGATTGCTAAGTTTAAATGCAATTGTATTTTATGGCTTTGGAAAGACCGAGTATTTATATCTTTATTAACACAAAAAGATCCTCTATATATGTTCAATTTTCCATTTTACACAGCTAAAAATTTCAACTTTTTGAACAATGATTGCAATAATAGCTAACTTACTGTTTTTAAAGTTCATATATTAGCATTAGCTTCATATTTCATTTAGTGGCCATTTCCATCAAATTTTGCATGGGTCTAAACAGAACTTACAGAAGTACTTAACATTCTTTTGTCAATTAGTAAACATACAATACGGATACTTCACTGTTAAAACAAATTTTAGGAAGGTGTTTGATACCCACATATTAAGGTGTACATTAGAAAGAAATTACATGAGCAGCAGGGTATTAGCTCCTCAAGTAAGCATGACTAGCAAGGGGAGTACTAAGATCCTATGTTGCACGGGTCTCATGATGGAGGGGCTAGGGAGAGAAAACAGTGGAGGCAGCGTGCGATATACTGGGAGGGAAAGAGAGCAGGCCGGAAATTCGTGAGTGAAGGAATTGGGTGCGGCATATGCAGCATGCACCTATCCTTTTGAAGTGAGAATCGACAGTGATCTATTTTTAAAACAAATTGAACAGAAATACCTTTCTATTCTCTGTTATGATAACTACATCAAGAGCTTAATAATTGTATTTTTTTGTATTTGCTGTTAGTTATTTCCCCCTCTCCTTGTTGCTTACAGATTTTATTTGAATAGTTTTTGTGCTTATTTTGAGGAGTTGATATATAATTTTTATGCTACTAAAATTGCTACATTCTTCATGTCAACAGTGGTCTTCCCAAAATAATAAAGACTGGATTTTCAGCTATTAATCTCATTTACTTTTTCACAGCAGGACCTGATGAGGTAACATATCTTCATATCTCCTCTTGTACTGCTAAAGGTTGTCTTATGTATTTTTTATAAATGTGGCTGTATAGCTCGAGTACAATGTCAAATGAGCAAGGGCCGCTGCATCGCTGCCTGGATGTAGTGAAAAATAAGTAAGGGTTCTCACATATTTGTGAACGAATGTGGGTAAAGAAGCTAGTTCACGAGAGTAAGATTCGCTTTGGAACTTGGAATATAGGCACACTTTGATAGAGACTGGTTCAGAATAACAGGAAAATACAATGAATTCCCCAAGTATTCGAGAGACTTGGGACTCTCCTTTTCACTTACTAACAAAATGTCTACTCTCCCTCTTAATCCTCTCCCTATTTATAGGCAACATGCCTTATTCTCTTATACAACTAACTATAACCTAACTGAATATACAACTAATTAACTAACTAACTAATTAGGGACTATCTATCAATACTCCCCCCTTAACATTCACCTTGTCCTCAAGGTGAACCACACTCAACTTTCCCTGGGTCCCATTGTTTGAAGTATGACAACCCAGTTGTTGTAGACGTTTACCATTTTCCCTTTGTTATTGTAAGACTCCCAGACAGCATCTTCTTTAGCATCTCTGTTTTCTGGTTTTCTGCTGTAGCGCCCTCCTTGATAGTCATTTTGTCAAACATCAACTGTGCACAATCTCCCTTTCCCATTGTTGCCTCTGTTGGCCCAACATTGAAATAATTTTGGTAAAGGGGCCCAATATAGACTAAACCCAGATCAATGGGCAGTGCACATCCACCCATTTTCCTGATAACCCATTGTTTCTTATCATAGAATTTGGCCTGGCCCATTAGGTCAAAAAAGTGACCTATTGTGAGAAATTCCAATTCTGCCACTATTCCCTTGTTCACCATCGTTTTGCTGATTTGGGAGTGCCAAGTCGCCATCTCCTCTGCCCCTGTCCCTATCGGGAGTGCACCGTCAGCCGCCGCACGAGGATTCCGGTCCGGTGGTGGCCTGATAGGAAGTGGGTCTTCATTCGTCGTTCCGCCCTGACGAGTGATGCAGCTGGGTTGGGGTTGCCGGCCTGCCACCATCACTACCCTTGTCGCCGTCGTTGGAGGGTTCCAGTCCGGTGGTTTCTGGGCCCCGCCTTTGTAGTTGTTGTGTGGTGCGCCCTCCCCGTATGTCCCTCCTCTCGGCTGCCCCACTGTCAATGGCCCATCGCCCTCTGCCGAAGAACTTATCTCTGGTGGTTTCGGCGATGGTAAGAGGTTGACCCGTCTACATGCACCCCGTTGTCTCCTTTGAATCTTTCTCTCCAACCTCTTCTCCACCCTTGCACCTCTTGCGATAACCTTTTCTGCCTTCCTCCTTGGCTGCGTGTGTACCGTCGATTGACCCATCTTGTGTAATTTTCCCCTGCTCTTGTTCTCCACCTTCGCCCTTTCTTCCTTGCTTCCATTTCTTGATTCTTCTTCTGGCTTCAAGATTCCTGGTTCTCTCCATTCTTGCTCCCTATACTCCCTTATTGACCCATCATGTCTCAACCCTAAAAGAAGCTCAAAGGAATTTTCAATCAGTGTTGGCTGAAATCTTTTCAATAGTGCTTCTTTGAATTCCTCCCAATTAGGGTTTACTGTGCAAGATTCCCACCACTGCATCCATGATAACGCTTTCCCTTCAACCGCCATCAGCACCGCTTCCATCTTGTCGATCTCATTGAGGTTCTTGAATCGGAAGTATCGTTCAATCTTTCCGATCCAACCTAGTGCATCCTCGCCATTGAATAGTGGCAACTCGACCTTGCAGAATCGCTCGTCATCGTCGCGACGAATACTCTTGATCTTGTCATGGTTTTCGTTGTTGCTGCCGTGCTCACTACCTCCTTTGTCCTGGTGGTGGTTCTCGTGGTTGCTACTGTCGTTGCTGCCTCCGCCTCCCCGGTGACTGGACCTACGGCGGTTTCCGGTCACCTCCCTCACCACCGCTAACATCTCTTCCTTCAACGATTGGATCGTCGATTGAAGACGAAACTCAGTTTCATGCAACCCACGCTCGACAGCTTCCACTCGCGCTTCCATCGCCGATTGCAGGCGAAGCTCAGTTTCATACAACCCCCGCTCTACAGCTTCCACTCGCAATTCCATTCCCCCTTTCTTCTTGACCATTAACTCTCGCTCGGGATCATAAAGCTCTGATACCAGTTGATAGAGACTGGTTCAGAATAGCAGGAAAATACAATGAATTCCCCAAGTATTCAAGAGACTTGGAACTCTCCTTTTCACTTACTAACAAAATGCCTACTCTCCCTCTTAATCCTCTCCCTATTTATAGGCAACATGCCTTATTCTCTTGTACAACTAACTATAACCTAACTGAATATAAAACTAATTAACTAACTAACTAATTAGGGACTATCTATCACACTTACAGGTAAATCAATGGAAATAGTTGACACTATGATTAGGAGGAGGATCAATTTCATGTGCCTACAAGAAACTAAGTGGGTGGGAAAAAAGGCAAATGAATTAGACTCTTTGGGTTTTAAGCTTTGGTACACTGACAAAGTAAAATCGAGATAGGAAATATTGGATAAATATTGGAAGAATGATATTGTGGATGTAAAAAGGGTTGGATAGGATCATTGCCCTAAAATTTGTAGTGGAACAAGACACCTTTAATGTGATTAGTGCTTACGCACCTTAGGTAGGGTTAGAAGATCACTTCAAGGTAAAATTTTGGGAGGATTTAGAAGGCCTAATTCAGGAAATACCGATAGGTGAAAAGATTTTCTTAGGAGGGGATCTAAATGGGCATGTAGGGAGGGCACCTAGAGGTTACGAGGGTTTGCATGGGGGATATGGCCTAGGGGAGGTAAATGGTGAGGGTAAGTCTATCCTGGACTTTTCATATGCTTTCGATCTTACTATAGCCAATACGTGTTTTAGGAAACGTGAGGAGCATCTTATCACGTACAAAAGTGGGGTGACAAGCTCTCAAATAGATTTCTTTCTTATTAGGAGATCGGATAGAAAGATTTGCTTAGACTGTCAAGTCATATCTGGAGAGAGCTTGACTACCCAACATAGAGTCTTGGTTATGGATGTAAGAGTTAAGAGGAGTGTGAAGAGAAGAGGTCACGAAAAGGTTTCAAGGATCAAGTGGTGGCAAATGAAGGGTGAAAAACAAAGGATCTTCCAACACAAGGTTTTGGGAGGCAAACGGAAGTGCAAATGATATGTGGGACAAGATGGCCAAGGGGATTAGGAAGGTAGCTATAGAGACGTTTAGTGAATCAAGAGGATTCAGACCTAGGGGTAAAGAATCCTGGTGGTGGGATGAAAGTGTGCAAGCTAAGGTTCGGGTTAAAAGGGAATGTTTTAAAGTTTGGTCTTTATGTAAAAATGCTGAAAATTGGGAAAATTATAAGGTGGCCAAAAAAGAGACCAAGAAGGCAGTGAGCGAAGCTAGAACTAAAGCTTTTGACGGGTTGTACCAATCCTTAGGCACCAAAGATGGTGAGAAATCTATTTATAGGCTTGCTAAAAATAAGGAAAGAAAGACAGGAGACTTGGACCAAGTGAAGTGTATTAAGGATGAAGAAGGTAGAGTTTTGGTTAAGGAACAAGATATTAAAGATAGATGGAAGAATTATTTCCACAAGTTATTTAATGAAGGATTTGAAGTTTTATCATGCTCACGGGTGCTTAACATCAGAGAGGAGGACCAAATTACACTTTTTATCGTAGAATCCAAGAGCATGAGGTAAAAGAAGCTTTAAGAAGGATGTATAATGGCAAGGCAGTTGGATTGGACAATATACCTGTGGAGGTATGGAAGAGTTTAGGAAATAGAGGTATTAGTTGGCTCACGAAGTTTTTTAACGAGATTATAAGGTCAAAGAAAATGTCGGACGAATGGAGGAGAAGCACTTTAGTTCCGATTTACAAGAACAAGGGAGATATACAAAATTGCGCAAATTATAGGGGGATTAAGCTTATGAGTCATACTATGAAGCTATGGGAAAGGGTGCTGGAACGGAGACTAAGAAAAGAAACCAAAATCGCCGACAGCCAATTTGGTTTTATGCCCGGGAGGTCAACCATGGAAGCAATTTACTTGCTACGACGAGTGATGGAACAATATCGAAGGGATCAAAAAGATTTACACATGACCATCATTGATTTGGAGAAAGCATATGATAGGGTGCCAAGAGAGGTTTTGTGGAAAGCCCTAGAAAAGAAAGGTGTTCGGATTGCCTATATTCGAGCTATCAAGGATATGTATGAGGGAGCCACGACTAGTGTGAGAACGCAGGGTGAAGCCACAAGATTTCCCAATAACCATAGGTCTGCACCAAGGGTCAGCTTTAAGCCCCTATCTTTTTACCTTGGTCTTGGATGTACTTACGGAGCACATTCAAGAGCCAGCACCGCGATGCATGCTTTTCGCAGATGATATAGTTCTAGTTGGAGAGTCGAGAGAGATTATAATTATAAATGGAAGATTGGACACAAGCTTTAGAAGCACATGGCTTCCGTTTGAGTAGAAGCAAGACGGAGTATATGGAATGTAAGTTTAGCAAAAGATGAAACACCTCTAACTTAGAGGTGAAAGTTGGAGACCACAACATACCACAAGTCACACGGTTTAAATATCTTGGGTCTATTATACAAAATGACGGAGAAATTGAGGGAGATGTAAACCATCAGATTCAATCAGGGTGGTCGAAATGGAGGAAGGCTTCGGGTTTTTTGTGTGATAAAAAGGTACCTCTCAAGCCAAAGGAAAAATTTTACTGTACAGCTATTAGACCGGCGATGTTGTATGGGACGGAGTGTTGGGCGGTAAAAAATCAACACGAGAGTAAAATCAACGTAGCAGAGATGAGAATGTTGCGCTGGATGAGCGGAAAAACTAGACGAGATATGATTAGGAATGATAGCATTAGAGAGATAGTTGGGGTAACACCTATTGTAAAAAAGATGGTTGAATCTCAACTTAGGTGGTTTGAGCATGTATGGAGGAGACCTTTAGATTCTGTAGTAAGGTGAGTGGACCAGGTGGAGGGCAATCCAATCGCTAGAGGCAGAGGTAGGCCAAGAAAAACTACAGGAGAAACTATTAAGAAAGATTTAGAGGCCAATTATTTAACTATTAACATGATTCATGATAGAACATTATGGTGCCGTATGATCCATGATCCATGTAGCTGACCCCACCTAGTGGGATAAGGCTTGGTTGTTTGTTGGTTGGTTGCTCCATGTTATTATATCATAACCTCGACCAACTATAATTTTAGTTGTTTCTCCACTGTCGACAATATTGTGCACAAGTATAAAAATCTCTACCTGACCATTGTGTGATACTATATGCGTCAATAATCTCCTAGACAAATATTAGAGGAATGCTATCAAACACTCTTTTATACACAGTTTTTAACACACTCTTATTGGGTCACATCTCATACTCACTCCTATTATTAAATCATACTTTAAAGATAGAGTTAGAGGTGGTAATAAGAGTATGTTAAAAAAAAGTGTATTGCTACCCTTCCTCTAAATACTCTCATGCAAAAAGTTGTCTCAAGTATTTTTATAAATGTGCTCCATAGTAGTATATCATAACCTCGGCAAACTATAATTTTAGTTGTTTCTTCACTGTTGACAACGTTCTGCACAAGTATAAAAATCTCTACCTGACCATTTTGTGATACTATACGCTGTACGCATCAATATTCTCCTAGACAAATATTAGAGGAATGCTATCAAACACTCTTTTATACACAGTTTTTAGCACACTCTTATTGGGTCACATCTCATACCCACTCCTATTATTAAATCATACTTTAAAGATAGAGTTAGAGGTGGCCCAATGAGAGTGTGTGTTTAAAAAAAAGTGTATTTCTACCCTTCCTCTAGATACTATCATGCAAAAAGATTATTTACTACTGAAATTGAAAATAAAATTTACAACACTATAAAAATTAACTAACTTTGTTATGAGAATTTTGCGTTGGATGGGTGGCCATACTAGGTAAGATATGATTAAGAATAGTTGAATTAGAGAATGAGTCGAGGTAGCATATATTGTAGAAACTGCTCACCTTAGGTGGTTTGAGCATGTGTGCAGACTGCAGAAGACCTATCGAATCCCTAGTAAGAAGAATAGATCAGATGGAGGGGAGTCCAATCCTCTAAGGGGAGAGGGAGGCCAAGAAAAATTGTAGACGAAACTGTTAAGAAGGATTTAGAGGCCAATGACTTGTCTATAGACATGATTTATGATGGAACATTATCGCGTTGTTTGATCCATGTAGTCGACCCCACCTAGTGGGAAAAGGCTTAGTTGTTGTATGGTACAAGTATATAAAAATTGTAAATAGAATCTTTGCATTTTGTATTTATATGTATGCAGTTATCAGTTCTTTCATAATTCCATTCGCCAGACATATAACATTGGCTATTGTCCTTTCGGATAATGCGTGAAAAACTGTCATAGTTTGGGTCATTTCCAAATTAAAATTATTTATACATGTTTTGCCCAACTTTTAGTTGTGTAGAGGTCTCATGGACTAATTTAAATTGCAATTATTTTACTAACCTTAGAAATTTATAAAACAAATACTGTGATAAAGGCGGCCAAGTAGCAACTATGCAGTGAGGAAGTGACTAATATATTATGTAGTACAGCTCGAATGTTAACCATGATAATTAGCAAGTTAATTTGTATGAAAGGTTTAAAAAGTTCATTTGTTGCCTTTAATTAAGTGAATATATATATATATATATATATTTATATATATTTTTGCTTCTTTCAGGTCAAGTGTTGGCAAATTAGACGCCAAACAAAGGCTCCCCAGGCTGCAGGGACTATCCATACTGACTTTGAAAGAGGATTTATTTGTGCTGAGGTTATTCCTTGTTCATTAATTTCCAACAATTCTTATTTATATTTATTTATTCTCTCTCCCTCCTATAGAACTATAAGTATTGGTTTAGCATTATGAGTCTATGACAATTGATTGTATGGCTGAACCATAAAAGCTTTATTGCACCCCAGTATGAACCGTGAACTCTTGGGAGTTTGCCACCTTTTTAAGAATTTGTTAAGGAAAGAAGAGTTATGATTATACCACATCTCTGTTGGAACAATTTTGCATGCCTGGAAAAAAAATTAAGAAAAGAAAATTTCCTGTGTTTGTTTAGGAAGGACCTCCAGCTTTGCCTTTTCTACATGACACATTCTGGAATATCTCAAATTGATGAAAATCACGAAATTATGTTTCTTTTTGAAAATTGGTACCAAAGAGATTCTTTGCCATAATTCATATCAAAAAGCTGATTCATCTTGGCAATGAGTTATTAATGGGTTAGAAATGAAATTGAGTCATGCTATTTGAAGGACCATTTCTATCACACATTCTAAACTATTCACTATTAGAATTGTTAGGAATCAACAAACACTAGACAAAAATTTCTGAAATACCTCAATATGTATGACAACTTCACAACCAACCACTAAACAGTACATTCAACAGCAAAAGAGAACACTAACAAATGGAAATACTGGACGAAAATGCATGGGGGAAATAACAACCCCCAAGGCCTGCAGCTAGCAGTTTTCCCCAAGCCTTTTTAAACCTAATCCGAAATCTTCTCCATTTCCTCCAAATCCCTCCCTCTCCTTAATCCCCCTCCCTTTCCATCTCCAATCATGTGAGGGTCCTCCTCTCCTCTCACAGCTTGCCATCTGTCCCTTCTGTTAAGCCCATCGTGCTCCCTCATAACCGAATTCTCACTTGTCCCATTAGTTGTGATTCCTTCGTTGCCCTCACCATTTTCCTGCTCACCCACCCTCTTGCTGTTCCCTCTTCTTTCCTCTCCTTTTCTTGTGTAGACTTGTGTCAATCATGGTCTTTCATGATTATGCATTGAGATTAGTTTTACAATCATCCAGCAGCAGTTTTAATATTTCTAACTTGGAAGAGGTACCACGTAATTCTCTTATTTAAAATTGCAAATTAATGGATTTTGCATCACTGATAAGTGACTTGCTGCTATTTTCATGACTTCCTCTTGTCAAAATATATTTGTTCTCTTCACTAGCCATGTTGTTCAACTGATCATAATTGATCTATTTTTGTAGCTATTTGCACTGTTACAGCGACTTCTATATTAATAAATACTTCATGCAACAACTGATCTGGGCATTTTGTGAATATTGTTTCAGGTGATGAAGTTTGATGATCTAAAGGAACTTGGTACTGAGGCAGCTGTAAAGGTATGTGCTTATTCTTCATATGTAATTAAATTGCTATTGCTTCCTAAAATGTTGTCTGAGGAGCCAGCGTCAGATTGATAACTGGGTAGGCAAACAAATAAAAATGACCCATATTTTTTTAAAAAGGAATTGTGCGGAAAAGTGAGGAAAAATCCTTACTCACCCGAGCGAGTTGAGATAACATTTCAGCGCTAATGGATTGGATTAGTTGTGGCTAAAAAATTGAGATTCAGGAAATCTGCTCAAGCTCTGTTTTCTCTATCTACTTCAATCTATCTAGGGTCATCTAGCAAGAAGATTTTAGTTTTATCTTTGAACCTGATTTAAAGTTATTCCTCATATTTATGCTATAATATTGGAAGGTTTTTTAACACAATCTGCTTTTTTAGTGACAAGAGACCATAAAAGTCCTATTTTAGGAAGACATGCCATTTAATTAAGCCAATATTTGGAATTGGAGAAGGTGCTCTATAAATGAGTGAGGTGGTTCTATATCTACTCTAAATTTTTACTAAGAGGTGGAAGATAAATGAACTGTACAGAATGAAAGGAAAAAGTTTGTGATTGATATGTTGTATTTGACTGGAGCAAAATATTAGGACTTTTTGAGAAGTTTATGTCAATAGCTTTAGGGCAGTTTGCGGAAGACACTCAGTTGTCCTCAGCAAGAGTCAGTTTGATTTGAGCATGAGCAATGATTTATTTCCATGAGGGTTCATTCATTTTTAGGGTTGGGTTTCTGAATCTTAATGGTGAATGAGGTTAGGTCCTATACATAAGTAGACCTGTTTCTGTATCCCCCCATTGATTTTCTAAATTAGTTCTTCATTGCCTTCTTTTAGATACCTAACCATTTTTTCTACTTTGTTGTTGTCTATTAGGCTGCTGGAAAGTATAAACAGGAGGGGAAAACGTATGTAGTCCAAGATGGAGACATTATACTTTTTAAGTTCAACGTTTCTGGTGGGGGAAAGAAGTGAAACCAGAAATTCACCTCAAGTGTTTTTGCATGGAGTATGTGCTTCATCCTACTTGCCTACCATGTTGCACGATTTGTAAAAGCTTGATATGTAATTTTTGGACCATGTTCAAAATTATTTATTTCTAATTGAGGTTAATATTTCTAGTGAATTTTGATTCTAACTGCTACTATGCCGTTTCCAAAATTGCAATATGTTGTGGCAGATGGTTCTAATATCCTCGTTAATGATGTTGTATTATGAATCCTCCATAAAAATGACTGATGAATGTAGGTTATAATAATTATTAGTGACTCATTTTTCACCATCTCATGTTTATTATTTTTTTAGTCCCCTTTTACATTTGCACGAGGTTCACTCCTTTGCAATTTGAGCCCAATAATCCAACTTGAGATTTGACATTGTAAAGCTTCTCTTTTATTGTCATCGACACCACTTTTTGCAAATCATTTATTTCAAAATAAACTCTGTAGATATTGTATTTTATATGTTCAAGCAACTAACTCATAAAAAATAAAATAAAAATTGGTGTATAAAAATGGTGGCAAGTGAGCTACCATTCAAGAATCTGGAGCGATATGGGTAGAGTATGACCCTCTCAAAAAGAGTTTAATTTTCGCCAGGATAAAAATAGGATAGTAGGAAAAGTTATAATCACAACAACCTAGTGAATAAATGTGAGATCTTATTATATAATTTTGCTAACCATTGTTGGGAAAAAAAAAGTAAGTCTTTATTTAAAAAAATGTAAATACATAATATGTTCTTGAATTTATTAAATGCATCACTTTTTAATAAAAAATTATGCCTTAAATATCAGAGGATAGTAAAACCAATTATAATTAAGCCTTGACTCATGAATTTAAGGCCCTTGATGTAAATGTTGACTCGATGCTAACCTCTTTTTTGTAGTCAATCATGCATAATAAATGTACTAAATTAATTGATAAAAAAATAGTTCTAAGGGGTGTATTGGACTAGAATTTCATGAGATTTTAAAAGATTTTTTTATGATAAAAAAGTCTTGTGTTATTCAATCAAGATTTTTTATTAATTTTAAAAAGTCTTTTGATATTCAATCAAGACTATCATATTTTTTAAAAAGTATGTTAAAATCTAGTGATATTTAATCGAGATTTTTTAAAACTTACAAAAAATTCTCATGTATTCAAAAAGTCACTAATTTCCATAGATTGTTTTATAGACTAGATTTTGAGACTTTTTAATTAGATGTATAAGGGTGCGTTTGGGTAAACAACTTAATTAAGTGCTTATGACATAAGATCTTATTGCATGAGAGCTTATGCCATAAGCGCTTAAAGAAAGAAAAAGAAAGTAAGGGGCATGAGAGGATTCAAATAGTGAAAAACACGGAGAGGGTGTTTAGTGTATAAGCTCTTATGATAATTCCATAAGCTTCTCCCAGTGACTTATGAAAATAAGTCAAAAACTCCTTATGGGATGACATAAGTTATTTTTATAAGCTCTGCCAAACACACTGCATAAGAGCTTATGCCATCAGATAAGTCAAAAGGAGCTTAAATAAGCTCTTGCAAACGCCACCTAAATATCAGAGTAATTCCTACTCTTTCATTTCATGTTAGAAACTTCTTTCTCTCAATCCCTCTTTCTTCTCTCAGAATCTCTATCTTGGTTCTTTCTGTGACTTCTTGCTATGTTCTTTTTGACATTGTCACATCGCTTTTTTTCTCTCAAACCCTCTATCTTCTTTCTCTTGATTATATATATATATATATATATATATATATATATATATATATATTTTGTGTCTAAACTTGCTTTTCTATTGTCAAACCTAATTTTGTTATTCAATTTGTGCATCACATTTTTCAAAAAAAAAAAATTGTGCATCATGAGAGCACCAATAATTTTATGGGCAACACTTTGCTTCTGTTTTCTTGGCTCAAAAAACATTATAAGATGTTTTCTTACATAGCTTTATTCCGAGAAAAGGATCAACGTGGATTTATTACCATTTTGTTTGATTAATTGAATTTGTAATCTCTCATTGAGTCCAGCACTGCTGCACATTAAACGAAGCTAGAAAGTGGCAAAAAGGTAATAGAACCAAGTGGACCTTGTAGTGTTTGAGAATTGATAATGGAATGTTTTCTAAAAATCCATGTATTTTTATCAAATCTTATAAATTCATATAATCCTTTTAAATCCTATAAATTCTTGTGATATAAATATTTCAAAATCCCAACAAGAAAATCAGGAATATAACAATATTTTAAAAAAAATCTTATAAGTCATTATATTTCTACATAATCTTTTATAAGCCAAAAAAGTCTTTCAAAATCATAATCCAATACACCCTTTTTAGTGTGACACTTATGATAGAGTAGATGTAATACTTTGGGTATTTCATAAATTTTTATGTATAACGTGATTTTGAATGGAATTAATTTTATAAAATTGATTTGGTTATAATTAAGTTTGAAATGATGTGATTTATATTTATATAATTTTATTTTCAAAATAAGTTTAATATGAAACTCCAGTAAAAAAAAAAAGTTTAATATGAAACTTAGTGTTAATTTTACAATTAAACGCAAAAGATGTTTTCTGTAGTTTCTACTAGAATCACGTTTGAATGTAAAACCAAATTTTTCTAACAATAATCAAACGCATGTATTTTTATTAAAACCGTATTTGACAAGGGATATACTCTTTTCTACTCCTCTCCATTATAGAACCAAACACGCACTAAATCCACTCTTACTAGGCGACTGTTTGGATAAAGTTCATAATCACATTAGACCCGAAAAAAAATTATCGTTTGACACTTTAAAATTCATTTTAATAGTAACTAGTCATATTCTTTTAAAAAGTTTGTGTCCAAAGTTTTGGGGTTAGTAAAATTGAATTTAAGAGAAGCAAGTACTTTTAATTTTTCGATTTAGTATACTGGATTTTAGGTGTGACACTCGCAAAATTCTTTGTATTTATATCTCAAAAGTGATTTTACTTTAGGTCTATTTGTTTTATGTAACACCCCGATTTTCGACTGTTTTCTTTTTCGATAATGAATGTGCTACTGTTTATATTCACATGAGTATTAGAAAAATTATTTTAAATAAACAGAGGTTACCATTCAATTCTACTTGAATGTAGAAAGCTACGATTAAAATTTAGGTTGGAAAGTCAAAGTGCAACCCTACCATGAATTCCATTGACATTATAATTATATTGCTCAAAAGACCTAATTTTAATTCGTGAACGAAAGACTTAAGATTTTTATTTTATTTCCTACAAATGTGTATTTTTAGAATTATTTCATAAAAAAATGAAATAATATACGTTTTACGGACGAAATACGTAATCGGGTGAACGATAGAGTGGATTTCGGAGTTTCCAAGAGCAGATAAAGAGGTTATCTTAGAATTTTGAGATGATTCATGGGGATGAGTCACACTTTTGAGTCTAGAAGATTCTACAAGGTTAAAGTGGCAATTTATGGATTTTGCGCTTAAGTCCTTGAACTTTCTCTTAATTACACTTTGGTCCCTAAGTTAGTTTCTATGTTTTTCCAAGTGAATTGGGCCAGAATCTTTGCTCCCGACCCATTAGAGGACCGTGGACTTGAGGCCCAAATTCCTTGTCCATGAATTAAATTTCATGAAGCCCATTAGAAATCATGTAAGTTTCCTAGCTTATGATTATGCCTTAAGCATTTTGGTGGGCCCAAAATAATTAAATCCAAGCCCAAATTTTCAAGGCCCATGCGCAAGCCCAAGGAGGAGTGGCTGCCCTTAACTTGGATGAGCCAGGTTTATTCTTGAACCTTCTACAAAGTTCTCAAATGTTCTCCAAAGTTTCACACTATTCTCCAAAGTTCTCAAGTGTTCTCAATTATTCCAAAGCATTCTAGATTCTTCCCAAAAAGCTTCAAGAAAATTCAACAAGATGAGTCACAATGTGAACACATTAAGTGTTGCACATGGTCATCATTTCAAACTATTGGCAATTTGCAAAATAGTCCTTATACTTTTGGAATCTTTGCAAAATGGTCCCTAGGAATTAATTGCACTTAAATCCTTTGAGAAGCCACCTCTTTTCTACTAAATCCCTCTAAAGTGGCGCAGCCACATCTCTATAAATACCCTCTCTCACATTTCATTTTCTTCCTATTGCCTTTTTGTTTAAAAAAAAACTCATAAGTTCATAAGCTTTTCTAGCATCACTTTGTGAAGCAAGTTCTTGGATCTTTACTTGTTTTTGATCTTCAAGAGGTGAATCCTATTCTCCTTCCCAAATCATGTCTATGTTCTTCAATAAGTTTCATGATTCAAATTCTATTTCATCTATGTTCATCACTTTTAAGTTTCTAGATCTAGAACTTTGAAAATTCATAACAAATTCTAGAAAAATCTCATGATGTTGAAACTACTTCCTATGTTCTTATAATCATGTATATTGTATGTATCTAAGAGCATGTGATGATCAAAAATTTTCTTCCCTTAAAACCCATCTTGGCCGAATCCTAGAGGAAAGGATGGATGGAGTTTTGTTCTTGTTTTGATGTATGATCATGTCCTTCATCATACAT